>OV050031.1:188756693-189379193 GCA_920105625.2 Clusia tigrina | reverse complement strand
TCCATATACATCTCCATCTCGATCTCTTCGCTGATCTATATATCTATCTCCATATAGATCAAGATATCTGTCTCCATCAATATCTCCATATCGATCTGGATATCTGTCTCAAACAATATCTCCATATCGATCTGATAATCTGTCTCAATCAATATCTCCATATAGATCTAGATATCTGTCTCAATCAATATCTCCACACATATCTCGATATCGATTTCGGTATGTCTTGACCAATATCTACATCATACCTCGATATCGATTTCGATATGTATTGACCAATATCTACATCCATACCTCGATCTATTTCTGTAACTATCCAGATTTCCATAGCCAAATTCGACCTCTATCTCTAACTCAATCATAATATCTGTCTCGCGATATCTATCTCGATCTATACATCGATCGATATCTCGATCTACATCCAGATCTAGCTCAATATCTCGATCTATATCTGTACCTATTGAGATTTTCATTTCCATCCCGATCTCTAACTCGATCTCTCTCTCGGTCGCGATATCTCTTTAACTTAATCTATATCTGTATCTCAATTTATATATCGATCCATATCACGACATATATCTCTAACTCAGTATATATATTTATCTTGATCTATATCTCCATCTCTATCTCGATCCCATATCTAACATGATCTCTACCCCGATCTCTGTCTATCTGGTTCCCTATCTCAAACTATATACTCATTAATTTGTTTATCCAGATCCGCATCTCTAATTTGATTTGGCCTCGATATATTTATATCTCGATCGGAAGCTATATCCCACACCATGTCTCGGTCGCAAACTATATCCCAATCCATATCTCAATCACAAGCTATATCCGACTCCACATCTCGATCGAAAGCTATATCCCACTCCACATCTCGATCGCAAGCTATATCCCAATCCATATTTCGATCGCAAACTATATCCCGCTCCATATCTCGATCGCAAACTATATCCCACTCTATATCTCGATCGCAAGCTATATCTCACTCCATTTCTCGGTCGCAAGCTATATCCCACTCCATATTTCGATCGCAGGCTATATCCCACTACATATCTCGGTCGCAAGCTATATCCCACTCCATATCTCGATCGCAAGCTATATCGGACTCCACATCTCGATCGCAAGCTATATCCCACTCCATATCTCGATCGCAAGCTATATCGGACTCCACATCTCGATCGCAAGCTATATCCCACTCCATATCTCGATCGCAAACTATATACCAATCCATATCTCGATCGCAAACTATATCCCCATATCTCGATCGCAAGCTATATCCCACTCCATTTCTCGATCGATATCCAGATCCCCATCTCGATCTCTAACTTGATCTCGATTTCCGTCCCTATCTGAATCTTTATCTCAATCTCTATCTCGACCTATATCTTAATTTATATCTCCATTTCTATCTTGGTCTCTATCTCGATTTCTATTTGGATCTGTATCTCGATCTCTATTTGGATCTCGACCTCTGAATTTATCTCGATATCTGAATCTACCTCGATTTCTGAATCTGTCTCGGTCTCTGAATCTATCTATATATTTATCTCAATCTGTATCTCGATTTCTATTTCGACCTCTATCTCGGTGTCTATCTAGATCTCGATCTCTATCTGAGTTCTATCGAGATCTCGATCTCTAACTGGATCTCTGCCTTAAATCCACTTTGAACAAAACAATTTGAATTTTCCGCATTTATCAATAATTAATCAAATTTCGCAAACTGAGAGAAAGAAGGAAAGAAAACTCGCTGAAATAATGTCAAAGAACGCAAAATGAAAGTAAATGACAAGGAAACTTTTGCATGCAAAAAGAAAATAAAAGCCAAAACACGGGAAAATATTTGTAAATAATTTGTAATTTTCTTATCGTCCCCATAAAAAGTCACTGACATGAGTGCCAGCCTTCGCCTTCCTCTGCATAGAAACGCAATTGCAGAATTCCATTGCACCAATCAATACAGAATTGTCACAAGTGCCACTGCCCCGCTTGGAACAAGCGACAATACAATCTTGCAGTCAGCTCTCCACAATTGCATTTACTACACTCTTTCTCACAGAACAACGTCACATGATTTTACTTAAGAGAAAATAAAAAACAACAACAAAATATGAGAAATAAATAATCATAAAAAAGGAAACGAAACAAAAATGCAAGTGAGAAAAATTGCAATTATGACAAGTAACTCGGCGCATCGGATCGCATGGCATGGCATGGGAAGTGGCGGAGCGCTGCGTGGCTATGCAAAAGAGAGGCGAATGCTTGTATGTGGACAGTAGAGTGCTCACATGAATGCTCAACCATAATTAGGCATAATTAGCAAATATACTTAGCGGAGCCGTTAGGAATTTAGCGCAGTGTGGAATAGTTCAAGTACGAGCAGAACCGAGGAAGAGTGGTGGTCCTACCAGAAGCAGAGGTAAGAAGCTGCTTGCAAGAGAAACATTTTTATTTTATCTTACCTTAAATATTATAAAGATTTGCCAGATCAATTATGAAAGAACCAGCATTGAAGAATCTCTCCGGGAATATAATAGCAAACTTGAGAACTGCGCCCAAAGAAACGTAAATAAATTCAGTTACTCCGGGTCAAAGAATGCATCTAGACAAGAGCAAGAGAGTTCAGTTGTGATTCGAATATATAAAATATGGTTATAAACTAATCAGGTTCTTGAGGCAAGGGGAGGGGGTAAGACTGCTGCTCCAATCTTACACATAATATTCTGATTGGACACAGCCCGGTACCAAAAATAGACGTCCCCCTTTATTGGGAGCTAAATTTCCGCCTCTTTTTGGAATAAAAGTGACCAAACAATTAAAAATAATTTCCGTTTATATCTCCAAAACGAGAAATAATAGGAAACAACTTACAAACAACGTGAAAAACATCATCTCTTCTCCAAAATTGAAGTTCACCAATTGTTATTATACTAAAATAAAAAAGGCCACTCAGAAGTTGGCGATTATAGTACGTCTCCATCATCATGTCACAGCATATCCAACCCAGTCTTTGATGAATGTATTTATATGCCTCTGCAATCTCCATAATAAAAGTAAAATTTATGATACCCACTCAGAGATAACATTCTGCGCCGCCAAAACTTTCTGTCGCCTCCAGTGGTCAAGCGGCACACAACTGCATCGGAGAACCCGCTCCCGCTGCTTTGCCCGAGAAGAATTCGTACACATTAGTCACATTGTAAATGACGCCGATTGAAAATAAACAGAAAAGCAAACAAACAACAAACGGCGTTATAAATCTATCTAAAAAAGCGCTAATTGCCTTTCAAAATACGAGTAAACAACAGAACAGATCGTTGCATTGCACTCCGGTTGATGGAATATGGAAACACAATAAAAACACAGGGGAGGGGGCACTGGAAGATTGTCAAACCGTTAAAACGGTGAAGCACCATCCTATAAAATTCAAATTCAGTGCTCATTGTAACTGCCAATTACAATTGCTGATGACGCTCTCGACTGACCATGGTGCCGATGATGATGGTGCTGCTGCTGGTGATGGTGGTGGTGGTGGTGGTGGTGGTGCTTAGTGTCCGAACACGCACGCGCACGCGCACGCCCAATGAAAGAAAACGCATATATCAGCCCATTAGTCAACTATTAGCATATTGAACGGCGTGGCCTGACACCGGGTGCGAAGCCCACCACTCCCCTCCTCCTCCTCCTCCGCGGCGTGGTTTGCTTTTTGTCTTTGTTCCATTTTTTTCCTCCTTTCTTTCTTTGTTTGTTTGTTTACTTGCGTCACTCTACAAATTGCTCAAATATTTATTTCGTTTATAAACGTGCGAATTAAAATATTTGGTTCCTGGCTCATCTCCTAAACGTTTGGGTGCTTCCAGCACATCCGTCCGTCATCCACCTACCGAGTATTCCGCTGCGGGTTGAACGCACGCGTCAATCAATTCGGACAGGAAGAGGGAAGCGCTCTTGCCGCCGGAGTTTGATGGAAGTGTGTCACCATTGAAATTCACAAATTTATTTTTAAATTGGGCTCACACACCAGATGACGATGACGACGTGGCTCTCGATCGACCGGTGATCGATGCACCCGTGCCAGCGAGGGGGAGTGTTTCAGTGTTCGCCGGGCAATCTGTTGGAATTTCATTGACCGGACGAGATAAGATACGAAGACGCACTCGATTGGGAAATTTGTGGCGACCATGACAATTTTAGGCAATTATTCACTTCGAATTATTCACTGGCGTATTATCGATACTGGGATGCGCCATTAACATGGTGAAGTAGACCACAATGAGTGAGAGCAAGAAAGAGATAGATATATAGAGTGAGTAGAGATAAAAAGAGGTATACTGACAGATAGAGATAAAGAGAGATAGAGATAGAGATAAAGAGAGAGATACAGAGAGAGAGAGAGAGATAAAGAGAGAGATAAAGAAGAAAATGAAGAAAGAGAGAAATAAATAGAGAAAAAGAGACATAGTGAGTTAAGATAGAGAGTGAATTCGAGACAAAGATAGAGATATAGTGAAAGGTGTGGAGAGAGAGAAACAGAAAGGAGAAATATATATAGATAGAGAGAGAAAGAAAGCAGAAATATATATATATAGAGAGAGTGAGAGAGAGAGAGAGAAAGAAAGGAGAAATATAGAGTGAATTTGAGATAAAAAGATATAAAGACAGATAAAGATAAAAAGATATAGAGACAGATAAAGATAAAAAGAGAGAGATAGAAAGATAAAGAGAGAAAGAAAGAAATAGGGAGAAAAAAGAGTGGGGTTAGATAGAGATAGACTGAAATAGAGACAAATAGAGAAAGAGATATAGAGAAAGATATGGAGAGCGAGAAAAAAATAGAGATAGAGAAAGAAAGATAGCAACAAAAAAAGATACTGTGAGCGAGAGAGAGAGAATGAAAGGAAGAGAGAGAGAGCGAAATATACAGAGAAAGAAAATATATTGAGAGAAAGAAATAATAATAGAGAGAAAGAAAGAATAATAGAGAGAAAGGACGATCGAAATTAAGACCGAAAGAAAGATTAAGAGAGAGAAAGGACGATCGAAATTAAGACCGAAAGAAAGATTAAGAGAGAGAAAGAACTTTTAAGAGAGAGAGAGAGAGAGAGGAATATTAAAGGGGAGAGAAATAAATATAAGAAATAGAGAGAGAAAGCGAGAGAAAGAAAAATTGGGAGATAGAGAAAAATATTGCGAGAAAGAGAGCGAGATAGAGAAAAATAGATTGGTAGAGAGATACACAGAAATAGGGATAGAAATATACAGATAGAGGGAGGTAAAGTGGGACCGAGGGAGAGATATATAAATAAATAGAGAGAAAGAGATAAAATAAATAGATAGAATTAGAAAAAGAAACATTCAGAGATAGAGAAAAAGATTAAGAGAGCGAGAGAGAGAAAAATAGAAATATAGAGATAGGGATAGAAATATACAGAGACATAGGGGGTAAAGTGGGACCGAGAGAGAGATATATAAATAAATATAGAGAAAGAGATAAAATAAATTGATAGAATAAGAAAGAGAAACATTCAGAGATAAAGAAAAAGTTTAAGAGAGCGAGAGAGAGAAAAATAGAAATATAGAGATAGGGATAGAAATATAGAGATACAGAGACAGAGAGGGTAAAGTGGGACCGAGAGAGAGATATACAAATAAATATAGAGAAAGAGATGTAAATAAGAATAGAGAAAGAGATAAAAATAGATAGAATAAGAGGTGAAAAGAAAGAGATAAAATAAGAGACAGACACAAAAAAATTCATATTAAAGAGAGAACGAAATAGAAAGAGAGAGAACGGACTGCAGTATCTGTTGAATCTGATTACTTCTCAATCTGGTTGGAGCAACTTGTATTCACCCTTTGGCTCCCTCACCTGAATAATTATCTTTTTGATGGTTTACTTTCAGATGAACCTTTCTCATATCTATGTACGTGAAAATGTTTCTTTTTCCATACAAAGTACTTCGATCACCCCTTCTTGTACCACTTTGATCAGGTGGAGTCCTCTACGACCAACTGAAATTTCATGCAGGTAAAAAATATAATAAATATTTATATAATGGTGATACTCGTATATTCACTCAAAACTTGGACTACCCTCTTCCACTATTACATAGCAGGGCTCAATACATACGTAGCAACCTGAGCACACTCCCATTTTCCGCAATTACTCATTTGAATATGATGTGAAGCCTTCCACAGATGCGGCTAATTAAAAGTTGAAACTATGTACGAGTCAAAGGAGGCCAGAACTGTAATTGAGTTGCGGCTTAGACAGCTCTCAGCCAAGCTGAAATGAATTACCCAAATAAATCTGCTTTCTGTATGTGCGATTGTAAATTTCTAGTACCAAAAAATAATGGTATTCTTTCTTTATAAATTAACCATATTCAACCACATCCTCTGTTACCATTTCGAAGTGCTTTAAATGGCAAAGTTCAACTAAGTTCAATAGCATTTCATTTCAATAGCAACAAACCACCAACTCGGTTAACAAAAAAAAAACTAGAAAAAAATAACGAAAAAGCCAAGCCTAATCCAAACGTAGATCCCAGCAACGGAGCCAGGCCAGGCCGGCCGACCAGGCAAATCTCTGCAAGCCGATCACATACACACATTATTCTAACGATCATTTTCCAGCACCAGCGCCGAACTCGAACTCCACACTCCACAGCAAATGTGCTCCGCGGCACTGCTATACATTTATATAAAAATCGCCCACTTCCTTTCGAGCGTTATAGGAGCATACGGCATACTACCACCTCCCGCCTGCCTCCCCCTCCCACCCAATCTCCTCATGGCGAGCTACCACAGATGCGAGTGCTGTGTAAATCTTACAAACGATTTCAAATTCAAAACGGCCAAAATCGAAAAAAACAACAACAACAACAAGAAATCCAGTATAAACCAAGAAGTCAAACTAACAAACAACAAAGTGCTGTACTTCGCCTGCCGCTGCCGCTGCTGGTGTCGTTGTCGTTGCTGTTGCCGAGGAAACTCTTGCCGTGGTACCCCCAATGTGCTTTAGTGTTCTTTCTTGCCGCAGCAGCAGCGTTACCTAGCGCTTTCAAACAAATAATACAAAAAACACAACAACAAAAATAAAAGATTTAAGAAAAAGCCTCCAGAACAAAAACAAAGATTTCAATTTTTGTGCTGCTAAATTTTCTGTTGATGTTGTTGTTGTTTTTGCTGCCGCTTTTTTTACTCCCAAATGTACGAAAATAATAACCAGTTTTGTCCAAAAAGAATCAGCAGCAGCGACGTCGCAGCGTACGAACAGAGCAGCAGCGAGCGTACTTAATACAAAGCCGGAGTACTCGTACTCGTGTCTTCGGGGATACCATGCCAACCGAGCAGCAGCGCAGTGGTGGCATAGTTGCTTAAGTGCGAGTTGGTGGGCGGGCGGTCGGTAGGCCGAGGGGGCAGTAGGCAGGTATGCAAGTGAACTTATGTACACGTACACTCAGGTTCATACATACATACATGTTTCTATGTAAATTAAAATAAAGACAATGGACAGCCGAAGAAATATTCATGAATACATATTCACATACATACATACATACATACATACTGGATCTACATACTGATGTATGGACATGAAAATAATAATAACGGCTTTAATGAGATTCTCCTGCTTTATTTTTAACTTGGCACGTTGCTGCTGAGCCTGAGAGCAGCAAAATTAACGGCCCCTTCTCACCGCATCGAACAGAGGTAAACAGGTAAGAGAGAGATTCAAGTTATAGGGCATTCCAATAAAGAGAAGGGATTCGTTTATTGCTCAAGTACAAGGATTAGGGAAGTTTCAAAAATAGAGAACACCCGCTGGTATAATTCCAACAATCTTTCAAAATTCCATACTCAAAACATTGAATATGCAAATTTGTACTGAGAAGAAGTACTTCCAAGGCGTCCCTTAAAAGTAAATCCAAAATGAAAAAGAACCGGTATGGGAAAGAACAAAGACCTTGTAATAAAATACAGGACAGAGAGAAGAGAATAAAAGATATGGAATAAACGAAGATAAAATGAACGCATATATAAGAATGAAAGGAACATAAAAGGAGAATTAATAATAATTGAATTTAAAAGATGCGAATAAAATAAACTGACAAAATAAGAAGTGAAAAATAATATAATAAAAGAGAAACAAACAAATAGAGTAATAATGCTGAACAAATAAGAAGTTAATAAAGGAGAATATCAGACAGCCATTGAGACACTCTCCTCCTGTAAGATATATTTATGGATTATATGAGACACAAGATAAACAATTTCAGTATAATTCAGGACACAGAAAAATGTACGGAAATGTGGGAACAGAGAGCATGACCCGGAAAGCGGTGTTCGCTCATAAGTTCACGAAGACTGTGCCAGATGAGTTCACTTAGAAAGAAAAACCAGTCCAGTTACTGAATAATAATAATGAAAAAAACTGAATTAATCGAGAAAAAATAACATTCTATATATCATCAAAACCAACACTACGAAGAATATCCTTACTACTCCAGAATGTGAACGTCATTCTCCAAATCACGGCTTGTATGCGAAGACTTTGGGGATAACTCTGAGCCGTCAGCTCGGTTTGAAATCGTACAATAATATATTCACATCTGAGTTAAAGACGGAAGAAAATGT
Source organism: Clusia tigrina (assembly GCA_920105625.2). Taxonomy (NCBI): domain Eukaryota; kingdom Metazoa; phylum Arthropoda; class Insecta; order Diptera; family Clusiidae; genus Clusia; species Clusia tigrina. The sequence goes on along the minus strand of OV050031.1, from coordinate 189,370,547 downwards.
TGAATAGTTTGAGTTGGAAGTTCCCGAATGTGAATCCATTTATTGACATATATATGAAATCCAAAATGAGTCAATTTATCGACATATCAAATCCAACTGAACCCATAATTATATCAGCAGACAACGTTTTATGTCGGCACTTGGAGTTGCAGCAGTGCAGTCTGAAAGTTCATATCTAAACATTGTGAAGAATATAACTTATTTCAATCAAGATCATTTCTGTATTATTGCAACCAAAATTATAGGCTTTAGTCGGACAAAGTCATTAAGATTAATTCAGAAATGGAGTCTTCATATTTAAGTCCTCCGTTTGGTGGCGATTTTTCGGACAGAAGAAAAGTCCTCTCAGCACTGATGAAATTTGCTTATCATCTAAAGCGAAAGGCATAGCAATATGATACTGCTTATTCCAGACTTCTATTGGCCGAGATAGTGCCTACACACATATATTAAACAGGAGCTTGGAACAACACATCTTGATAAATTAGCAATCGAAATATAGATAAAATATACAAAACTTGAAGTATCCTAAAAGTATGCAACAATTTTTACTAAATAGTTAATTTTTAATTAACTTGAAATCCTGACATCTCGGAAAACAAAGGCTTAAGAAAGATTAAATACTTTATAACCGATATTTATAACTCGACCCAAAAGATCTGCTGTGATGCCTCTATTTACTTAAACAATGAAGATATCCCATCTCAAGAATTTCTGTCAAATATGCATAGGGGTCAAATTGAGGAATTTCGCTTACGTTCAAAATGTATTCTTCAAAAATAAGATATGAAACTGTATAAAAAAAGAAAAAATTAGGTGAGTCTAGTATAAAAGAAAGAAAAAAATAGATTAGGATGCTATAAAACAGAATAAAAATAGATTAGGTTGCTATAAAATAGAAAAACAAATATCTTAGGATGATATAAATCAGAATGAAAAAGAAAAGGTATTATTACCGAGGTATCCGAGATTACCACAATTACCATCAAAAACCCATGCAATTAGTACTCAGACAGTGACAAATTGCACAAAATAACCACAAGGAGGATTTACAGAATAATAGAGTCATTTGCTGGACAAAGCCAATTCGAAATTGGTCATTATCTGTGCCATAATGAAAATTGCCTCACGCTTCAAGAGTCGTTTTTTAGGCAACTAATTTTCTATTACCCTCCAGAGCCCAGAGCAGAGCGCGGAGCAACGAAAGTTCAACAACAGAATCGAATTTCCAGTTCAATTGTTCGTTTAATTTTAAATTATAATGACCTGTTCCCCCACAAATCAATTATCAAATAGATAGTCCAAAAAAGAAAGAGACACCAGCAACAATAACAATGAAGATCGTGAGAATTGCACTACAAAAAAGAATAAAAATTCACAAAAAACAAAAGAAAAAAATAGTATATATTATTATGGCTAAAAGAGGCAACGAACCTACCAAAGAACCCAACGAATCAAGCAGCCAAGAAACCAACCGAGCAACCTACTACAACAATTTGAAGCAAAACCAAACGACAATCGCTGAAATCGCTCGTCGTACAGATCAACGAACGATCGACTTGATTACAATAATTACAATCAGCTACGCGCGCGAGTAAGCACAAATTCAGGAAAAAAACTAAATTTATAAAAAGCCAGATACAAAAATAAAATAAAAGATAAAAAGATACCAACGTCATCATCGGCAACAACAATAACAACAACAGCAGCAGCCGAGGAAGAAGAAGAAGCGGCAGTGGTCGCAGCAGCTCTGCAAGAAACCGAACGAACACATCAATTCATACAACTATTCGTCTATCGCAGCGGCGGCGGTTGAGTCAGCGGCTACCAATCCATCCACCATCCATCCATCCATCCATCCATCCACCCGTCCAGCGAACATATCAACAACGAACGCACGAAGTACTCGTATTGTGGTGTATTTCAACAACATGTGATGAGGCGCAGCATTGGTAACAAATCGGCCAAATCGCGCAATTCGAAACACACGGCGAAGTTAACCAACAACTACAACAACGAGAGCAGCACCAGCAGCAACAATACGATGAGCCAGCGAGTAGTGAGCCAAGCGGTTTGAAGAAACAACGAAACATCTTCAGCAGCAGCGACGATGGCCGCAAAAGCTGAGCCAGGCGAATCGAGTGCTACCATTGAGGCTGCGGCAGAGAGCTGAGTTAAGGCTGAGCTAAGGCTGGCAGAAAAAAGGCAACATAGCGCCTTGGAGTCTATGTATATACAAACACACATATATATATTTAGTTATGTGTATATGTAAATGCTTAATATACATCTATTTACTTATCTCCATATACGAACGTCAGCCGGCCAATTCGCATATTTAAATTGAAAGGTAGAGAAAGGCACCGGCGCAGGCACAAGCACAGGCACAGCAAAGCCAGCTCAAAGAATCGTGATCTCTCGGTATAAAATGATGATGAAAAAAGAAACTGGAAAGAGAGAGAGCAAAGCATAAAAATTAAGCCTAGTACACGTACACATACACACCTACATACGCTTGAAACATAATGGTAACATGGTAACAGTAACGAGATCACACAGCAAAACTGGATGGAGCCTTCGCCACTGGCACGATGTGTACGCGTATGGAAATGGTATATGAGTATTGCGTGTGGGTAATGCTTCTCATCAGCATGGAGGAAAGACCATTAACTGTGTGAGCAGCAAGTAACTTTGGGACTGCTCTCAAAATGTTGAGCACAGCCTGTAAGCTGAAAATATTCTGATCCTCTCCGACAAGCTTCTCTTCGAAGAAGGGGCAGCAGACGAAGTCCGAGTAGCGCCACTTGGGGGAAATTTGTAGAATTGTGTGTAGAGTTCCGAAGCGAGCAAGTAGTAAATGATTTTAATTAAAAAGTCTACAAATGACCGCTACGGTCGTATTTATTTATTTATTGTTGTTGGTGTTGTTGTACGCGGAGAGTGAAGCGATTAGTATATAAATAGTAATTCAAATTTTCATCGGCAGCACATTTGATCACGAGTTCAAGAAGGTGACCAGATTTTAGGAAAATCGATGCAAAATCCAAGCATTGATTAATTTCATTTAAGATAGTTTCAAATTTTATAAATTTATTATTTTAATTTAATTTTTATTATTTTATATTATTTAATTATAAATAATGTGTTGATCCGGCGGGTTAGTAATGTAAAAACAACACTAAAAATTGACTGGGTAAGGCTGCACACAGAGGCGTACCTGCCGATTTTGTCAGGAGGGGTTTGGAATTTTATATTTTGTTGTCCATACATAAAACGTTTCCAATGGATATAAGTGGATTTTTTTGTCCTTTCAGTTGGCAAACATAGAACGTCATAATACCCTACCTCTGCTAGAAGGGCTGCGGTCCAAAGGGAGAGAGGTACCAGTGCCAATGGAGCAGGTCTCAACTAGGTACCTTTTGTATACAATTTTAGAATCTGGGAAATGGTTTATGTTATTATATTTTTATCATCTTTCATGGGACTCACTGAAAATTGATAAATTGAAGGTCCAAGAAAAAAGTTTTGGCAATTCAAAAACCCATCCTTGTGTTATAAACAGATTTGTGTTAAATTTGGTCTCTCAAAAATGGTGCTCCTGGATCGATTTGTATAATACTAATGTTAGAAAATGTTATAGAATTAGCTTCCTCATCCGAAAAATGATCCTACGTGTTCGAGAATGAGGCGATTTCCAGATAGTTGTCAATCAAACTGGAACTATTTTTGGAGTCTCCACAATGCCTAAAGTAAAATTACTCTTCATTAGTACTCAGCCACCACTCGGGGCATCTTTTTAACCTTCATATAACAGCTTCACATCACAAACCTCCTTATTTTGTAAGGGGTCTCCTGTTTTGGGGTTTCGGAATAAACTTACTCCAGTCAATTTTGTTCAAAATTTCTTTTATATTCAGGAAGGGGTCCACTTCATCACACAACTTGGATTGACAGAACTAAAATTGTATTAATTTCGAGAAAGGAACAATTACGAAACTGAAAGACTGGAAAAACAGGAATACGAATAAATATTGGAAATTCAGCTTTTAGGGTCAACGCTGTAATTGCAGAAAATTGGAAACATATCTTGGAAGAACCAGAGGGGCGAGAACTTAACTAAAATCATATTTATACCGCCAGAGCATTGTATGAAATAAATGTGGGGATGATCGGCATGCACATTAGAATATACTGGGATCCTCTATGTTAGGGGTCGACCAAGGTCAAGTTAGAAATTACCTGAAAAAAGCATGTTAACAAGCTCGCTGCTTGGAATCCAATGCGGGGAGTAGATTGTTGAGGTTCTTCATCTATAGTAGCCATGAAATGGTTCATGAAATCTCTCTAGATACCTCAAAGTATGACTCTGAACTGTGAATATGGCTCTGGACTATATGTAAATGCTTAATATACATCTATTTACTTATCTCCATATACGAACGTCAGCCGGCCAATTCGCATATTTAAATTAAAAGGTAGAGAAAGGCACCGGCGCAGGCACAGCAAAGCCAGCTCAAAGAATCGTGATCTCTCGGTATAAAATGGTCCATGAAATCTCTCTAGATACCTCAAAGTATGACTCTCAACTGTAAATATGGCTCTGGACTGGCTACTTTAGTAACTGGAAGCACTGAAATAAGTGTCTTTTTGCTCTGCATATCCTGGAAAGACTCAGCTTTATTTCAAATAAAAGTTCCAAGGACATTTTTCTCCTTGTCTCATAGAAAATGCACGCCTAAATCTCCGCAAACTTTTATTCACTACAAAGCGGAACTTCTCAATTCGCCACTTCTACGGCCGAGAGAACGATGGAATGGATGAATCACAGAGAAGAAGGTCCGGCAATGAAGTCTAAAAATAAACAAGCGGTCCGTCCGTCCGTCCAGCGTGATACGTTTCAGACCTAATTAAAATGCATGTGCTCGTGATTTGATATGCTTCCATTTAATTAAATCTTATAAGAAAAGAATTTATTACCGCAACTGATTAACCAGAAAATTATGGATGTATTATATACCTAAGCGTATATGTATATCTATTTACATATGTGTACATAAACCATATGCTAATGAAACATCAATGTAGCACAAAGGAAGCTGACGAGCGAACACAATGGACGGGGACTGATGAAGAGGAGCAGAAGCTGAGGATGAAGATGCTCGTACATTGTATTTCTAATTCAGCTCATAATATGGAAATAATGCTCGCAAGAAGCATGCACCACAGAAGTGAACCGCACTGAAGGGAGGCGAACCAACTGAGAAGCAGCAATTGAGTCGCACCAATTTCGCTAGCTCAGCAGTTGCTTTGGTCTACTGTACCAAAGTGAATGTGAATGGTGGCCGTCGGAGGAGAGGAATCTGCTTGATCATGATATTCAGGCGCTGCACACAACTTGAATTTCATGCCAGTGCACTATGTGCGAGCGAGTACATCTACGGCCATTAAATAGACGTAGGATGAGTGCAGCTCCAGGAAGAAGCAACGCCACTAAGTGATGCTCAACTCTAGAAAAGAGTAGGTTCAATACACAAACGCCTGCGATGATGATACGACATGGCGCGATCATGATAATGATGAAAGGCAATGATCGTAATGATGTCGATGACGATGATGACGGTGATGAAGATGATGATGATGATGATGATGATGATGATAATCTTGTCTGACGTCGTATGAAGTATGCTCGCTGTAGTAACGCAGATTTATATACTTTGCGGTGCCAAGTGGTGGTGCCGTTCATGCTGCTGGTAATGGCGCTGGTGCTGCTCATGGTGGTGGTAGTGGTGTTGCTGTTGGTAGTAGTAGGCAAACGACTTTTGGTCCAATATTACCAGTTACAATGGGTTTTTGCTTTGCCAGCTTATTTATTTGCCAACTCTCTCCTCTGCTGCCTCTGCAGTTTCGTTCTTACCATGTTCTTGCTCGGTGTTTATAAGTTTGGCAAGATAAGAGACTCCACCAGCCACCAGCCAACGACTTGGCGAGCATCTTCTGTGCAGCGCAAAGGGTCATTCTCGGCTCGGTTCGGTACTCGTACTCATGCTTGTATGTATTCACGTTATGCCGGATTGGGTTCTTCTGTTTATTGCAAAAATATGCACAGTTCCTTGTGCGCTCGGGCTCGGGCTCGGGCGCAGGAGGACGAGTATTTCCTCTTTTGGCCTTGAATTTATGTGCCTGGCTGTTCTCGGGTACTCGTAGGTTTCTTATATGCGAGATAAACAAATAATTTTGCTGCGGTACATGAAATTCACATCAACAAATGTGATAAAAACGAAGAAGAAGTTTCTTTCTTACTTTGTTTTTTTCTCATTTTTTTTTTTTTTTGTATTTCTTCTTTTGCAGTTTGCTTTTGTTTTGAAAAGCTGACAAGGCTCAACGGAGCAGAAGAGTATTAGAAAAACACATGCCAGGCAATTTCGGGAATTAGAGTTGGTTTCTGTTTAATGAGCTTCGTCAGAAGCTGGAAGGGAATTCGAGATTCGGTTACGATTTCAGCCAGTTGATGCTTTACGAGTGCTGCTGGGTCTTAAATAGGTTCGATGGGAATGGGTCTGGCTCTGACTGCCGTTTTCTGGGTGCTGTATTAACACATCAACCGAAGAGACTAACTTTTAATTAACTGAACTGAAGGTTCCAGTGCGATTGATTGTTGAGTTCCACACCATCAACTGCTGGCAATTGCGTCATTATGGACTCCTTAGTCTTGTTATACAACTGATCCCATTACTCCTGTATTCAGTAGTGGAGTAAAATATCAAGTCTTTAACTATCGATCCATACCAAGACTGTTCCAATGTCTCCAAACCCTTTGGAAATATCATCGAAGAGCCACTATTTAGATTTATTAGGAATTATATTTCTCTAGACAACATGGTTAAGATGCTGGAGTAGTCTATTGCGGATAATTTTGATCGTTTTTTATGAATACTGAATCTCTTTGAACACACCTCTTCTTATTTTACTAATGGCACCTTCGATTCACCACGCGATTTACCCAACTCCCTGCTTTCTAGTAAAAGTTGGCAGCACTGGCCGCAAATGATCTGTCAACATTGATATTTTTATATGAAAAAAGTCTTATTCTAGGCGCAAACCACACAAAAGCGAACTGGGCAGAACAGTTCGTATAAGAAGCACTTCCCACTAATTGAAAACAGAGACTTCACTAAACGTTGTTGTTGTAATCCCGTAAAGTAAATGACAATGAGCCAGTCAGTCTACACTTTTCGATGGACTTAAGTCTTAGTTGGTTGGTTGGATAGTTAATGTGGATGTCCATAGAGATCTAGGCCTTAGGCCCCGGCAGCGTACCATTTACTGGCTCTGTGAAATGGTAATGGTAATGGTTGTACGGGTTAGGCTAAGGCCTTTATGCACTGCGACCAACTTGATCTATTGTGCGCCCCTTCGTACTTAATTATTTAGTGTACTTAGTATATCAAGGAATCAGACCAGCTCCTTTGGTGAGAGCATTTGAAGGTCTTCATCTTCTAGTATATAGGAACCTAAGTTCCTGTGTCTCCTGTGGCCTAATGCATCACAGTTGGTGATTAAGTGTCCCACAGACTCCTCTTCATCACAGCATCTGTGAAATAGAAGTATGCTTCTTATTGATGTGTCCTTCATAAGTCTGCCTTTGATAAAGGGATTTAATAATACACAATTTTATAAGATTATCACTTGATCCTGACTGGACCTGGATATTATAGGTCGTTCCTTTTCTAGTTTGTATGTTTATGAAATCTGTTATATTTCCAGCATTCTAAATTTTTACTTTAAGCTTATGAAGTTACTCTGCGGACTGCTTCCTTTGGCTAATAAGGTCGCTCTGCAGTCTGGCATCCTTAGATGAAGTGAACAGAAGGGGTGATTCTGGTTAAATGTTTGTAATTCTTTCCTCTTCGCCGAAATTAAATTTAGTTACTTAGGTCGTTGATATTTCACTTCTGGTTCTTCACAACTTGACTGCAACACCACTTTAGATCCCTTTTACGATCTGCGGTTTCTCTTACTGATCGTCTCCATTTCTTTCGAAGAAGAGTTCTGGAACACGAGTTATTAAAATTCCATTTTCTTACTACGGTCGAGATTGGATTTTCGTTTTTGCCTCTAAGTCATTCAAAGCGATTGGAAGTATTAAAAAAACCTTTTGAACTCGCACTTCGTTCTTTCCTTCGTTTCCAGCACATCGATGACCGTTGTTTTCAGACAAGGAAAGAGGGGTCTCACCTTTATTTATGATAGGGTATTCTTACATACAAAAACAGAGCGTTATTATAGTTGAAACCCATCATAAGCCCAGTGAAAATGTTGCGAGGGTAGTTCGTAAAACTCGAGGAATTGGTAGCTGGGAAAGAATAGTTGGGACTCCACTGTTCAGAGAATGATCACGAAGATGGTTAATTGAGGAAATTGGTCGTAATAGATGCAACGGACGTGAGTATGGACGGTACCTTGAGAATATTGCTACATCAAGTGAAAGTATCGTGGAAAAAACGACAATCTGGACCAAAGATTTTCCTAATTTAGGTAACATGGTTCTTACGTTGACTGGACTTTTATTAAGTAAAGGTTCTATAGCCTTCTTGATGTCCATTCACAATGCATGAACCCCAACAACTCAGCTTAGAAGTAGTTAATATCTCTACGAGAGTAAGAATTGATTTTAGATGTGGTTCTTGACAGATTGTGTTAAGGAATATAACTTATTGACTATCCTGCAAATCATAATGTTATCCTGCGGACCAGAACTGTTCCTGGATCTATGTACCTTAAAGTGATATACAGCAACCTCTTCAGTGTATGAAACTGGCTGCTAGGATCCTGTTCGGGGTATGGAACGGGCTGTGAGGAACCTATTTAGTGACCTGGCTACGACCAACCTGTTTAGTTTATGGAACTGACTGAGAGGAATCGGTTTAGTATGTGGAACTGACTCAGAGGAACCGGCTTAGTGTGTGGAACTGGCTGCGAGGAATCTGTTCAGTGTATAGACTGGCTGCGAGGAATCTGTTCAGTGTATGGACTCGCTGCGAGGAATCTGTTCAGTGTATGAACTGGCTTCGAGTAACCTGTTCAGTGTATCGACTGGCTGCGAGGAATCTGTTCAGTGCATGGACTGGCTGCGAGGAATCTGTTCAGTGTATGGACTGGCTTCGAGTAACCTGTTCAGTGTATCTACTGGCTGCGAGTACCCTGTGCAGTGTATCGACTGGCTTCGACTAACCTGTTCAGTGTATGGACTGGCTTCGAGTAACCTGTGCAGTGTATCGACTGGCTGCGAGGAATCTGTTCAGTGTATGGACTGGCTTCGAGGAATCTGTTCAGTGTATGGACTGGCTTCGAGTAACCTGTTCAGTGTATCGACTGGCTGTGAGGAATCTGTTCATGCATGGACTGGCTGCGATGCATCTGTTCAGTGTATGGAACTGGCTGCTTGGAGCCGGTTTAGTGTGTTGAGCTGGCTGATAGGAGCCTTACCACTCAAGCAAATCAATATTTACATATCCCTTCAATGCTCAGATGGCCTGAAACTCAATAAAGTACGTGGTCATTACTTGTCCCAGGCATACTCGATGTATAGTTATGCCTTCCACTCATAGAGAGTGATCCGTTTAAGCAACGGAATCTAATCAGGTTGCCATTTAAGCACCCCCCTATTCAATACCTCATACTTTCAGCACACATCTAGGCTGAAGTACGACAAGTTAATCACCTCGGCCAGGGATCACCTCCTTGATGCGCACACACATACATTTATATTGCATAACGAAAGGTGCAATCGCGCCAGCTGTGGCCGCGGAGTGGCCCTCTCACTATTATTTTGAATTATAAATTCTGCAGATTTCATCCAAGAAGAATCGTTTGAAATTTAAATTGACTTTTATGCAAACCCCTCGCCAGAAATGAAGGAAGGCAGCTAGCGAAGCTATAAAGCCGTTCGTACTTATGCCAACCCGTGCACTCAGGGGCGATGGAAGCGGAGACGTGGCACTTGGCCACACCATAATAATGGGCACTGGGCACTTGGTTTATCTTAAAGCGCTTAAATCAATGATTTATTCCATTCTATTTCATTTCATTTGTGTGGAAGGTAGGCATAAATTATCAACGATTTTTACCCCCGTGCGCAGACGCACATTTGTGATTTTCCTGGAGCCATTTCTCTTAACATACATAGCGCTGCAATAGCCACCAACACAACAACAACAACAACAACAACAACAGATCTCAGTATTTCTTTGCAGTTCTATGGAAATTCACTAAACTCATAATAATACACAATGGCACAGCGAAACGTAACCTCTCCACCACTCCATCCATGAGCGTCCATAGAGCCTGAAAACTGTGTGCAGGCACAAAAAATCTAAAAAGAGCCCAAGCAAGGAGAAAAAGTAGCCTCTTCCTTGCTGGAACTGCTGCAATCAATGCGCATAAATCGGTTTTTGTTTTGTTCTAGCAGCGTTATTAGCAAGAAACGGCGAAGCGACAGGAATGATTTGCTTCCTGCTGCACGGTAAAGCAGAAAACTTCCATAACCAGAAAAAGGAAATGGCAGCGCGCGGGGAGGAGGAGGAGGAAAACCCAGGAGATAAACGTGTGGAGTGATAAAATCACTGGAAGAGTGGCATTTAAGGAGAGACGAGGAATAAAATTAAATATAATTAGCAAATGACCAGAAATTAGAGAATTAAAAGCAAGGTCAATGGGAGCGATTGGGAACCTTCCACCACTGCAACTGCAATAAATGGCGGGGCAGTTGCTGAAGGAGTGAATAATGCCGCAATTGCCAGCGATTAGCACACGGCTGTGCACGCCAAATAGCGTGGAAAGCTACAACAAACCGCACTGGAGCCTTAACTTGAGCTCTGTGAAGACTCGGAGACGATGGCCACGAAGTGGGGTTTAAAGGCTGCATCAGGAAACAGAAACAGCTGCAATTTGGACATTTACTCTGGGAGGGTTTCCTCGCAAATAGCCGACCGAGACCGAAACAGTGTAAAAAGAAAATGTTTCCCTCGAAAGTTGAGTTTAAGCATGATGGTGATGCAAGCTCACAACCTGTTCACACAAAAATGGACCTTAACTTATCCTCCTGTCAAACTAGGCAAAGCAGCTCATTGGAAACAGACTTGCAAGTCATGGAAGGAACAATTACAAGGCCAGAAAGGAACACTTGCAAGGCAAGGAAGGAACAATTCCAAGCCAAGGAAGGAACACTCGCAAGACAAGGAAGGAACACTTGCAAGGCAAGGAAGGAACACTTGTGAGGCAAGGAAAAGAACAATTGCAAGGCAAGGAAAGGAACACTTGCAAGGAAAGGAAGGAACAATTGCAAGCCAAGGAAGGAAGAATTGCAAGGCAAGGAAGGAACACTTGCAAGGCAAGGAAGGAACACTTGCAAGGCAAGGAAAGAACACTTGCAAGGCAAGGAAAGAACGCTTGCAAGGCAAGGAAGGAGCACTCGCAAAGCAAGGAAGGAACACTCTCAAGGCAAGGAAGGAACAATTACAAGCCAAGGAAGGAAGAATTGCAAGGCAAGGAAGGAACAATTGCAAGGCAAGAAAGGAACACTTGCAAGGCAAGGAAAGAACACTCGCAAGGCAAGGAAGGAACACTCGCAAGGCAAGAAAGGAACACTTGCAAGGAAAGAAAGGAACACTTGCAAGGCAAGGAAAGAACACTTGCAAGGCAAGGAAGGAACAATTACAAGCCAAGGAAGGAAGAATTACAAGCCAAGGAAGGAAGAATTACAAGGCAAGAAAGAAACACTTGCAAGGCAAGGAAGGAACACTTTCGAGGCAAGGAAAGAACACTTGCAAGGCAAGGAAGGAACACCTGCAAGGCAAGAAAGGAACAATTACAAGCCAAGGAAGGAAGAATTACAAGGCAAGAAAGGAACACTTGCAAGGCAAGGCAAGGCAGGAACATTTCCAAGGAAGGATACATGAAATTTCTATCTTGTGAATGGTACGAAATGTGGACTTGCAATCAGAGGGCGCTCCTAATACTGAGATGGAAATATGTCCAGGAGAGATAGAGACACACCATTCAAATGGACAATGTGACTGGTCCCCTGAGTGACATCATGAGCAACCCCCCGCCAACTGTCTCTGCTTTTGTGCTATTTGCATGAGGAACAAGGTTTCTATTTGGTTAAATAAACCCTCCTGGGTTCCATTAGGAACATCCAATGCTGTATCTACAAATGCTTATAACTTATAATGCTTATAACTTAAATATGATCAAACACGAATATCTTTATCGAAATTATGAAGGCCTGATCGCAGATGCAATAAGATTTTTTAGATCTGTAATCAACATGTCCTTGAAGTTATATAGCTCAGATGTATTCCTGGAGTGTACACTGACGTGGAACGATTATGTTGAGGATAACCTTAAATGGATTATACTACAATATGCTAGGCCCTAGGGTGTGTGAGCGCCACTTCTAAGACAGACAACCAGATGATGACACTGACGTCTTGGCGATTTTATCTGGTGACAACATTCAAACAAAAAATTTCCAAGAAAGAACTGAATTGGATTCAATGCTTCGCATGTATTGGAACAAGTGATATACACGGCTTCACCAACTTCTCACCATCAGTGATAATATCCTCTTACATGAGGAGTGTCTCGCCTTGGAGTACTTTTTCCCATGGATCTCTGATTAACGATATTTTTCGTGTCTGTTTACAAAGGACATATTCGTATGTTTAAAAATTCGATAGATGGATGGGTGCTTGGTAGAAAATAATCGATAAAATTCAAGTATCCAACTAAAATATATCGATAAATTTTGCTAAAGAATTTAATTGTGCTCCCATCCAACTATCGAATTTTTGGCTTTTAATTTAGATCAAGCAAAAGAATCGATACAACTTCGTTGTTTATAGAACATTCGGTAATTATACTAAAATTATCGATAAGTATTCGGTTCAGATCAAATGAAAGACTCAATAAAACTTCGATTATTTGCCTAAAAGTGCCGATACATTTCGGTATCGAGAAAAATCAATCGGTTTAAAAGTAACGATGCGTATTCGGTTCAAATCACAGAACTTCGAGTATTGGACGAAAAGTATTCGGTTCAGATCAAATAAAATTGTCGATTAAAATGAATATGGAATAAAAACAGATCAAATATACATGTTAATTTAGTCAGACTTCCGGGAAATAGGATCAAATGCATCTATTTCGACATATTATATAGAAATTTATAGCTTTGGTTTCAATAGAGCAGCGCCTCCTCTCCACGACACCAAGGAAAGTCATTCCTTGAAAGTATCAATGCGAAAATAATATCGTATGAGAACAAAGCATCGATTTCGGATTTGTATTGGGTCCCTATATAAAAAACTTAGATCCCTATAAAAAAAAATTGCTCCATGGAGTAACCAAAATACGTCCATGACGTCAGACCTCGGTAATGAAATGTTTGTTCGAATGTTCTGATCTCGTTCGATACCGAGTAGACCACTTCCATCAATGAAACGATAAACAAAGCACACTCTATTCAATCAAAACTATCGATATTAGAAGTATTGATGCCAAAAATATCGATATTAAATGTATAGATATCGATAAACCTATATCAAAAGTGGAGAGCGGTTGGCAACAGCAGGTTGACGGAGGGAGTCGTGCCTTTCCTGGCGCTGTCCTTGTGCTGACTATCACCATCACAAGTATGGGAACTTTTTAGTCAGTGCTCGAACGGCGCCACACCGTGGTATCACAATGGGCCATTATGTGTGCTCAAGTGTGCTCTTGGCAAACTGGGCGGCCACTCCTACCTAACCTAACCTGGCAACAGCACTTTCCTTAGCACCCTCCACCCTCATTTCCGGCCTCACAAATAGTTCGAATTTGGATTCGATCGATTTGCAATCGATTTTATGTCATACAATCGCCCATCGCTGGCGTTGCCTCTGCCTTAGAATGAAGTACTCCGTTGCTTAGAATGGAGTAATTGTTTCGGGGAGATCAGTTTCGCCCGCGCGCAAAGAGAAAAGCCTTGGATGGATGAGCCCAAATAAATCAGATTTAATGCCATGTTCGACTGAGTACGGGCCGCCGCTTCCTCTGAGCGCCGCTGCGCTAATTGCGCTACTTTAGGGCTTTGCATTCATCCACCAAAACCACACGATATCGCTTTTAATTGTTCGCATTTGCATTTTATACAATTTCTTAATGCCCTACTAATTTTTCGAAATTTACTCGTATTCTCGCCGCTGCTGCCGCGTACGCAACGCGCACGAATTTCAATAATTTCTTTGAAAATGCGTTCGTTCTGTTGCCACAACCTTTCTGCAGCCCCCTCACTCCGCCCTCCAACCCGGTCGCCCATTCGTTCTGTGGTAAAAAAATATCATTATGGAAAATTAAGAAATGTTGTTGGCTTATTTTGCTATTTTAATGTGTTTGCTGGTTGTTGTTGTTGGTTGTTGTTGTCGGTTGTTACCTGGCACTGTTGCCATTATTGTTGTGGCCGCTGCTGTTGGCCACTGTTGCTGCTGCTGCTGTGGCGTGTACTCTTATTGTGTGTGGTTGCTACATGGTGTTGCGTTTGCGCACTGATGCATAATTCCCTCGACACTTAAAACCTTAAAATTTCCAGCGTAGTGAGAGCGTAGCAGTTAATTAGTCATTTTGAGGCATTAAAATACTACGAGTGGGCCGCCCGCCGCTGCTGCGTATAAATTAAAATGGGCGGGTAATGGCACTGGTAATGGTAATAGTAATGGTAATGGCAATGTAATGGGTATATCTAAGGGGAGTTTTTATTTCTTTACTGCTTGCTGGTGGCTTGCTCGCCAGGCAGGCAGCAGATCCCGCGAGAGTGTGCATTCTGAAGTGTTAAGATTTTTCAAGCTGATTGCGGTGTTGTTGGGAGTTGGCATTTGCATGCCCAGTTGTGCCAGGAAGGCAGGAAGGCTTAAGAGAAAACCAATTTAAATCTGTCCGAGAATAGCGTAATCATTAAAAGAGATGCATACACATTAAAGTGGCAACTGATGCCATGTCCACACCGGCATGAAGAACGTGTTTAACTCGACAGAACACGCTGAAGAGCTAAAACTGGTTGTTTACTGGTTCCTCTGACAACTGAACTGGCAACTCAAATCAGGATTTCATTCACAAAAGCTCAGAATTTATCAATATTATTTAATGGGGTTTATTATAATACAATATTAATTTTATTTTAATTATTAATTTAATTATATATAATTTATTTAAGTTTATTTATTTTTTATAGTGAAAAATAACAATACAAAAGAAAAAGATCACTAACTCCCAGGACCTTCAGCTCTTTGGTCAATATTCATCGAAGTTACAAATCATAATTCCAATATAATGGTTTTCTCTGTGGGGATTTCTACGGGGATATGCGACAATTCAATGTGTGGACTTACAAGACGTTTATATAAAAAAAAAACCAAAATCGGTTGTAGGAATCTCGAGTTATAGTGGAACATACGAACATACTTTGTTGTGTTAATTTAGGTAATTAGTAGTAAAAAAGCGGTAACATTCGCACATAGGACTATAGACAATGGAACTGGAATCTTTGTAAATTAAATTAACTCAGGATCAAGAAGAAAACACAAATAAAAACTCAGTATTCGGCGTTGTCGTGAATATTTGAGATTCCAGAATTATTTCTTATAGATTTGAAGAGTTCAGCTGGGTATATAAATATATTTATTGGAATGTAATTGGTACATTATAAGAATTATATTCAATTCATAGGGGAAAACTTGAGTAAGGAAAATATACACGATCTGATCTGTTGATTATGTCGGGATAATGTCTTCTAGGTTTGTAAGAACAATTGATTTACTTAAAATTTGGATTACCTTGGAAGTTTTATGGAAGAAGAGTTGAATTATAGCAGTCGGGGTCAACAAATTTAGTACCCATGGACACCTTGGTGGAAGAGAAAGATATATCAAATGGTTCATATATTATACTATCATTATTCCGTAGCAATCTATTGATAATTGTAATCAATTGAAATCTTTCTGGTACGACATTAAACTGACCAAGTATGACGACTGCGGTAAAGATGGCACTAAATTCACCCCATTATAGCTTTAAATACGATCTAGTCACCAAAGAGAACTTGTGTATGAAAGATCCAGTAAGATTTATAGAAACATTGAAGTCACTTTTTAGTCCAAAAAAATAACATGGAGCATAATTAGTAGCACAAACAAGTATACAGAAGACTTGGAGATCCAGAGATATCACCGTAATTAGGAATATATTTGACACATGCATTATCGAGCATTAAAAACTCCAGAACTCTTCCTTGATGAACAACCTTAAAGAGTTGAAGGACAATGCTGTCCAAGAAAGAATCAATTCTCAAGGAACTTAATAGAAGATGAGAAACCTGACTATATTGAAGATCAATGCTGTCAAAGAAAGAAGCAATTCTCAAGGAGCTGAGACCTGATGAAACCTGATAATGTTGAATATCAATGATGGCAAAAAAAGAAGCTATTCTCATAGAATTTAATAGAAGATACAATTCTCGAAGTATTGATGGATTTTATAGTTCTCGAAGTCCAGAATTATTACGAAGAGCCTGAAACTGAATGAGTAGTTCTAAAGACATCTAGAAACTTCTGAAATAGGTGAAACAAATCGACCGTTTGAATCTTCTGAATGAGAGTATATCAAACCTGATAATATAACAGAAAATATTAGTGGGCAATTCCAGGGACCTCTCGAGATTATTTTTATACATTGTTCAATTTCATCGACCGTTTAAATCTTCTGAATGAGAGTATATCAAGCCTGATAATATAACCAAACATATTCCCTATTTGTGGGCAATTCCAGGGACCTCTCCAGATTATATTTTACTTTGATATTGACCAGTTGCTTTGGGAGTTTCAAAGACGTCAGGAACAAACAGAAATATCATAATCACGCAACTTCCAGAACACTTTTATAGGGAATATTAGGATGCTTTTTAATTTATGAATACTTAGTGGCGGAGTTTAGCAATGAGCCTTTATGAGCTTAAGCGAGGTTTCCCGAAGAAGGCTACCTAACCTAGTTCCGGACTCCTCTATTCTAAGCCTGGTTAACAAATTGAGTTGTCCGTCCGCAGAATCTCGCTTTCGAATCTTCTTAATTCCAGGATTTTGTTAGCAATTAAAGACTAATTTTTAGTTGTCTATTAAATCCTTTGATTTCCTTATTCCTGTGATTCTAGAGATGTGCTAGTAAAATCAGTGACTGGATGAGGTGTTGTTTTAAGGCGAGTGTGGAAATGTTCCCTTTGGAGCCTTTGGAGTTCAACCGTTATCACGTGTCTGTCAAGAGACCTTATTAGGCACTGCATAAGGAGAACTCTGGCGATGCTCGTGGCTGCTGTGGAAAAAGTGGTTTTATTGTGCTGCTTCCTACCTTTGCTTTTTCTTCTAATTACTTTTCAAATTAAAACCCTCTTCTGGCTGCTCAGGCATTTTATTTGTGTATACAATTTTGCTGCAATTATCATTTATTCTCCTTTCACTTGCCTGCCGCCGGCCCCCCTCCTCCTAGCGAACGTACAATTAATGAGTGTGTCTTTTCGACGTGATGAAATCAAGCGCACGATTTTACCTTTTACGCTGCAATTTACGCTAAGACTTTCAGCGATTCTAACATCTCTGCACCTCGCTTGCTGGCAGGGTTTTGTGTTTCTCTGGTGCTTTCCCAAGCACTGCAGCTCCAGAGCGGCGTGCGTCGTTAGCAGTGCTGCTGCTGCATTGATGCGACGCAACGCGACGCGACGAGTGTTTCTGTAATTTAATTGTCGTGTTCCTCGTTGTCGCTCCTCCATCAACACAATTCGTCAAGTTAATCGTCGACGCGTCAAAACATCGTCTAACATCTGATAATGATTTCGATTCCAATTTGCAATTGCAATAAACGCGCCATCACCACCGCCACAGCACGGCACTGCACCGTACCGCTCTGTAACGCTGCGCATGCGTGCAGTTTGTTTTATTTATTTAATTATTTTTTTGTTTTCTTTGCTTTTCTGCACTCTCTTTGTGTGCCTCCTCCTCCCTGCCACATACAGAATTCTTCTATTTTCTTGCTTTGATGTTGGAGCGGCGCTATAGTGTGCTGTTCCTGGCCTAGAGTTCGAGTTCGCTTGCGTCTTCTCGATTTAACTATTTCCCCCGGTTCTCCATGCAGAATTTCTTCCGCCACATCATCGCGGCGCGGCGCGGCGTCTTCTTAGCCGGCGCGGCGCATTCACAGTCCTCCGCTTTGTCTTCGGTCGTTTGTAATGATGATGATGACAATGACATGAACGTGAACGACATGTCATTTTGTCGTTGTATCGTTTGCTCCCTAAACATTTTATCTTTTGAAGCGCTCCTCTCGCTGTGACCATTTGAGGAGCTGCCTGTGGTGTACAAGTAAATGTGTGTGAGTGTGAGTGTGTGCGTGAGTGTGCTGTGTGTGTGTGTGCTTTGTTTGCGTATGCTTTGATGCGTGAACAAATTAAATCTTTGCGGATACGGACCGAGCAGAGCGTGTGTTTACATTTCTTGCTTCGACTTCAAACCATTTGGAAAATTGTCATTTCTTTTCAATTCGACTGCCTCCCCCACTTGATCGAATGATTCCCCAGCGGCACTAGAAGTGTTGACAAATGAGCCCTCCGTCATGGTGGCAGCAGAAAGGTGGAGAACATTCACAGTCACAGGTACCGATCCTGTTGCCAATACATGCTTCACTTAAACAAGTCCTCACCAGGGCTTCAAAGAGAGGTGATGGCAACGCCATACGCCACCAATGTCAACAATTGAGTGTGTTTGAGAGTGCATAATTAGCAGCGCCATCTGTGTTTGCGTTCATATTTTACGATGCACGATTTAACTTAGTTTCATGAGGAAGTTGAAGCTTGTGTCCATGTTCCCTTGGCACCCCCATTAGGAGGATTTGCATCCAAGCCTTATATTTGAGTACATTTTGTTTGAAGTTAACTGTATATCACAATGATTTATAATACAAAAAGCTCAATTTAAGATAATTGTAATTTATTACGCTTGAAATTGGCCACGCTGCAGCATTTTGTGAACATTTGGCAAAATTACGCTCCGCAATAATCTACAAATCTAATTTATTTTGCATGTTTGCAGCACGAACAACTCAGCTCCAGTCAAATGGGTGCAAACGTAAATTTAAGAGCAGGAGACCCACCAAAAAAAAAAAAGGCTAAAGAAAAGATCCTCAACTACTGCGGAACTTCCTTTCCCCATTGGTGCTGCTCTGCAATTGGAAATTGGGAAAATTAATGCATACAAATGGAAAAATAAATGTTAACAAGTTTTTAATTTTAACATTTATCATGAAGAGATTTAAGTTGATTATAGAGAGCAAGCAGCGCATGTGCAGCCAGGCAGGCGGTAGCTTTCTCCTCCCCTCCAACTGCAGTCTCACCCCATCTCTCTTTCTCTCTCTGTTCCAGGAAAGTGCAACGATTAAAGTACAATAAATGTCAATGCGGGCCGAAGTTACCATTTCGCATTCGAAAACGCGGCGGCACACCATTGTGAACTCTCATTTTTCCGATTTGGCACAAAAAGTATTCACATTTAGTAGGAATACCGCTCCTGCTGACTTCGAGCATACACTCACTCACTCACACACATGCAAGTATTGGAAAATGTTGTCATAGATTACAGAGCAAATGCCCATTTTGTATATGGGGGTCAATAAAAACGGACTCTCGGCGGCTTTTTTGGATTCGGTTGCATTTGTTTGTTTGTTTATTTCGTTCGCAAGTCTTTGCTTTGCTTTTTTCTGTTAAGTTGAGAAACTGAATTTGTTGCTTTCGGTCGGTTTTAATGACTTCTTCGCATTGACTTGCGAAATGCAAATTGCCAGATTCCCACGTTCTGCAATTGTGCCACGTTAGCCATTCGTGGCGGCGGAAGGAAAGGTAAACCAACAGAAAGCAGCCGAGCTATGAAGCTGAGCCGAGCCGAGGCGAGCCATATGCATATTTGGCCATAAAGTTAAAAGTTCACATTTGATTATATTTAAATAGAAAAATAAAAACAAATTCATTATTTTTATTATACACATAAAAGCTAATACCTAAAATTATATTTAGATGGAACACTTAAATTTCAGAACAAGCTTTAAAAGAGAAATTAACAAATAAAGCCTGACCTGCAGGGATAAGAAGTGTAGTGGCGAAAAATAAGGCGACGCTATTGAGTGAGCTGGAATGAGATATTTCCTGAGCGAAGAAATTTCTGCGGTGGAACAAAGGTGAAAAATTTGGAACACAAAATGACGCTTGCACCAGGAACTATATTTAAAATTAATGCATTATTATACTGTTCGAAACACACTTATCCCTATTGCAAATTGCCTATCATTTCTTAACTATTGCAAACTTATTTCTTGTGTATTGTACGCAAAAATAAAATTACAAATTGTTGAAACATACGTCAAAAACGCCAGACATTTCATTATTGAGCTGGTAACGTAACGTAGAAAGTGTAATGTTCGTATCGTAACGCCGTTGAAACTAAATTCCAACAGACTCCGTTGAGCTCCGTTACGACGTTTAATTCACAATTAATTATGTAACGAGAGTATTCTCAATGTATCCCATACAAAATTTTTGAAAGCTGTTGAATATTCACATTCATATTTTTCAAATAATCGTTCCATACATAATTATGTCAACTATGTTACTCTCTATAACGAGTAGGAAAAAATTACTACTCACTTTGGGTGTTTGGCAATTATCATTCTGGCCAATTGTTCCTGCGACACCACTTGGGCCTGCATCTCCCATATAATCGTCCAACGCATTATCGGCCACACCATAAATGGCAAGCGGGTTAGAGTCCATTGCTGTTGCTAATGGCGAATTCAAGTATGATAAATTTCCAATGGCTGATGCATATTTTGCCTTCTTTTTACTAGCGGCAGCCAACTCCTTTTCACGTTGCGCCTGAAACACTTTGCGCTCGAACTCATTCAAATAATCAACAGTCGGCTCGGCTCCATTCAGATGTGATACACTGAAAGCCATCCACTGCTCAACGAACTCAACCGGGTCCTCAATATGGTAGCTAATACATAATTCCATTGCTGAAAGTTAAAATATAAAATCATTCGCTGGTTTATTTTCTTGCTGATATCCACGCGCACTCCTCGCTAGGAATTAACTTACATTTTGCCACAACTTCCGACGGTGGTTCAATACCCATTTCATCGAATTGTTGCCTTATTTCCTCATCCATTTCAATCGATTGTCTATAGTTTCAGTTTATTTGGTTTGGTTTTAATTAACTTACAAGAAGAAAACACAATTTTCACTTTCAAATGCACTCCCTTAAATTTGTCTTCTTCGGAAAATGTCAGAAATGGTTGGCGCCAAAATTTGATAGTTACATAGAAAAGTGCTGCCAATTTCTTGCTGACAATTCGGTCATAGCGAAATCAAGTGGAGCGTTGCCAGTTCGTACGAAATCACAATTAAATGAGAAGTGGCAAAATAAAAACATGTTATACTATTAGCGGGTCTGTATTTTACTATTAAATTTTAACATCAACCACAAAAATAAGCAATTCTGACTGAAAACGCTAACGAGGCATTGCGTACAAACAGCAAGAATGAGGGTCATATTCCTCTCTTTTTTTTATGTATCCATTATGGTGGTTTCCATGTACAAATCAGTATATTCGCAACAGTTTGTACATGACAACATTTTAAATAACATAAACAGAAAAGAGATTTCTATTAACATTGATTTTAACACGCCTTCGCTACCTAACCGAACCTTGATTTTAACAAAACCTAAAATTTTCTTCCTATTTTCCGAAAGCTAATTTTTATGTCACTAATCATGATCTCCAAACTACAGGAAGAATTTCTTTCCTTACCTAGTGTCTCGATTAGCTATAATTCAAGGCAATGTTCACGTCTAACAACAAAATGCTAATTGGATACCCCATATGTTAATGTCATACCAAAAAAATTAAACATTATGTTAATACAGAAGTGCTGCTGACAACCCTGATATAAATTTGAAGCTTATAAACTCTTCAATTTCTGATTGCAGTTTTTTTAACTCTCTTAAAGCATTCAATGCTAGAACGCATCTCTGTTGGGTTACTATTGAAAGGCATTGTATAAAATGAAATGCTTTAACATAAATTGCCCCAAGGTGAATTTACTTACAAGTTGGCTGCAAGAACAAAATTTTTGGAACCAATTTTCCCTCAGTAGCTGTCAAAATTGAAATTTATAGAAAAATGCAATAAAAAAAATTATGCAAACAATTGCAAATAGAGTTTTGATTTGAGTGAATAAGAGTTTTTTAATTGTTATTTTTGTGAAGTTTGAACATTATGGAGAAATTATGAGTATATTTAACTATTAAATATATTTTATATAAATTGTGTACCACTTTAAGCAGCTCTTATGCATTTCTCCATTCCTCTCAATTTCGTTTATTTTGATCGCACATTGCTTATGTTTGACAATTCCAGAGGTACGAAATTCACCTTGCAGCCACCAAGTAAGTAAATTCACCTTGATTTGCCCACTTCATATTTGACAGCCATGCTCTGACATTAACATGAACATGACCATGAATAATTGCTTGAATAGCTAGTCGAGACACTATGTTGAAAGTAATAATTATTGCATCATAGTTTTTAATTTATAAATACAATTTTTTTGTTAAAAATATATACTATATTTTATAATATGACATACTGTTAAGTGACTGCGTTATTATGTCTTACTGCACATTCCTTATGCTATAAATTTCATTAAAGACATCAATGTAGTTGTTGGAAAGGGAACAAAATATGGGAATATGATTAACTGACACTGTTATTAGTTAAATATACATATAATTAAAATTAACCATAAATTTATCGCTGATTTTTTTGGGATTTGTAATCACAGCAGGTAAAAATATTTGATTTGTATAAATTTGTCTTTATGAACTCATTGAACAACCAACGACAAAAATTTTTCAAAATCTGGCAACTCTAATTTCAGTATTACCCTAACGTCACAGTGCTTCACGTGTAAACGAAAACATAAACAAAATTATAACTTGAGAAATTATGGGTTTTAATCACTCAATAAAAGTTCCAACGCAATACAGAAGAGCGGCAGCGGTTTTAAAGGCTGCCTTGGAGCGGAAGAAATCCTTAAAAACTCTTATATTTGAAGAGAAACATGCGGTTAGCAATGCACTGCAGCCGCTTAGCAATTTGTAAATATTTTTATACTTGCAGAATATACGTGGAATGCAAGCTGTTTTGAAGCAATACGCCGAGAATCGTGGTGCAATCGACAACGCTATTGACCAAACTCAGATATTGGAAGAAAATCCACGCCTCTGTCCGACTTTGTGTAAAGTTCTCGTCACGGAACTGGTCTATGGGCGCAAGGAACTGAACGGTGATAGCAGACCTGTGCAAACAGTTCGGAGCTATCGCGATCGCTTTCTTGAAGTTTTGGAAGGTGGTGGAACATTAACACCAAAGAAAATAGGTAAGGTGTGAAAGGTATTTGCTGTAACAGTTTTATTCTATTCAAAAGCATCTTCCACAGTTTCCAAACCGCGTTATGTACGTGTCAATACCAATTTGCTCAGCATGGCGGAAGCCTTGGAAATGTTGGCGTCAGAAGAATGGCGTAAAAAGGAAGACGTTCCTATGGACTCGTACAGTGATTTCTTAGCTGCTATTCCCACTCTTGAGGAAGATCAATTCATGGTGGATATGCACTTTGATAATTTATTGATATTCCATGCCAAACAAAAACACTACTGGGCGTGTCATAATTACATTAAGGAAAAGAAATTCATGCTACAGGATAAGGTGGGTTATATGCTACTAAATGCATAATATTAAATTATAAAATATGCCGTGTTTTAGGGCACTTGCTTGGTGGCGGAACTGCTGCAACCTCCCACCGGATCAGTGGTGCTGGATATGTGCGCTGCTCCCGGTATGAAGACCATACATGTGTGCAATGTAATGCAAAATAAGGGCACAATATTTGCCGTGGAGCAATGTCCAAATCGTTACAAGGTGCTGTGCAATATGACAAGCTCTGCTGGATGTGAGATAGTTCAGACAATAAATGCCGATGCTTTAGCTACAGGTAAGTGGAAACTATATAAGTCTATATATTGCTGATTACAATGCTATTAACTTCCAGATAGTTCTGCCTGCCCAGGTGTGGAGTATATACTTGTGGATCCATCTTGTTCCGGTTCTGGTATGTCTAATCGTTTATCACTTGAATCGGAAGAGAAGGACCCAAATCGTCTCCAGAAACTGGCGGGTTTGCAAATAAAAATGCTCTCACATGCCATGTCCGGCTTTCCGGATGTGAAACGTATTGCCTATTCGACGTGTTCATTGTACGAAGAGGAAAACGAACAGGTTTGCATTGAGTTTAAAAGTTTGCTAATAAAACGAAATTCTGATGACTGTGATATTTCAGGTTGTGCAACGCTGCTTGCAATTAAATCCTCAATTCAAATTGCTGAGCGGAAAGAAGGCTCTGCGCAACAAATGGCTGCACTTTGGTAATTCAGAATATAAGAAAATTGGCAAAAATTGCCTGTATTCGAGGCCGGAGGTGGATTTCACAGATGGTATATTTGTGGCTTTGTTTGAAAAGATGGAAGAGGAGTAAAGTTTTCCTTTATTTTTACAATTTATAACGGTTTTGTAATATTGCCAATAAAGAAATCGTACGGTTAATATTTGAATAAAATTATATTTCAATGTGTTTTTAATTTGAAAAGTTGGAACCAGGGCACACCTAAAAGGTAGTCGCAAGGGAGAATTGCTCTTCTTCTTGTTTTCGTTTTGACGTTTCCTGACTCTTAATTCGGAGCTTTCATTTGCGATTAGTGTTGTAAACAAAGAAAGAAATATAAAAATAATTAATAATAGAAATAAAATGGGAAAGTGCGCTTTATGTGGAAAAGTGACAAAATGAAAATATAATTTAAAATTTTCTAAAATGTTACAAAATGGTACCCCTACCACACACAATTGTGTATTGCGGAAATAGTCGGGCCACGTGTTTCATTGATCCGCCCCAACATTTTCACATTTCCACATAATTTAAACATTTATTTCCGCATAATTTAATTTTGCAGAAATGTCTGTTTTTCTACATTTATTTAATTTTCCTCACTATCAAAATCACAAAATATAAATTCAAATCTAGGGTACACCGATTTGTGCTCCCTGTTCGAAGCTAAAATTGGATTATAGGTTGTCAAAATCGAGAGCTTTTTCACTCCACTGACAAGCCAAAATCCAAAAATTGTTGTTGTAGAATTGTTGTAGCCTTGCGGCCACCTTCTTAGTGCACACTGGTTGTAGCCTTGCGGCCACCTTCTTAGTGCACACTGGTTGGAACGTTTTCCAACTGCTACTGCAGTGCAATGTGTTACCTCCTTATTGTGTAGGGGTTTCAATGTACCGCGACCTTACGACCTATTGTGACCCCAGTTACCTACTTTAGAGTTACTTTGTCAAAGGTTTCTCATTTGCTTTAAATTACCATTAATTTGAGTCTTAATTATTTATAAGAACGGCTCATAAATAACTTAATTGTGAATGCTTTGTTGAAATACCCAGATTCAATGGGAAAACAATTTTTTTGGTGATTATGTTCGTCTTCTATTACTAGATTGGTTTCACTGAAAACAAATCCTGCCATAAAACAGATAGAATTGTAAAATTTGGATTACAAACCTAGAAGGACTTGATTGTAGTTATTTTAGTTTGCATCAGAAAGCATTAAGTGTGTCCAGGTTTGCATGATTATGCCTCTTGGAGGGGTGGTAGTGTGCCCCAAGACGTAATATCATTCATACAACGAAAGCAAAGCGATTTATATTGACTTCCTCAGTTTCGCAGGAGTTACATTGACACACAAAATTTGTGCAAACCATTTTATATCAGTGTTTTAAATATGCCATCGTATTAAAAAAAAATGTCTGCATATGTACATCAACCAAAAAATGCTCGCCACACCTGTCAATAGGTATGCAGCTGAAATATGTTTTCTAAGAAACTCGTACAACCAGTAGCACACAATAATTAAGTTATTATTATTATACCTTGCACCATTATCAATTACGGCCGCGGGAATGAGTGCTAGCAACTAAGGTCCTCGACTCGAAGAGAAAAAAAATTATAAAGGAGCATTTTTCAGACCATTCCAAAAAATCAAGATATTTTTGTTAATTTCATTGTGTTTTGCTTCACATTATAAACAAATATTGAAGAATATGAGACAATATAATTGATACTAACACAAATAAAATGTAAAATACTTGCTAATCAGATAATATATATATATTTTTTAATAAAATGCCTTCAAGTAAACTTAGTCTTCGCTCATTTCTGTTACAAACCCTTATTAAAGAAGTTATAGCATGTTAGAACTATATACATATATATTTGTTATACTTAACTACCTGCTATCACTATAATGTATTTCTCAATCTTTGTTTCTTTCATTATAAGCAACAATTCAAATAAAAATAGATCATGAATTCGTTTATGTATATAATTCCATGGCAACATTTTAGTTATTTTCCTAACGGCAACGCCACTGCGACCTAACGTAGCGTGCAGCGACGTAGCGCTACGTAACAGCTGTTCGTCTTACGTTAATCAACGATGTGACATTAATCGCTTGTGAACTTATTTTGCATAATTACTGAAAACAAAAATTTTTTCTTCCATAACAGTTTCGAAGTTTCGGACTCCCAGTATTTACCTCCCGAGCGCATTATATTCTAAATTATTGAGTGTTTCTGAATTTATTGAAGAACTCTCTTGGAAATTTGTTTCGTTGGTCTACCAATTTCGAACAGCTGATCGCTGTCAGAACTCCGTAGCACAAACGAAGGACAATTTCTTAAATTAGAATGGTGATTGGGGCTTTTCCGGTAGCCAAATTGGGTGTGTTGGCCATCAAACAAATCAGCAAACCCATTGCGAATGTGATTAAGGACAAAGCGAAGGTGAATCCGACGTTTCGGAAATATGTCTGCATGCCCCCTGCGCAATGTAAGTAGCTAAACCGCTGGCACAACTGCTGGAAGCATTGAAAACATTTAAATAAAATATAAAAATCACCACAGTTTATAACTGGGTTGAGGTGAAGACGAAGATGTGGGCCTTGAACTTGGGCAGGCCGGTAGCAGTGCCGCCGCTAAACGAAGCCATGGCCATCGACCTGGGTGCCAATCTATTGGGCGAGTTTATAATATTCTTCATAGGTGCGGCCGTGCTGGTGGTTGAATATACAAGGTGCGCAAACTATCATAGCCTATTCTGTATACACGCCCGCAGGGAAGTGCATACACAAAAGTATGCGGGAGATTTTATACAGAATAGGGATCTACGAGACCTTTATCAAGAGTTAACATTGATATAAGCTCCAAATTTTCAGGCAAGCAAGCAATGAGTACAAGAAGCAGGAGACGTTACGCAAGGAGAAGGCCTCTCTGACAAATGAGCTGGCGGAAATGCACTTTCGCCTGGAGCGTCAGGACGCACAAATACGTGAGATGACGAGGACCCTGGCGGATTTGGGTGAGTTGAATTACCCAGCGAAGCAGGTGGACTTTGCTGTTTGTTTGTGTTCCATTGTTGTGAAATACGATTTTGTGCCGTACCGTATTTTTAGCAGGCTTTGTTAAGTTTCATTTTGACTTCTTCATTCGTTATGGTTTCTTTTTGTGTTCATTTCCATCTTCCGAAATATGAATTCTTTAAAATCGTTTATATATTTTCCTATTAGGTAAACCAATTACTGAAAGCAGTTACTATTATATAGTGAAAGAAAAAATACCACCTGAGGTAGACGAAAAAGAATCTACAATAACGGCGAAAAGAAACTACCAAAAATGAACATTCCCTTACTCCTCCTTCCAAATCCTTGTAACCAAATACGTCAATAAAGCCTAAAGTTCTCAGCCTGTTATTCACACATACACACATACATATGCAGACCCACCTTCTCGAACTCTCATTGCTGCAAATTCATGTACATATTTACTTATCACTACTCATTTAGATTCGCGCTCCATATTCAGATGGAACAAAGAACGTCTCAACGAATATCAAACCTTCGATCCCAGCAAACCCGATCAATCCAGCGTCGTAACTAACGCACCAAAATACGTATATGATTCCAATGGTGGCGTACTAATCAGAGCATTAAATTTTCTCGAAAAGCATTTGCTCACTGATGACAGCAGCAAATCAGAGGAAACTGTCGCGGACGCTGACGAACTGCAGCCCTATGTGGTTACATTGCCGCAGGAGAAAGTGGAACTGCAGCAGCCGCAGTGACTAACGAGTCAGCGGGAAGCTGTGCTACTTACAAATGAAATAGCTCAACTGGAGTATGCCTTGCAGTTCCGCTTAGTAGAGGCGCCGGAGAATTCACACTAATTCGCTAAAAGAAGAAATTCTATTGTATTTTCATTAGTTTATATATAATGTCTTCAAAGTAGTCATTGCCACGCTTAGTTCAGTACAATTTTTCATTTATTTATAAAAAAAAATATTCGCAGCCCTTTCATGAGATGAACAGCAGCCAGGAATGCGTTTAAAATCAGTTTCCCATTCATTTGTACTGATTTTTAAGTGTTAATATTGTTGTAAATATTATTTAGTGAATGCCAAGGGTTCAAATAAAATGTTAATGAAAAACTAAACACTAAATTTAACTGTAGAAGGCACCTTAACTAAGTGAGAATTATGCTCGAAGTCGAGAATGATCAATTCATAAAAATCATTATGGTATTTCTTAGATTCGGAATCTTGTAGTAAATACATAGGGCATATTTTAGCGTTGTTCACGCCCACTCCATGTGTCCATAAACAACATATTCTGAAAAGGAAGGATGTGCATAAAATTGTTTTAAGAGCATATCAAAACAAAAGGATGGAGAAAAGCGCCATTTTGTGATAAGAAGCTTCCATTCTACGTAAAGTGTGGCTTTCTTTACGTTACGTTACGATTTAACTACCGTTAATTGGAGCAGCTCTAATAAAATAAGTGATATAAATTGAATTCAAATAATGTAAAAGAGGCCCCAGAAAATCGTTTATCATCGTCCGATACCTTTCCCAATTCATGGTCGATGCACAGCTGGCCTTGTTTTCCAATAGGCCCCAATTACGCAACCAACCAATAAACTGAAAGTTGGAAAGAAACTATTTACGGGTGCAAGGAACGCTACCAGTACTCCTGACGATCGTTGTTAGTTCTTACATGGTAATTATGGTTGTTTGTAATTTTTTTATAACTAAACAGTTCCATAACAGTGCTGAACAAGCTCCGAAGGTATCCTTAACTGGCATTTCACAGACTATTCATATCACGAGTTGCGAACAAAGTTGCAGGGTTGCCAGATTACGGAATTATAAAATTCTCACATCCCTACTGGAACAGTCTTTTTGATTTATATTCCACAAAACGCCAGGGTATTTACACAGTCGGAGTAGAAAAAACTCCTCTGGAGTAGCCTCAATTATGAAAACTACAAAATTACGTTTATTTATTTTGTTCATTTATAATATTCTTAAAAATAGTTTTTGTTACACAATTTTTGATATTATTTTCTTATTTATTTCACTTTGTAGCTCCTCTTTTGAAGGCTATAAATGCGTTTAGGGTGGAGACAAGTTCTCATCTCATTTCAGTTGCTTTACAGTGCTTTTATAGTGATTATTTGCACCGTAGAAAATGCTTAGTTAATATGCCTACGATTCATAAACATTTTATACAAAAAAGCTAAAAATTAATAAAAAATAAACCTTAAAACGTAAAAAGAAAACAATTTTAGTTAAATCACTTTTCAGTTCGAAGGCATACCATATAAATTATATATAAAACTAAAATTAAAACAAAAAAGAGTATCTTACTCCATACAATTTAGTTGTTTAAGCATAAGATCGCTAAGTTATAACGTTCACGTTTCCTGGTAGGTCAAGAAATGCTGCAGACATCGCAAGTCCTCCGGGTCAGTCATGATATCACGCAAGTACTCTCCGAACACGGTGCAGATTTTGTACAAACTGCGCCGGACCGCATTTTTCAGGGTGATCAAATTGCGATCCCACTTCTTGCCATTCAAATTTACATTATTCAATTTATTCAGTACCATTTTGAGGTTCAGCAATGACTTTAAAATTTGGGGCAAGGTTACTTGCACCACGCCATAGCTGTCCTCGAGCAATGAGGCAACGCATATGCCCGCCAAACCCTGAGTTAGCCAAACAATTTCTTGCGAATTAGACAGAACGAAAGCCGTTTTGGCGCCATCCTGCTCGCCAAACAAGTAAAATAGACCAGGTATAGAACGGAAGGCGGTGCGCAGCATGCTCTCTAATTGTGTTGCCAGTTGCTCATATCCTCTGCTCGGCTGGGGCACCTGTCTTGGGCTAAGAGTGGCGGTGGGCACACATTGTTCGGTCATCATGCGGCGTATGCCCACGGTTTGGTTAAATTGACGCAGTAAAATCCTCTCCGCCGCCACACTGGCGCTGGTTTTCTCGTTGGCAAAAAGTGGTTCTGTTTTCATTGTGGAAATATTTTTAACCGATTTGGTGAGCTCCTCGGTGAAGGCGTTAATGATACTGAGACACTGGCTAGACAGTTGATTCCAGTTGTACGGATGGCCGCCTGTGGAAATATGAGGATTCAAATAAAGAGAACGGAGGTTATTCCAATTTAAATTCACCTGGTAAGGTCAACATAAAAATTTCGGTCCTTTGTTTGGACATTTTGTTGCGGGAAATATTGTATAAATTCAAAGCGGCCAATTTCTGGACAATTGGCATCTGCTGCATTGCCAAAGCATCGACAAGTGTGATTTCCGTCCCTAATTCTCGCTGAATTGGACTTGCCTCCACGGAAAAGTATAACTCTTCCGTCATGAAAATCGAAAAGAAGCGCTGCATCAAATGCATGTTGCTCAAAATGTGCGAATACAGGATCCACGTGTAGAAGAGCAAACGGAAATTGGTGGCAATCGATATGAAGGAATCCAGAGTCTCGTCGATTCCTTGCACTCCAAAGAAACTGGCCACATATCGGTTCAGCATGCCGCCCAGCAGCCAGTAGCAGAAGGCGAAAATCATGGTGGGCCCAAACGATTTTGCCAACGACTGCCGCAAAGTTATATAGAGAAGGGAGCGTATTTGCGCCAATTTCTCCTCCTGTATAATGGAGAACTCCACTTCTTGGTCTTGGCGTAAATTATCCTTGACGTAGTGGTAGCAGCCAGCCGCTAAGCCAGCAATAACAAGGAACATGAAGCGACTATTAACACACTCGGTGTCCATATTGCAGTTAAATGTGAAATTACTGTAAAAGCAGAGTTTATCATTAGTCACTCACAATTTGGTACTAAGCTTTACCTCACTTACCGGTAATCGTCGTGCAAGTGTCTGGTGTACAACCAGGCGGTTAGAAAGCCCACCAGCATATGCGTAATCAGGAAGCCGAATTTCCGTAGTGCCGTGCCAAGCAACCAGCTGAAACGGGACGGATAGTAAGTTCTTGCTGTCTGCAGAGGCTTTGCAAAGAGAAATCCATGTGCAATAAGCACGATGATGAGTGGAATAACCGTGATCCAAGTGTAGAGGGAGAGCAAGAGTCCCAAAGTCTCCCTTAGCCACAGTATCGGATGGAAGACATGGAAATTGACGACCAGCAGGAAGAGTGTCAGCAGCAGATATTGCATAAAAATGCTCAAGGCCATTGCACTCAAGCAGCGCGTAAAGCATATCTTCTTGTACTCCATGCCGTAGAAGCCCATGGTGGCAGTTGTCCGATGACGCTATGCGGCACACGAACCCCACACAAACCGCAGCTACTAGGTTAGGTATTTGATAGGCTGCAAAAAGTTCCAATTTTTAGGATTATTTCAACTGCATAAAGAGTGCAAAAGCCAGTTTTAGGTTTGGTTAAATTGAATTGTTTTTCCCGTAAATAAAAATAGTATAAAATCAAGAAAGCTAAATGAGAATCATTTGCAAACGTTCATTCGCGCGATTTAAATTTCCGAACAGCTGATCCGGCGAATACGGCAAACGAACGACAGCCAAACTTTTTTGCCAATTGAAAAGAACCAACCAAAAAGTGATGCCAAGTCTTTACGACTTGAAAAATGTTTAGTCCCGTTACATATTTTCAATAGAAAATTTGCGTTTGACAGATCTGTCAGAAATACAGCCATCAAGGCCGATGCACGTTTAATCTCCACACATTGTGTTGATTTTTGTGGTGAAAAACTTAAATATTAAATAAAACTAAATTTGATAACAAAATAAATCTAAATACATCTTCTTAATTTTATTAAATTCATTGTAATTGAATATTAATTGAAGTTTATTAATATGCTTATTAGCATGTTCGAATATTTATTGTTGACATCTTCAAAAAAGGTATGCCTAGTTTTTACTATATAAAAAATGTTTAGTCCCGTTACATATTTCAACAAAAAATAAATGGTCGTTTGACAGCTCTCCCAGAAATACAGCTGTCACGGACTATGCACGTTTACTCTCCACACAATTAAATGATATATTAAATAAAATTAAAATTGATAAGAAAATAATTCTTAACACACCTTTTAAAATAAATGAAATATTTTTTTTTTTATATCGTGTTTATTGGTATAATTAATTATACAAACAACTTAATGTTAAGCTTAAAGCTAAGGCACTAACGGCTAGGGTTTTCGGCCTATATTTGAAATTTATTTTAATTAATATAAATAATAGAATGCATGGACATTTATTAATATTCTTATTAGCATGTTTGAATATATATTGTCAACATCTTCAAAAAAGTGATGCCAAGTTTATACTATAT
Organism: Clusia tigrina; assembly: GCA_920105625.2. Classification (NCBI taxonomy): domain Eukaryota; kingdom Metazoa; phylum Arthropoda; class Insecta; order Diptera; family Clusiidae; genus Clusia; species Clusia tigrina. The sequence goes on along the minus strand of OV050031.1, from coordinate 189,337,603 downwards.
AAAAAATATTTAGCCCTATTACACACCTCACCAAATGTAAAATTAGATGTTGGACAGATCTCTCAGAAATTCAATTATCACTGTTTTGTTTTTTCTCGAGCAAAACCATCGTATTAAATATAACTAAAATTCATAACAATATAACACGTGTATTAAAATAATTAAATTTATAAAATTATATATATAAAGTTATATATTTAATATATATTTATTTATTAAATAATAAAAAAACACACTGGAGTTTATTAATATTCTTATTAGCATGCTGCATTTTTGAAACCAACACCTTAAGAACTTGTCACTAAATCATGGAAGCTCACACAAAATGACATTTAGCTTTCGCAAGTATCTAATTGTGCCCATGTGACAACTACAGACTCTACAATTTGTCTAACAAAGACTCCAAAAATGATCCAAAAGCATGTCTTTTCTATTTTTCTTATTCTCCTTATACACAATTTCGTTAATATTAACTCAGAACATTATATAAATTTATATAATAATAGTATGGTTTGAATAAGTATAAAATATTGCCCTTTTGGTGTTCAAACTGAATTGGCAGCACTGCAAATGAAATGTGCTGTCAATGTTGACATTTGCAATAAGAGATTCTTATTCTATATACAAACCATTAAAAAGTGAACTTGAGCACAATCCACAGTAACTAAGATAAGTGAACTAATCCGAAAACTTTTCAAATAGTACATTCGCCGAATTTTATTGTTATTCCATACAATTCCAATTCAAATTATACAATCTTTTGTGAGTTAAAATATGTAAACAAATTTCAAAAGATTTGCAAGGATATAAATAAATGAGAAGGTAAGAGAAGCCAGATCTGTTTCTCTAAATTTATTTGATATTTATAATGACTGTTCAAAATTACAATCAAAATTATAATCTCTTCTATAAATTGGTAGTTTAAACTACACTAATTTCCATAACCTCGATTCTCCATTGCCATAAATAGAAAACCAAGTCTTCGTTGGTCAGAATTGACAATAAACAGTATTTCAACATTTTGATTTCATTTACAAAAAGTATTATTTTATACACAACCATTCAAAATTCGAAAACAATGTCAATTCGTTAAACACAGCGGCTTTGCCAATTTTTCTGTTGTGGTGACATAACGATTTCAAATTTTCCGACATAGATTGGCATCATACTGTCAAATTAGGTTATGACTAATAAAATGACTATGACGATACCATGTTTTTTTCTTTTTACATTAATTATCATATAATAAAATAGTAATAATTGTCTCATCCACATCCTAAGTATTGTTTTTTTAAATTTAATTTTCATTATTTAATCCAGTCGATACTTATATTATATATATCTGGAAAATGTTTCTATAATTCCATGATATAACTTGCGCTAAAAATGTGCAAAGAGCATATAAGTTTATATATATATATATATCTTTTTCCTTATTGGCCATTTCGGCAAATATGAACACATACACACATTTTTGATCTGGCAGTATTCTAGCGGGTTCTTTCATAAACTTCTTCTATTCTGAGTTGGCAACACTGACTGAGGTGAACTCTCATGCGGCCGAAAAGTGAGAAAAATCACACAAACATTTTGTTGTTGCTGGTTATCTCTTCATCTCTGACATTTACATTCATTTTCTTCATTTAGTTATTCACGGTGATTTGACGCGAAAACAACTACGTTTGTTTATCGCGGACGCGTAATAATAATAAGAATTACAATAAGAAATATTATGAAAGTAAACGGAAATCTGCTTGGAAAAAAATCAAGCATAAATTATTAAAATTTTAAGAAATTTTTGTTCCAATAAATTATGAAAAGCAAAATTGCAGAAGTGCCGAAAAGTGCAATATAGAAGAAATAATAATAATAATAATAAAAAAATATATATATATATATATATATAATATTAAAAGAGGTGAGAGCAAGCAGAAAATTTGTGTGTAGTAAATGGGAAGAAATGTGGTGGAAGGAGCGAAAGAGTGCAAAATTGCTCAACTCAAATTCAATTTGAAATTCAATTGCGAAAGTGGCGTTCGGGTTTTGTTGTTGTTTTCTTTTTTTCGTGCTGAACCGCTACGAAAGTGTTGAAAAATTTATGAATCGAGCATAGTTTTTTTTCGGCTGCTATTCATTAAATGCCAGTACGAAATAGAGTAAAAATAGTGTGAAAATTTTTAAATACAAGTGGCGAACGCACGTATTAAGGTCAACTTAAAGGTGAAACGCGGAATTGGGCATTGATAAGAAACAGCTGCTGCATGCATGCTCGCTCGGCTTGTTGGTCACTAGAGCAGAACCCGGAGGGCAGGTGTGCTGCGAGCTGAACGCTCGTTTTAATTAAATATAAGCATGAAATACAACAAAAGTGTTATGTGCTCTACAAAAATAAGCTAAAATACACACAACTTCAAACGAATGAAAGTGAATTTTATGGCACCAAACAAGAATTGCGCCGAACAACAGATAATCTAAAAGGAAATCTTTACGCAAATATACGAGTATTAAAACAACAAAAAATACGTGTCTTGTGTGTACAATTAACAAAATTTTATTCAATAAACTCTCGCATATGTGTGTGTGTGTGTATTTGCATGCGTGCATATATAAAATATAAAATCAAGCAAAATCGTGAAAATCCAACAAGAGAGCAGGCAGGCAACATTTTTTAGGTGTGTGCTCCATTCACCTACTTTTGCGTTGTTGTTGTTCGGTGCACGCTCACTCTCCCGCTCTCTCGTTCAAACAGCAGTCGTCGTCCGTCGCTACATTCGACGTGCTCGGCTGTGTGTGTGTTTGCGTGTGTGTAAATAAATTAATACAAATTATTAAAAAGAAGAAATTGATTTAGTTTAATGCAAACGCGTATATTTGCATAAATACAAGGCAAAAGTGTGAAAAGTGAAATTTACAAATGTTGATCGCCCAATAAACCGCCAAAGTGAAATGGATGGGAAATGAATCTGTAAATTGAGTCGAATTACTTGGATCTGTGCACATGCTGTCCGTCGTTTATGTGGATGGGGAATATGAGGCTAATTAACGAACTAATCCTATTGCGTAAACAGGTGGGTTGCCACAGTTTATGATTTGCGGCGTTGTTGCAATTCTCCTCTTACTTATTTTCAATTGATTTTATTTGCAATAATTTTTTTTTTTTAACATTGCGTTTTCAACCTTCCGATCAGGCTTTGGTATAATTTCTATGCTAATTTTAATGTCATTGAAGAATATTAATAAATAAAATAAATCAAAAAATTTATTAAAATATAAAAAAAAAATATCTAAAATTAAACGCAAATTAATTAATATTTCATAATTATAAAAAGTTATTTTTCTGTTTTCGCAATTAAAAAATCCACGTTAAATAATATTGAAAAGATTTCAAAGTATTATTAACATAAAAAATTAAATAAAATCCAGAAGGAATTTTATTTATGTACAGCAAAAATTTAGTAAGAAATAGTTTATGCAATAAACAATTACAAGAAATGCGTCAAATGAAAAGAAATTTAATTATTTATTTATTTTTTTTTTTATAAATTTGAATAGGAAAGTCATTCATGAGGAAATAAGTACATAAAATCCAAAATATAATCCAAATTTGTGTTATATAATATAATTTTAATAAATAGACCCACTTAATGAAATTTATAAGAAAAACTTAATGAAATTAGAAACAACAAATTTTGTTTGTTTTATAAAAATGTCAGATAAGTCATGAGAAGTAGTTACTGAAGTAATGGCAATGAGAAGTACTGAGGTAATGGCAATGAGAAGTACTGAGGTAATGGCAATGAGAAGTACTGAAGTAATGGCAATGAGAAGTACTGAAGTAATGGCAATGACAAGTACTGAACTAATGGCAATGAGAAGTACTGAGGTAATGGCAATGAGAAGTACTGGCAAGGCGAAGTAATGAATTCGTACATGGCCAAATAATTACGGAAACATAAACAGAAAGAAGAATACAAATAATAATAAAACAAATTTAATTCAAAAAAAATTCAAGTTAAAAAAATAGTTTATGATAAAGAATAATTACAATTCAATTAATGAAATATTTTTTTTTATGGAAAACAAAAAAAAAAAATAACTAAACTTCATAAAACAAAATTTTTTAGTTGGAAATAAATAATAAAAAAAATTAAAATTATTAATATAGAAATAATGTCATAAGAATATTAAAACTATTTATTGATTATTAATAATTAAACTTAAATTAGTAAAATTTTTGTGGGGGAAAAAAATAAAATATTAGGTTTAATAACGGAATAAAATTTAGAATTACAACAAAATTTAAATTTTACAATAAACAATAAAATAGAACAAACGCATAACTTGTAAATATGTAAAGTAAAGTAAATTAATGAATTTTCCAATATATAAACAATTACGTATATAATTATTATTATTATTCTCACGCCACAGAAAACATAAAAGACGTAACTTCACTGCTCCACCTCTGTCAGATTTACTTTGACATATAAATATAAAATATATATGTATATACTTTTATTAGTTTAATACTAGTTAATTTTATTAATAGTTAGGCCGAAGACCTTAGTTGTTAGTTGCCTAGGTAATAAGTTTAGCATTAAATTTATTTGTGTATAAACTTTTTTAAAAATAAAAAAAAATAAATATTCTCACGCCACTCTCCCCGCATAATGCGCGATATTATTATAATTATTATTATAATAATTATTATTATTTTAATTAAAGGGAATTTCGAGGGAATATTGAAAAGTAAATATATTAAAATTAAAGTTTGTTAATGAAAAGAATAAGAAATAGTTTTTGAAATATAATGAAAAAATCAATTATTATAATCATTAGTTAGTTAGTTAATGTGGCTGTCCATAAAGACATCACTGACACCTTAGTCCCATTGTGCTACCAAGAGGAGCTCTTCTGTACTTCCCACATCAGTGAACCCTTTACTGTCTGTAGCAAATATAAGTATACTTCACGTTAAAGTGTCCTCCCGCTCCGAATGGTGGCTGAAGAAGTACGTTCCCATATGGAGGAAGCGTCTCTTAGCCAGCCCATAAAAGGTCCATAGTTTATTCTGCCTCCTCATTTTCGCAGCTTCTACAAAAATCGTTATGAGGCAATCTAAGTCTAAATGCATGTGCTCCTATAAAGCAGTGACTACTATTATACCCAGAAACGGATTGATAAGTAGTGTCACCTATTTGGAGCGATTTTAGGCCAGATTTGGCTTGCAGTGTAGCAACTAACGAGAATATATGAAAGAGCTGTGCCTGTGAATTTGGAAGAAAAGTATTTCAATAAAATTATATAAAAAATCCGTGCGAAATTCCGTCCGATTATAGATGAAAAAACACTTAAAATTATGGCATGTTTTTCACAATATTGAATTGTCGTACGCGTTGAGAGCAAATAACATAAGTATATAGAACAATTATATATATAATAGATATAGTAAACTAGTTCCCTAAATCATAATTTATGTTTTTATATGTAAAATTTTGTTAATTTTTGATAAATACGCCATTTGGAACAACATTTTACGTTTCTGGATCGAAATCGACTTGCAAACTATTCTGTTATTGTTATATTGAAGCTTTAGTTATTATTTTGCTTTTTTCCGCAATTAGAATGATTTATTTATACTAGTTTACACTGTACAATGCCTTACATACCTATTCCACAATTCTTCTTTACCTTCCTAGATTCCTATCAATTGTTTCAGCTCAGCTATTTATCTGTAGATATTTCCTTGCTTGGTACGAACTCTTCACTTCAAATATAATAAAATTTCGTCACAGTTTCGTGCAGATCCCTTTTCCACCCTTATTACTGAAGCTCTATTTAATGTATTCCTTTGTTTGACTCACCTATCCCACCCACAATTTGAGAGTCTCTAGAATAACTTTACCAACCAGTTCTCTGGAGATTCCCAATCACAGCATCACATAGTTCTACTAATTACTCCCAAATTAATTTGAGGAATTCTTTTCCTCACCGTGCCCTGCAATGTCCTTTTCAGCGCACTGATTAGAAATGTTGTTTCGGACCCCAACGAATCCTTCACGGTAATTTGGCATCCTGTTAGCTGTTCACTCATTTTTCTTATCCTTTATTTGATTGCACAACAACTGCAAATGATGCTTTCATTTTCCAATGCCACCATTGAGAAAAAACTCTGCACGAGGCACTTAAGATTATTGGCACGTATTCGTATCTCGATGATTATGACTCCAGGACGTTATTACAGCCACCGAAAAGAGCACACAACACAGATGACATAATCTTCACACACACACACACACATATATATATATATACAGGACAGCCACAAATGCCACTTGTGTGTCCTCTGTGCTTAAACCGGGCATGTTAACATCCCGAATCAGCGACGGCAGAGGCAGCATAATTGACAAACTTTGTCAGGAAACGTTGCACCCATGACAGATTTAAATTGCTTTTCCTGACTCATTGAATATTTACGAAATTCATACAGCTCCGGTTATTTGTGTGACTGTGTGTGTGTGTGTGCCTGTGTGTGTGGGCGCCTGTGTGTGGCAGTTATCTCTGGGAATAACCCCGGAATTTAGTCATCGGCGGTAGCGTTAAAAGTGAAAACTACCTGGCCAGGACGGCACGGTGCGGAAATGCTTGTGTTGGCGTTTCAGGTAGTCTCGTCAGCGTTTAGGAGTCTATTAAAAAGTCACAAAGTTAATGGCTGTGAGTTTATTAGCGGGATTAGGGAGGATTGCGGTTCACACCAAACACTTCAGCTCTGTAAGGGATTCTGTTCACACACACAAACATACCTACACACACACAAATGCATATTTGATTGTTTGATGTGCAAATTATTGCGCAATATTGTTGCCTACTTTTCGCTTACAAATTCACTAATTTCCGTTTCGTTTTTACATTTATTTTCAGATAACTCTCGTCACAATTGTATACAAGTGTGAAGAATAAAGAAGAAATGGCGGCAACAAGCGCCGGACAGCACCAGCAACACCAACACCAACACCAACACCAACAAAAATTGAACATGTCTCTCGGTGGCACCAACGTGGCTGCAATGAACGGAGCTGTGGTTATGTCTAGAAATCAGCTGGAGTTGCAGGAGCTGCAGGAGTTGACTCACCAACAGCAGCAGCAACACCAGCTACAACAGCAGCAGCAGCAACAGCATCACAATCAATTGGTACAGCAGCATACATATAAGTTGCAACAACAACAGCAGCAGCAACAACTCACCATCACAATGCAGCAACAAATGCAGCAAGAACAGCTGCAACACTTGCAACAGCAGCAGCAAATGCAGTTTCAATTGCAGCACCATCCACAAGAACAGCACCCCCAACAACAACATCAGCAACATCCCCAGCATCCCCAACAACTGCACCAACAACAACCACAACTACACCAACAACAACCACAACTACACCAACAACCACAAATACACCAACAACAACAGCAACAACAACAACAACTACACCAACAACCGCAACCACAAATACACCAACAACCGCAACCACAAATGCACCAACAACAACCACAACTACACCAACAACCGCAACCACAAATACACCAACAACAACAACCACAACTACACCAACAACAACCACAACTACACCAACAACAACCACAACTACACCAACAACAACCACAAATACACCAACAACAACCACAACTACACCAACAACTACCCCAAACACAATTACTCCAACAACAATTACCCCATCAACAATTACCCCAGCAACACCCACCACAACAACACCAACAGCAACAAAATCACCATCAGCAACACCATCATAGTCATTTAAATAATGCTACACACCTTTTGCCAATTGCACCACATCTGCAACAACAACATCAGGAACAATTACAGCAGCAGCAACGTCCACCGAAATTTGTTTCGCGGGTCGTAACAAATGCGAATGCTTTCATAGCAACACCTGATGGTGTTTCTCCACAACAACAACAACAACAACAACACCAACCACAACAACTCCAACAGCAACCACAACACCAACTCGAACAACACCAACTCCAACAACACCCACTCCAACAACACCAACCTCAACACCAAACCCCACAACAACAACAACAACAACAACAACAATATCAACAACCACAACACCAACCGCAAAAGCAACAACAACATCCACAGGAGCAACAATTACAGCTACCACAGTGTCAGCAACAAACTCAACTGCAGCAGTGTCAGCAACAAGCTCAACTGCCGCAATGTCAGCAACAAGTTCAACTGCCCCAGTGTCAGCAACAACAACCTCAACTGCCCCAGTGTCAGCAACAACAACCTCAACTGCAGCAGTGTCAGCAACAACCTCAACTGCAGCAGTGTCAGCAGCAAGCTCAACCGCAACAGTATCAGCAACAAGTTCAACTGCCTCAGTGTCAGCAACAACAACATCAACAGCAACACCAGCAGTCAACGCAGCAACAAATGTTACCAGCTGGTTTGGTAAATGGACACAATGTTGCTCGTGCTCCACAGCCAAATATCTATCACGCGAATGAAGGCATCATACAGCAACAACCTCAACTGCAACAGTGCCAGCAACAACCGCCACAACAACAATGCCAGCAACAACCACAGCAGCAGCAACAACAACAACCACAGCAGCAGCAACAACAACCACAGCAGCAGCAACAACAACAACAACCACAACAGCCACAGCGGCCACAGCAGCAGCAGCAGCAACAAGTCCAACAAAAGCAGCTGCAACGCCCCCAACAACCGCAGCAACACCATGGGAAAGTAACGCAACCTTCCACAGTGGCCCACACTTTGCCGCCCACAATCGCATCGCGCCAACATGTCGCCATACTTTCCAATAGTCCTGCTGTGGCCCCCAATGCTGCGGCTCCAGCTGCACCGGCAACAGATGCTAAACCCAATATGGCGCCTGGTTGGCGGCGCCAAGTTGTCAACAATGAAGTTGTCTACATAAGGTACATTTTTATAATCCTTTCTGTATAAGAGCAACAATCTGTTGCAGGAACTTTTTGAAATCTCCTTCCATTGCCGAAACTTTTACATTAGCAACTTTCTTTAATCTCATTTAATATTGTAACCTGTTTCCTTTTGATGAATTCGATATCGTCAGGAATCACCGTGATTCTTGGGTTAACTTTTTGAAAGAGACCGCGTTCCAGTTGCCTTGCGATACTTTGGACCGTCCTCCGTCAAAGTTTCCAAAGATAATTTTCTGAGTATTATTGCGCCCTTGAATCGACGATCTCCAGATTCACAAAGAGTGGACTGTAATTCGCTTCAGTGTAGAAATTAACCTCCGATTGAAATATTCTCTGAGGAATCTTAGATCTAAGATCGAAATATTCTCGAAGGAATCTACTAGGAATCTTAGATCCAGGATCGAAATATTCTCTGAGGAATCTACTAGGAATCTTAGATCCAAGATCGAAATATTCTGTAAGGATTCTACTAGGGATCTTAGATCCATGATCGAAATATTCTCTGAGGAATCTACTAGGGATCTTAGATCCAGCATCGAAATATTCTCTGAGGAATCTACTAGGAATCTTAGATCCAGGATCGAAATGTTCTCTTAGGAATCTACTGGGGATCTTAGATCCTTGATCGAAATATTCTTTGAGGAATCTACTAGGGGTCTTAGATCCAAGATCGAAATATTCTCTGAGGAATCTATTAGGGATCTTAGATCCAGCATCGAAATATTCTCTGAGGAATCTACTAGGGATCTTAGATCCAGGATCGAAGTATTCTCTGAGGAATCTACTAAGGATCTTAGTATGAAAATTTGAGCCAATCTCCTAAGTTAATTTTTCAATATATCAACAGTTTAATAACTACTACAGATCTCGGAACACCTGTTTGGAAAGACGGATGATTGGACAACCAAAATTAAGGTAGTCGGAATGTCCCAACATACAAAAAGGGTCTAAACTCCTCAAACTATGCTTCAATATATGCCCAGCAGCTCAATTCTGAAAAAAGTCAAGATTCAAATATATCAAGTCAGCAGAATAGTAATCGACATCATTATTATCAACACCATTATTATCGCCTTCATAATTACCACTTTTGTTATCTTATTTATCTTCATTCTTATCATACATTTCAGCATTATTATCCATCATTACCATCATTCTTATCTTTATCATCATTATCATACTCATTGTAATTATCATTATCATCATTATTATTGTATATATAATCATTCTTATCATAAATATTATTAACATTATCATCAATCTTATTTTCTTGATCATAATTATCATCATTACTATCATTACCAACATTTTCATAATTATAATCATTAACACAAATATCGTCATTACCATGATTATCATAATTAATATTATTAACATAATTATCTTCACTTATCATAATTATCGTAATTATCATAATTATCATCCCTATTACCATCATGATTAAAATTATTGTCATTATCATAATTCTCACCTTCATATTATCTTTACAAGTATCATCATTATCATAATTAGCCTCATCATTATCATCGTCATGAATCAATTCCATGCTTCATCCAGTTCCGTTTTGCTTTTGGGACTAATTATACTGATATTGATGATTATAGTGATATATACTCTAATATCGAAAGAAACACTTGTTCGTATCGTCAATCACACATTATTTGTGGGCCCTAAAAGTATGCAGTGATTCAAAGTGGTGAGGCACGCTGTTGTGTTGTACCTAAACTACAGTTTTAGGGGGCATCATTAATGCATGTTACACGATTCGAAGGACAACGATGATTAAATCGGACCTGAATAAAGGAAAATAGTTTTGATCTTCCTACGAAACTCTTTTCGCTGCTTAACTGTGCTTCGAATTACGTTTCATTGCGATTGCTTTTAAGTATTTAATTGGTCGCACCCACTTCTGACTCTGAGCTTGTTTCAATCGAGCCTTCTGTGAAAACATTCCACGTCCTAAGGCGCCTTGCATTAACCTTAAAATCTCAATTTGCTCATTGCGATTTGCGGGTTGGCGGTGGCGTTGCTGGGCGATTTAAAGCTGCTTAAGCTGTAAGCCCCAGAACCGCCACAGCACCATCAACGAAAATTATAATGAGCGCAAATCCCTTCTAAACGCATTAACAACCTTGACTTGTCCTAAATCGCAATAATAACAACAACAGCCACAGCGGCAGCAGAGGCAGCAGAGGCAGCAACAGCAACAAGAGGCAACAATAAATCGCTTGTTTATCTACAAACACCACCAACAACAGTTCGCAAAACACTTGAAGCGTTTGCAGAGTTCGAGGATTTTTGTTGTTGTTTAGATTTGCTTTTCTTTGCTTCACTTTTTATTGGCTTTGCTCTTCCATGCGTCCTTTTTAGCGCATGTGTTTTTGCTGTGTGTCAGTGTGTGTGTGTGTGCTTCAGTTTGTGCAAAAAAGGATAAACTGCTAAGAAACCATAAAAATGATTAACTACACAAAGTTTGGAAGAATGTTCTTGTTGAGCGCGCACTCAGGGACCTCATTCGAACTGCGTTCGTTCGTGTTTCCTTCGCTCCGTGCCGGGGTACGTGCGGAGTTTAAGTCTGTTTAAATTTAAATTAAACCGTAATAATAAATAATGAATTAGATTTCACAGAAGACTTACCTGCAGTCAAATGTTTCATATCTGTGCGGGGGTGGGGGCGGTGTGTGTCGTTGTTGTCTCCCCCAGCAACCCCAGTCCACTTTACATACATTACTTACGTTGATTTAATGCGAAGATGAAAGAGTTTCGCTGACCGACCTTTGCGCTGTGCCTTCGCTTGACATTGATAGTCACGCTCTCACGCATGAAGGACTAATTTTTCGTCCTTTACTCACACCATGCTCGGCATTGATAACATGATTCCCTTTTGAGAATTCAACGTTTTGATTAAGGTTGGTTTGGGTGGGGTTGGGTTGGATTTGGGTGGGGTTTGGTTTGATTTGGGTTCTGGCAGACCGCTTCAATTGATAACTCAGTTGACTGTCCAGCCAAGCGTTCACGAAGTGGCCACTTCAGACGAGAGGCATTTGCCGTTCAGTGTGACCAATTGCAAGGATACGCCATGCAATTGCTACAGTTGTTCGGTCCAGTCAGAGCAGGTGAATCGATTCTTTAGCACTGACTTCGGTCCGAAATAGCAGCATTTATGAAACTCAATTGCTAGTAATTGACGGCTTTATTACTTAAAATACGCAATTGAATTTCTAATATTTAGTTACTTGCTTCAGTGTTGCAAGGTACCAATTCAGTTTCTGATTTTAAGTACATAATTTAATTGCTGATATTCTTGATATCAATTTCAACATCTCTGTCGGATTGATTCTGTACAATTTAGTAAATAAATTGTTTATATTCAAGATTAACTTTTTTTTCTTAAATTGAGCCGTTCGATTGCTGAAATTCTCTAATTTCTTGGCTGAAATATTGCTTCTCAATACAATTTCCAAAGCTTAAATTTACAATTGCTGATACTATGAAATTCGAACCCAGATATTCAGTATCTTAAAATTAGAATCTCGATTTCTGCTCTGAAAGTCATTTAAATGTTTATGTACTGAAATTCACAACCACTTCTTCAGGTTCAAGTCAGGAAATCATTTTCTGAAATGGACCCCGTTGATAATATTCAGAAATTTACATCGAGTTCTGGCTCTTATTTTGATTGCATTTGTCTGAAAGTCACAATAATATTCAATTGCTCCAAGTGCCTTACCCATTGACTGTCGTTTACAACAATTCAATATTACTATATCTGTGACTTAATCCTTAGCATCGTTTATGTCAAAGAAAATTGCCTTCAACACGCGGTGCTGCGATTTAGATATGCTGTGTTGAGTTTTCAATACTTGTGGTTTATTTGTTATGGTGAATATGTAGTGGTGAATATTCAATACTTTGAGTTCAGTTTTAATATGATGTCGTCAGTTTGTAATACAATTTGGAGAGTTGTCAATACTTTGTGGTGATTTTGTAATACAATTTGGTGAGTTTTCAATACTTTGTGAGGAGTTTTCAATACTTAGTGTGAAGTTTTCAATACTTTGAGGTGAGTTTTCAATACTTTGTAAGGAGTTCTCAATAATTGTTGTGATTTTCTAATACAGTTTGGTGAGTTGTCAATACTTTGTGTGGCGTTTTCAATACTTTGTGTGTAGTTTTCAATACTTAGTGTGAAGTTTTCAATACTTTGAGGTGAGTTTTCAATACTTTGTAAGGAGTTCTCAATAATTGTGGTGATTTTCTAATACAGTTTGGTGAGTGTTCAATACTTTTTGTAGAGTTTTCAATACTTTGAGGTGAGTTTTCAATACTTAGTGTGAAGTTTTCAATACTTTGAGGTGAGTTTTCAATACTTTGTAAGGAGTTCTCAATAATTGTGGTGATTTTCTAATACAGTTTGGTGAGTGTTCAATACTTTTTGTGGAGTTTTCAATACTTTGTGGTGAGTTTTCAATACTTAGTGTGAAGTTTTCAATACTTTGAGGTGAGTTTTCAATACTTTGTAAGGAGTTCTCAATAATTGTGGTGATTTTCTAATACAGTTTGGTGAGTGTTCAATACTTTTTGTAGAGTTTTCAATAATTTGAGGTGAGTTTTCAATACTTTGTATGGAGTTCTCAATAATTGTGGTGATTTTCTAATACAATTTGGTGAGTTTTCAATACTTTGTGTGGAGTTTTCAATACTTTGTGTGTAGTTTTCAATACTTGCTGAGCTTTCAATAATTTTTGGTGGTTTTGTATTACGATTTGGTGAGTTTTTAAATAATTGTGGTGGGTTTGTTATACAATTGGGTGAGTTTTCAATAATTTGTGTTAGTTTTCAATAGTTTGTGTTGAGTTTTCAATAATTTGTGTTGAGTTTTTGTAAACGCAGTGGTGAAATTTTGAGACTTTTCTCTCAGAGAACAATTTTGTGATTTTGTGAATTTCTAATCATAAATCTTAGTTCCAAAATAGCGGAATATTACACAATTTCTACTTTTTGTGAAATAATGAATAGTTTAGCCACGCCTCCTTACAGTATGGGTGCTTTATTGTACCTCTTGAACACTCACTTCGTATTCTCCATTTCTATTCCCACATTCAACTGACTTTATAATGAGTTTGTCAGGAACTATCATCATGTACCCTAAGAGACAGAGTTCCCATATAAATTAAATTGGAGAATTCTGTATATTATAATTAGTGAAGATTTGCAGATCGGTCTTTAGAAACGAGGGCGTGGCACTTTATGTTATGTTAATTTTTAGGAAGTTATTTATAACTCGTCTCTGTATTCACCATGGTATTTAATCCCCCTAAACACCCTTGATAAGTCTTGTATAGGTTTGAAGGTATGAGTATGAGTATGAGTATGAGTATGAGTATGACTATGACTATGAGTATGAGTAGTAATGTGGGCATGGCAGTTGGATTGCGCTGCACATATTCTCCAAAGAGCTTATCTCATCATTTCGTATTACACCACATTTCATTCACATCATCCATGAGAGGAAAACTAGCACCATTATTTAGCACTGAAGTTGCCGACATATGCAAGTATGGGAGGGGACTAAGATCTTCCGTCAATTTTGTTTATATGACAATTTGGTTATGGTAACAACAACAGAAACATTATTTATGACCACTTTCATTAAAGAGTATCCAACTGCATTCTTGCACGGCTCCTATTTGTACAAAGTAGGAATTCCCTCTTCACCCTTTTATAGGGCTCCCGGGAATCACCCCATTCACGACATATGAGACTCACGCTTCTCAGAGCCAACTCTGTCTGTCACAGGCCGCAACTGACTCAACTGTCGCTTAGTGGTTTTTTGTGTGCTTTGTTGGTGTTGTTGTTGTTGTTGTTGTTGTCGTTGATGATGTTGTTGTTGTTGTTCATGCAATCGCAACTACTACACGAGTGTATCTGCCAAATGCAAATATTTACTTTGCGTATCTGATATCAAGTATAATTACAAATAACTCATAAGCCGCAATAACTTGAGGCACTTATGCTGTGCTGTTGCCGTTCCCGTAGTTGTTGTAGTTTCCATGGCTGTGCTTGTTGTTATTGTTGGTGTTGTTGGTGATGTGCAAATAGTTGTTGGTGTTTAAGTGCCTGCCAGCCTGCCTCAATAGTGTAAACATCTGCCGTCTCGAGCACGTTGTTTACAAATGTAGCGCTGCACCACTCGGCAAGCAGCGCCTGCGCAGGCGCATAGGCATGGCATACCTCCGAGTAAGAGCATAAATTAAATTAACATTGAAAGCAATTCACTGAATGCCTGGCGCGTTCATGCCAAGCTCTTGACGTGTCTTTTTTGTGGTTGTTGCGTGTTTGAGCTTCGAAAAGTTGCCCTCAATTGGGAGCCAGTTATAAGTTTTTATTTTTGTTTTGTTTGGTCATGAATCGCTTGCTTTGTTTGGGATTGTCCATCCCCGTAGTTCAGTGGAAAGAGTAGTCAACGCACACCTTTACGGAGTAAATATTTACACGTTAATTATAAAAGAGATTAAATTACACATTTCTATTGAAATAATTGGCACCTTTCCTGGGCCAAATGCCTCCATTCAGAAAAGGGGGTGCCACTACATACCAGTCTGTATGCATTATATACAGTTATATAGGACTGATTTCATTCACTCCCTGAATCTGAATCAAATATGTCCTTGAATGGTTGGAATCCTCCCTGAAATAATTAGAATCATTCTATGAAATCATGAGAATCATTCTTTAAACCATTGTATTTCTACCTTGAATAATTGGAATCATTCGTTGAACAATTGGAATCATTCCATTGAAATAATATTATCATTGCTTGAAATCGTGAAAATTATTCCATGATATCATGATAATCGATCCTTGAATAATTGAAATCATTCCTTTGACAAAGAAATCATTCCTTGAATAATTGAAATCCTTCCTTGAATAATTGAAGTCATTCCTTGAATAATTGAAATCATTCCTTGAATAATTGAAATCATTCCTTGAATAATTGAAATCATTCCTTGAATAATTGAAATCATTCCCCGAATAACTGGAATCATTCCATAACAAATCGTATTCATTCCTTCAATCATTGGGATCAGTCATTGATTAATTGGAATCAATCCTTCTATTACGAGAATAATCAGAGACCATTTGGAGCCTATTGAGAGACTATTCGGAGACTATCCTAAGACTATTCCGAGACCAGCCCGAGACTATTCCAAACCTAATCAGAGAACATTTGAAGTCTATCCAGAGAACATTCCGAGACTATCTCGAGACTATTCCGAGACTATCCCGAGACTGTTCCCAGACTATTCCGAGAATAATCAGAGACCATTTGGAGTCTATTGAGAGACTATTCGGAGACTATCCTGAGACTATTCCGAGACCAGCCCGAGACTATTCCAAACCTAATCAGAGAACATTTGAAGTCTATCCAGAGATTATTCCGAAACTATCTCGAGACTATTCCGAGACTATCCCGAGACTGTTCCCAGACTATTCCGAGACTATTTGGAGTCTATTGAGAGACTATTCGGATACTATCCTGAAACTATTCAGAGAGTATTCGGACACTATACTGAGATTATTCGGATTATTCGGAAGAGAGACAGATATTAAAAGGCGCTGAAGAACCGAAATATTTCTTATATTATGCAGAATTGTAATGAGTTGCATTTCAAGGTCTAAACTAGGCTCTTCATATTTGGTTTGGTTCAAGTCGGGGTTCCCCTTAGATCAGTAGACTGTTCTAGCTATTGATCTGCCAGTTCCAGTTTTGGTAATTGCTATTTTGAAGCTTATCCACGTTAATTCTATCGTCTAAGGAACTGAAAACTCCGCGTTTCCCTTCCTATAGACACTCGGGCCAGATAGTACGGCATGATTTTCTTCTCTCCAGTATTCTTGCGGTTTCTGCTGACGCGCCAGTTGACTTTTTTCGTGTATCTACCATATTTTGTGAAGGTGCAAATCTGTTCCCATTTTCACCACTGTATCCATCAATCAGAAAGAACGAGTCCAATAGTTTCTCTGTTTTTGTATGGACACAAATTTGTTGCTTCTACTAATCGCAATTTCCCTGCATTGTGTGAGAATGTAAGTTTTCCCTAACTAGATTATATCTGCCCGCTTCAAAGGCTAACTTCGTTAACTATATACAATTCCGCACTTGTGAATGAATGTCAAAGGACCTCCGCGACCTCCCCTTCACCTTCCAACCTCACTAATTTTTCACATTCAACTTTTACCTTCTCGGATTGTCTTCTACGCAAAGTTCACCTCCTTCCAATTGCGCGCTAACTTTTTGCCAGTGCATCATTCTAGTGACTTTTCACGGATTTTCGCCGACTGCACGGCTTACCTGACCTGGCCATAATCCTGTATTTGCCACTCCGTTGTTTGTTCACTAATCTCACCACGTAATACATGCGATTATTGGAGCCCTCTTCCAGTCAATTCCTTATTTATTTATTTCATTATTTTCATCATTCTTTTTGGGCTTATCCGTGAAACACCTGCCTTTGTGCTGAGCGTTTTCTGTGCGCCGCAACTGCCTCTGCCACTCAATTAGTTTCTCTTATTTTTAGATTTTCATTTGGCTTTTCCGTGCGGACACGTGCGCCGTGGGAGTGGCTGATTCGTTATGCGGAAGGGCTTTTGATGAGCAGGGACAAAATTTTATCAATCGCATTAGAACGCAATCAATAAATAATAAACTTGATGTCACTCCCAAATATGTATCCAACCACGCACACATTCCAGGGAGAACACGTTAATTGACTTGTCGTACGTTTGGGAAAGTGGATTCATATCATTGTCTCACAGGTCCAACTAAAAGCGGCACTTGAAAATTCATTGCAACCCGCATACCACACGCAAGTGCTCCTCGACTCAGCAGAGCACCATTTACGCCTTTTGTCTGACTCTCTCTCTGCCTCTCTTGTCGTTTTCTCTCTGCCTACGCGGCTTCCATTCTCCCCTTGCAGTCTGTATTTTATTATGCAAAACTAAATTCTACACCAGTGTCCTTAATCTACCATTTAACTTCAAAAGGAACTGCCTTTGTCAAATGTGACGTAATTTGTTCCTCTCGACCTCCAACATGATGTTGTCAGCAGCACACTCACCCACACAAACCCACACTAACGCATACTCGCAAGCACATCAGAATTCCTTGAGACCAACACCCCAGTTGGAAATCTGTTCAGGACTGACGGAGGAATCTAAGATTGCTCGTTTATATTATAGAACCATTGCCGTGGGTGTGCGATATGGTGGGTGTGGGATATGGTGGTGTGCGATATGGTGGTGGACATACAAACGTTCAAACCATTGTCAACTACCCTCAGTTGATCATTAATTGACCATAAATTGCCTGCAATTTCACCAAAGTTGTGACTCGTATTGAACTTGTTGCTTACTTCCATGCTTATTCTGACCCACTTGGAAAGAGATCTCCTTCATATCACTCAGAATACCAGACAAATACCGAAAACCCCAAAAAATATTATTCAGAAACGTTTTCCTTTCAATAGGCTTGGTAAGACTGAACGAATAGGGCACGCATGGACCTGTTAGATCCTTAGCGATACCACATAAGTGTACATTTAGTACTCACGGAAGTGGAGATCATTGAATAGGAAGACCTTTAAGTTAGCCTTAATGAAATATGGAAAATTCCAATCCAATTTAGTAGGAAGGATTAATGGGAAGAGTCTACTTATTTAAAATAGAAAACTCTACCTTGTACTTTGCTGGGTGATAGAAAATCATGTCAAAACGCAGAAAATTCCGTTAAAGTACTGCTCTGGACCTTCCAGAACTCATCGAAAAGTGGAGAAAATTATATTCAGAGATATCAGGACTGTAAAAATGTTTAAACTTTTACTTCTGAAGGAATTGTTAGGATTGTGATTGTCAAATTTGTCAGAGGCCTCGTTCCCTAGTAGGATGACAAGTTGGTGAATTTTTAGTCAGACGTCTGTACACTTGTCGAAAACTGGACGAAAAGTAATCGGTGCTAATCTATATGCAGAATATTTTTGTCCATATAAAAAGTATGGAATGAATATGTGAGCTTTTCCGTATTGGGTTTCTTCACTACAGTCAGGAAAACTGATTTCTGAAAGTTTCGACCCGTTTTGACTGACCCCCTGCAGTGATTCTAATTTTCGACCCATTACCAAGAGTATCACTACAAAATGACTCTTCTGCATAGTTCGGTGACACATCAATGAAGAGTTTCTTAAGTACCGAGTATCCAACGTTAAATTTCCTACTGGGTCACCTGCGTTGCCTATATATTCCAGGTCACAGCACAGTGCGCGTTAACGAAAAGCGAGAAAAATCATAAATCATGTGCCACAGCAGCAACAGCAGCAGCAGCAGCATCCACAACAACAATAACATCGATCGAACGAACGAGCGACCGACTTTGAGGACGACTGACTATGAGGACGCCTGTGACGTTGCGAATTGGGTGCTGTGTGCATGCAGAGCAGAACACAGTAGAGCCGCACAGAGCAGGGCACAGCAGAGCCACGGGTGTAGCGGCATTTGTGTCGCAGGCATTCAAAGTCAGCGTGGCGTACTGACAAATCTCAAGAATGCGGAATAGAGAAGAAGAACCAACTCCTCGCAGCTGCATGGTGGCTGCTGCCTGACTGCCTGACTGCCTGCCTGGCTGCTGGCTGCTAGCTGAGTTATGCGTAGGTAGTCAACACGAGCGCATAATTCCCATATACAACAATTCATTTTCCTTTTTTCCTTTTTCTTGCGGGAAAAATATTTTCTGCGTAGGCTGTGAAAAAGAAATTCTCCGTCTCCGGCTCCGTCTGCGGCGAAAATGTCCAATGTGGGAAATGCTGTTGCTGAAAATGTGGCACCAGGAGCATCAGCAGCAGTCCAAAAAGCAACAGCAACGCATTTGCCATAAATTATTGCCCTGCTCGTGTATAATGAGTTTATTTGCCCACTCCAGGACGCTCGCTGGCCGCCAGCCGCCTGCGAGTTTGTCCACAGTCAAGGACGTCTTCTGCTGTGGTTGCTATTAATATTTTTTTGTCTGTCTTTTTTCTGCTGTTCATGTTGCTCCGAGGTGTTCTGTTATTATTCTCCTCATCTCCATCTCCCTTTCTGGCTGTTTGTGTGATTGTTTACGTTCTGCCAAGGTGTAATTTAACATGCCACATTTACAATTATTAATTTTCTTTTTATTGCCAAACTTTGCGAGTCGACATTTTTTTCCATTTAGCAAATTTTCCCATTCAATGGACCTCCTTTTTATTTATGACTCCATTTGTTCCGCGAGCAGCTGAAATGAGTTTTTATTGGACTTCGCCGGCGGAATATTCATTTCGCCACTTTTGAATTATTTAAAATTAATTATTATTTTGGAAATAATTAGCCTCAAGGACCCATGGGAAACCCTCCGCCCCCAACTTTTATCGGCGGTGTTGGTTAAAAGAAATCTGAGCGCGAATCAAAGGAATGATTAAGAACACATTCAACACCAATTGTCCCCGCAATGCAAAGAAAGCCCTCTGAAAATCCCCAAGGAGACGAGGAAAAAGTCCTTTACAAAATGTTACTGAAAGAACTTTTTCTAAGGAAAACTTTTAAAAGGGATTCCAAGAAAAACTTTTGAAGCAAACTTACATATCCTTAAACATATCCTTCTCTTCCCATATCAACATCTCTGTTTACTTTTCAGCCTCATACAACATGTCGAAATTCCTCTGCTTATGGGAAGAGAGATATAAAGAGAATGAGATGAATAGAGTCTGAGAACAGTACGGATAAAGATTGATTGATCCTTGCATATTCAGGTTAATATATAAAGATAGATACAGACAAAAAGTGATCGAGATAAAGATATATGCAATTAAAGAGATTAAATGAGATAAATAGAGAGATAAAAAGAGAGATAAAACGAGAGATAAAAAGTGAGATAAAAAGAGGGATAAAAAGAGAGATAAAAAGCGAGATAAAAAGAGAGATAAAAAGAGATAAAAAGAGAGATAAAAAAGAGAGATAAAAGAGAGATAAAAGAGAGAGATAAAAAAGAGAGTTAAAAAAGAGATAAAAAGAGAGATAAAAAGAGAGATAAAAAGAGTGATAAAAAGAGAGATAAAAAGAGAGATAAAAAGAGGGATAAAAAGAGGATAAAAAGAGGGATAAAAAGAGAAATAAAAGAGGAATAAAAATAGAGATAAAAGAAATATAAAAAGAGAGATAAAAAAAGATATGAAAAAGCAGATAAGAAGAGTGATGAAAAGTTAAATAAAAATAGAGATAAAAAGATGGATAAAAAGATAGATTGCGAGATAAAATGAAAAAGAGAGATGGAGATAATAAAAAATAGAGAGGGAGAGTGTAAAAGAGAGATGGAGAGGCAAAGAAAAGAGTTAGAGAGATGAACAGGAGATATAAAGAGATATTAAAATATATAAAGAGATGAAAATAGAGACGAATACAGAGATAAAAAGAGAGATTAAAAGAGAGATAAAAAGAGATATCAATAGATATAAAGAGATATTAATATATTTAAAGAGATATTAAGTGATATAAAGTGATAAAAAGAGAGCCATATGAAGAGAGGGATATGTATAGAGGGATTTAAAAAGAGAGGAACATAATGAGGGGGATCACAAGAGAGATATATAATGAGAAAGGTTTAAAGAGAGATATATAATGAGAAAGGATTAAAGAGAGATATGTAATGAGAAAGGTTTAAAGAGAGATGTATATAAAAGAGATGTGTATAAAAGAGATGTGCATAAAATAGATGTGTATAAAATAGATGTATATAAAAGAGATGTGTAAAGAGAGAGATATATGAAGAGAGATATATATGAAGAGAGAGATATATAAAGAGAGAGATATATAGAAAGAGCGATATATGGAGAGAGATATGAAGACAAGAATAATAAGACAGTAATCTAAAGATAGGGATATAAAGAGAGATATATAAAGAGAGATATATAAAAAGTGAGATATAAAGAGAGTGATATAAAGAGAGTGATATGAAGAGAGATATATAAAGAGAGGTATAAAGAGAGAATGTAAAGACATTGATATGAAGAGAGAGGCATGAAGAGAGGGGTAAAAAGAAATTGGTATAAAATTTGAGATATAAAGAGTGAGAGGGAAAAAGAGAGAAAGGGAAAGAAGGATAAAGAGATATAAAAATAGCTGTAAAGTGATAAAGTGGGACAAGTGAAATAGATAGAAACTTTTAAGAGGGTAGAATGGAAAGGAACAATGAGCACGATGACACATGAAGAACAGGAAAGGATTGAATAGGAACGACAGACAAAGAGAGCGAAACAGGAGAATAAGAAAGATAGAGAAAGAGCAGAAAAGGAAAATAAGAAAAATAAAGCAAAAAAGACAGAGTAAACAAATAAGGAGAACGAATTACCAGAAAAATAAAGAGCAGAGAGATAGGTCATAGGGAGGTAAAGTCCTAAAGGGGGAGAATAAGAGAAATATGTGATTGAAAATGAAGGAGAAAATGAAAGAAAAGGAAGGAGGAAATGAAGGAGGAAATGAAGAAGAAAGTGAGAGAGAAAATGAGACCGAAAATGAGAGAGAAAATGACACAAAATACGAGAGAGAAAATTACAGAAAATATGAAAGAAAATTAGAGAGAAAATATGAAAGAAAAATTAGAGAGAAAATCAGAGAGAAAATTAGGCAGAAAATGAGAGAGAAAATGAGAGAGAAAATGAGAAAGAAAATGACAGATAAAATAACAGAAAAAATTATAGAAAATGAGAGAGAGATAATAAAAGAAAGAGAAAAAAGAGGAAAAAGTAAGAAAAAGAATGAAATAAACAGATGGTAAGAGAAATAATAAGAGAAAGAATGAGAGAAAGTATCAGAGAAAGTATGAGAGAAAGAATGAGACAGAATGAGATACAGAATGAGAGAAAGAATGAGAGAAAGAATGAGAGAAAGAATGAGAGAAAGAATGAGAGAAAGAATGAGAGACAGAATGAGAGAAAGAATGACAGAAAGAATGTCAGAAATAATAAGAGAAAGAGTGAGAGAAAGAATGTGAGACAGAATGAGAGACAGAATGAGAGACAGAATGAGAGACAGAATGAGAGACAGAATGATAGACAGAATGAGAGACCGAATGAGAGACAGAATGATAGACAGAATGAGAGACCGAATGAGAGAAAGAATGACAGAAATAATAAGAGAAAGAGTGAGAGGAAGAATGAGAGCAAGAATGTGACAACGACTAAGAGAAAAAATAATAGAAAGAATGAAAGAAAGAATGAGAGACAGAATGAGAGACAGAATGAGAGACAGAATGAGAGAATTAATGAGAGAAATAATAAGAGAAAGAGTGAGAGGAAGAATGAGAGACAGAATGAGAGACAGAATGAGAGACAGAATCAGAGACAGAATGAGAGACAGAATGAGAGACAGAATGAGAGAAACAATGATAGAAATAATAAGAGAAAGAGTGAGAGGAAGAATGAAAGCAAGAATGTGACAATGACTAAGAGAAAAAATAATAGAATAGAATAGAATGAAAGAAATAATGAGCGAATAAATAGGAGAAACAGATAGCAAGAGAAATAATAAGAGAAAGAATGAGTCAAATAATAAGAGAAAGAATGAGGAAAAAATGAGAGAAAGAATGAGGGAAAGAGAAAGAATGAGGGAAAAAGAAAGAATGAAAGAAATGAAAGAATGAGAGAAAGACCAAGCAAGAGAATTGAATAAATAAAAGAGAAAAGAAGAAACACAATTAAAGACAAATTTATAACTGAGTGATTATAAGAGAGAAAGTGTAAATAGTGTGAGAGAGAAGGATTTAGATTGAGAATATCAAATGCAGCGATAAACAAAAATACAGTGGCACCCAACGTAGGCACACCGCAGTTCCTGCTTCACTCATTCTATTCGAATAGCGTGAGAAAGGTGGTGGGCGTACCATGAATAGAGATTTGTACAGTCTTTGCCTATTTTAGAGAGTCATTGCATTCCCTTGTATACAATCTCGTGGCCGTTGTAGACTAGAAATGAGTGTCTCCTTTATTCCAGCAATGGACACAAATGAAGTTTTATTATCTTAGCACTCGAGGAAGATGTGGCAGTGATGTGAGCCAAGCCCACTTCACAGTTCTCAATCACAAATAATGTGAGTTTATTCAACTCTGCTTCAAGTCCATGAAGTTTTAGAAAGTAAACGCACTGCGGCAGCTTAAACAGCATTAAATAAAAGACATCAAAACCTGATATTGAAAATTATATTAAAACCACACCAAACTACACCATCCCCACCCATTCCATCCCATTCAGAGGCACGCCATGCCATGCCATGCCATGTCACGGCATATCAATGCGTGATGGTAAAAACCACTTCTTAAGCATGTTCGCACTTTCATTTAATCCCAACTTACCACGACGACTGCTGCTGCCGCCCCCTGCGCCTCCGCTGCCAACGGCAACCACGCTTCTCGGACACCACGAGTGTGTAACCACGGGAAGAAGAACACTGATGAGTCGTTGTCGTCGTTAACTTTTGCTACGTCTTCTTCATTAACAATTGCGCCGTGTGTTGTGGCTGCGCATGCGCGCCAGCACCACGCACGAGACTAAGCGCATAATGTTGCTGCCGTTGTTGTGTTTGTTGCTGTTTGCTTTCGTGGTTAAATTTTATTGACCACAAAATTTTATTTGTACAATTTCAATAAATAAACTAAAGACACAAATTAGGGAATCAATACGAGCACCGAAACAACATGTAGAAGCGCAGCCACCGTCGCAGTCGCCGTCGCAACTGCAGCTGCAGCAGAAACGCGAAAGTGTAATCGACCGTACGGAGTGATATCAGCTGCTGTTGTTGCAAGCTGCCTTGTGCTGCATTTTCTGCACACTCATGCAATGCTGCGGCGTGTGTCACATTGCGCAACTGCAACGGGCCGAAAGTTGCTTTGTGGGTTTACTTCTCATTTTCCAATGCTAGCTTCGGGGAATTGAGAGGAGTTTCCGTAACCAATCTTGCACGAAAACTATCAAAGGCAAATCTCGAAAGGATGCGCTTTCCCATGTTTCGAAAGCCTTTTTGTCTGTGGCTTCAAAACAAGGAGCAGCACTGTGGCGGTTCATGTGGACCTGTGCCCCAATATATAATCAAAGCATCGAGCAAACTTAGAACCAGATTCATTGTTGGTACTCTCATAGATCTCCAAGTACTACGAAGTTTTATCGTATGCATTTGGCAGCACTTTTACATAAACAGCTGTATGGTGACCTCAGAAGAAGAGAAAAGTATTGCTACGGGATATACAAAGAGAGAAGTCACAACGATGAGAGATCTAACGATACTACTAAAGTAGTAATAGCTAACAAAAAGAGAGAGTAAATAATGAAAGATGAGACATCTCAGGATACAAATAAAGTATTATTATTACTATTATATCCTACACCATAATGAATTTTGTCTCCTAGGGGTGGGGAAAATGAGTACTAGCAACCCAGGAAAAAGATTTAGATAGAAGTATTTTTGAGACCTTGACTGTGGCAGGATTCCAAGCCGTGATCCCTGATAGTGACAGAAATGAAGTAGTTAATACAAAACAATGTAAAAGATAGGGCTTTAAAAGAAAAGAGAGATTTATATATGGAAAACTTCAAACAATCCTAATGTTGTGTCTTTTGTAGACTCTAGAGAAACAGCTGTGTAGAAAACAGTGCTGCCAAGTTGTTTGAAAGACAAGTTGTCGTTGCTTTGTTTAAGCACTGGGTAAGCTGAATTGTGCTTGCAAAAGGCTGAGAGTACCTGGAAAATGAGACAGAAAGGGAGAGAGGATTAAATGGAGAATGTGAGGATAAAGAGAGAAGAAGCTTGAACCAAAAAGAATCAAAATGTGTTCTTATTTATATATCTTCAAAAATATTCTAGTTAGCTGTTTATTTCTTTCCGTGCCTAAAAACAAATATTCTAGTCAGCTGTTGAGAACCAGTGCTGGCAAATTCCTGAGGCACTGTCGTTGTAAGGCTTCACTGTACTGCAAATGATGCTGTGGCTAAATCTAACATGTACCTTACCAGCAGCTGAGCCCGTGTTCGCCAGTGTGAGTGCGTTTGCGAGTCCGGCTCCGAGTACGAGTCTGAGTACGAGTCCATAATTGAATGATGCCAGCGACCTGTTTTCATGTTTGCCCGTTCCTCTTGTTTGCTTTTCTTTTAATTCTGGTTTGGAACTTTTATTTTAATTTTTCTTGGACCCTTTCTTCGTGTGTGTGTGTGTGTGTTTGTGAAGTTTTGTGTGCTATGTTTGTGCAGCTGAAATTAGCTTCTGTTGCGCATGCGCTTTGCTGGCATTGCACTGGTGTGCATTTTGATTGAAAGCGAAGCGAAAACAGCACAACACAAACCGGACCGGACTCTGTGTGCAGCTTCAAAGTGGTTCTTAATAGGTGGGCACAAAATTAGCGAGGATTTAATTAAAATATTTTGATTAAAAATAGCAAAACTGATCGACAACTTCAGTTTAGGTACGAATGGCAGATGAGCGAGGGCAGCGTCGTCGTCGTCGCCGTCGCCGTCGTCGGTATCGGCATCGGTAGCGTCAGTATAACTAAGCAGATCCCTAGACGCTGATTATATCGGAAGCACTTTGCTGTTGACATTAATGGAGGTAAATCCAAGTTAGTATGGAAGAATTTTGTAATTACTTACTTAGAAGCGAGGTTGGTTGTCTGGTTGGGTGGCCAGTAGAACCAACTAGTTTCAGTTGACTTATGGACTGATAATTCAGAGCAAGAGTGGGATGTACAAGATGCCACAACTACGTACTTTTCGCACAGGGCCAATGACTCGCTTGTGGGGATCCGCTGAAGCTCGGGAGGAAACTGAAAGGGATTCCGATGGAACTAATGGGAGAGATTAAACTTCGTGTTATAAAATGTGAGATTATAAAAATTGTATAATTTCTTGATAGGAATGATATAAAGTTTATAGTAAGTTTATAGCAACTTTATAGTAAAATTATAGCAACTTTATAGCAACTTTATAGCAACTTTAAAAGGAGGTATATGACACCTGATCGAAGATACACAGCAAATAACTATGTCATATTTACATATATGTATCAAATTGATTATGAGATTTTTTATTAGTAAAATTGTAGCAACTTTATAGGAAGTTCAAATGGAGGTATAAGACACCTGATCAAGGATATAACTATGTAACATTTATATATATATATATATATATATATATATATATATATATATATATATATATATATATATATATATATATATATATATATATTTATTTTTTTTTTTAAATCAAATTTATGATGAAATTTTCTGCTGAATTTCACCAAAGGTACCAAAAAAGTTTATAGAATGTTTATAGCAGTTTTATATTGGGGTATATAATGAATCGTCTGACAAAAAATACACAGAAAAGAACGTTAGCACATTTATAGCAACTTTATATTACGTGTAATCCTCACCAACTATAGACAGAACGTGTTTAAAACATTTCTATTAAGTTTATAGTAACTTTATAGACTAACGTCTACAACAAGTTTATAATAAATTTATAGGAAGTTGTATTTTATTTATAGCACGTTTATAGTTTGTGTAGCGAGTCCTTTATCATCAAATTACATTTAAAGCAAATCCAATCTCATCCAGGATTCGTCTCTTTACCATTTAAATCATTTAATGTATATTTATATTGAATTATAATGCATCTTGTCTCATTCAGGACTCTCCTTTTTACGATTTAATCATTGAAAGCATATTTATATTGAATTATATTGCCGCTTCTCTCATCCAGGATTTTCCTCTTTACCATTTAAAGCATTTAAACAATATTTCTATTAAATTATAATGCCTCTTCTCTCATCCAGGATGCTCTTCTCTACCATTTCCAACCCTTTCGAGTAGCAATTTGTAATTCTGCTTGCTTAGCTAAAAATCCTTTCCTACGAGTAGGGCCTAAACAGGTCAACAAGACCACTGCAGCATTTCTGCTCTGGTACAATCAATTAAATGCAACGCACGTACTCGCACTTAAGTTGCTCGTGTCTCTCTGCGGGTACTTAAAAGCATCCTTTTTTCTCATTTAATACCTCCAATTAAAATGTCGCAATAATTTGAACAAATATTTTCAAACATATTTTTCATGTCTCCGCACCATCTTTCTCTCTCTCCCCTCCGTTTCATGTGCATATTTTGTTGCCCTTTCCGGTGTCCTTTCCCATGCTTTTGCGCTTTTCCTTTGCTTTCCATTTGATGCCACATTTAAATGGTGCACTTCAATTGAAATGTCGCAACAATACGCCATCAATTTTTAACGCGTCGCATAATTTGTGAGCGTCTCGCCGCGTCTCTTCTCGTCTCTTCTCGTCGCCCTGCCCTCAGCACGGCCCTCGGCCCTGCTGCTGAACTCGTTTATCGCTGTTGTTGTAGTCGCCCATTAAAAACCCATTTCTGTGCGACGCGCTTTTACTCATATTTCTCGCATTTACGTGTATTTTTCCTGCCCCAGCGTTTGTTTTTAACCTTCGCCTCAATATAAAACTAAAATCGCCGCACATTTGAATAAAAAGACTTGATCTGCCAGTTAACTCTTTTTTTTTTTGCTTTTTGTTGTTGGATTTTTGAAACTCAATTTTTTTGTTGGATTTTTAATTTTTTACCACTCATTTTTCTCATCATTTCAATATTTTCTCCCTTTTATTTGCGCTCTTTGTGTGTGCCCTGAAACTGGTCTGGTCTGTTCGCCGCTTGTGTGAGAATGCTACGCTGCTGCGCTGCTCTGCTCTGCTCTGCTCAGATCTGCTGTGCTGCGGCGGCGGCGGCGGCCTGCTTTGCTGCGGCATGTGATTCCTGCCTCCGCTGCACTTCAATTTTCATGCTTTGTGCTGCTTTGTGATATGTTGGCGATAATCATAATGTAATCAGCAACAGTATCTCTTTAATATTGTAATAAATACTGCGTACGTTGCTCGCCAAGGGAAGGGTTCAACTGCGCAGCCTTTGTGCCAGACTGTGTGCGTATGCATGTGTGCGTGTGTGTGTGGCTGCCTGCATGCGTGTGCAGCAGTTGCGGGCATTCTGGTTTCTCCTCTCATGTATTTAGTGGGAAAATTTTCGCATTGATAGCTGTGAACATGTCAACAAATTCTTTTTTCCCTTTTTTTGTTTCATGTTTTTTTCCATTTCGTAATTTTTTATTTTCCATTTCGTAATTTTTTTATTTTCTATATTAAATTTTTTATATATAATTCACATATAAAATTTTTTTTAATATCAACTTTTTCACTTACTTTTTTCATTTAATTTTTTTGTTAAGAGATTTTTTTATTGTAGTGTGAGTTGTTTTGTTAATTTTATAAAATTGTTGCTTTTATTTTGTCAATTTATAAATCGCATAATAAATTATATATTTGTAGCCTTTTTAATTTATGTTTTTCTATTTAAACTTTTTTGTTTAGTTTGAAATTGTTTTAGTTCACAATTTTTGTATTGGAATTAACGCGTTTCATTAACATTTATTAACATTCTAATATTTGTTTTACTTAATGCTGAAAAATGTTTATCAACTCCATTATCTCTGTTATAACCGCACTAATAACTATCATAAATTTGTTATGAAAATCAGTTTATGCTTCTAATTCAGAACGCTGGATTGTATCAAGCAATAAGTACACGTTTATTTGTATATGAACTTTTATTTAAATTTAGTTATTTAACAGCAATTGACTTAAAGATAGTTCACAAATGTTAGTGGATTGTTTAACTACATTTTAATAAGCTTCCCTCTATGTTTGCGGACAATGTTTCATATAACATTTACAAGTATTGCTCTCCCTTTATTTCTACTCTGACACAAGGACAATGTTTCATTTAATATGTACATACAAAAATTTCATAAGTAAGTTCCCTTATGTCACAAGCTAAGTAAGTTATCTTATGTCACAAGCTGCTTTTGAGTCACAACTGCGTTGAGGCCTACAATGATGCAAGCTTACAGTGGCTACCCTTCTATAATATCCCCTGCTTCCCACTGAACTGATAGAGAGAGGGACAAATCTGTCAAATTCATATCTCTTTATATATTGTTGACCTCAATTAACTTCCCATTGAGCTTAGTTAACTGTAGAAATCACGCTTTGGTCTGAACTGCCAATCCGCACGCCTATTTATGCATGTTGCCTGCTCTCCTATTGATATTATTCAGCAATGGCAATATTTGTGCGATAGAGGCTCCGTTAAGAATGCTCCACGTACGCTAGAAAGGGACAGCACTATTCGTGACTCATAGTAGTTCAGACGAGTTCACATGTAACAGTGCAAACTTTAAAAATCAGCCGAAAAGTATGCAAGAAAACAAGACACCAATTAGCAATGCTTTGTAATGCAGTTTAAGGTAGGACCAAAATAGAAGAGACGTAACGATAGCCATTGGACGAACGTCTGCACTCGTTATGTCGATTTTGACATCTAACCCAAAATGTGACGCTATCAAACGCATCGATGGATGGCTTTTTACATAAATTCCGAGCTCATCCCCCACAGCGGCGATTAAATTGTAGCAAAATTCCATCATTTTAATTTTCTTTAAAAAACAACAATCGTGTCAACAAAGAAGAGGTTGTGACGAGTAGCAGACGTTTGCAGTTCGGTTCTTACGGAACCGATCGTCACGTCTAAATGTTTCGTTCAGTTTCGATCAAATACGTATGGCCATTTTGGCTATTAGCATTGATTCACATACGGTCGAACTTACTCGTTACGTCTCGCCTTGAATTGAACGAAGTTTTAATGAAATTGAAATATTCAGAACTATCTCTCTCTCTCTCTCTCCATTCACGATAGATTCTCAGTTTACTACCAGTTTGGAGCCTAACTTCCTTCATATTTATTTCATACTCATTCCTATTCATTCCTATTCATTCCTATTCATTCGTATTCATTCGTATTCATTCATATTCATTCATATTCATTCATACTCATTCCTATTCATTCATATTCACTGACAGCCAGTCAGCAGCGATAGATTCCCTTCTATTGAACTCTCTCTCAGGAGCGAGGTATGAGGTCTAATTGCGTATTTAAACACATATTTATTTATTTAACTGTATATAATCGCTTGTTTTTCTTCTACGATTATGTGACTGATTTACAGACAACATCGCTTCATAGTTCAATAAGTTCGGACGTGTTTTGTGCCGCTAAATTTTTCATTGATTTATTCACATACAAAAGTGACAAACAATAGCTAAATAAACTAGCCAAATTAAATTAAACAAGATACACTCAGATAGAGCAAGTGGATATAGACAGAAATCCGTGATCACAAATATAAACATTGCACTCTGAAACATTTCAAGAAGCAGAAGGAAGTCCGTACCATGAATACAAGAACAAAAACCACATGTAAAGTCGCTTCGTCTCCGGCTACTCCGCAAACTGTGCCTGGTAAAGAGAACCTGTCGATAGGTGCTGTTATGCAGCAATTACAATGCGGAATGGATAAGCAGAAGGAGAGCATCGTTGCTGAGCTACGTTCTGCATTGACGATGTCAGAAGAACGAGTAATGCAAAAAATTAGTGAAACAGCCGCGGTGATCTCGAACATCAAAGCTTCGCTTCTGCAATTTGAAAAAAGAATTGCTGCTGTTGAGACAGTTTGCCTGGAGGTCACGACATTGAGAGGGGAGCTGGATGCAGTGTGTCAGCGAGTGAAGCAGTGTGAGACAAAAACTCACTCTAGCATTATTCCAGGTCTTAGGGCCGAAGTTCAGGCCTTAAAATCTCAGGTGGCAAAACAGGACAATGCCGCTATTGCCTGTAACTTACGGTTATGCGGTATCCCATGCAGTCCACAGGAGGATCTACCTGGAATATTTGATACCATATGTACATCAGTTGGTATCACGCCGCCTGTAGTAAGGGCGGCTTATAGAGTGACACGCGTTGACAACAAAAACTCTACCGGTGATCCTGTTATAATGGTAAAACTGGCAACACCCTACGACAAGAACTTCGTATTAAAGTCTATTGCGAACTTTAAACGTGAGACACATGGTACCTTACAATTACAGCATGCTGGATTCGACTCTACTGTCCCAATTTATATGAACGAATGTCTCACAAAGGTAAATTATGATATAATGCGTGCGGCAGTCCGCTTGAAAAAGCAAAAACAACTGTTCGCGGTTTTTACTTTGAGGGGCTTGGTTTATGTAAAGAGCACAGAGAGTGAAGGGGCAAAGCACATAGACTCAATTCAGCAGATGAGCAGTTTTTTTCGTGGAGAGGATCAATAGCTCTCACAATTTTTACTGCTGCATAATTGATTTCTCTCAACAAATTTTTGTAGATGTAAGTTTAAATTGCTGTATTGTTTATTTACTCTTTAATTTGTACTATTTTGAGTGTTCTGATGTAAAATTCATATATATAGTTTTAAGTCAGTCACTAGTTTGCACGGTTATCCACAGTTCGTTGCGCTACTTCAAATTCTTTTGGAAGCTACTCTTGGGCATAGAGATTAACAATAGTGCCGGTATTGCCATGCCTTTACTTGCTTGCTACAAATATGAATGCTTTAATTAAGTCTTCAGTGAATTCCAATGAAACTAACTTTGATATGATTCGTATTCTTAGCCGAATTGAAATGGGAACAAAGATATGTCATATTAATGCACAGAGCTTGGTTGGCAAAATTGATGAATTTAGATACTTGTTTGAGGGGTCAGAGGTAGATCTGATTTGTGTCTCGGAAACTTGGTTTGTGCCATCAATGCAGAACAACTTGTTCAGAGTTAATGGTTACAGGCTGTTTCGATCTGATAGAGTGAGCCATGCTGGGGGGGTAGCTATTTTTGTGCGGGATGACATTGCTTGCCACATCCACAGTAAATCGGGTATTGATAGTGAAATTGAATATGTATTCTTAAGTGTTTGCAATGGTGTTGAGAGTCTACTTGTTGGTTGTGTTTATAGACCAAATTGTAGAATTGATATGCAATTGTTTCTAGACCATCTTCGGGGGATTTCGTTGAATTTTCAAAGTATTGTGGTTTCAGGGGACTTCAACAGCAATCTCTTGATTGAGAATGGATTGATATCTGAAATGTCTGCATTGGGTTTGGTCTCGGTAAATTTATTGTCACCGACTCACTTTACAAAAACTAACAGTTCACTGTTGGATTTATATTTTGTTGACGATAGAGGGAAGGTTAAACTGTATGAACAGCTCTCAGCCACTTGTTTCTCTAAACATGACTTAATTTTTCTGACAATTGATTTTAAACTTAAAATTACGCCAAATATTATAAGTTATCGTGATTTCAATAATATTGACTACCAACATTTATGTACTAAGCTCGACAGTGTCGATTGGGATTCAATCCTGCTGATGACCTCAATAAATGACAAAGTGGAGTACCTGCATTCTAACATAAAGCAACTTTTCGATGAATTTGTTCCGGAAAAAGTGCTCTCTATACGCCATGGAGTGCGGCCTTGGTTTAACAATAAAATAAAGACATTAATAGACTTACGTGACGCAGCATATAAACGATGGAAACGTTACAAGATACCTCTTTTTCACGAAACATATAGAAACTTTAGAAGACAGGTCATAAAGGAGGTTAGGATTGCTAAATGTAAATATTATGAGGGTAAATTCTCTAATGCTGTAAGTAGCAATCAGACGTGGAGACATATTCGGGGTATTGGCTTGGGGAAGAGCGGTGCACTTCCAAATATTGATTCTGATCTTAACGAGCTGAATCAGAGGTTTGTTAACCTCCCGATCGAACCAGTGCATGGGAATAGTTATTTAGATTATTGTAGTCTTGTGTCTTCTGAGTGTATGTTTGGTTTTGGTGGTGTAGAGGAGTCGGATGTGTTGGAGTGTTTTTTGAGTGTAAAGTCGAATGCTTGTGGTACTGATGAGATTCATCCCGTTTTTGTTAAGGCACTTCTTCCTGGGCTGCTTCCGGTCATTACCCATATTTTTAATACAGCGATAATGACATCAACATTTCCAACATGTTGGAAGGTGGCAAAAATTCTGCCCACACCAAAGTCAGACAATGACTATCGACCAATTGCTATTTTGCCATATTTGTCTAAAGTATTTGAATTACTTATGGCTAAACAAATGAGGAAATTTTTATCGGGAAATGGGATTATCACTGAAAGACAATCTGGTTTTACACCAAGGCGGAGCTGCATAACGGCCCTAATTGATGTAGTGGAAGATATTCGGGTGACACTTGACTCTAATAGGATGTGTTTCTTGACACTGTTGGACCATTCTAAAGCGTTTGACTGTGTTGACCATGATATTTTATGTACAAAACTATCGAAAATGTATAACTTCTCACCCACTGCGGTAAAGTTATTAAAATCGTACCTCACAGATAGAACACAGGCGGTTTACCAACCGTGTAGCAGTACTGTTGTGGCATCTAATTTTCTTTCTGTGGCTCGAGGTGTGCCACAGGGCTCCATTTTGGGTCCACTTCTCTTTTGCATATACATAAATGACTTGCCGACTGTCTTACAATATTGTAATATTCAAATGTATGCTGACGATGTTCAGATTTACATCAGTTGTACACCGAACGAAGTTGCCGATTGTGTCACCAAAATTAATAAAGACCTGAATAATATATATGTATGGGCAGGAAGGAATGGTTTGTGTCTTAATCCGGCTAAATCTAAGTGTTTGGTGATCTACAAGAAACACATCGTAACCGCGGGCCTCCCTGGGATATTTATGCATTCATCGGCAATTAATTATGTAAATGTGATTAAAAATTTGGGGGTCATATTTGATGGTGCTCTATCGTGGAATAATCATATTGCAGTAACGGTTGGTAAAGTCTATGGTATGCTACGATCCCTATGGGCTACGCAATATTTTACGCCTTTCAGGATTAGAATGATACTAGCCAAGTCCTACCTTCTCCCAACTATGTTGTATGGTTGTGAAATATTTGGGAATTGTGATGCAGTAAGTAAGCGAAAACTCAATGTGTTATTTGGTACATTTATGGTTTAAGTCGAAGAGATCATGTGTCTGGGCGCGCAATAGAACTTTTTCACATCACATTCGATCAGCTTCTTGACACTCGAAGTATTCTATTGTTGCATAAGATTATTTGCACTCGGGAGCCTCCATATTTGTTTAGGCGCCTTAAATTTACTCGCTCTGGCCGTTCTAATCGGCTTGTCCCGTTAAGACATTCCTCACTTATGTCTGATCGTCAATTTTTCGTTAATGCTGTGAGACTTTGGAATTCACTGCCTGTACGGATTCAAGGTATTGGCAATGCTAATCTATTCAAAATTGAGCTTAATAAACACTTCCAGGGGCAATGAATTTATGAGCTGAATTGGGTTGTGCTATGGATTGTGTGTGACCGCGTACACTGTTTATATGTATGCATCCTTTTGTGACTAATAACAAATTTAAAGCTGTACATTTTTATTGATTCAAAGCTGTTTTGTATTGAAAGATGAATTGTTGAAATTCATATTGTAATGTTCTGTTTTTGTACTCTGTGAGCTATTGTATTTTATAGTATAAGTTTAAACTAAGTCCGGATTATTGTACTAAATGTATCATTTCATGTTATTGGGACAATCTTACAAGGTTTTGCCTTAATGTCCCAAGGTGAACGCAAATTAATAATAATAATAATAATAATAATAATAATCGCTAATGATGTCCGTGAGATTGAAACTGTTCAAATATTCCTTCCCCGTATAGAGCGGCACATATGACTACCGTCCTCGTGCGATTATGTGATTGAATCACTGCTTGATTGGTCTTCTTTTCTAATTTTTATTTAACTTTTTTGCTTTGTTTTAATCTTTTTGTTTTATTTGTGTCATTCCTTCTGATTATTTGGATACTGACAGAACGCACCTTCTTTTTTCTGTTGTGTTTCAATTGTTGGCACTATTTTCGTCATGCCATGTTGGCTGCTTTTCCTTTGAGCATGTCCACAATGGAATTGCCAGCGTTGCATACAGGCATGCATGCACGTCACTTATCTAAACAGCAGCATTTTCTTCGCAAACAAGCGCGTCAGCAGGGACATGGCCACAGTACACAAAGACAGACACCAACGACAAAAACAACAACAACAAAGACAACAACAGCAGCAGCAGCAGCAGCAATAACAGCAACAGACTCGAGAAGTCCAACAAATCCGCCAGGCATGCCAGACGGAGCGACATGTCTGAACTAACAACATGCCTAGGCTAAGACAAACTTCAATGACCTTTTGGAGAGGGAGACAGATTGATTCAGGAGGGCCAATAGAGAGAGCATATGTGAAGGTGAGCGTTTGGAAGAAAAATCCAGCCCCAGGACTCTGTTGACTAAGCGGAAAAAGGACAAAACAAACAAAGGCGCACAATACACTTTCATATCATGTCGCAAGTTTTGTGACTGATGCGAATGGAACAAGTTGGTGGAAATTATGTGCGCTACAGTGCTAATTGCTTGGCTGCTTTGCCGCTGAATTATTTAAGCGCGCATATGTCAACATTTCAGCGGATCACGAGCGTTACTTTTCCATCAACGCCAGCCACAATTCTTGTTCATTTGATATTTTCCATTTGCCCAACAAAGGTAAAGGTAAACAAGGATGCCAAATAATCAAATAATTATTTTAAATGCGTACTCCGAACCACTTAACCCCTCCGCACTCTCCGCACCACTGAGTGCTCAGCCTGCGAAACCCATTTCTTTGGAATTCCACACGCTGTCTTACCAAAATATGCCAAGAGACATTGGTTGCACATCCCAATACACACGTCAGCTAAGCGACCATGACGTATGTGAAGGGCTCCTTGAAATCTAATACGCAAGTAGTTGCAGGGAATATAACCCTAAAGTGTTATTTTAAGACGCAAGCAAAACAAATCGTAGCCAAGCACACAACGACGCACACATCAAGGAAACTTTCCTCAGCCGCAGCGCCAAGGAAGCAGCCAGCGCTAAGAAAAGGCAATTGAGGCCAAGACACGTTCGTCGGGGAAGGAGACGGCAATGCAAACTTGGGCAACTTGACAGGCCCATGCCAAGCCGCAACGACACAGACACAGTTGCAAGGAGCAGCACCAGAATCAGCATCAACATCAGCATCAACATCAGCAAATCACCTTTGGTTTTGAGCTCCACCTCACATTGTTTGTTCTCGGCGGCGCGGCGGCACAAGGGGCTCGGGCGGTGTGAGTGCGCTCGTATGTGGCATGAAATCACATGTAAAGCAAAATTGTAGTTCGGCGGAGGGCAGAGGGCAATGCGACGGAGACAATAGATCCAAATCGCAAGCACACATGCACTCGCAGGGGCGAAAGGAGAAAGGTTAAAAGTTATGCTGAAAGAAAATTAAATATGCCCAAAGGCAGCGACCTGCTTCTCTCCCCCTCTGTGGCTACAGCAGATTGACTTTCGCGTATTCTGGATGTGGGCTAAATTATAAAGTAGAGAGCGGTTCAATTATTAACAAAGAGGTGTGGATATGTTAATGCGATGGTATCTTGGGTGCGAGGAGCTGCGGTACAAGCAACAAAAACTACTTACGCTATGATGGATAGGGTGGGGTGGGGTGGGGTGGAGAGACTGCCTCTCTATCTGCGAGGTTAGCAGCGCTGCCTTGTGCGACCTGGCAACATCACTCTTGGCACCACTCCAGTTAATTTGTTTGTTCACTCAGCCAACTAGAAGGGCGTAGAAGGCCTTCAACTATGTCTCCATTAGGTACACAACAGCCGTGATGAAGGCAGGGAATTGATGGCTTTCAGTAATTCTTTTCATAGTTTGGTTTACGAAATTGCTCGAATTGAGGAACCATTTTTTAGAAAAGGGCAATGGAGGAAAATTTTTAATTTCCAAATATCAGTAAATGAGGGACTCTATGCTAGGAACTGAATTTCAGTTTCTTTTTTTAGTAATTGAACACAAAAAGAATTTTTTTTGAATTAAGAAATAAAATTTGCACTTTGGCTGATTTTAAGAAATCAACAAAGATTCTGTCTGCTGATTTTAAGAAATTAAATAACTAAATTTTGAAGGAAAGACATCAACAAAGATTGTTCTAGCAATGAGTTTACTTCATTAAATAAGTTCTAAGTATAAACAAAAGTTTCAGTTCAAATTGCATACAAAATTTTCAGTTTCGAAATATCAGTAATTGAGTAACTTAATTTCAGTAATGAATTTATCATTTCAGTAATTGAATATTTTTTCTGAATTTATTATGTAATTGTTTATAGAATAACTTTTGAAATTATTTCATTTGACTTCATTTTCATTGGTTTACTCCTTTCCTCGTAGCTCCAACCCTTATAATTCTCAATTAGTTTATATGGCAGAATGATGAAATGCCTCTCTTCAGTTGTCGAATAATGCAATATCACTTCAATCTGAAATACAAAACCTCCTCTTTAAATTCCATTTAGAATTGTCAACGCTCCTCAAAAGACTGTACACTATTTCATGAAATCAATCACTGCAAGACTACCCTACACTACGCCTTCTCCGCGCCGTTCCCACAAATCACACAACCCCACAATTCCCATTTTCATTAAATTAATAAATTGCAGCTTCTTACAAATTAGATACGCGTACTTGACGAACGTTTTCTGAGAGACACTTGAATAAAACTTTATTAAAAAATTCCACTCAAACGCGCGTTGTACGTCATCTTCATCAACATTGTCGAAGCAGGCACAAGGGGCGACAGCAGCAGCAACGAGAACAGTGCACAAAAATAATGTCAACAACATTGTCGCTGAAGCAGCCACAACGGCAGAAGCACCGCACCAAAGCAGCGGACGCAGGGAATGGAATTTCAGAAAAATCACACACTATAAAAATCGCACACTATAAAAATCGCACAGAAAACGAGGCAGGAGAAGAACTGCAGCAGGAATACTGCACCAATGATAAACGCAGCACATTTGTGCGTTCTGCTGTGCTGCAATTCAATTCATGCGCAAATGCCTTTGTTGTTGTTGCTGTTGCAGTGCAGCGGCTGCTGTTGCAAGGGCCCTATTGTACATTGCTGATGGCAACACGCAGATTGCGTCTTCAGACCACCTTCTTCTCTAGAATAAGTATAAAACATGAATTAATAAAGGAACCGGATTTAAGGATGGAAAACAAACTTCTTCCGAAATTGCCAATCCTGTTTAAACTGTGGCTAAGTGGTGGTCACTTTACGGTCGCATTACGGTGACATTACAGTCACAATACGGTCACATTGCGGTCACATTGCGGTTACATGACGGTCACTCCATGTTATGTCACGATCACATTTCGGCCACATTACGGTCATGTTATGCTTGATTTACTGTCACATTAGGGTCACTCTACGGTCGCATTACGGTTACATTACTGTCGCATTACGGTCAGATTGCGGTCACATTGCGGGTACATGACGGTCACTCCATGTTATATCACGATCACATTATGGCCACATTACGGTCATGTTATGCTTGCATTACGGTCACATGACGGTCTCTTTACGGTCGTATTACAGTGACATTACTGTCGCATTACGGTCACATTGCGGTCACATTGCGGTTACATGACGGTCACTCCATGTTATATCACGATCACATTATGGCCACATAACGGTCATGTTATGCTTGCATTACGGTCACATGACGGTGACTCAGCGGTTACATCACAGCCACATTATGGTCACATTATGGACACATTGCGGTCATATTACGTTTCGTTATGGTTGCATTATGGCCACATCACGGACACATTACGGACACATTACGGTCATGTTATGCTTGCATTACTGTCACATTAGGGTCACTCTACGGTCGCATTACGGTGACATTACTGTCGCATTACGGTCACATTGCGGTCACATTGCGGTCACATTGCGGTTACATGACGGTCACTCCATGTTATATCACGATCACATTACGGCCACATTACGGTCATGTTATGCTTGCATTACTGTCACATTAGGGTCACTCTACGGTCGCATTACGGTTACATTACTGTCGCATTACGGTCAGATTGCGGTCACATTGCGGTTACATGACGGTCACTCCATGTTATATCACGATCACATTATGGCCACATTACGGTCATGTTATGCTTGCATTACGGTCACATGACGGTCTCTTTACGGTCGTATTACAGTGACATTACTGTCGCATTACGGTCACATTGCGGTCACATTGTGGTCACATTGCGGTCACATTGCGGTCACATTGTGGTCACATTGCGGTTACATGACTGTCACTCCATGTTATATCACGATCACATTATGGCCACATAACGGTCATGTTATGCTTGCATTACGGTCACATGACGGTGACTCAACGGTTACATCACAGTCACATTATGGTCACATTACGGACACATTGCGGTCATATTACGTTTCGTTATGGTTGCATTATGGCCACATCACGGACACATTACGGACACATTGCGGTCATATTACGTTTGCATTACGGTCATATGACGGTGGCTCATCGCTCACATAAGGTCACATTACAGTTGCATGACGGTCACTCCACGGCTATATCACGTTCATATTATGGCCACTTTATGGACACATTACGGTCCCATTACGTTCATGATATGTTCGCTTTACGGTCACATGCCGGTGACTCAACGGCTCAAGGTTACAAAACGGTCACATTATGGCACTTTAAGCGCACTTGATGGCTACATTCTGATCATGATGGTTACTTTATGCTCACATTACAGTTATAAGACGGTCATTTTACGGTTACATGACGGTCACATTATGGCTACATAACGGTCACATTGCAGTCACATAAAAATCCCATTACAGTCACATTACAGCCACATTATAATCCCATTACAGTCACATTACAGCCACATTATGGTCACATGACGATCATATTGTATGACAGTGATTCAATTACAACATTATATTTGCAAGACAGTCACTCCACGACTAAATGATGGTCATATTATGGCCACCTTACTCTCACATGATGGTTACTTCACATTTACACGACGGTCACATCACGGACCCATGACGTTCAGTTGACAGAAAACAACAAAATGCCTCCTCGATGCTGCGACTCCTCGTTTCTAGTCCATGTTTGTTCGTTTCCTCTGCCCTGCAACTGCTGCTCTGACTTCTGTTGCCGTGGGACTTGTGTGCATCAGCCCACCAGCAGTGGCACTGGCATGTGGACCTATGCTCGCATCACTGACAGCGAACTATGAACAAAACGTGCAATTTATAATTGCAGGCAACAGAGCAACAACAACCACAGACATGTTAATAGCAACAACACAGATTTGTCGTCTTCTCCGCACATTTCACTCAGTCACTCAGTTGCCTGCCGGCCGCATCCTTATACACTCATAATTCATTAATTTATGACACAAAATCCAAGCAACAATTGCAACTGCAACAGCAACTGCCACAGCAACAAAGAACAAACGGATTGCACAGAGTTGTGCGTGCGATGCGTTTTTAATTGAGCTTAAATTACTCATACACGCAGGGAAATGCTCCGTACGCATTTGCGATGAAACAGAATTAGCAATTGCACTGGCGCTGATGCGGACCTGTCACGGGGGTGGGGGGATGGGGGCAATTTTATTGGTGTGGCGGATACGTGCGTGTCTGTGCCTGCATAAAGGCTAATTTCAAAGGATGTGGGGATGCTACGCGAAACTTTCACACTGAGTCCATTTGAGGGAACACTTTTATGATTTTTTAATAATCGGTGGGAAGAGAGATTTATGCCAGGTTCTCATTGTGTGATCAGGGGTGTCATTTTAAGTCATATGTTGGTGCTCGTTCACATTATGTGACTAACATTTTGGCTTGTTTTCATGAACTTTTTGGAGTTTTATCAAATAGTTGTGATTTTTTTACTAATCGTGCCAATTTCCTTCATGTATTGATAACGCGTTCACATTGTGTGACCAAGAGTGTCATTTTCATACAGATATTACTTTTATTCAGATAGGAGCATAGACACTAGATTTATATTGTGTGACTAACAGAGCCATTTTCTTTCATATGTTAATACCACATTCACATCGTGTGACCAACGGAGTCATTTTTATAATATTTTTATTATTTTGTCAGTGGATGCCAAAGTGTAGATTCTCGGTTCACATTATGTGACTAATAGTGTCATTTTATGCCATCTATTGATACTTCGTTCATATTTTGTGAGACCAAAGGTGTCACTTTGATACATTTCTATGATTTTTCTGTCGGTGAATGGTAGAGTTTAGTTACTAGGTTCACATTATGTGACTAACAGTGTCATTTTATGTCATTTATTGATACTTCGTTCATATTTTATGTGACCAGCGTTGTCATTTTGATACATTTCTATGATTTTTTGTCGGTGAATGGTAGAGTTTAGTTACTAGGTTCACATTATGTGACTAACAGTGTAATTTTATGTCATTTATTG
Source organism: Clusia tigrina (assembly GCA_920105625.2). Classification (NCBI taxonomy): domain Eukaryota; kingdom Metazoa; phylum Arthropoda; class Insecta; order Diptera; family Clusiidae; genus Clusia; species Clusia tigrina. The sequence goes on along the minus strand of OV050031.1, from coordinate 189,295,148 downwards.
ATACCTCGTTTATAGTTTATGAGACCAGCGTTGTCATTTTGATACTTTTCCATGACTTTTCTGTCAGTGAGGGGAAGAGTTTAGTTACAAGGTTCACATTATGTGACTAACAGTGTCATTTTATGTCATTTATTGATACCTCATTCATATTTTGAGAGATCAAAAGTGTCACTTTGATACATTTCTATGATTTTTCTGTCGGTGAATGGTAGAGTTTAGTTACTAGGTTCACATTATGTGACTAACAGTGTCATTTTATGTCATTTATTGATACCTCGTTCATATTTTGAGAGACCAAAAGTGTCACTTTGATACATTTCTATGACTTTTCTGTCAGTGAATGGAAGAGTTTAGTTACTAGGTTCACATTATGTGACTAACTTTGTCATTTTATGTCATTTGTTGATACCTCTTACATATCTTTTGAGACCAGCGTTGCCATTTTGATACATTTCTATGACTTTTCTGTCAGTGAGTGGAAGAGTTTAGTCACAAGGTTCACATTATGCGACTAACAGTGTCATTTTATGTCATTTATTGATACCTCATTCATATTTTGAGAGATCAAAAGTGTCACTTTGATACATTTCTATGATTTTTCTGTCGGTGAATGGTAGAGTTTAGTTACTAGGTTCACATTATGTGACTAACAGTGTCATTTTATGTCATTTATTGATACCTCATATTTTGAGAGATCAAAAGTGTCACTTTGATACATTTCTATGATTTTTTGTCGGTGAATGGTAGAGTTTAGTTACTAGGTTCACATTATGTGACTAACAGTGTCATTTTATGTCATTTATTGATACTTCGTTCATATTTTATGTGACCAGCGTTGTCATTTTGATACATTTCTATGATTTTTTGTCGGTGAATGGTAGAGTTTAGTTACTAGGTTCACATTATGTGACTAACAGTGTCATTTTATGTCATTTATTGATACCTCATTCATATTTTGAGAGATCAAAAGTGTCACTTTGATACATTTCTATGATTTTTCTGTCGGTGAATGGTAGAGTTTAGTTACTAGGTTCACATTATGTGACTAACAGTGTCATTTTATGTCATTTATTGATACCTCGTTCATATTTTGAGAGACCAAAAGTGTCACTTTGATACATTTCTATGACTTTTCTGTCAGTGAATGGAAGAGTTTAGTTACTAGGTTCACATTATGTGACTAACTTTGTCATTTTATGTCATTTGTTGATACCTCTTACATATCTTTTGAGACCAGCGTTGCCATTTTGATACATTTCTATGACTTTTCTGTCAGTGAGTGGAAGAGTTTAGTCACAAGGTTCACATTATGCGACTAACAGTGTCATTTTATGTCATTTATTGATACCTCATTCATATTTTGAGAGATCAAAAGTGTCACTTTGATACATTTCTATGATTTTTCTGTCGGTGAATGGTAGAGTTTAGTTACTAGGTTCACATTATGTGACTAACAGTGTCATTTTATGTCATTTATTGATACCTCATATTTTGAGAGATCAAAAGTGTCACTTTGATACATTTCTATGATTTTTTGTCGGTGAATGGTAGAGTTTAGTTACTAGGTTCACATTATGTGACTAACAGTGTCATTTTATGTCATTTATTGATACTTCGTTCATATTTTATGTGACCAGCGTTGTCATTTTGATACATTTCTATGATTTTTTGTCGGTGAATGGTAGAATTTAGGTACCAGGCTCACATTATGTGACAAAAGGTGTCATTTTATTCTATATATTAACACATTCCGTTCACATTGTGTGACCAACAATGTAATTTTTATTCATTTTTATGATTTTTTGTTATTTAGTGCAGAGAATGATTGATATCAAGCTCACATCGTTTAATCAATGGTGTCATTTTTGACCTTGAATGTCACCAAGTCCCCATTGTCTGATTACCTGAGGCATTTTTCTTTTTTTTTCATCGACATACATTGCCAGTTTTCTCTAATCACCCAATTCCAATTCGTTACTACCCGCAATTGATAACATTTCCACCACTTTCCGGAACTCGCCCCAACTGCCACGACGTCCTGCTGCTCTCGTATGTTAATCTTAAACATTATCATGATTTAACAAACTGCTCTTAACCCTAAGCTGTAAGCCGCTGAGCCGGAGCCTGCTCAATAACAAACCCAACGCAACCGCAGACATACACTCCGTGAGGACATCATTGATGCTACTTTGCATGCGTACCTTTTTGTTTGCTTTTATATCCTTTTTATTTATTGTGCTCTCCTTTTTTATGAGCCCGCTGCAGCGTATTTGATTCAATTTTGCGTTTTTGTTGAACTTGCTGCAAACCGCCGTTCAGTTAACTCACAACAAGAAATTCCATTTCCTTGCCAAATCTTCATAAACAAAATATTCCACATCCTTTCGCTGGCGATGGTGATGTGATGGTGCCGGTGGCGGTGCCGGTGTTGGCCCTTAGCCCTGGCCCCTGCCGCTCACCCAAAGAGTTAAGGGTTGTGTCTCTTTGCCTGGCTGCGTACTTGCCTTGATTTTGTTTTCTTATTGTTGTGTACTTTTTTCCTTATTTCTTCGCTTATAGCAGTTTACTTTAAAAGGGGTGTGTTAGCACTTCCTTTTTCCTTGCTGCTGCTGTTATTGCTGTTGTTGCTGTTGTTGCTGTTGCTTGTTATTGTAGTGCCAAGACTGACTGCGCTCGTGATATTGCTTGTTTTATTTACCTTTGAAGCGTTTTATTTCGGCGTTTATCGTTGTCGTTAGCAAATATGCACCGCCACCAACAACAATGGGCAGGCATCCTGAGCAGCGAATCCTTCAGAAGTGAATCGTTTTTTTATTGCACACATGTTTCTCGTCGCACACCGGTTTCTGTTGCTGTGCTGCTGTTGCTGTTGCTGTTGCTGTTTCGCTGTTCGTGTGCCTTTGAACTTTGTTTGGCAGTATTTTTGCCCTCACTTTCCTGGAGCATTCCGATTCTTCGCCGATTTTAAAAATGTATATTATGCAAATTTTATTACGCCCAAAAATTTCATTCGACATGCAACTTTACAAGCGTCTATTGTGTTGTTGTTGTTGTTGTTTGTTGTTGTTGCTGCTGTTGTTTTGCTCTCTATAATTTCAAAATTCCTCCTGTGTATTCATGGCCATTGTGCTGGAGTTTTAGCATAGAAATGTGTTTCCGCCGTCATAATTATGGAGGCAGCTTTGATCGGAAATCTTCCACGGAGCAAAGTAAGAAAATTGCGAACTTTTCCTTAATCTACCGAAAAGCTGGAGAGCTGGAGAAATTAACATGAAATTGTCATTAGATTAGATTATGCAATATAGATACATGCATGGATGGGCGGTTGGAGGCAGTGTCTTCGGATTTTGAGTCTCTGGGGGATTTCTGCTCAATGATATTTGAATCCCATAAAAATCAGTGGGGGAATATTTATGATAGTTGCAATCCACGTGCAGATTAGAATGTTTAATTATTTCGCCGTAAAAGCGTAGCAACATTCCCATTAGAATGCATCGCCAGCCTTCGGCTTTCATCAACCCCGGTTGCACTGGCCGAAGGATTCATTTTAGTATCTCAGAAGATTATCTCATTTATACCATATTTACATTAGTAGATTACAAGCATGCATCGTCTCCGGAGATTTGCTTCGCCATATAATCACAGCGTCTACAATTCACATACGTCGAAGCAATTCTCGAGGGGCAACAGCGCAAATAGTCTGCTTTAATCAACCCCGTTCACATCGGTCGAAGAGATTTGCGATGACATTTCCATGCTGTGTTTTGTTGTCCTGCACGTCACGTGCGCTTCCTTACAATACGAAATATCTTAAGTAATAAATATGAGTCCAAGGGTTTGAGAATATGTCCTTTCGTCAGCGTTTTGTCATCAAATATTCTAATTTGTTGTTTATGTTTCAGTAAACTTGATGACCGTTTTGTTCATTGAAGTACGTTCTCGATTTAAATCTGTCCAGTTCAGCGCTTTCATCAGCATCATTTCGGACATATTTCGAATTTCAAGCTTCAAATGAGAAGGTTGTCAACAATCTAAAATATAAATTTGTTTGGGAAGTTTTTTCAAATGCGTTCGATTCTGCTCTGGAGTTACTCGCCTGGCAAATTAAAAACAACGAAATCAAATAAAGTCAAGGATATCCAACAAAGAACAAGGATATCCAATAAAAACAACGATTGAGTTCTGGACACAAAGTTTCTGTCAACATGAAAAAATCTTATTCTGTACACAAAGGATAAAAATCCGAATTGATAGAGCGGTACCAAGTCTCCAAGTCATTTAAGGGATTTGCTCCCAACTCGTTAGAAACAGCGAACTCGCTGAATATTGTTGTTTTTGCTAATAAGCGAGCAATTTTGCGAGTTGAGGCTGCTTTGTTAGTAGCACAAAACTCGTTATTTTTAAGGCTTTAATTTCTGCAAGGACTTTAATGACATTGTGATCATATATGATACTAAGTAAGTAGTGGACAGAAGAAACACCAGAGCACCTCCAACTCCCTACTACTAACCCGTTACTATACACTCGCTACCACCAACTAGTTACTTCCAACTCGCCACTTCCAACTCGCTACTTCCTACTATCTACTTTCACCTTGCTACTTTCAACTCGCTATTTCCAACTCGCCCCTTGCAACTCGCTACTTTAAACTCGCTATTTGCACCTCGCCACCTCCTACTAGCTAATTTCACCTAACTACTTTCAACTCGCTACTTTCAACTCGCTACTTTCAACCCGCTATTCCCATCCTGCTACTAGCGACTCCACTATTTTCAACTCGCTAATCTCAACTTGCTACTTCCAACTCGCTACTCCTACCTCACTACTTTCATCCCGCTATTTTCAACTCCGCTACTTTCAACTCGCCACTTTCAACTCGTTACTTTCAACTCGCTACTCCCATCCTGCTACTTTCAACTCCGCTACTTTCAACTCCGCTACGACAAACTCGCTACTTTATACTCGCTACTTTCAACTCGCTACTTTCAACGCGATAGTTTTAACGCGCTACTTTCAATTTGCTACTGGAAACTCCTCCAACTTGTTGCTTCCAACTCGCTACTTTTCACGAGCTACTGCCTAGTGCCAACTCGCCACTCCCAATTCGCTACTTTCATCTCGCTACTCCGAATTCGCTACTTCAAACGCGCTACTTCGAGCTCGCTACTTCCATATCGTTACTTCCAACTCTGCTACTTCCAACTCGCCACTTCCAACTCGCTACGTCAAACTCGCTACTTTCAACGCGACACTTTTAACGCGCTACTTTCAACGCGATACTTTTAACGCGCTACTTCCAATTTGCTACGGCAACTCGCTACCTCCAACACACCACTCCCAATTCGAGACTTCCAACTCGCTACTTCCGTCTCGCTACTTCCAACTCGCTATTTTTACCAGCTACTCCCAACTCGCTACTCACAACTCGTTACTCACAACTCGTTACTCCCAGCTCGCTACTCCCAACTCGCTACTTCCAGCTCGCTACTTTCAACTCGCCACGTTCAACTCGCTGCTTTCAACTCGCTACTGCCAACTCGCTACTTTAACCAGTGATTAGAGTCCATAGACCAACCGCGCTTATCCATTAAATAAATTGTGCGGCAGTGACGAAAATGTCCCTGTGGATTTCGTGATTTGGTTGTTGTTCGTCCTCCAATTATTCAGATTGAGTTCTGCTAAACCCCACCTAAACGTTCGCTGGGTGGGTCTCGCACCGACCAGGCAATAATCGTAACGGTTTGAAGCAGTCATTTGAGATGATTTTCCTTTCCTTCCGCCCTCGCTGGCGAAAAAAGAAATTAGAAGAAAGCAGGAGCAAGTGTGGGCGCGCACATTTGTCATCCTGCGCGGTTTCGCCAACATTACCCCGTATGTTGTTGCCGTGCATACTTTTTGATTACTTTTGGTGCATGTGCGGCGTGTGTTGCTTCAGTTGCTCGTGCTTATCTGGCAGGTAATTACCATGTCCTTAATTTTGCATACCATGTACGGCGCAGTGGAAAGAAACTGACTGAACTGGAGGGTTACCGCCTGTCTGTGCATGGTCGCTGTGCTGACTTCTGATACTATTGTTCTTGTTGTTGTTGTTTTTGTTGTTCTTCTTGTTGTTGTTGTTGCTTTCTGCTTACACACTGAAAAGTAATTGCGTTCTTACTTTGTATGCACACTTCTTTCTTCCTTCCATCCACCCCGCCTTCCGCATCCTGGCTTCTTTTGCCACTACTCGCAAAATTACCTATTTCCCTTTCTCCTTCTCCTTAGCGCTGAAATAGCAAGACAGAGAAAAAATGCTCTTGTCGTCCCCACTGCTGCGCTGTGTGCGTATGTCATGCTTGGCAGTTGCGCGTTCCTGCACACAGGATATTGACAAAAGTTTCTGCTTATTTCCTGTATTTAGTAATCACATCCTTCGTGCGTCGTGTGCGCGTGTTCATGCCCCACTCCTGCCGGTGGGTGCGTCACGGTCGTCCTGTGCGGCTGTTTGCCAAAGCGCCTGTGTTTTATGTTATTAAATTTATATTTGCGTAAATTCCATTTCCCTCCAGTGGGGTTTCATAATTTTTTGCGTTACAAATTTGATTTACCTTTTCCTACCTGTTTCTCTGTTCTCTGCTCTGCTCTGCGCTGTTGTGCTCTGTGACCTGACCTCCTCGCAAGTGTTACTTTTACAGTTCGCATCCGGCGTCTTGCTGCGATGTCCTTTCCTGTCCTGTCCTGTCTTCTTCCGTCCCATCATATTATGTCCGTCTTCAGCTTCAGCTTCTTCGTCTTCTGCGCGCTCTGGCGGGTTGAAGCAATCCGCTCCCGCTCCCGCACCCGCACTGGTTGCGTTTCGTCTGTGCCGTGTGCATAAATAATTCTTATAAAAGCCTCGTTGACGACTTCTTCGCCAGACTTTTGAATAATTGCCACTCATTCCGCTCGCCTCTTTGTAATTAATTAATTGATTTACTTACGCTTTATTTGAAGTTGTAATGAATTTTTCATGTTTCCGGTTGGAGTATAATTGAAATTCTCCTTGCATATTTTAGCCCTGTCCTCCCATCCTTGTTGACGATTACTACGATTTGCCTGCTTCATTATTGATGTGATTATTCACCAGTTGGAGGAATTTTAGTGAAGCGTTTTAATTGATTCTGATTTCTTCATTGGCCTCGCAAAGGAACTCCTCCTTTCTATTCCAATTAGAGGCTGCACAAAAATTCCATTGGTGCAATGGTGCAAGGATTCTTATTTTATTTTCCAGTGTAAATAATAGAAAAGCATTTCTAAAGGTATAAAAATAGTGATTGAGCCATGCCAGGACTCTTCTATAAATGCTTTACTGTGGTGTTAATATCCTGGCCGTGCATCTTTGCATAATATTTTTCGGTTACTGAGGCTCTGGGGTGCCACTAGAGAGACTGAGTGAGTATGTGCTGTCACACTATGCGTAGAGAGTTGTCCGGAGACACTTCTTCTTTCAGAACCGATGACACGCTGTGGACTCCTTTAGAGACTAATCTTTTAGAGGCTGAAGACAGTTGAAGACACAGACAGTGGAAGTTCAAAACAGCTTAAGGCAGTTCAAGGGAGTTTCAGTCAATTCAAGACAGTTCAAGGCAGTTTCAGCCAATTCAAGATGGTTCAAGACAATCCTAGATAGTTCAAGACAGGTCAAGTCAATTTCAGATAGTTCAAAACAGTTCAATACTGTTCCGTCAAATCAAGACAGTTGACCACGGCTCAACGCAGTTCAAAATAGTGCAAGACAGTTCAAGAGAGGTCAAGATAGTTGAAGACAGTTCAAGATAGGTGATGACAGGTCAAGATAATTCCACATAGTTCAAGAGGGTTTAAGACTATTCAAGACTGTTCATGACAGTTGAACGCAGTTCAAGAAAGTTTCAGTCAATTGAAGACAGTTCAAGACAATTCTATTTAGTTCAAGAGAGTTCAATATAGTTCAAGACAGATCAGGAGAATTCCAGATAGCACAATATAGTTCTTCATAGTTTAAGACAGTTCAATATAGATCAAGACAGTTGAAGACTGTCCAAGACAATTCACGGGAGGTAATGAGGAGGCAATTCCAGATTGGTCTAGATAGTTGAAGACAGTTGAAAATAGTAGCAAGTAATCAAGATCAATATAATTGAAGACAGTTCAAGACAATTAAAGATAGTTCAAAACAAATCAAGACAGTTCAAGTCAGTTCAAGCCAGTTCAAGCCAGTTCAAGACATTTGACGCAAGTTCAAGAAAGTTCAAGTTAGTTTAATATAGTTCAATATAGTTCAATATAGTTCAATATAGTTCAATATAGTTCAACACAGTTCAAGACAGTTCAAGACAATTCAAGACAGTTCAAGACAGGTCTAAATAATTCCACATAGTTCAAGATAGTTCAAGATGGTTGAAGACAGTTCACTTTTTCCAAATATGTCACATGGTGTCACACAAATTGACACCTATTCACACTGTTTGACCTGAAATGCCACATTTTCGCTTACCCGTTGTTAGTCAAATACTTCTTTGTTTACGGACTCTGAAAACATGTTCAAAATATGTCAATTGTTGTCAAATGACTTGCCCACGTTCACATTGTTTGACTTCAAATGTCAAATTTTAGTTTTATTTCGCACATTGTTCAATGGACGATTGCACAAACATTTGACGCAGAAAATTGCCAATTAAACTGTTTGACAACGCTCGCTGAAGTTTTGCTGAACACTCAAACGGGAGATAAATGAGGATTAGGTAGAACTGAAGGCGAGTATACGAGCTAATTCGATTTCGTCCTTGCCCAATCCACTGCGCTGTGTGCTGAGGGCATTTCGCATGCCTCGACCACCTTCTGTGGAGGTGTGTCCAGCTCATGGCGTTCGCTACCTACCGAGTGAACGCTGCTTTGATCGTAACTCTTCTGGAGGAGGTGCGTGCCTGTTTTCGCTGAGCTCGCCTTTTCCTTAGCGAACAATGACACCGGCGGAGAATCTCAGCTGCCAATTGGTGCCACTTTTGCACTGTTTTATTTTCGCATCAATTAAGAATAATTTATTTTTTAAATTACTCCATGTCTGCTTCGTTTTCTTGATGCTGCTGCCTCGGAAAGTTTCCCCAAACCGGGCACGATCATTAATTACGAAATAAATTGAATTTGTCTTCTTTGGCTCACGTTCACACTGCAGTGGATGGGCGGGAGGGGCGGCTGTATATTAAAAGTTCGCAAAGCGCCAAAGTCAAAGTCCAGTTTGCAATTAAGGACTTTCTCCCCCAATTAAAATGTCAAACAAATATACAAATAAACGCTGCCTCAGCTCGCTCGCACAGACACACACTCCTCTACGTCGTTTGACTTTTGTTTTCCTTCCGCTTGCTGGGCGGACAAAGAAAAACGAGTTCTCTGTGTGGCTTGGAATTAAAACTGGGCGGATGTCTTCTTTTAATGGCATTTTTAGAATGCCAGCAAAACGCTCGCTTCCTGTCAAAGCGAATTTGTTACTTCTCTCGCTCCAGAAATCACAGCTCAGAACTCAATGCTAAGAGCTGCCATAGCGAACCGGCCACTCCAAGGATAATGACCCAAATGGTATCATTATTGTCTCAAATTCAACTTCGCATTTGAGCACTCCTTTCCAACCGCCTCCACTCCCTCAGTGACCCCGTTCCCACACGCTTACGCACAAGTTTTCGCTTTGTTATCAGTTTTTGGTAGCAAAACTATTGTCTTGCGCCCCTGCCATTTATCTCTTTGGAGTTTTTAGTTTTGCGGCTTTTTGTGCAGGGCTCGTCCGGTGTGCTCCAATCCCAGTCCCCGACCCCGTCCCCATCCCCGCCACAAAGTTTGCTTTGCGGCCCATCTACTTAACCATTCATTTACTCCGTGTTTATGTTGTTGCGGTTATCCTGTTTTCTATTTCGCATTATTTCTGCCATCAAAAGACAACAAAAATAGACGACAAACAATATAAAAAGTAACCAAAGGATCTCTTCTCCCCATTGTGGGACTTCCATCAGATGCCCCGGTTCGCTCGGAGCGCAGTGTGAGCGTCAGAGTGACTGTGACTGTGAGTGCGAGTGTCAGTGAGCACTTTTTACAGGCGCTTGGTTTGGCATCTGCTTTGTCGGTGTCCTCGCATTTGCAAATTCTGCGCAGATTTGTGCCGCTTCCAAAATTTATTCCCATTTCTGTTTCCTTTTTTTTTGCCGTTCGCCATTGTTCCTGTGGAAAAGGCGCCTGATTTTTAAATTACGTCGCCATTTCTTGCTTGACTTTTCGTTTGCTGTGCCTCGGACTATTTCAGTGCGGTTTCACTCCATTTGCTCGGCTCATTTGCGAGTATTTGGACGTATTCCAAGCAATCCAAAGGACTTTGGGTGCTTTGTTTGCGGACGCTTTGATATGCTGTGGCGTAAAGTGGAAAAAGGACACTGGGAAAAGGGTTATGCAAATTTCCTTCAGCCACTACTTCTGTTGAAAATCTGGTATTTCAGCCCATTTAGAATTGCTGTTGAAAAATTACGTAGTTTATTTTAGTGTTTTTTAAGCAGATTAAATTATGGCATTAACGCAACAGCACACACAATTGGGGTGTCCTGTTGTCCCTTTGGGCGAAAGTGAGAGCGCGAGGTTGACAAACCGACACTAATAGAGAAATTCTGTGTCAAATTAAATGTTATTTTTTTTCTCACTTTTATGGGACCAGGATAACAATTTTAATTTACAGCTGCTCGCAGGCAGAAGAAGAGGATTAATTAGTGGAAATTGTCTGCAAGAGCGATATTTCAATTTGTTCCCTGTCTGGGAATGACATGAAAATAGTCACGGAAATATTTCAAAGAATTATTCCTTTTCCATTCTTTGTTTTTAAACATAAATCAGGTTGCGATGCAAACTATGAATATGGGAATCCTTGGATTACATGAAGTTAGTCAGTTCTACAACTTCTCTCACTTTATTTGGAACATTCTAAGAAGCCTCAGCAGAACTATTTATCTTCCACTGGACTCTCTGCTAACTTGTTATCTTTTTCATTCTTCTGCATCGTCCGTTCTTCTTCAATGTTCATTCAAATTCATCGTCCATTCTTCTTTATCGTCGTTTCTTCTGCAATGTTCATTCAAATTCATCGTCTGTTCTTTATCAACCATTCTCCTTCATCGGCCATTCTTCTGCATCGTCCGTTCTTCTTCAATGCTTATTCAAATTCATCGTCCATTCTTCTTTATCGTCGTTTCTTCTGCAATGTTCATACAAATTCATCGTCCATTCTTTAGTGCCCATTCTCCATCCATTTCTCAGCATCGTCCATTCTTCTTCATTGTCCTTTCTTTTTCAATGTTCATTCTTCTTCAGTGTCCATTGTTCTTTATTGTCCTTTCTTCTTCAATGTTCATTCAAATTCATCTCCAGCCTTTATCGACCATCCTTCTTCAAAGTCCATTCTTCTTTATCGTCCTTTCTTCTTCAATGTTCATTAAAATTCATTGTCCATTCTTCTTCATCGTCCGTGAACATTGAAGAGTTCATTCAAATTCATCGTCCGTTCTTTATCAACCATTCTCCTTCATCGGCCATTCTTCTGCATCGTCCGTTCTTCTTCAATGCTTATTCAAATTCATCGTCCATTCTTTATTGCCCATTCTCATTGTTCTTTCTTTTGCAATATTCATTCTTCTTCATTGTCCATTCTTCTTTATTGTTCTTTCTTCTTCAATGTTCATTAAAGTTCATCGTCCAGCCTTTATCGACCATTCTTCTTCAACGTCCATTCTTCTTTATCGTCTTTTCTTCTTCAATGTTCATTCAAATTCATCGTCCATTCTTTATTGCCCATTCTCCATCCATTTCTCAGCATCGTCCATTCTTCATCATTGTCCTTTCTTTTTCAATGTTCATTCTTCTTTAGTGTCCATTCTTCTTTATTGTCCTTTCTTCTTCAATGTTCATTCAAATTCATCGTCCAGTCTTTATCGACCATTCTTCTTCAACGTCCATTCTTCTTTATCGTCGTTTCTTCTGCAATGTTCATTCAAATTCATCGTCCAATCTTCTTGATCGTACATTCTCCATCCATTTCTCGTACATTCGTCTTCTTACTGTCTCCCTCTTCTGACTTCTCCCTCTTCTGACTTCTCCCTCTTCTGACTTCTCCCTCTTTTGACTTCTCCCTCTTCTGACTTCTCCCTCTTCTGTTTTATTCCAGCTTTCTTTATCGTCCTTTCTTCTTCAATGTTCATTCAAATTCATCGTCCATTCTTTATTGCCCATTCTCCATCCATTTCTCAGCATCGTCCATTCTTCATCATTGTACTTTCTTTTTCAATGTTAATTCTTCTTTGTTGTCCATTCTTCTTTATTGTCCTTTCTTCTTCAATGTTCATTCAAATTCATCGTCCAGTCTTTATCGACCATTCTTCTTCAACGTCCATTCTTCTTTTTCGTCCTTTCTTCTTCAATGTTCATTCAAATTCATCGTCCAATCTTCTTGATCGTACATTCTCCACCCATTTCTCGTACAATCGTCTTCTTACTTCTCCCTCTTCTTACTTCTCCCTCTTCTTACTTGTCCCTCTTCTGACTTCTCCCTCTTCTTACTTCTTCTTCTTCTAACAGTCTTCTCTCTACGAGCACTCGTTGCAATTATGAAACTGGTGTTCCTTATCAGAGAGAAATCAGCCCACCATGAGTCTCTTCTAAGTCCACTGGAAAGTGGGCAACACCTGAATACGTGCATTGCTCTTCCTCCTCTGCCATTATATAAATTACTAATTAGCAATTGTGGGGGTTGTTGTCAATTAGTGATCGTTTTTATCATACTCGGCTAGTTTCAAAGTGTTTAATTAGCATAAATTTCCAGCAGAGTTGAGGAAGTAATTGCAGCAGAACACTTAAAAAGCCGCAGACTCACCGCGCAGAGAGGCTCACCAGCAGCTTCAGCCTCTGCCTCTGGCGCTGCCTCTGTCGCTGTCGCTGTCGCTGCACCAGACCGCAACACATGAGATTACAATCTTCAAAGAAATAATACCAACAATCAATCATAATTACCCTGTCGAAGTGGCTAAAAGGGGCACAGCGGCTGCAACAACAACAACAACAATAACAACAGCAGCAGCAGCAACACCATTAACAGCAGCCGCAGCAAAACAAATAAGTATTAATATTAAATAACGACACGACCGGCAGCGATGGTAGCAATTTTCACACAATAACAATGAATAATAAATTAAGTTTTCATTGCCCCCGACGTGGATGTTTCATAAATAAGTGGCACATCAAAGCAAAGGCGAAATAACAATCCCGAGAAACATAAAATCAAAGTTAAGTAAACAGAATGCTCGTGGATTCTATACCCGGGGACGCAGCACTGCTCCGAATTCTCTGTGAGAGATGGAACACTATACATCTATCTGTAGTGTAGGGCGGATTTTAGTTGTGGGTGTAGTGGACTTAGCAGAGCCTGAGAACACTATACATCTATCTATAGTGTAGGGCGGATTTTGGTTGTGGGTGTAGTGGACGTAGTAGAGCCTGTATCAATGACATGGTCTCCTTATAAGGACAAGTGAATACGAGTTTAAGCTAGGGGGCAGCCCTTATAAAACACTGCAAAGCCCTTATAAAACACTGCAAAGCCCTTATAAAACACTGCAGCCAGTCCGATAACTGAAGGTTACACTCTCTACAGTAAACTTCGCTCCGACTTTGTCGTGTAGAAGATTACTGTTTGTTCCACTACTTCCGGAAGGGTGTCCTTTTCCATTCCAATTTTGCAGCATCTGATTCTGATCCTAAAGCAGTTTCTTGATTTCAGTTTAGGAATCGTAAATTCTACTTCGTCCATTCTGCAGAGGAAGTTGTAGACAAATTTGGCACGACCGCTTCGTGGCTGCCTCCATTGAGCAATAGCGTTGAGTCTGTGCTGGTGTGTCCATAGTGGATTGGGTTCTCTTGGGTGCGTTTTGGACGTCATCCGCGGAATCACTGCTATGTTCCAATTCAGGATCTCGGCATCTTTCTCTGACTGCATCTGACATCTACAACAACACTTCATAAATAGCAACAAAACTAACTGCGATGTAACAGAAGAAACACACAGAAAACTGGAGATAATCCGAAAGTTCGCTTCACTTGATTTTTAGTTAGTGTCTCGTAAAGCCAACAAATGAAGGAAGAGGAAGTTGTAAATAAGCAGCGCGTTATGTGAGCAACTTTTCCATGAACCTTTCAAGCGAGGAACGATAAATTCTCTGTACTTAATGGAGGCTCATAAAAATTGATTGATTCTTATAAAATGATGGCTTATGCGAGGAACATTGTCACGATTACGACACTAACATAATAACAGCAACAACCACGAATGCTACAACAACACCAAATGCAGCAACACCAAATGCAACAACACTAAATGCAACAACAACAATTGCAGCAACAACAATTGCAACAACAACAATTGCAATGACTATAATTGCTACAAAGTTTTGTAAATTGCTGTTTACTTTTTGTGCAGTTTTTCCATCAAATATGCGCAATTGCATAGGCACAGAAACAAACACACTCACACATTCACACACACACGCATGCGACTTCCCAACAGTGAAGCTGACTGGCAATTTTACTACTGTTGTAAGTGGAGGAGGTTCATAGGAACAACCAAGCGACTACTTGTGGAGAGCTGAAGGAGTCAACACTAGAATATTAGAAATTAAAAATATTCAAACTCCTTTTAAGCGATTCGTATAATAAATAAAACGAAGGAGAATCTAAAGGGACACTTCACTAAGGAGCAGTTAGGAAGAACTCCAACGCGTTCGTAATCGAATGGTAAACGAAGTTATCAACGATCATTTCCATGGAGAAGTCTTTGCTAACTTTTTGCTTTGAACTGCTTTTTCTGCTGTGGTGGTAATGCCTTTTGCAACAGGAAAGTAATGAGCTGCTTTCAAAATTTTAGTACTGGGATTTTTCCGCTCTTGCTACCATTAATGTCTATCAATTGATGTACTCGTTACGCTATTTTCGTTACTTAGTAACGATCTCTGTGCAGGCGCAAGTAGCGAATACTAAGCCAGATGTAGATTAGATGAGATTGGAATTATTTAAGGGGGTGTTGATTAGATGAGATTAGAAGGGGGGGTAGATTAGATGAGATTGGAACTATTTAAGGGGGTGTATAACACCTGAAAGATCTATTGTGATGTCACTATTTATTTCAAGGACGAGTCTAGTGAGATAAGTATAGGGTCATCTATAGATCTTCTGTCAGCTTTATACCCGAACGGAATTCACATGTTTTAGAGTAATCAAGTTGAGGGATCTTCTCATATCTAAGATATAATCGCCAATATTCACCTGTGTCTCTCTAGTCACACTCTGTAATCAGGTCCATTGAGGTTTCGTGACTCTCTACACAGAATCCGCAGATGTCATCTGACGATAGATCCAACTTATTCATGTGATAGTTGAGTCTACAGTGTCCATTTATGATGTGTCCACTTGTGATAATTCTCAATTTCCTCCGGGGCATGTTTATTAACTCCTTAGCTCTTCTAGGATTAACGTCCTCCCCGAACAGCTTTGAACTGTCTCAATCCCAGACTTCTTTTTGCATCTGTGCACTTCTTTAGGAGATTTCGTATGGTGTTGGATGATAACCCACAGAATAATTCTGTGACTGAGAGGTCGCAGCCTTCCTTGCTAAGCTATCAGGCTTCTCATTTCCCTCTACAAGTCAGATCTAAGTGCAACAGAAACTTGTTTCGTAGCAGTATTCGTTACTTTTTCCACATCTCTAGTAAGCAAAGTACTCACACACACACACCCACAGGTATACGCATACCCATATGTGCCCATACACTCGTCTGTGTGTTTAGGTCCACACTCAATTGCAATTGCTCAATTAAACAAAGTCGTTGTGTGCGATTTGAAAGCTCGTTAAGCTAATAAAATTGCTGCACAAAGTGCAAAACGGTCATTTTATGACTAACAACAACTCAAGCAATAACAACCAACACTAACAACAACAACAATCCAAGCAACAACATCAATCCAAGCAACAACAACACCACAATTGCAGCAACGACTTGCAGCAACAAACTAACAATTTTCACCATTTAAATATTGCACTATGTTGCTGTCACAAGAAGTTGTTGCTCTTGCTGCCGCCATTGTTGTTGTTGTTGTTGTTGTTGTTGTTACATCGTTAGTTTGTTAGCACAGCCCCCGACGCCTGGCCGCCTAGCAGCCCCTTCGCCTGGCCAGTGCACCAGCATGACTCTTGTCTTTCTTTTCACTTCAGCCGCGTGCACCAAGTGAGTGTGGGTAATTCCTACCAACGCGGCCCTATTCCACCAATCAATACTCACTTTGCAAGTTTGCAACTTTTCACAGCAGCAGTGAATGCTCAGGTGAATCGCACTCCATAACAATTGAGTTCCATATGGCCCAGTGGGAGAGAGTTGGAGTTGTTGGAATAGGGTCTCCTGCAGTAACTCACTTGCTGGCTCACTCCCAGCGTTCGGCTTAGATGGCAATAAATTTTCACTTAGCGTGAAAAATAAGCGACAACAACAACAGCAGCAACAACACCAGCAGCGATAGAAAATACAGTTAAATGCATTGTATATACATGCATATGTATACATGCATGCATATGTATACATGGCTAATGAAGGCAGTACATTAAGCACATCAATTATTTACTCTTAAACGCTTTTTTGTGTTCCCAGCTAATTTCTATGCAGGCCGTTTTGCTTTTTGCTGCTTACAACAAGCAACAATTAAATGCTGATGTTGTTGCTGTTGTTGCTGATGTTGTTGCTGTTGTTCGTTCACGTTTTAATGCATCTCTATTTACCTTTGCCTTGCGCGCTAATGGGTTTCTCTCATTTATAGCACCTCTGATTGAATGTTCGGTAATTAGCGCGCTTTTGTCTTCCAGTTGCAGTTGCATCGCCACCTCCCGATGGACGCTGCGGACCAACTACACTCGGAGCCACATTCTGCACAGTGTTTGTCTCTCTGTATGTGTGTGTGTCTGTTAATGCGATTCAGTGCATTAATTTGTCAGCTCTGCAGTCTTTTCGCTAATGAAGTGTTGAAGCAGGGGTGCCTTCATCATTCCTACCTCCTCTCTTAGGTATTAAATAAAAGCACACTTTGAGAAGTGCAGTGAAGGATATGATGGGGTTTCTCCTTTGTTGTTTTGTCTGAAAGCGACTGCAACTGCAATCACGTGGACAGGTTTTGCTTGGTTTTGGATCATTCTACAAGCGAAGGTCGAACCATATTAACCCGGATCAAATATTGAGCCCCTTCTTTTTCTCAAATTTTGTTCTTCCGTTTAATTTATGTTATTTGATCAAGGCCGTGACGATGGATGATTCGATTCCAGACCTATTTGTAAGAGACCTGACCGCATTGATCCCATGACTCTTGGAATTCATCAGCGAACTGTGAAAAGTAGCTTAGCTTAACCTAACACAATAAGAAGAAGGCTCACTCGATGATTTTAAGGCATTATCACTTCTAGAACATTTATAGAGCAATCTTGTATTGGTTTAGGTATGCAGTAGGAATAATTGGTAATGCTTTTGTTATAGGGGCTCTTGTGATGTCCTCATATTCTGTTCTAATACTAAGGATAGTTCATTCAAAGAATTCTCTCGTAATGAATTTGAGTCGAAAGTTCTGAACGAAGGAAGTTGAAGTCTTCTATTCTAACATTCGTGGTCAAAGTTCGTAGATAGGTTTAAGAATAATGGAAAAGGAAGAAATTAAGAGAATTAATAAGAATTATTTGTGTTATTCCTTAGTGTGTTGAACAAAATGTGTCTCTGAGACTTTAACAAAAGAGAGGAATTGATTTCATGATCTTTAAAAAAAGGGGCGCGCCTCCATCATACTATTCTAATTGGTATCCCTACTTGATCCTGTGTAGTCTGGACTATGCTTGTAACGTATCCAAATTACCGGAGAAGTTAGTGTAAGTAACATCGTAGCCACTTATCGCAACCTGAGATAATTGTTCAGGGTTAATGAATGAAGTCTTCATATACGATATTTTTGCTCTTTAGTGTACTTAATCCTGGTAACTCCAGGACTTCTTGAAATCGTCAAAGACCGATTGATTAGAAGTGAGGAAGAATTTAAACAGAACTCAATTTGACAAAAAGTGGTCAGAAGTCAGAAAATTTGTGAACAAAAGGGTCCCATGGATTCACATGGAATTGATGGAGGTTTTATTAAGAGCTGGGAAGGGTTTATTGAGGACACAGATCGTAGGTAGTCAAGTGTCACAAATTATGACAGTTTAAGGGACTCATAATGTATGTTAAGACAACTTATAATCTATCTTAAGACAACTCATAGTGTAATTTTTGAGTATAAGGATCTTTAAGTAAGTTCTGTTTATAAGACCTTATCTGGAGGAGTGCTTCAGAAGCAAGTATAATTTTTCTCAAAATTCAAGTTGGATTGCAGGGTTCATATTTGTGCACATATGAGTCCATACTAGGAAAGGTTCAGTCATTTCAGGGCTGAAGATCTTCTGTGCTGATTTATTTGGTGCTTTCAAATCTTTTGCTAAAATTTCACTGAGGATTTCGTAAGCAAAGTCTAGATTGAAATTGATCCACCAAAACTGTTATGCTTTATGATACGAGTACTTTAGTAACAGTGCTTCCCATAATATCCATGCAATCACCCGGGCTGCAGCACAATAAACCGGTTTCAAACTCATTACGCCAGGAGTTCGTTTACATCTCTTAAATGTGAACTATTCGGTGAATTGCCACTAACAAAGTTTAGGAGATCACTTTCTGGGAACGAGAGGATCATATTTCTGTTGAGTTAAGTGTCGAAAAAATGTACTCCCGAATAACTATTCAAGGATGGATTGCTCTGTTCCAGAAGTCCGTAGCGGCTACTTCAGTGTACTCGCCTGAATGTAGCGTATGTCAGTAAATTATGTTGTCTTCCTACTTCGCACTTGCTGTGATACTAATGCTAATAATGATGATGATTTCATATAATGATAATCATGTTAATGATGTTAATGGTGATGATGGCATTGGTGCCCAGAAAATATCACCTCCTAAATGCGTTTTCATACTGATGGGACATTCTGCAGGGTGCTCTTCGCCATTCATTGCAGGCACTTTCTTCGCACCGCGCTGACGGTTGGTGGAGTAAGTGCCGCGCTGACTGCCGAGAAGTTAACAAGTTTCTCGTCTCACCGCCACCGCCACTTCCTTGAAGACAATTTTTACATTTTTAGTTTCCAGGCCGCTTTGGTGTGGCCCGCGCTCCCTCCGCGCCCGCCGCACACGAGTGTTAATTTCGAAAACGTGATTGCATAAATCGTAAATAAACGTTATTAACTGTGTTTGAGTTATGATGATGCTATTTTTCGTCTTTTATTTTGGTAGGTGCGCAACAACAACACCATCAACAGGCACAACAATGTTGATGGTGTCATGCTGCAACACTCTCACACATACACACGCAAACGTACACTCCTGTGCATGTTAAAAGTGTGAGAAAAAGTTGATTAGAAATTTCCAAGTTAAGGGGCAAATGCTGCGCCGCGCGCTGAGGCATGAGAAACTGAATTTGCTGTCATTATGACTGCTTAACTCGAGGAATTTGGGAGTGATTGAGAAATTTACAACACAATGGGCCGTCGGTGCATTTAATTGGGAGTTGATGCTTCACACAACTTCAAAGATCACTTAAAACGTCGCAAGTGTTTGAGATGTGGGAGGGTCCAGCGGCAATGCGAGGTTATAGCTAGAAAAATCGAGGAATAAAACTGAGAAGTCTATCTTTATAAGTGTGACTCTTGCACAACATTCGCTTAATAATCACCAAATGCATCGAGAACAAACAGGATATGAGAGGACATCCCATTAGGATATGATGAGTGGGTTCAGTTTATGGCAAATATCAATTAACAGTAAATAAGAACGAAAGAAAAAAGAAGAAAATGATTGAGCACCCCAGTAGGAAATGTTATGTGGGTCCAGTTTATCGATAAATTCACTTCATTCTGAATAAAGAAGGTAGGAGATTCGTCAAAAAAGTGAAAACCTTGAAGGAAATTAGTGAGCACCCCAGTAGGAAATTTTGAGTGGCTCCAGTTTATCGATAAATTGAGTTCATAGTGAACATGAATGTAGTTATCTCAATAAGAACGTCATAAAAAGAATGAACTTAGTGAGCACCCCAGTAGGAAATCTTGAGTGGCCCCAAAATATCAGTTCATACTGAATAAAGAAGGCAAAAATCTCGTCAATAATATGGAAAACATAAAGGAAGTAACTGAGCACCCCAGTAGGAAATCTTACGTGGGTCCAGTTTATCGATAAATTCACTTCATTCTCAATAAAGAAGGTAGCAAAGAATTTGGAATGCATGAACGAACTGAGTGAGGACCCCACTAGGAAATCATGAGGGACATAATATTATCGATAAATTCTGTTCATTCTGAATAAAGAAGGTAGCAAACTGGTCAAAAAAGTGAGCAACTCGAAAGAAATTACTGAGCAGCCCAGTAGGAAATCATGAGTGGCATAAGATTATTGTTAAATTAACTTCATTTTGAATAAAGAAGGTAGCAAACTCGTCAAGAAAGTGGAAAACTTGAAGGAAATGAGAGAGCAGCCCAGTAGGAAACTTTAAGTGGCTCCACTTTACCGATAAATTGAGTTCATACTGAACATGAATGTAGTTAACTCAATAAGAACGTCAGAAAAAGAAGGAATTTAGTGAGCACCCCAGTAGAAAATCATGAGTGGATTCAGTTTATCGATAAATTGAGTACATATTGAACAAGAATGTAGTTAACTCAATAAGAACGACAGAAAAAGGAAGGAAGAAGAAAAACATCAAGGAAGTGACTGAGCACCCCAGTAGGAAACCGCGAGTGGGTCCAGTTTTTTGAAAATTTAAGTTTCAACTGACTAAAGAAGGTAGCAAACTTGTCAAGAATATGGAAAACACGAAGTAAGTGACTCAGCACCCAGTAGGAAATCTTAAGTTCTCTCAGATTTTTTGCTCCATTGCTGTGCACTTTTCTTGGTAGTATAAGGTGGTGCACACTCTTATGAAGAACATTCTCTAAGCCATCATGAATAATATCAGTATCGCAAACTAAAGGGAAATTGCTTAAATAGCCCAGTAGGAAAACATGTCAAGTATAATACAAATGCAGTTGCACTGCTTCACAGTTTCCTTGCGACTAGCTTCATGTAACACATCGCCATGCCTGCAACAAAAGTGTGGAAAAATTAATATCTAAAGCGAATTAAAAAACATGCCAGCAGGAACATGTGAGAAATTTCAACTACGCTTTAAAATCTGATTCGAAGGCTCCATATTTTTCATGGTAGCAACCTTGAAGGCTCTCACAGATTGCACGCCTGGGAGACTGGTACTGAAGGGAGGGTAAAATAGGTTCTCAAACATTTCTCACTGGGTTATATTGCCACTAAGGCAGTAGCAGAATGCTTTTTAAAAGATTCCCACCTTACTTCTGTTGCCATGATACTTTTCACAACCACATTTGAAAAAAAAATGTACATAAAAATAAATGGCAAAACATTTTGACAAATGTCCCTGACTCGACTCGACTCGCCTCCACTCCACTCCATTCCACTCTGCTCGACTCGACTCGACTCGACAATAATCGTTACGGGCTTTGCAACTTTTACATAATAAATTCTGTAAGTCGTTGCATTTAAGAGCCTTCAACTTTTAATGTGCAAATTTGAGTACGTTCCAAACGCAAAACAGTGCCACGGTTTTTGGCAATAATGCAGTATAATTGGCGAATTGCCAAATTCCGAGTCGACGCGAGTCGGCAACTGCACCTAAGCGCCATTTTGTGGGGTGTTGTTGCATTGTTCCGCTGGCTGGTGGTGCAACCCGCTGCAAACAGCCGCCTCCAGAATGGAAACAGAACGCGTTCAACTCAGTGGCGTGGCGGCAAACAAAGCTGCTGATTAAAAATGCACCAGAACGGACTCCCCGAAAAACTGAAATTTGCATAATTAATGCCGCGCTGCTGAGCATGCATGAATGGTGCTAAAGATTGACACATTTTCCGGAGCCGATGTGAGTGGGGGACACGCCTTCATTATTTGGTGATTTCGGCAGAAGGAAAAAACCAAAATAAGCAGCAACTGAAACAGACTCTAAAATGATCACAGTCCGAACCAGCGAATTGCGTATCAATCATCAAGCGCCAAAAATAACGACAACAACAACGTCGCTGCTGGGCATATCGGCCGCCCATTAACTGACAATTTCTCGTTATCGCACTGAATTGCAATTAATAAATTTCAGCGCAGCGGCACAGTGGGATGCAATGCCAATTGAACTGATCAAATGTCGAAGGAAGTGGTATTGGAACGTTTTAATACTCTCTCTCTCTCTCTATTTAGTTGGCATGCAATATCGGAAGCAATAAAGCGACTGCCACGCCTATCTGACATACGAATGTGCAAGTAAAGTGTTTTAAAAAGTGCTATAAAGGCTGTTATAAAATTGTTATAAAAAGTATTATGAAAAATGTTCTAAAAATTGTGTAGAAAATGTTAAAATAGTCTTATAAGTAACTTTATAGAAACTGTTATAAAAACTGTTTTGAAACGTGTTATAAAAAGTGTTATAGAAAGTGTTATAGAAAGTGTTATAGAAAGTGTTATTGAAAGTGTTATATAAAGTGTTATAAAAGCTGTTATAAATATGTTATAAAAGGTATTATAAAATATGTTATGAAAGTTCCATAGAAAATTAATAATAAAAGTGTAATAAGAAACTTTATAGAAACTGTTATAAAAACTGTTTTGAAAAGTGTTATAAAAAGTTTTATGAAAATGTTATAAAAAGTTCTGTAAAAAATTATGGTACGAAAAGTGTTATAAAAATAGTTTTGAAACGTGTTATAAAAAGTGTTATAGAAAGTGTTATAAAAATGTATATAAAATGTTAGAGTATGCTTAAAATACTTGGGTACTACCTGGTTCAACGGACTAGAGGAGGTTTCTGCCCTTACATGGCCCGACTTATATCAAAAAAGCCTCCCTATGCAATGATCTCTACTTCCGTGAGTTCTAAATGAACACTCATCTGGTGTCGATAAGAACGTGACAGCTCTATGCGGTGCCTTTTCGGTCAGCCAGTCCAACCTAACCTATATAAAATGGTATATGGAGTATATTATATTACTTATATATAGAGTATATCTCTTATACAAAATTGTTATAAATCATGTTATGAAAATTTTATACAAATTGTATAGAAAATTGAAAAGAGAGTTATAAAAAGTTACAGAAACTGTTATAAAAAGTTCTTGAAAAGTGTTAGAAATGTTTTTTTTAGAATAAGCGTTATAAACATTGTTATAAAATGCGTTGTGAAAACTGTTATATAAAATGTTGATGAAAGGGTTATGGAATCTAATAAACAGTCTTATAAACAGTCTAATAAACAGTCTTATAAACAGTCTAATAAACAGTGTTCTAAAATGTGTTATACACTCTATCCACCAATAAGAACACACTTCGCTATACAATTAATCAACATATGACATCGCATATGGTTTTCTTATGGTTACCGACAGATAGATAGGAGAAAATTGCGGACCCCAAGTATTCTGACGTAGAACTGATGTCATCAAAGGGTGCTCAGCTGGTCTTCTTTTTAGATATTTTCTTAACTATTTTAACAATCCAAAATCATAGAAAACACTGAACAAATCTTAGAACAACACCAGTTTCTATCCTTTGCTCTCTTGTGTGTTTCCCTCAATAATGAAACTTAAACATTCTTAACCATTTTTTTATTCATTTTTGGCTTTACTTTTTGCCTTATTCCGAAAGAGGTTGTTCGACTGCGGAGGTTGCATTGGTAGAGTTGTTGTGGTTGTTGTTTTCATTGATCATCTTACCACTGATATACTCAATCGTAGTTTATGTTCCCGCTTTCGATGTTCTGTCCACTTTGTTTCACTTTCTATTGCCATTGATTTTATGGGGTGTTTCCACACGATGTGATTAGCGTGTCACTGAGACTACTCGTCTTTACATGGTTAGTTACAAATAAGTTGTTATTTTTCTTCTCATACAATTCACAGAAGTCCTGGAATCCAATGCGAGAGATTGTACACATCCTCAGTGAAAATTATTATATATTATTATTAAATTACAATCCTCAATCTGAGGCAAAATAGTCTTCCGAATATGAGTACAAAATAATATGTTCTAGTACGAAGTTTCGGAATAAGGGGTGTCAAATAAGAACCTAAAGTTAACTAAGAGCTTACAACAACTCAAACTCCTACCATTAACAGGAGGAGTAGGTTCCAGACTTGAATAATCAGGCTAAAATAAGTTTCATTAACAGCGCCGAAGGAAAAGAACAGAGTAGAAACCTTGCAAAACTATTTTACCGGTAATACTATATGACGCTACCCGATGGTTACCCTATAGAAGGAATCATACTTATATCATACTATCTAGCTCTCCGCGTTGAATTGGCCTCAATGCTTCGATTGTGTTGGTGACTTTAAGAGTTCCTTCACTGCTGTACTAACTTTCGGTGGCGCGTGTTTGCTGGGTTGTTGTCATTGAGGTGTGATCGTGTGAATTGCCCCTTAATGGGCACTTGCAGTCCCACTCTTTCGCTCCTTATCTCTCCGGCTGTGTGAGTGAGTGCCTTCAGCTACTGCCACAAACACGATTGGATGCATGCAAATGCGTCACGGTGCTGTGTGCAGCAATTGCTTGAAATACGCCTCATGTGGCAGCAAACAATTTCACAAAACACTTTTGTCTGAATGCGCGCATAGCCAAACGGGGCTCGGAGTGGCGTGGAGTGGTGTTGGGGCTGCCGAGGTAGAGTGGAGCGGCGCAGTGGACATGTGGACATGTGGGTATGTGGCAACAGTTTTGTCATCATTTTGATGATATTTACTCGGGTCGTGCGGCATTAGTAAATTTTTATAGCCCGCCGCCATACAATTTATAATTGCAAATGTGGCACATTGACCGCGGCAATCTGTTAAAATTATTGCCGCTGCCGCTGATGCTGCCGCTGATGCTGCTGCTGTGGCTGTGGCTGCTGGTGTTGTTGCCGTTGCAGGGCTAACAAAAATATTGCAATTGCTTTTATCGCGTCGGTTGCTTGGTCGGTTCGTTGGTTGGTTCGTTGGTTGGTTGGTTGGTTGGCTGACTGGCTGGGTTCCATGCTTGCAACCTCATCCATGGCAGTAAATTACAAATTAATGCTCCCACAGGCGCACGCAACGGCTGTGCCAGTGTCAGAGGCTGCCCCGCCCGCTTCGGCTGCAGCTGATTCATAAACCATATTTCAATTCAAATCACAATTCAATTTGCGTAAATGTCAACTGCACTTCACGCATTTATCGTAAATAAGCGACTCCATTTTTAAGGCCAAGTCCAAGGAGGGGAGGAGGGGATAAAGTGCTGATGCTGATGCTGCTGCTCTGCTGCACTGTGCTCTGTTGTAATGCGCTGTGGTGTTGTTGTTGGCCTCTGTGCGTAAGTGTTGCTCGGGGCCCATTTAATTGCAGAGCCTTGTCGCATGTGACACTGTCGGAGGCTCCTCCTGTACCAGGTTGCTGGTAAGCACTTGGAAAATTCACTGAAGTCCCCTGGCCTCCTCCTCCTGTGCTCCTCCTGTGCTGCATTATTTAAAACAATTAGCGCGGACACGGTGAGAAGTGTGCATGAATTCACGCATTCACGCAGCCGAGGCGCATCTGCCACATTGCACGGACGCAGTCACAGATACCGTCTGCCACACCGGCCGAGAGGTGTCTCTGCATTGTGCGTGCGCTTCCGCGGGCCGGCCTGGCGAGATTGTGTGATATGCGGTTGCGACGCTGTTCCCGATGCTGGCGATATGTCAGATAAATGCGCGCTCGAACATTTTATTAATGCGACTTTGGTGAAGTTATTCCATAGTAAATATGCGGAGGGGCCGCGGGGCGTAGGAAGCGCAGGATATGTGGGGAACACTACAATATTCATATGCAGATGCGAGTGTGCGTTGCGTGCTTACATTTCACAAAACTTTTTCCAGGTCTTTGCCTCCATTCCCCAGTGGCTTATGTGGCAGGGCGAAGCTGGAAATATTATCCGCAAATGTTGTGCGAAGGCACGGAGGGGGGAATATGGCTCAGCTGTCCATAGAAATGGAAAAAGAAATAAATAAAATAAATACATTTTGTTTTGGAATTTATGTTGGGGTCATGAAGCTGTTTACACTTGCACATTGGTTGGAATTCCCAGGGCGGCGAGCGCACAGGTGCAAACCCAGACAACGGACAACACCTGCCGGGTTGGTGGTTCGAACAATACGGTTTAAAAATTGATGGTAAGTACGCCGCATTTGCTGGAGATTACCCGTCGAAGGCGGGGAGCTCGATATCGAGTATGAGGAATATTGCACGAGGAAGCCGGGGAAATACAACCGAACAAAACAAAGTTGTGAAAGCGGAGATGTTAACTGATTACTTAATAATTTATGGGATTATTCATGAATTGCACAATGATGCTGAAGATACGGAAAATCATTATTCGACAACAAAAGGGAGAGTCAGGCAACAAGGGAGAGACTTGAATATCCTTGGTAAAAAAGATTTATTAAAAGCTTGGAACGTGTGTGAATAGATTGGAACGTGTGCGAATAGATAGATTGATAAAAAGAGATTAACTACGGCTGATGGAATACATAAAGATCCAGAGCAGATATAAACAATTGATTCGCCTAATCGTGATTTGTAGAACATGTCCCAGTGCCAGCGGGGTTTGTTCCATTGTTCACATAGAAAACATGATTGAGAGTGAATAATTAAAAAAAAACGAATGAAAAATGGGCATTGCACATCTGGTGATCTTAAGGATAATGTGGAATCATGAAGAAATACGAAAATTATAGGAAGCAAAAGAGGATGAAAAAGAAAGTATGAGTAAAGAAAAAATGTAAGAGAAAGAACAAAATATGAGAAAAAGAAAGAAAAAAGAATGAAAAAAGAAAATAAAGTAAGAGAAAGAAAATAAAGTAAGAGAAAGAGGGTGTGAGAAAGAAAAAGTGTATAAAACAGGAACATTTTATAGACAAAAAAGAGACAACTATAGAGAGAAAATATACAGAGGAATATATAGAAGACATAATATAGAGCGAAAGGGAATAAAATAGAGAAGAGAAAACATCAAAAATATAGGAAGAAGTATAATATAGAGGGAAAGAGAATATAGAGAGAGAAAGAGAATATGAATAGAAACTGAATATAGAGAGAGAAAGAGAATATAGAGAGAAAGAGAATATAGAGGGAAAGAGAATATAGAGAGAAAGATAATATAGAGAGAAAGAGAATATAGAGAGAAATAGAATATAGAGAGAAAGAGAATATAGACAGAAAGAGAATATAGAGAGAAAGGGAATAAAATAGAGAAGAGAAAACATAAAAAATATAGGAAGAAGTATAATATAGAGGGAAAGAGAATATAGAGAGAGAAAGAGAATATGGATAGAAACTGAATATAGAGAGAGAAAGAGAATATAGAGAGAAAGAGAATATAGAGAGAAATAGAATATAGAGAGAAATAGAATATAGAGAGAAAGAGAATATAGAGAGAAAGAGAATATAGAGAAAAAGGGAATAAAATAGAGAAGAGAAAACATAAAAAATATAGGAAGAAGTATAATATAGAGGGAAAGAGAATATAGAGAGAGAAAGAGAATATGGATAGAAACTGAATATAGAGAGAGAAAGAGAATATAGAGAGAAAGAGAATATAGGGGAAAGAGAATATAGAAAGAAAGAAAATATAGAGAGAATGAGAATATAGAGAGAAACTGAATATAGAGAGAGAAAGAGAATATAGAAAGAAATATAATATAGAGAGAAAGAGAATATAGAGAAAACGAATATGGAGAGAAAGAGAATATTGAGAGGAAACTAAACTAGAGATAATACGAATATATTCACGAATACAAAAGAATGAGAAACAAATTTAGAATAAATATTCAGAATAAACTTAAAAAATTAAAGAGAAGAAGGAATAAAGTAAAAGGGAGGCAGGTAGTTAGAATAATTCATTATAGTGATAAACAGGGAGAGGAATAAAAAAATAGATAGAAGTAAAAGAGAAAGGTGATCGAAGAAAAGAAGGGAGATAAAATGAGAAGGGATATAGAAGAAGAAGGGATATAGAAGAAGAAGGGATATAGAAAACGAAAAGAGCTAGTAGAAGAAAATCGATAGAGGAAGAAAAGATACAGAAAAAGGAAAGTTATAGATGAAAAGAAGAGAAAAGAAATAGAAAGAGAAGAAACATAAAAAAGAAAAGAGATAGAACAAGAAAAGAGATAGAACAAGAAAAGAGTTAGAAGAAAAACAATAGAAGAAGAAAAGATACAAACAAAGAAAACTGATAGAAGAAAAAAGCTAGAAGAGAAAAGAAATGGAATAAGAAGGAACGTAAAATAAAAGATGAGATGGAAGAAAAAAATCGATAGAAGAAAATGGAGAGAAGTAAAAAATCGATAGAAAAAGAAAAGATACAGAAAAAGAAAACTGATAGAAAAAAAGAGATAGAAGAGAAAAGAAATGGTTAAGAAGGAACATAAAAGAATAAAAGAGATGGAAGAAGAAAATCGATAGAAGAAAATGGAGGGAAGTAAAAAATCGATAGAATAAGAAAAGATACAGAAAAAGAAAACTGATAGAAGAAAGGAGATAGAAGAGAAAAGAAATTGAATAAGAAGGAACATAAAAGAAGAAAAGAGATAGAAGAAATGTGGTAGAACGAGAAAAGAGATAGAAGAAGAAAAGAGATAGAACAAGAAAAGAGATAGAACAAGAAAAGAGTTAGAAGAAAAACAATAGAAGAAGAAAAGATACAAAAAAAGAAAACTGATAGAAGAACAAAGATAGAAGAGAAAAGAAATGGAATAAGAAGGAACGTAAAATAAAAGATGAGATGGACGAAGAAAATCGAGAGAAGAAAATGGAGAGAAGTAAAAAATCGATAGAAGAAGAAAAGATACAGAAAAAGAAAGGAGATAGAAGAGAAAAGAAATGGTTAAGAAGGAACATAAAAGAAGAAAATTGATAGAAAAAATGTGATAGAACAAGAAAACAGATAGAAGAAGAAAAACAATAGAAGAAGAAAATATACAGACAAAGAAAACTGATAAAAGAAGAGAGATAGAAGAGAAAAGAAATGGAATAAGAAGGAACCTAAAATAAGAAATGAGATGGAAGAAGAAAACCATAGAAGAAGAAAAACAATAGAAGAAGAAAATATACAGAAAAAGAAAAGTGTTAGAAGGAAAGAGAGGGAGAGAAGTAAAAAATCGATAGAAGAAAATGGAGAGAAGTAAACAGTCGATAGAAGCAGAAAAGGTACAGAAAAACAAAAGTGATAGAAGAAAAATGGGAGTAGAGAAAAGCTACAGAAGAAGGAAATAGTTTGAAGAAGAAAAGAGAATCGGGCGAAAACAAGAAAAAAGATAAAATATTAAAATAAGGAAAACAAGAAATGGGAGAATCCAAGAAAATAGATAAAACAAATACTACAAAGATAATAAATAATGCTGTAAAAAACAGAAAATGAAAAAAGGAAAAAGAGACCGAGGAAAAAAATACAAACATAAGAAATAAGCAGATAGACAGACAAAAGACGAAGACAAACGAAAATGGGAGAAACCAGGAGCCAAGCCAAAAGGAATTCGTTTTTATTTACATTTTAATTGCAGCGCCGCATTGAAATGCTTTGAATGAATCTCTCTGCCAAGTTGTGCAGCGTGCCACGTTCGCCGTTCGCGTACCTCGGGCCTAGTTCCACCAACGCGGGAATGCAGCTCCCGACACTCACCACCGAAGCGCTGTGACTGTTGTTGTTGCGATTTGCCTCTCCCAAACATGTTCTCGGTATCTCCCTATCTGCTCCGCCATCAATTCACACATTTCCATGACGTTTGCAATTCTCATTTGGTTGAAATGCCAGGCATGTACGGTATTCCTGCAACATTGTGTTCAAGGTAATGATGTGTAAAAATAGCAGAAATTACTGTCAATGCGCGCATAGCTGAATCCTTGGTGTGTCGTGCAATGCATCAAACGCTAACTTAAGTATGCAAATTCATTGTGGCAACAAAGGAGGACGCAGCGGCGCAGGGAGCAGCCGGCAAGGACATGTGTATGCAAAACACTGGAGCCAATAAAATGCACAACAAAGCGAAAGGAAAAGGAACGACAGTGCCAACAAAGCGAGCGGGCTATAAAAAAGTCAATAACAGTAAATTACAAATACGCGAGCAACAAACAAGCCGGAGAAGTGGCGCACATGCCACCGAGACCGACCGAGACTGTGGCTGAGGCTGAGGCTGAGGCAGAGCGAGATCGGCATCGCAACAGGAGACTGAGACAAAAGTGAGCCTGGAATTAGGACCGACATGGAGATGAAATCGAGACTCCCTGCCAATGGGAATGAACTCTAAATGAAGTTGTTACGCACATAATTTGCCAGTTTAAGCAGGTTCAATGCTTGCAAAGTGCCGCTCTCGTCCTCCCTGCCCGCTGTGGCGGCATTTGCGAGCCAACATGTGTGTGTCTCTGCATGCGAAAGTGTGTGAGCGTGTTTGTGTGCCGCCTGAGTGAGTGTGTGTTTGTGTGATGTGTGCGCACCGGCGCGGCGGCAAGTCACATTCGCACAATAAAAGCAAACCTGCTGTGCAGACATTTGTAAATGTCATAAAATTTGTGGTCATTGAGTGTGTTGTGCATTGATTTGTGTTGCCTGTAAAACTGCCAAGAAAAAAGTTGAAAAAGTTCCAAATAAACTTTCAACCGTCATCATTCATCACCGCCGACAGAGGCAGCAATCCTCGTCGCCGCTTGTCGACAGGTAATCAATAAGTCCACAGGGCCCTGTTGCCCAGCTGCTGAGAAGCAAACATAGACAACGCCCCCACCGCCGCAATCGATCCCAATCTCTGACACCACCACCACTGCCACTGCCATTGCCACAGCCACAGCCACATCCACTTTTACATGGCATTTAATTAAGGAGTGCACAAAGGACCGACTTGGGAATAGTGAAGAAGCGGCGAGGCAAATAAAAACTATGCGCAGGCCGAAGGGCGGAGGCGGAGTGAAGTGTGCTGGAGTCGAGGCGAGTCCGTTTTGCATGCAGGTGCTCGTAAAATTTGAAAACAAACGAAATGATTTATCGCTGTGTAACCTGACGCCAATTCTAATAAGTTCAAATGGACCTTGATGGATGCGCACGGCTTCCCAGTAGTCTCTAAACGCTTTTCAATACAACGCACCAGGCGAGAAACGAGACGGACGGACGCTACGTGGAAGCCAGAACTTGAACCAAACTTTTTGAAAAGTTTCAAAGATGAAAATTGGATCTGTGAATCGGGGTGAAATCTCGGTCGCAGCCCACAACAAACCGTGGAAAGTAAAAGTTTCTGCTTGGTGTCATCCCCCGCCTGGGATGCAGTTGGTACACCAGGGAGCAAAGAGTGTGAGAAACTATGCCTGGACTGCGAAACGAACTAGTCCAAGAGCAACTTATGAGTGGTGAGGTAAAGAGGGGGATTACATTTAAAAAATACTGGAACAGTTCCGGATCATGTAATCAAGACGAAGGTAACTTCTGTCAGTCATCATAGAAACTGAGAGATTTATTATGTTGGGGAGGAGCAAACTAATCAAATTTTGAGAGGTTGAACAAATGCTTTTCAATTTATTTCCGTTGGAAGGGGAAACCCCAGGAGACAAGAGTGAAAATTACCCCAGACAAATCGAGCAACTGCGTCAATTTCGTTGACCAACAAACTCAGATGCGTGTGGTTTGAATGGAAATGAGCCAAGGGACAGAACAAGTGATATTAGATAACATTAGACAAGCGACTTACTGGGTAGCAAATATGTTTCGGGTACAACCCCAGACTTTTCCTCTGACAATGCTCTGATGTGAGCTTCATCACAGACGAAATATATTCCATTTTTTCGCAGTCGCAGGATTAGCGGAAGAAACCCGTAATTGGTTTCTTAGTTACAATGAAATGAGGACATAATATGGGAGTCCTGCAGAATGTAGCAATATTCCTAATAACACATCATGATGGTCATTATCTGCCTCCATGCATATGAAATATTGTATTGGGTCTTATTGGGAAAACTGATATCCTTCTGATGGAGACAAATTTGATACACCATAGTAAAGTCGAGATAAGCCCCACTTTCTGATGGAATCAAATAAGACACACCATTAAAGTCGAAATAAGCCCCACATGTAAATTTTCTGGGGCGATCTTAGCCTCAACTAAAATCTATCAGGCTCTCTTAGAAATCTGGCAACTAACAGTAACGAACTTTTGTATAAGGCTCAGAGCTCGGATATATAGAGATCATGAGAGAGAAACACCCACTCTATAACATATTAAACACGAAGTTAAGACATTTCAAAACGAAGTTAAGAGATGGGCCAAGTGATTCTAGAGAATGCACTTTAAAGGAGATTTAGAAGGATCTGTTTTTCCCCACTATTGTTTGTGGCTAATAATGATGAAATATGTTCGAATGATACTGATAATTATAAAGGTGAAGTTAGAAAATTTCAAGATGATCAGGATAACACGTTGATGGTGATGTTTACAGAGACGATGAAGATACGAACAGAAATAACTAAAAGATAATACAAATGACGAGAGAAACGGTAACGATGATGATAATCTTGATAAAATATCGTGATATAATTATACATACTCGTATACTGATAAATGACGGAGATAAAGAATATAAAGACGATAAGGGTTGCAGGTGATAAACGGGATAAAACTATGACGCTGCTAAAATAGAGACTAATGCTAAAGTTGATATAATGATACTGATAATGATATAATGAATGTAATGATAGAATCGTGATAATGATAGAATCATGATAATGATAGAATGATGATAATGATAGAATCATGATAATGATAGAATGATGATAATGATAGAATGATGATAATAGTATAATGATGATAATAGTATAATGATGATAATAGTATAATGATGATAATAGCATAATGATGATAATAGTATAATGATGATTATGATATAAGGCTGACAATAAATATTTTCAAGATGCTGAATCATGACGAGTGACTATCTATGCAGATGCTTACTATAATGATTGTAGATATGATAGTGGTATCAAAGGAGATCATAAATATGGTCGATATGACAATGGTACAAAATGTAATTATAAATAATGGTAAGTAATTGCCTTTCTGATAATTTTTACCAAGCTCAATACTTGGATTCGTAACGCTGGATTGTGTAATAAGCAAACAATTCCCTCTTCAATTGGCTTTATTCGTCCAACTCCCTGACGTCCGTTCTGCGACGATCACTTGTTAACTGTCGTTGCTAACACGAAACTCACCCTGCTTGCTGCCACTCTCAGGATTCGGCTATGATCACTCTGCCACTGTCACTGGTTAACTGATCTACTACTACGATGTTCACTTTCGGCTACGCTCACTGTTTCACTGCTGCTGCTACTACGATCTTCACTGGGTCACTTTCACTTATTCACTGATCCCGATGTCAACTGTGCAGTCGCTTATATACCTCTTGCACACGAGATCCTCAACCAGCCTCTGAACGCAGGTTCGTATGCCTTCTCGCGTGTGCATTCTTAGGGTTTGAAATCGACACTCACCCTAAAACCATCAACCAATTAGATGGCGAGTTGATTTCGTAACAATGTTGTAAAGATGATTATATTATAGAGATGATGTTGATGATAAATATTGCCCAGGTGATGACGGTATATATTCTGATAATATATATTATGACCGATAATATATATTATTATTGATAATAATAATGAGACAATAAACTAGACTATGATCACGATGATGATAAAAGTGGTAAAGTTAATAACAGGAGGGATGATTAGAGATTTTAGTAAATATACTGAGAGAGGTGATGATATTCAAGATCATCAAAATGATATAAATGATGATTATAACAGTGATTATTATGAAAAGGATTATTATAAAAATGATTATACAGATGGGTTGATAATAAAAATGATGATCGGGACTTATACGAAAAATGTGAAGTTGACAACAGAGCATTGACACACATGATAGACATAATAATATTCGATATGCTAAATGACAAACATTATAGTAGAAATGGTGATATTAACAAAAACCATGGTAATAAGGCGGTTGATGATAAGAGGCATATATGACAAAAATGATGAAAAGATAAAGATGATGAAGAAAATGATGAATATCAATAATAGTGATAGTCTGATGAATATGAAATATGCTGAATAGATAGTATTATAGTAGACAATGATGTTCATGTTTAGTGAGAAGAGTGAAAATAAATACCATATTGCAGAAGAGAGTAAATTAAGAGAATAGCGCTAGGAATATTATAAGAGATAATGATGTTAAGATGTGAAGGAAGATTGTGATGATACGCACGAACATATTGTGCATACATTTATAAGGAAATACCAACATGTTTAAACATGAATTGTAATCTTGTTGTATTCTACTCAGTGGAACTAACAAATCCGAACATTGAAGGCCCTTTTTTATATTCCTTACACATTAACTCACTTTGTTATTATCCGTTTCAATTTGCATGCCCGCTCTGCAGCCCATTGTAATGCTGCCTTTATCCACAGCCCACCTTACTTTACCTTTTGCCTTCCTTTCACTTTGCTCTGACCACCGAAATAAATTGCAGCTCGAATTCCAACTGATCGGTGCGCATTTAGACAAATGTCCGTGACTATTTGCTCAATTTGCAACAAATCACAGCAATTTATGCAGCAAATTGCTTCAACCGGCTGCAAATGTGAAATTTTCATTTGCACATGCTGCACCACAACTAATTGGCCTGCCTGCCCCCCACCTGGGCACGGCACTCATTTATCAGCAACAGCAGCAGCAGCAGCAGCAACAGCTCCGCAACATTCTTGAACAGTTTCCTTCTGCGAGTGCTTTGTGCTGGCGGCCTTTTCTTGCTGCTTTGTTACCCTTTTGCGGGCACTTTCAAATTTTTCTGGTGCCTGCAACGCCACCGCCGCTGCTGCTGGTGCTGCTGTTTTGTGGCTGCGGCATTTTGGTTTGCAATTATTTTTCTGTGTGTGTGTGTGTGCTTGCAATTTTCTACCCAGCCTGCCAATAGAACGGAGCAAGTTATCACACACCTGTCCTTAGCGCGCCCGACTGCAATGTGCAATTAAGCAACCTTTGCTGGGCTCTTTCTTCCTGGCTCAAAGGGAATTCTGGGCTGCTCGGGCTAAGGTCAACGTGTACGCAGCGGCAACTTGTGGCCTGCGTAGGCAGCACTCGGCAATTTCGCATACAAATTGTATAATTATGCCACGTTAATTGCTGACTTTGTCGGATTTGTGCTGGCGACGATCTGAGCAGTCGTTGGAAATCGCAAAGTCCCACGCCCCAATTTGTAGGCTGTTAAAAGTATTGCAAACTAATTGATTGTGGAATGGAGTCGATTTCCGGCCTCAAAGCAATTTCGACTCGTTTGCGGCGTTGTGGCAATTGAATTGCGTGCTTTGGGGCGTATGCGTAATTTTTAGTGAGCTTTCAATTGGATTTGGTTGCACTTTCAAATAGCGGCGTTCATTATGCACACAAATGAGCTCAGTGTGCACAGCTAATGATGGAAGTGCTAAAGGATTTTTCAAACACACCAAAGGACACTTCAGTGTACACATATACTCATTAGCATAGTGGGGGTGCCACTTGGAAAGTAGAGCATGTTTTAAATTTATTAGAGAACTGAGAAGTGAGCATGCAGCAAAGCGAGCAGGAGCAATCACGTGTGGCAAAAATCATCAAAACACTTTTTGGATGGCCTCAGAGTGGTTTCATTATGCGGTTCAAAGGCATGCAGAGTACTTCCGCACATAAAGCCGAAATTTATAAAGCCTATAAAAATTATATAAAAGCCAAAGAGTCCTTTGAAAAACACTTGCAGCAATTTATAAGGATTTTTTTTTGGGGTTCATATAGAATCGTTGTAGGAGATGTAAATATATTATAGAGCTGCAATAATTCTTACCGGGTAGTATAACGTCTGTACAGAGGTGTTACAGTGGTTCTCATAGTAACTGGTATCGAGATTCCAGAGAATTCGTGGAGAGACCGAAACTATTTTTTATTTGTTACATGCTGTTGCCAAATATAGTAGTATAGTATAAAGAATATCATACTGAAGGTGATGATAATAACATAAATAATGAGTTGATGATAAACTTGATCATGATAATGAAGATGTGATGATGGTAAAGATGATCCACATTTTGGTAAAGTTAATAAAGATAGCGATATATTGATATAGATGAATACGATGGAGATGATATGATAAATGATAATAGAAACAGAGATAAAGAGGTGGAAAAGATGATTATAAAGAAAAATGGACAAAGATCAAGATAAGCCTGACGAATTTGATTATAACTATGAAGGTAAAGATTACAAAAAAGTGTGACGAAAGTGGTAGAAATTATAATAAATAGGAATATTGTAAGGATCAAGCAGATGATACTAACGATGATTACGATGAGAAGAATAACAAACTGATCATGAATGAACTGAATATGCAATGATGGGTATGATGAGCCAGATGATAATTGCTATGGTACGGTGAGAATAATGATGATTCTAGTAATGCTAAAGATAGTGATGAAAATGGAGGACAAAGTCGATGATCCAGATGATAGTAGAGATGACGATCAAGATTATTATGATGAAGATTATAATGATGAAGATTATAATGATGAAGATTATAATGATGAAGATTATAATGATGAAGATTATAATGAAGAACATTATGATTATAGTGATTGTAATAATGATTATAAACAATGTGGATGTGGGAAAGGTGATAATGTTAAAAATGGTATCGATAATGATGATGATAAAAATGGTACCGATAATGATGATGATAAAGATGATGATAAATGTGGTACCGAGAATGATGATGATAAAAATGGTATCGATAATGATGATGATAAAAATGATGTTCAAAGTCGTACCGATAATGATGATGATAAAGATGATGATAAATATGGTATCGATTATGATGATATATGTGAATGATAAAGATGGTGATGATACAAATGAGATCTATAATGATGATGATAAAGATGATGATAAAGATGATGTTCAAAATCGTACCGATAATGATGATGATAAAGATGATGTTAAAAATGGTACCGATAATGATGATGATAAAGATGATGA
Source organism: Clusia tigrina (assembly GCA_920105625.2). Lineage (NCBI taxonomy): Eukaryota > Metazoa > Arthropoda > Insecta > Diptera > Clusiidae > Clusia > Clusia tigrina. Next base: position 189,257,828 of record OV050031.1, on the reverse strand, counting down.
TAAATGTGGTATCGATAATGATGATGACAAAGATGAAGATAAATGTGGTATCGATAATGATGATGATAAAGATGATGTTCAAAATGGTACCGATAATGATGATGATAAAGATGATGACGAAAATGGTATCGATAATGATGATGATAAAGATGATGTTAAAAATGGTACCGATAATGATGATGATAAAGATGATGATGAAAATGGTACCGATAATGATGATGATAAAGAAGATGTTGAAAATGGTACCGACAATGATGATGATAAAGATGATGTTAACAATGGTACCGATAATGATGATAATAAAGATGATGATAAATATGGCATCGATAATGGTGATAAATACGTGAATGATAAAGATGGTGATGATACAAATGAGATCTATAATGGTGATGAACATGATGATGATAAAGATGATGCTGATAAATATGATATGGTTGATAATGATACAAATTCAAATAATAAAGATGACTATGATATAGATAACGATGATAACGATAGCGATTAGAAGCATCTAGATGATGATGAAAGTGATAAAAATAATTATTCTGATGATAAAGATGACTATGATACAGATGCCTAAGAAAAACAAGAGTATGATCAAGATAATAATGATAAACAGGAGCATGCTACAAATTATGTTCTTAAAGATAACTGTGATAAAGAAGATGATGATAAATGTTATGATGATAAAATTATGATAACAAAGATGAGTATCGTAAATATAAGGATGAATTCAATCGGTGCCGATATTAAAGAGATTACACGGGACAATTATGAAGTGTGTGATGACAACACTGAACACAAATATGATAAGTAAGTTTAAAGATGAATGATAAAGGTGTTAAACATGATGATAAAAGTCATATTGGTGATGCAGATGTCCACGGAGATGGAGATAAAATGCCACCTAAACTTGTATTCTATAGTGAGGGTGATGAGGATGATTTTGAGTTGAAAATGTACCGAAAACTTTGTTAAAGATGAAAAAGGCAGTGATAAAATATGATGCGGCATCCGCTGATAAATTGAACATCATAATAAATGGTGTAGGAGTTGATGATTGAGTTGATTAGATCACCAAGATCACGATGGTTGTCCTGATTAATATGTTTATAATAATGTACTGTTAATAAATGTAAGGATAAGACGCTTGAAGGCTTATAAAAATATCACGTAAACTGAGTTTGAAGATATGTGGAGAAAGATTATGATGCCTAAATACACAGATTTCCACATTGCATACATTAAATAAATAGGTTCACTCTAGAAATCCACATAAACTTGATAATGATTGTAAACCTTACAATGACAAAGAAGTTGAAAGTGATGATAAAGCAGCAAACGACAATGGAGACGATGATAATAAAGTAGACAATGCCATTGAAGATGATGATGCTAATAATGATTGCGAAAGTTTTTCAAATTCGTTCACACACAACATTACTTTAGATACCTCATAGTTTCCTTACTTGACTTTGGCTTTGAGTGTAATAAAAGCACAAAGTCACTCATAATTGATGAGGTAATTTAGTTCGTCACCAGGGCATAGAAGGGTAGTATGAGTGTCGCAGACATTAGAATAAGTAAATAATAAGGTTGAACTGTCTGCCGTAAAGGATGCCAGAATGTTGCGAAGAAGAGTTGTCCCAAAGGTGCCATGACTGTCCAGAGACAGACGGCATTGTCTGGAGCACAAAATAAAGGGTAAAGGACTCAGTGGAATTTTCACTCACCCACTCCCTGTGCCAGTCATAATTACATCAAGAGTACACTCTGTTGATTTGTGTAACGATTGCAGGACAATAACGTAATCCTTTTCGACATTTTTATGCTTGTTTAATTGCAGCTGTTTACTCGTGTTGAGTCATTCTTAGTGCTTCATTAAGAATTCCATTTACATATTTGATACTCTGACATTTATCAAGCCAGTAATGGCTGCGGGGAGGGGAGGGCAGGTGTCCTCTGTGCAGAAGGGTCGAAATGCTGCTGCCACCCCCGCCTCTGCTCGCTCTCTGCTGTGTGTGTGTGTGTGTGAGTGTCTGTTTATGGCATTATTAACGGTTTAACTTTCTACGCCTGACATTTACATCATTTTTATGTATATTTAAATGTAATTACACACTCATTACACCCAAGCGAGCAGCTGGCGGTGACAACAACAGCAACAACTACAACGACAACAACAGCAGTTGCTGTCAAGATAAGTCTTACCTAAGCCACACAAAGCACACTCGTTCATTCATTAATTCATTCAAACATTTGTTTTCTTTACTTTTTCTTTTATTCCGTGCATTTACGTGGCTCGGCTCGGCTTCGAGTGGCGTGGCGTGGCGTATACGTAATTTTATTACGAGTTTCCTTGTTTTTCGGTCGAGCGACGGTGACGGGGACGGCGGGGTGAGCGGGAGAATTAATAATCAACTTCAGTGTGGTTCAAATAGCTGCAGTTACCACACCAACACCGACACCACCACCAACAACAACACCATGAACATCAACACTGGCATTTTGTCAACAATAAAAGCACATTCATTCATGTTCATTGCAACATTTTTGTTGGTTCCTCTGTCGCTGCCGCCGCCACCGCCGCTGTTGTTGTTATTTTGAAATTTAAGCAAACACACCGGAAAAGTATATAAATAATAATTACACATCGCTGCTAAAGACAATGGCCCGGCCCAGCGTACGTAGGGCTCCATTCCGCCCTCTGCCGCCCCTTCCGCGCGTCTCACTTTCAGCGCTGTTGTGATAATACGCTGGAGCAGCGGATGCGGCAACTAGCAACACCCCGTCGGAAATTGCTGTGGCATATTTCTGCGGCATTGTTGCTGTCGTCATCATTCCCGCCACTGCCACTGCTACTGCCACTGCTGCTCTTGTTGTTGTTGTTGTTGGTGGTGGTGCTGCTACATAATTATTTTTCCCTTTTTTTTTGTGGTCCAAGTTGGTTACACAAAAATATGCATGTTTACCACTTACGGCATGTCACATGGCCAAATAAAAACGCTGGAAAAGCAACAAATATTGTGAGCCGCAACACGCCCTCGAGGCGCAATGTGACATGGCGAAATTGCTCGTGCCGTTATTGCTGCCACTGCCACTGCCACTGCCCCTGCCGCTCCGAACACTGTTGCTGGTTTGTTGTTCTCGGAGCAGCGGATCGCCCATGTGTGCCGTTAAAACTTGTGTTACCGCGGGAGGGAGCAGGGAATTGCAGTGAGGCCGCAATTTGAATTTTTATAAAATAATAAAAGCAGAGGTAAAGGATGAAAAACTCGGAGAAGGAGCAGTCGAGCACCGAGCTCCTGACATTCAAGTTGGCTGTGGCGATGTTTTCTTATGGAAGGGCTCGCATAATAAGCACGCATGCAGCAACGGGCTCTGGAATTGCCGGAAAGTTCAACCTTTTTTCCATGTATCCCAGCATATTCGGGCTGAAATCATGATCACACTACAATGAACCCAAAATAGTCTTGGCTCCCTTCGCAACAGAGCCGCAAATTTTTCGGCCTGTATGAGCTGCCTTAAAAGAATAGAGATACTCTAATTACTGGATTGTTTTTATTTGTTCTTTCATCGGCGAGAACAATGTTGGGGCCCCAACAAGTGCTTGAATGCTATTTCGCCCGAGGAATGGAGCAAAACAGCTTTTCGTCGGATATTAACAGAAACTCCAAATAAAAATATATAAAAAAAGCACAAGTAAATAGAAGATATTTCCAAGAGTTTGAAAAAAAAAACATAAGTAAATAAGAGAAATTTTGAAAAAAAAACAAAATTGAAGCACTGAAAAAATTCAATAAAAATTTTAAAGAAATTTATGAAATATGAAATAAATAGAAATCTCAAGAAATATAAGAATAAAAGCTAGAGAGGAAAGTAAACAGGAAGGAGATAAATAAAATAACACTCAATGCAGGGAGCTGGTAATAGTAGTGGCTCTCTGGTTCAACGTAACATTGTTATGGGTGCCTGGACACAGAGATATCGATGGAAGCGAGAGGGCTAATGAGCTGGCCTGAAGGGAATCCGCTGTTGATGAAGAAAACAAAAAATAAAACACAAAAGAAAAATTTAAATGAAACAAAAATGCAACAATAAATAAAACATTAATAAAAATAAATAAATAAAAAAAAATAAATAAATAAAACAAAACAAAAAACAAAAAGTAAAAAAAATAATACTACAAATGCAAAAATGAATGAAACAAAAAAATTAATAAAATAAAATGTAATAAAATAAAATAAAATGGAAAAAATAAATAAATCAAAAAAGTAATGAAACGAAGTAGAAAAATAAATACAAACTAAGACAAAAATTGCATAAATGAATAAAACAAAAAAAAAGTAAATAAAAAATTAGAAAAAATAGGAAAAAATAAATAAAAGAAAAAAAAATAAAACCGAAAAGAAATAAAACTAAAAAGAAAAAAAATAAAACAAAAAACGATTAAAGTAAAATAGAATCAAATAAAAAAAAAAACATAAAATACATTAAACAAAATAGAAAAAAAAATAAAATGAAAAAGAAAAAAATAATTAAAACAAAATAGAAAAGAGTAAATAAAAGAAATTGGAAAAAATAAATAAAACAAAGAAGAAAAAAATAAATAAAACAAAATAGAAAAAGTAAATAAAAGAAAATAAAATAGAAAAAAAGCAAAATAAAAACAAAACAAAAAAGTAATGAAACAAAATAGAAAAAAAATGAAACGAAAATAAAAAAATAAAACCAAATATAAAAAAAACAAAAAATAAATAAAATCAAAAAGAAACAAAATAAATTGAAAAAAATTAAATAAAACAAAAAAGGATGAAAACAAAATAGTAAAAAATGAAACATATTAAAAAAAATTAATAAAATAGAAAATAATAAAACAAAAAAGAAATTTAAAAAAATTAAAAATATTAATAACATTAAATAAAAAAAGTAAAGCAAAAAAGAAAAAAATGAAACAAAACCGAAACAAATAAAAAAAACAAAAAATTCACTAAACAAAACAGAAAAAAACCAAAAAGAAAAAAATAATTAAAACAAAATAGAAAAAAGTAAATAAAAAAAAAAATTTTAAAAAACAAAAAAATTAACAAAACTAGAAAAAAATAAATAAAACGGAAATAAAAAATAAAACAAAATATAAAAAAACAAAAAATAAATAAAACCAAAAAGAAATAAAATAAATTGAAAACAATTAAATAAAACCAAAAAGAAATAAATAAAATTGAAAAAAATTAAATAAAACAAAAGGATGAAAACAAAATAGAAATAAATGAAACAAAATAAAAAAGGATTAAAACAAAATAGAAATAAATGAAAAAAAATAAAAAAAATAAAAAATAAAAAAAAATAAAATAAAGAAGAAATCAAGAAATATAGAAAAAAATAAATAAAAGAGAATAGAAAATAAAAAGAAAAAAAATATAAATCAAAAAAATAATAAATAAATAAAACAAAATGCAAAAAAATTTAGAACAACATAAAAAACGAATAAAACAAAATAAGAAAAATAAATAAATAAAACAAGAGAAAAATAGATAAATAAAACAAGAGAAAAAATTAATAAAACAATGTAGAATAAAATAAACTAATAAAGAAAAAAATAAAATAATAAAGAATAAAATAAAATAATAAAGAAAAAATAATATAATTTAAAAAAATAATTAAAATAATAAAAAAGTAAATAAAAGAAAACTAAAAAAAAGGTAAATAAAAAAATAGAAAAAAAGAAAAAAACAGAAAAAAAAGAAAAAAAAAACAGAAAAAAAAGAAAAAAACAGAAAAAAAAGAAAAAAAAGAAATGAAACCAAAATAGAAAAAATAAATAAATCGAAAATGGAAAAATAAAACCAAATATAAAAAAAAACAAAAAATTAATATAATCAAAAAGAAATAAAAGAAATTGAAAAAAAATTAAAAAAAGATTAAAATAAAATAGAAAAAAATGAAACAAAAAAAAAAATAAGTAAAATAGCAAATAAAAAATTAATAAAACAAAAAAGAAATTAAGAAAAATTAAAAAATAAATAAATAAAAAAGAAGAAAATATATAAAACAAAAAAGAAAATAAGTAAAATTAAAAAAAAATAAATTAAATAAAACAAATAAGAAAAAAAATAATAAAACAAAATAGAAAAAAATTATTAAAAAAAAAAACAAGAAGTAAATCAAACAAAATGCAAAAAAATTAGTACAACATAAAAAATGAATAAAACAAAATGGGAAAAATAAATAAATAAAGCAAAAGAGAAAAAAAATAAAATAATTTAAACAAAAAATAAAATTAAAAAAAAAACAAAAAAGAAATTAAACAAATGAAAGAAAAACAAAATAGAAAAAAATGAATACAACAAAAAAAGAAGAAATAAATAAAACAAAGTGCAAAAAAATTAACCAACATAAAAAATTATAAAACAAAATAGAAAAAAATAACTGAAATTATAAAATATTAAAAGAAACCTATTTAAGTAAATAAAAGAAGCATGTAAAAAAGCAAAGTGAATAAAAGCTAACACAGAAGCTAAAAAATAAATTGTGTATAAAGTAAAACAAAAAAAAAAAACATTGTTTGTAACTTAAATAGAACAGAAAAATATGATTTATATTTGATGAGAAAAAACATGTTTTTTATAAATAACGAAAAAAATGGAATGAGAAATGTTCAGAAAGACAACAACAACAACAACAACAACAACAACAACAACAACACAGAATATGAGTATAAATAAACACAAGAAAAATGGTGACAAACGAAATGTGGTTAAAAAAGCAATTTGAATTAACTATTTAGCCTTCTCGCTGTTTCCTTTGTTGCTCCTCTAGTGTTGTTGTTGCTCCTCCGGTGTGGTTGTTGTTGTTGTTGTTGTTGTTGTGGTGGTTGGCGTGTTAATAAAACCTCAAAATCTATTTTTATGGCCATCATTAAAATTCACGCAAACCTTCGCTGTGCGGCGAGGCGAGTTCACCAATTTTTTTTTTATTTGTTACTGACAATAAAAATGTTTCCCTCTGTTCTCCGTTCTCCGATCATCCCCTGGACCCGCGGTGGCATTTTTATGGGCTGTGCTCAATTATTATGCGGGCTCGAGTAGCAACAACAGAAATTGCCTGAAAAATGCCTGCAATTGCAGCACGATAATAATAAACGTTTAATTGTCTTACTGTCTGCGTTCGTCACCCACACTTAATTGTTGGGCGTTGTTGTTGTTGTCGTTGTTGCTGTCTCTGTGGCTATTGTTGTTGCTGGTGGTGCTGCTGTGTTTGTTTCTGTTTGCATTGTAGCCGATGTTTTGTGTTGTTGTTTTAACAGTCACATGTTTACTGTGCGTTCAATGTCAACACAAACCGTCTGCCAGTAGCCGAATCGTCTCTGCAATTGTCAGCATGTCAACAACCATTTGAAGCATTTTTTCTGTCGCTTTCCATGTTAATGTTCACTTCGGCGGCACCCCTTCCCTGCCGCTTCTCCAACCATTACCCTGCTGCTACCCGTACATGCAGTCGTGGCTTTGTGACACACCATTGACAAGTGCGATGATGCCGGTGTTTATATTCCCTATGCGGGTGTTCGGAACAATTTCATTGCTCCATTCGTCGTCGTCGTCGTTGTCGTCGTGTTCTTCCGTCAGTTCTAGCATCGGTGAATCTAGAAACAATTGTGTAATACTTGTGCGCCGGAAGAGCCAGTGATCTCGAGGGACTCAGCCAGAGCCGGAGAAAACGTAGCCAAGAACACAATTGATATAGAAGTGGTGAAGTTTCACAGCGCGTACTTGGAACTTTGGTGGTGGAACTTGTTGGAATCTTCTTTTGATGACACAGAACAATCAGAATGGAAAGGGTTCCCAACCAGTTTTTCTGTCGACTGAAGGCTATACTATCCTTTGCTGGTTTGCCTTTTTATGTTCATAGAGCATCCTTACTCAGTGTTTGAATGGCCGGGACGATTGTAAACCTCACAAAAAAGAGCGCGGTATAAGTTTGTAATATGCGGAGAGGCATCCAAAATTCTCTGAGTCATTATGAATATTATCTGACGTATTATGTTGGAGAGACTGCTCCGAAACAAGTTGGATTTAGAAATAGCGAAGTTAGCGTTGATCAGATTAATGCTTGAAGATCTATCGTAGAGGAAGCTGATGTGTTTACTCTTGTTTATGTTCATATTTATGTTCATGTTTATGTTCAGATTCAGTTCTTGTCTGTATTCATCTTCATGTCTGTACTCATCTTCATTTATATAGGTCTGTTCTTGTTTCTATTCTTGTTTATATTCATACTTATATTCATATTTAAGTTAATATTCATTTTTATATTTTTATTCACTTTTATGTGAATATTCACCTTTATGTTAATATTCATTTTTATGTTTATGATAATTTATAATGATATACGTATTTATGTTAATGTTATGCATATATATGCTACTATTTTTATTATGTTTATATTCATGTGTATGTTAATATGTTCATATTCGTATATATGTTAACATTTTCATATTATGTTTATATTAATGTTTATGCTTATATTCATATTTATGTTTATGTTCATATATATGTTTGTGTTCATATTTATGCTTGTGTTCATATTTATATTTATGTTCATATTTTTGTTTTTGCTCATTTTTATGTTTATGTAAATATTTATGTTTATGTTCATATTTATGTTTTCATATTTCTGTTTATATTCATATATATGTTTATACTCTTATATATGTTTAATTATTATATTCATATATATGTTTATTTATGTTGTATTAATATTTATGTTTATATTTATGTTAATATTTATGTTTATATTCATATTTATGTTTGCATTAATATTTATGTTTATATTTATGTTAATATTAATGTTTATCTTTATATGTTTGTTAATATTTATGTTTATATTCATATTTATGTTTGTATTTATATTTATATTTATGTTAATATTTATGTTTATATTCATATTTATGTTTGTATTTATATTTATATTTATGTTAATATTTATGTTTATATTCATATTTATGTTTGTATTTATATTTATATTTATGTTAATATTTATGTTTATATTCATATTTATGTTTGTATTAATATTTATGTTTATATTTATGTTAATATTTATGTTTATATTCATATTTATGTTAATATTCATATTTATATTAATATTGATTTAATTTTTTTTATATATATTTATATGTGAATTTACGTTATTCTCAACATTTTTGATCTTTTCTTTGTGCTAATATTCATGTTGTTATTCATATTCATGCTTTTGTTCATATTCGTCTTTATGCTCTTATTCTTTTGTAATGTGTGTGTTTTTATACCTATTTATGTTTATCATCATATTTATTTTTGAGTTTACATTTATGTAAATATTTATCGTATTCTCATGCTTATGTTTATGTGATTGTTCAATTGTATGTTCAGGTTCATATTCGTATTGCTGTTCATGCTTATGTTTATGTTCAGGTTCATATTCGTATTGCTGTTCAGGCTTAGTTCATATTTAAATTTATATATATGTTCATATCCTTGTATATGTTCATATTCATGTATATGTTCATATTCAGGTATATGTTCATATTCATATTTGGCTCCATATTATTGTCTATGTTAATATTCTTATTTATTTGTTGGTTTAAATTTTTTTGTAAATCTTTACGTTTATGTCTATATTAGTCTTATGTTTATCCTCTTTCATGCTCATAGGTATGTTTTTTCTCATATACCTGATTTTATTTATGTACATGTTCATATTTAAGTTCATATTCACATTGAAGTTTATGTTCATATTCATATACTCGTATATTGTATTTTAGTTTATGTTTACATTTATGTTTATATTTACTTTATTTTTGTGCTTTCGTTGATGTTCATTTTAAGTTCATGTTTCTGCTTATGTTTATGTTGGTATCCAATTCTGTCAATGTTTGTGTTTATATTTCTGTTTATGTTTATTTATATTCAAGTTTGTGTTTATGCTGATATTGAAGTTTATGTTTATGTTTTGGTTTGTCATTAAGCTCAAATTAAGTCCTACTCAATATGCGGCATCTCAGATCAATTGTTCTTCTTTTTTGTTGTATTTCCTAAAGTAGAGTGTATGTTAATGGCAAATAGAGCCAGGTATTCTCTTCGGGATCTGAAACCTGATTTGGGATTTCTAACGCCAACAATCATGAACAGTATTTCCAAATTTCCCAAGCAGGAGTTATTCAACTGTGACGTCGCAGTTAGCCCTTCCCACAATTGTTCCGCAGTTTCCTCCGAACAATGCAAACTGATTATTTCAAATATTTACCCACTCATCATTTTAATTAAACACGACTTTGTTAATTTCGCTATTATTTTCCCTCAACAATGCTCGTAATCCTCATCAACGCTGCCAATTACAATATCTGCAGCTGAGCAACTGCCACAACGGCAGCAACAACAGCAGCAATGACAGCAACAGCAGCAGTGACAGCAACGACAACAACAACAACGCCGCGTTGACAGCTGAGACATGATCGAATGTTGACAGTTTCGCTACGCTAATGCGCTGGAGCCAACGTTTATTTACGAGTACTCGTATGTGAGCAATCAGGCTTGCAACTATTCTGAGGCTATAAACACAACAACAGCTACAACGACGACAGCATCATCATCATCATCATCATCAGCAGGAACAGCAGCAACAGCAGCAACAACTCAAGCATTAGAAATGAAAATGATCAAAGCATGCGCCGCTTGGAAACGTCATAGAAAATTAGATCATCGGGCGCTGGTTGCGTCCAGACCCTGCTGCAACACAAACATAAACATAAACATAAACATGAATGTGGACATGGACGCTGTCAGTCAAAGCGATTGGGTGCTTGTCTTCGTACGTAAGTGGAAGAGACTCCATTGTCGCGTCAGTCTACCGCGCTCCTTTGCCTGTTTGCATTTCAGAGCCCAGCTGACCCCCACTGCAATTGCCACTGCCTTTGCTTTGCCCCACTTCTGGGTGCGGCCGGCGAGGGGCTAGGGGCGGTGTGGGCGCCGGCGGCTTTCAATTAGAACATAAATTGTTTTTCTGCATAATTTTACTAATTGAATTTAATTTGTTTCGCTGTCGTTGCGTTGCGCTGCGTTGTCATTGCTGTGGTTTTCCTCGCTGCTGTTGCCGGCGATGTTGTTGCTGACGTTTGTGATGTCTTTCTTGTGATATAATGTTCGCATTTATAAAGCGATTAGCGGTAATTTGTTGCAATTATTGTCGGCAAATGTTTTCAAATAGTTGCAATGTTTTTATTTGCTTTGTGGGAAATTTTTATAATTAAACATGCGTGTGCGCTTAATTTCTGTTCAAATGCCGAAAGTAGCGTTTATTGACAATTAAATGATGTGAGTTCTAAACAGTAGAGTAGGGCGAAGGTGGACTGCTCACAGTAGGGTTCCGGTGAATGTCGGTGAATTGTTTGCATGGAGAGATCAAGCTCTGGAATACAACTTGCAAGTGTTTCATTTTTCAGTTAAATCAAATATCGGGGAACCGAAATCCTTATTCCGGTCCTGCTCAAAAAACTTGATCCTGTTCCGGTTCCAGTCCTGGTCCTGTTCAGAGTACTTGGCGCTGTTCATTCAACTTGGTTATGTTCCTGTTTCAATCCTGGTTCTGGTCGAAGTAATTGGCCCTGTTCATTGAATTTGGTTCTGTTCCTGTTTCTGTCCTGGTTCTGTTCAAAGTACTTGGCGCTGTTCATTGAACTTGGTTCTGTTTCTGCTTCAGTCCTGGTTCTGTTCAGAGTACTTGGCCCTGTTCATTCAACTTGGTTCTGTTCCTGTTTCTGTCCTGGTCCTGTTCAGAGTACTTGACGCTGTTCATTCAACTTGGTTCTGTTCCTGTTTCAATCCTGGTTCTGTTCAAAGTACTTGGCCCTGTTCATTGAACTTGGTTCTGTTTCTGTTTCAGTCCTGGTTCTGTTCAGAATACTTGGCGCTGTTCATTCGACTTGGAGTTGTTCCTGTTTCAGTTCTGGTTCTGTTCAGAGTACTTGGCCCTGTTCCTTGAACTTGGTTCTGTTCCTATTTCAATCCTGGTTCTATTGAAAGTACTTGGCCCTGTTCATTGAACTTGGTTCTGTTCCTGTTTCTGTCCTGGTCCTGTTCAGAGTACTTGGCGCTGTTCATTGAACTTGGTTCTGTTCCTGTTTCAATCCTGGTTCTGTTCGAAGTACTTGGCCCTGTTCGTTGAACTTGGAGTTGTTCGTTTTTCAATTTATTCATCTTACCTCTCTTCTGAATGAAAATATGGAGCAACCGAATCTTAAAGAGCTGATCGAATATTTCGGTCCTGTTCAAAGCTCCTCAGTTGTAACAAATTCTTCGTTTTCAGGCTTCTGAATAGACCATGTACTGACGCAGTCACATTTATGCCGCACGCTTATATAACACAGTTTGGGCCAGTCCACACGAGCACTCCCAAATGACTCTTCTATAGGACAGAGTTCTTGCTTCCACTTTGACACAACCACTGCTTCAGTTTCATTGATGCTTTCAATGCATTGGTGAGCCCAGCCTTTAGACAGATTCCCGTTGAAGCAAGAAGCCGTTGACGTACATACTTATCTGGACATGGTGAAGAAACTTCTGAGAGCGAACACCTCGATTCCTGTTTTGTCAAGAAGTTTGTGAGGGCAGTAGCGAAGTTGTTAGTAATCATGCTATGACCCAAGACTTCCGTTGGGGGAGGTCAAGGTTCAACTAACTAGGACCGCCAACAATATTGACGATGATGCAGTTTCTCTCATACCACCCGAAATATTCTCTATAATTGAGGCCAACAGAAAATAGCCAAAAAATGGTTTTCTGATTACTCCCCGCATTAGTTCCACTTTTAAGTTTGTTCTTTCTGTTTCTGTTCTGTTGATTTTTAAGCTTCCTTCCAAGGAAGATTTGCTTAATTCACTATTAACTACCTCCCAAATTCAATCAGTACTTCGCCAATTCAATCAGTTCTCCAGTTCGAATTATTTCCCATTTAATCCATGAATCATTCCGTCATTAGGTGGAGCAGTTCCTGAACTCGTAGACCCATTAAGATTTTTGTTTTCACTTAGCTTCTTGTACTCTAAGCCACCATCAATGCGTACTTACCGCATTTCTCTGCTAAGCGGCAATTGCGCGAAGACAAATGCTCATCAATTCCCAACTGCGTGGCCGGTAATCTCACTTAATTCCTATGCCACCACCAGCAGAGACCTTCTCCAACAGACCAGACCACGTTCACATTTATACTCAGATATATCTGTCAATATTTGTTGTTCACGTTATTGTTGGGTTTCTGTACTACTAAAGAGGGACAAATTCCATTGTACTAAGTTGCTTCTCAATTGCTGTTGACATTGCCTGACTTTCGTTGTTGTTGTTGTCAGTGTTGTTGTTGCTGTTGTTGTCGCTGAAACGTAATTATACAAAAGCGATTTTCCCAAAGCAATTACACAATAAAATGCGCACCAAAACTCAAAGTTACGACACCACAATTCCTACGAAGCGCACTTCCTCCCCCTCCCCCTTCCTTCCCGCGGCCGACCTCAAGCGTAACAAATGTTTATATTGTAAATTAAGCGAAATATAATTGAAATTTATTTTACACAACAACTGTCAATAATGTAAACTTATTAACTGCGCTCGGTTGTTTACTCTCAGCATATGCCTAGCGAGTGACTTGTTTGTGGATGGGTTGGAAGGACGGTGCGCAGGATGAGTAAGGGAGGGCGAGCGAGGCGAGCGAGTTACTGTGTTCAATGGGTGGCCGAAGGAAATGCTCGTATACAAATATTAGGAAAATGTTGCTCCCTGGGGAAGAAGTTTTTCTGGAGTTGCCGCACCACCTGCAACGTATGGGTTGTGGGTAAAATACATCTATATACTGAGGTAAGGTTCTAGTTAGACGCAGTTTCCTTCCTGTCACCGGATAAGGATCGTTACGGTTGCATATGAGAATTAATGCTCGATTTTTGTGTATTTAGAAGCATGGAACAATTCAATATGAGGCGTGTAATTTATGTTTATGATGTTTGCTCAGTCCGTAATCAACCTTATACAAGGCTTATGCTGTTTTGAACTGCTTTTATGGTTGCAAGTTGTTTCTCAAACCTACAATGGCCACTTGTGTAGTCTGTAATTACACGGTTTTAGTTGTTGATTAGTTCACCCAAGTCTCCACCCGCCCGACAGGTATATAAGCGATATTTAGTGGTAGTAGTCGTATAAATGTTTGGGTCATATCGTTGCAAGGTAGGTAGGTAGGAGTGGCCGCCCAGTTTGCCAAAAGCACACTTGAGCACACATAATGGCCCATTTGTGATGCCACGGTGTGGCGCCGTTCAAGCACTGACTAAATTGTTACAATATAGTATTTTCTATATTCATAACTAACATGAATAAACGTCAAATGCTATGTGTTGTTACTGATAAATCATTAGATGAAGATCATTAGTGATAAGTTGACAACAGTCAAAAGTTATCTCTGTTGTTTTTCTATCGTGTTCTCATATTCAGAGAACACAGAGAAAAGAAAGTATTTTTCGCTGCCAGCGTCCGATGCGGACACATCACGATTTTGAGTGGATTCACCACGATTTTGAGTGGATTCACCACGATTTTGAGTGGATTCACCACGATTTTGAGTGGATTCACAACGCTTCTGAGTGGATTCACCACGAAGTTGAGTGGATTCGTGTACAACGTCCGTCTGCTTTAGTTCGCTGCTTTGCCGTTTGACGTTTAAGTTTCTTTTCTCTGTGTTCTCTGCTCATATTATAAGTCTTAAACGAAGAGTCTTAAATATAGCCATCTCTCTTGCTCTCATGGTTTTGGTTCTGGAATGTGTGGGAATGAGCTCGACAGCAGCTGAACTACATACAAATGTGTTTCTTCGGGACTAGGCAGTTGACTTATGAAACGAGGGAACAGAGGAAAGGAACGTTTTTATTTTTAAAATTGTTAAAGTATTAATTTTTTTTTAAAATAAATATTAATATAATCTGCGAAGGTGGGTCAATAAGTATCTGAAAATTACAACAGATGGCGTTGCCACCTCAAATTCAACATTTTGCTTGTGAAGAAACATATTTCAAAAGAACGCACCTTGATTTTCTGACAGATCTGTCAAATAGTAGCCATTGGAAATAGAAGCCTGCGAGGATTTCTTTAAAAATACGAAAAAGTTAATTTCATGTGCTCATTAATTTGAACTATTCTTCAATTGAAGTATCGTTAAATTAAACTCTGTTAATTTCAACAAAATTATCCAATAAATATGTTGCTTGATACAATCCAGTGATCGAACTAAAATCACAACTAATTTTCCTAGTACTATCTATAATTGTAGAGTATTTGTTGTTGAATTCTTTCCATTTTTTCACCTTTCTAATAGTTTCTCAGATTTTGTGGCAAATTATCCAATTTCTATCCCTCGAGTCAAATTAATTTTTCTGGCCAGATCGAAACAGTTTTTGTCCCATTCTTTAGTCGGTACTATGGACTCCATATAAGTTGGTTTTGAATAAGTATTTAAGGGCGACCTGAAAGATATATTGTATTGCGGCTAGTTTTGAATAATATGATCAATCCAATTTCAATCGGAACTTCTTCTGTGCGCTCAAAATTTATCCAACCACTTGAACACCCCCACATTGAAACACCCAAAATTGAACCACTCTGGCAACACTACCTCACTGACGTACCGCAAGAACGGTCACTCAACGTCGGATGAGTCAACAACAGTCATGATATTCATTATACAAGCACCTGCGGTAAAAACGTACTTACGTTGCTTGAGGGCGGGTTTGCTGTGCAATCCTCCCGCTAAACCACCACACCGCCACTACTCCTCGAACTACGCTGATGTTAAACGAAGTCACTGCTGATGTTCATGCGGTCATTTGAATTAAGAGAGCTAGTGGGAGAGAGAGAGATCAACTTTTATATCCTCTTTTATAACTTCATTAAAAATTAATTAAAAATTATGTGAAATAAACGTAAACAAATCTTGTACGAAATTGAATTTGAATTGAATTTTAGCTTCTTGAGGCACTGCCACCAAAAATGCTTTCAATTTATGGCATTTAATTTTTTTAGTTTTTTTCCAAATTTTTTTTCTTTGTTCAATTCAATTTTAGTTTTGCCTTGAAGCCATACCAGCTCAGAGGCACACACAAACACACACACACTCACTCACTCGCTCACTCACTCGCTGAAGCAGACAAGACTGCTGCGCACTGCTTTAATGGCTGAAGGCCGACCCAACTCCATGTCTCTACGTCTCTCCCTTACTCTCACTGCTTCGCCTCCCGCGCACATACACTATCAAGTGGCCTCTTATGAAAACCAAACCCGTCTGTCAACATTTTAGACATAAGAACTACAACAGAAACAACAATAACCATCACACCACCAACAATAACAACAAGAACAACAAGAACAACAACAACAACAATAACAACAATAACAACAACAACAAGAACAACAACAATAACAACAACAACAGCAGCAGCAGCAAAACTTATTTTGACAACATTCTGATAATAATTGCTCGTATCTCTTTTGTTCGGCTCATAAGCTAATTTTGTTGTTGTTGCTTTTAGTGTTTTTGTTTCTGTTTTTATTGCTATTAGTGCTAGTATTGTTGTTGCTGTCTTGTAGTTGTTATTGTTGTTCTAGTGGACGTTGTGTCAGTGCGATAGGTGTCTTGGCCCTTCGCTGCGGTTTAGTTGTGTTCAGCAACTCTTTACACTAATTCAGACATTCTCCAGGTGCTACAAACTTTCGGTTGGCTTCAATGAGCCCATGTCAACTGTCCGCCCACCTCAGCTGAACCCCATTCCCCGTTCCCCGCCTCCTGAGGCCATTTACTCATACACATACATATTTCATGGCGAACTTTGTCATAACACCTGGAGGGCTATCAAGGTCTTTGTTTAAGTTTAGTTTTATTTTTATTGCCATTCTTGGTGTTGTTATTCCCTCTTTGTTTGTTGTTGTTGTTGTTATGGTTGTTGTTGCTGGAGTTATTCTGGTTGATTGTATATTGCAGGCGAGAAATGTCTTATTAAAAAGTTTCATCTTCTTTTATTTGTCAACTGCACTCAACAATGTCATCTTCGTGCTCGTTACTTTACTCGTTATATTATCTTTGTTGTCATTGTTGTTGTTGTTGCCCTACCATTTGCTCCATTTGTGCCAGTTGTGCCAGTTGTGCCGTCCTCCGGGCTTGTTGACGTCGGCTCTAGTTTATTGGGGCTCCTTCCCAGTGGCTTTTTGTCTTAAGCTGAAGGTTAAATAGAACTTCTTGATTTCTCAGTTACAGCTTCACACCCATTCACATAAATACGCAATCACAAAACACTCATACTCACACACACACAAACACACCCATTACACTGTTTGTATCTGCTTCGCTCTCCCTTTCCTAAGCTGTTTATCTGGTGTCTTTTAAGTGCGTGCACAAAGTTTTTACATCGTTCAAACTTTTGTTTAAACTTGTCAGTTGCTTTTGCTGGTTCCCTTAATAGGCCGCAGACACTTCGCACCCGTAGGCAATTTGGGTTATTGCGCCGCTGCTGAGTAGTGTGGTAATCGGCCAAGGAGGAGCTGCGACGGCTCCGTTTTTGCTGATGCGCATTTTTCTCCCTCTCCTTAGTCAATCTTCGCAAGATGTGGAAAGATTTGCTACAATTGCTGTGCTGGTTTTTGTTAGCAAAGCGCTTATGCTGTGGCAAAAGAGGAACAGGAAAGTGGGTGACTTCAGAGAAAGGAACATTTTGACCCCGTTACGTCACAAAAGTCATATTATCTCTGAGTTGGCATCACTGTCCACAGAAGTGGTGTCAACAGTGATCCTTGTCTATATTCTGTAAACAAACCAGGAGCACTCTGTATTGGCAGCACTGTTCAATGTTGATGTTGAACCATAACGACACACCAAACCGATCCCAAAGCCAGGATACAAGCACCAGGATGCCAGCTAGTTCGATGATTATGTTTAGCTCCTTATTACAGTGGAACACAGCAGAAGTGCGCTCATGAAGCAAGTAGCGAGATGCCACTTTGAACTGTGTGCTCTGTTTTTCTCGTTGAACTGGTGATGACATTGCTATCCCGGAAGGAGAGAGGAAGGTTGCAGACTGACGTCACTGGTCTGATAAGACAATTTGCCTGGTTTCATAAGATCAGATAGAAGTGGGGTAGGCCGGAGAGCCGCTGAAGAAGGGGGTCTCCAAGCACTCAGGTATTGAGGCCCATTGTATTGTGTCATAAGATTAATTTCCATTGAGCAAGGTCGCTGATAAAAGTTTATACCAGGACATCAGTTGATGGTCCTAAAGTCCATTCTAGATTGAAGAAGATAATAAAAGAAATAGAAATTGGAAACAGGGCTAAAACAGGGAGAGGAGAAAAATATCAAATTGCATGAGCGATAGGAGAGAAAATAGCAGCAACATATTAACTAAATAAAAATAGAGGAAAAGGGAAAGAAGAGAGAAAGACTGAAAGTGACAAAATGAAAGAATCGAAAATTAGAATATAAGATAATTGTTATCAGAAGAGAAGAGAGTAAAAGGGCAGGAAGAGAAGAGAATAAAAGGCAGACGAACAACTCCAATAAAATTTTAAAATTATTAATATTATTATTATATCTTACACCATAATTAATTATGAGTGCAAGGTGTTGGGGGCATGGGTACTAACTACAGAGGCCGTCGACTCTAAAAGAAAAGGATTTTATAGAAAGAAGCATTTTGGAGATCAAGCCCGTTTCAGGATTTGAACCTGCGACCCTCGGGGTGTGAGTCTAGCATGCTTACGTTCCCTACTTTAGTACGTCACGCACAGCTGTTAAACAAACAGTGCTGCCAAATTATTTACTGTCGCGGAACAAGGGTGCGATAACGGGTTCTCACGTTTCTACTATAAAAGGCAATCGCTACTAAAAGGCAATCGCTACAAAATCAGAAAAAAGTGTAAGACGAGAATTAAAGAAATGGAAAAGTATCGAAAATATCGATCAATTTTGTTTTTGTAATGTAATGAACAGCTGTTTGCTGAACAGTGCTGCCAAGTTGTGAAAAGTAGTTAGTTACGTTATTGTTCCTATGACTCTGCTAGAGCACTGGGCTTCTTCATTCTAAAGAGTATGTTGTGGCACATGTGTTTGGCACTTCCTCCCTCCCTCCCTCTCTCTCTGTCACTCTCTCTCTTTCCAGCAACTGCACGGCCTGCTGCCAGTTGCCATTTGCCGCGGCACTCTCCATTTTCGGTTCGCTGGTCATAAATTAAAAAAGAATTTATTTAAGCATTAAAAATAATATTTCACTTAAGCCTACAGAATGTCACTCGTATCTCTGCCATCCTAACTGGCCATTAAGCACACCTGGTTCTGGGTCGTGCGCCTGTTTCATTGGGCATCGTTTTACTTAATTAACCTCCATGCGAGTAATTAATTTAAATTGTGCTAAGCCGGTCCGGGGCCCTATGTCTGGCCTGTCCTGGCTTACTCTGGACAGCCGGTGGTGCTGTGCAGCAGCGCACCTTTCGCGCACTCCATTGCAGTGTCACCGCGGCATTGTCACCGCTACCGTCGCCGCCGCCACTGCCTTTATCTGTGTTGTAACATCTACGGAACACGCTGCTGCAAATAACAACAAATTAATTAATTTCATGTTTTTATTCCGCACTCTACCCCCCACCTCTGCCTATTGCTCAATCACTTACTCACTCTCTTACTCACTCTGTTTCCTTGTTTGCTTCTCGTTTCAGTCCGACCGGTGCAACTCTGCGTACGCCACACCAAATAAAGGATTACTTATTGTCACCGGGTACCTGTAAATGTGGTCTACCATGTCCATTGCGGCCAGAAATTTTCTTCGATTTTAATGTTCAGGTAAGTTTCGATATTGTTGTTGTGTTTGTCGTTATCGCTGTTGTTGTTATTGTTGTTATTATTATTGTGGAATATTGTGAATTGCTTTAGATTTAGATTACACGGAAGAGAGTGTGTTCCTGACTAAGTGGGCAAATTGAAATGGCAGTTTAATTGAATTTTTAAAACCCAGGGGACACTGATGTGCAGAATGGATGAGTGGAGTGGAGTGGCGTGGCGTGGAGTGGAGCGCATGTTCCACATGTTCATGGTTGGCAGCAGCATTCCCGTTGTTACTGTAGCGAAGGATGCAAATGCAATCATAAAAAATTGATGTGCTCGTATTCAGAGGCAGGGGGTGGGGGCTCGAAGCCTTCAGTTGCTTAGCTGTAGTAAGTAAGTGGGTGTACATCTTCGAGATACGAGCATATGATGTGAGTATGTGGAAACAGACTTGAGTAGATGGAGACACCGGAAGCCACTAAAAGGCTGTAATGGATTCTTGGTTCGATATCTCCGCTTGGATGTGTGATTGTGCAAGAGATAAATAAAATATCAGTAGTTAGCAGAAAGGGTTGCTATGGGAAGAATGGGCAACTGGCAGCAATTTCATGCTAATAAAAAGAAGGATACTTGCAGACAATGTGATTAGTCCAGGGTTGATGGTGGGACAATATATCAGCGATTCTCAAACTTGCTCCCATGTTTCAGTTTGTCAATAACACGAGTGTGGATTCAGGCGGTATATTAAAGGCCGCCAAGCGAGAAGCAAAATATTATATATAGAGAAATAATGAGAGAGAGGAAGAGATAGATATACAGAAATAACGAGAGAGATAGATAGAAATAATGATAGAGATTGAGAATATAGAGATTTATAGATTAGCGAGATATGTAGATAGAAAATTATATATAGATATACAGATATGTAGGTATAGAAATAGATAGAGAGAAAGGAAGATTGAGAAAAAGGAAGATAGAGAGAAAGAAAGATAGAGAGAAAGAAAGATAGAGAGAGAAAAAAGAGAGCGAAAGAAACAAAGAAAGATAGAGAGAGAAAAAAGAGCGAAAGAAACAAAGAAAGAAATAAATAAAGAAAGAAAGAAATAAATAAATAAAGAAAGAAAGGAATAAATAAAGAAAAATAAAGAGAGAGAGAAAAAAAAGAAAGAAATAAAACAACATAGAAAAAATAAAGAAATAAAAAAGAAAGAAAGAAATAAAGAAAAATAAAGAAAGAAATAAAGAAAAATAAAGAAAGAAATAAAGAAAAATAAAGAAAGAAATAAAGAAAGAAATAAAGAAAGAAATAAAGAAAGAAATAAAGAAAGAAATAAAGAAAGAAATAAAGAAAGAAAGAAATAAATAATGTAATAAAGAAATAAATAAATAATAAATAAATAAATAAATAAATAAATAAATAAATAAAGAGAGAGAGAGAGAAAGAAAGAAAGAAAAAAAAATAAAGGAAAAGAAATAAAAAGAAATAAAAAGGAAGATAGAGAGAGAGAAAGAAAGATAGACAGAGAGAAAGAAAGATAGGCAGAGAGAAAGAAATAAAGCGACAAAGAAAGATAGAGAGAAATAAAGATAGAGAGAAATAAAGACAGAGGGAAAGGAAGATACAGAAAAAGGAAGTTAGAGGGAAAGGAAGGTAGATAGAAAAGAAGATAAAGAGAAAAGAAGATAGAGAGAAAGGAAGATGGAAAGAAAGAAAGCGAGAGATAAAAAAGAGAGAAATAAACAGCGATAAGGAAATAGAGACAAATAAAGTGAAAGAGAAATAAAGAGAGAGAGAAAGAAAATTGAAAGAAAGAAAGAGATAAAGAACAATTGAAAGAAAGAAAGATAGAGAAAGAGAAAAGAAGTTAGGGAGAAAGAAATATGGGGAGAAAGAAATATGGGGAGAAAGAAATATGGGGAGAAAGAAATATGGAGAGATATAGCGACTCAGAAAAGGAGATAGAAATAGAGATAAATATAAAGAGAGAGACGTTGAGAGAGAGACGTTGAGAGAGGGACGTTGAGAGAGGGACGTTGAGAGAGAGACGTTGAGAGAGAGACGTTGAGAGAGAGACGTTGAGAGAGAGACGTTGAGAGAGAGACGTTGAGAGAGACGTTGAGAGAGAGACGTTGAGAGAGAGACTGAGAGAGAGAGACGTTGAGAGAGAGACGTTGAGAGAGAGAGAGACGTTGAGAGAGAGAGAGACGTTGAGAGAGAGACGTTGAGAGAGAGAGACGTTGAGAGAGAGAGAGAGACGTTGAGAGAGTACGTTGAGAGAGAGACGTTGACAGAGAGAGAGACGTTGAGAGAGAGACGTTGACAGAGAGACGTTGAGAGAGAGACGTTGAGAGAGAGACGTTGAGAGAGAGAGAAACGTTGAGAGAGAGAGAGACGTTGAGAGAGAGAGACGTTGAGAGAGAGAGAGACGTTGAGAGAGAGACGTTGAGAGAGAGAGACGTTGGGAGAGAAAGACGTTGGGAGAGAAAGACGTTGAGAGAGAGAGACGTTGAGAAAGAGTCGTTGAGAGAGAGAGATGTTGAGAGTGAGAGACGTTGAGAGAGAGACATTGAGAGAGAGACGTTGAGAGAGAGACGTTGAGAAAGAGTCGTTGAGAAAGAGTCGTTGAGAGAGAGAGAGATGTTGAGAGAGCGAGATGTTGAGGGAGAGACGTTGAGAGAGAGACGTTGAGAGAGAGACGTTGAGAAAGAGTCGTTGAGAGAGAGAGAGAGAGATGTTGAGAGAGAGACGTTGAGAGAGAGACGTTGAGAGAGAGACGTTGAGAGAGAGACGTTGAGAAAGAGTCGTTGAGAGAGAGAGAGATGTTGAGAGAGAGAGATGTTGAGAGAGAGATGTTGAGAGAGAGAGATGTTGAGAGTGAGAGACATTGAGACAGAGACGTTGAGAGAGAGACGTTGAGAAAGAGTCGTTGAGAGAGAGAGAGATGTTGAGAGAGAGAGATGTTGAGAGAGAGAGATGTTGAGAGAGAGAGATGTTGAGAGAGAGAGATGTTGAGAGAGAGAGACGTTGAGAGAGAGAGACGTTGAGAGAGTACGTTGACAGAGAGACGTTGACAGAGAGACGTTGCGAGAAAGACGTTGAGAAAGAGTCGTTGAAAGAGAGAGATGTTGAGAGTGAGAGACGTTGAGAGAGAGACATTGAGAGAGAGACGTTGAGAGAGAGACGTTGAGAAAGAGTCGATGAGAGAGAGATGTTGAGAGAGCGAGATGTTGAGAGAGAGACGTTGAGAGAGAGACGTTGAGAGAGAGACGTTGAGAGAGAGACGTTGAGAGAGAGACGTTGAGAGAGAGAGAGACGTTGAGAGAGAGAGACGTTGAGAGAGAGACGTTGAGATAGATCTGGATGAGATCAATTGCAGAGATCATCTAACACCCCCTACCTCCTTGATATAATAGTTTGCAGTGGTTCCGAGGGTGGAGACGAGGAAGGAATCCCATACTACTTGCGGCCAATGTGTTTGGAATGTATATACCAGTATATAGTGAGAGAGAATATGACGAAAGGATGTCAATAATTTTAAAGAATTTCAATCTATTTAGCATGCTGAACTGCATCTGCCTCTGACGCAATCTCGTCATTATCTTATCTTATAAGTCGGGAGACCTTACCTATACTCGTAATTTGTAATTACTGTGCAAAGCAAATTGACACCAGGAGTTATTCAATTCTATTGGCGTTTAGCACTTTACACAAAGAAAGAACCCGGCGGTTGTTCCTGAAATCCTTAAGATTTGTGTAACCTGCTCGTCGTTGTTCAGGGAATTTAATAGGTGTCTCATCCTGTTCATGACAGAATCTACAAATTCATTCTCGACAGACTTTCATCTTAAAACATTATTGATTAAGAAGATATATTATCATATCCCTGAAGTCCCTCGGTTAACATTCTGTAAGAATGTGGAAGTCCTGGGGAAAATTTGGGGATATATAATTCTGACAGCAGTCTGCGTTGTGGATTGCTTCAATTTTGAGCAACCCCCCCAGAACACTTTAGGGCGCACTCCATGAAGAGTCGTTGAGTGTCTGTTTATGCGGATTGGTCAGAAGTATCATTACCGCCGTGATCACAGTTAAATGGTGCCGGCGACGAATTAGTTGACAGCATTTCCTGTAAGACTTCCAGAGTGTCACAGACTAATGTGGACCTAGTAAGAGAGGAGTTCGAAGTTCTGAGAGCAGCTTGAATAAGAGTGAATAAATGAGTTTGGTTTTGTTTCAAAGCTTATCGATATTTATTCCGACGCACAGATTGACTGCAAGTATTCCTGCTTGTGCGATTGTTATGACGGTCTGGGAACTTCAGCGGTTGGTTCTTATACCTTGACCTGGAAATAAGTAACTTTTTTGTATTTTTTGTCGTATCCCAGATTATATGTTGTTGACCAACTCCAATATATGTTTTTTATTATTTCTGGTGTCGCAGATTCATAATGGAACTTTTCACGGATTATTGCTTTCAATCGTTTTCAACAATGATTTATTTTTCTTTTAAAATTTTTTTTTGGTTTTTGTTGTTCGGTTTCTCATTTAAATTTTTTTGTTTTGTTTCTTTCTTTAATTTTTCCTATTTTTTTGTTTTGATTTTTTTTGTATGTTTTTTAATTTGTTTTAATTTATTTTAAATTATTTTATTTTGCTTTCTTTTACTTTTCCTTTTCATTACTTTTTCTTTTCTTTTGTTTCTGTTAATTTTTTCTTTCTGTGTGTTTTGTTTCTGCTTATTTTTTCATTTCTTATTATTCTTATTATTCTTATTATTTTTTATTATTTTTCTTTACTTTTTATTTTTTTATAGTTTCCATTTGCCAATTTCTTTTTTGATTTGTTTGATTCCCTCCCGTGATTGATGGTCCAGTTGAACCTTCTATTGACTTCTGCTTTTTTAATGTATTTTTGTCGCGTGTTTCTTAGTTTTTTGTGTGCTACTTTATATATTTACGAGGGCGGATTGATATTGAAGCTACCTAAGTAGGAAAAAACCATTTTTTATTTCAAAAACCATTTATTTCTCAACATAGTCTCCTTTTACTTCGACACACTTACTAAGACGATATTCCAACTTTTTTATACTATCTGAATAATCGATTTCGGGAACCCCTCAAAATACGCGTTAGTTTCGGTAATCACTTCTTCGTTTGAGATGAATCTTTTTCCTGCGAGCCATTTTTTCAAGTTTGGAAACAGGAAAAAGTCACTAGGAGCTAAATCTGGACTATAAGGTGGATGATTAACCAATTCGAAGTGTCTTTCACGTAATTTTAGCATCGTATCTAATGCTGTGTGAACCGGTGCGTTGTCTTGAAGAAAGAGCATTTTTTTCTTCTTTAAATGTGGTCGTTTTTTCTTGATTGCATCAATCAATTGATCCAATAATGCACGATAATACTTTCCTGTGATTGTGGATCCTTTTTCAAGATAATCGATGAGCAATATTCCGTGTGCATCCCAAAATACAGTGGCCATAATCTTGCCAGCCGATTTCACTGCCTTCGCCTTCTTCGGAGCACTTCCACCAGCTTCCACCCATTGTTTCGATTGATTTTTGGTTTCAGGTGTGTAGTGGTGGACCCACGTTTCATCAACAGTTATCATGTCCAAACACCGCTGTGAAGTGGTCTGTCGAACTCGTTTTTGTTCGACACTGAGCAAACGCGGCACCCATCTTGCCGATAGCTTTTTCATATGCAAATGTTCATAAGATATGTTTTCCATTTCAACAATCTCACGCAACTTGACTCGGCGATCATTCATAACGATATCGAGGATTTTCTTGATATTTTCTTCAGTAACCACCTCTTTTGGTGGCATTGTTGTTGCTCTCCTGTTGATGGTATTGTTGCAGTGCTTGTTCGGCCGCGTTTAAATTCAGCAATCCAATATTTTACCAAGTAATCTGACAGAGCAGACTCACCGTAATGTTTATCGAGCTTTTCTTTTGTCTCTTTCGCCGTTTTCCCTTTCAAATAATTGTGTTTAATCACTGCAAGAAATTCGCATTTTTCCATTTTTCAAAAAACACAAAATTTGCTTACTTCAAACGACTACAACAAATAAACTAATCGATGAATTTGGGTGACATTTTAACAGCTGACGTTTGACAGATCGCAATTTCTAAAAAAAAGTTTTTGTGTTTGTGCTGCCATCTAGCGCTAGGTAGCTTCAATATCAATCCGCCCTCGTACTTTTGTTTTAGACAAAATTTTTTAATTTTTTTTTAAATTAATTTTTTTAGTACCAACTTTTTTTTTTTTTTTATTAAACTAAGTTAATGTAAAGTTTATTACATTTGTTTATTATTTTTTATTTCTATTATTAGTGGTTTTTTGTTTTTCCTTTTGTCTTTGAATTGTAAATTTTTTTTTCAATTTTATATTTTTTATTTTATTTTTATTATTTTTATTTTTTCTTATTATTTTTGCTTTCTTTTTATTATTTTTGTTTTCTTTTTATTATTTTTATTTTCTTTTTTATTTTTTTTTAGTTTTTTTTAAAGGTTTTTTTCTGGTTTTCTTCTCTTCTGTTTTTTCATTTATGTTTTTTTTGTTTTTGTTTTTTCTTAGTTGACCTCTTTTTAAATTTTTGTAGTATTTTGTCAATAGATTTGTAAGTTTGTTATTTGTTGGTTTTCTCTTTTTTTATTTTTTCATTAATGTTTTTTTTTTAATTTTTTCGTTTATGTTTTTTTTTTGTTTTGTGTTTGTTTTTTCTTTTTTCTATTTCAAATTTTTTGTAAATTTTTCTTCTTCTGTTTTTTTTTCTCTTTTTCTCTTATATTTTTTATGTTTTGCTTTGTTTTTGTTTTGATAGTTTTTTGTAAAAAAGTTTTTGGTTTTCTTTTTCGTTTTGTTTCGTGCTGCTTTCTTTGTTGTTTTATTTTGCTTCTCATTTTGTTTATTTTGCGCTCATCTCTTATTTTATGAATTATAATTTGAAAAATTTTTATGAATTTGAAAGTGTTCACCATAGTTTGGATCCCAGTTTCATTCTGTTGATCTCGAAGATAGTTTCTTTCATTCGTATTTTTTTTATATATATTTTTTTGTCGCCTTCGTTTTTTGTTGTTTGTTTTTCTCTTTTTCCTTTGTTGTTTTTCTAGTTTGTGGTTTTTGTTTGGGTTGGTTTATTTTCTTCTGCTTTGCAAGTTTTTTGTTTGCTTCTTTTTTAGGTATTTTTTCAGGTAATTTTTTTATTTTAGATTTTTGTTTTCATTTTTGTTTCTCATTTTTGTTTTCATTTTTGTTTTAATTTTTGTTTTGTTTTTCCCTCTTTGTTATTCCTCTTGTGTTCGTCTCTCATATTTTATGATTAATAATGGAAGCAAATTTACCGCGGGACGAGGGTCTCCTTAGCACAGCATTACGGACTTAATTCGATCGACCTTGTGCATTACAGAAATATTTAATTATGTATGTGTTTGTTCGAATGCGATATAAATCTTTACAGTTCGACACCACACACGCCGTGGCCCTTGGCCCTGGATGCCAATTTATATGATGCCATCGCCACAGTCGCCGTTGTCGCCGCCGTCGTTGTGGTGGTGCATCTTTTACGAGTGCTTCGCGTTTGACCGTGAGTCGCGAACGAAATAATTGGCTTTACGCTAGGATGTCAATTATAATTATAAAACTTAATTATGCTGGCAAAAAATGAAACCAAGCCCACTCACTCACAAAACGAAACCCGAAGGACAGGCACCGCGAGGCAGGCATACATTAAAGGGGCAGCCACTTATGATTGGGACGAATTACAGAGCTACGTGCATTAAGGCAAATAAAAAGCGTTACATTCAGTCAAACAGCGCGAGCGGCGGAGAATCAGTTAAACCAGTCTGACAACTCGGCAGCTCTTCGGTGTATCCAGCAATCCAATCCATCCATCCATACCGCCAGCCAGGCAACTACCCATCCGTCCCTCCCTCTGTCCTCCATCCTCCATCCTGCATCTCGGCTGTGGCCCCAGCGGCCGCTGTTGCCAGCGCTTTGTACTTTCCATTTGTACGCGGCGCATGTATCGCCAACTTTATTCGTCTTTATTTTCTCTCCATTGACAATTTATTAGCGCTGCACAAACACAGCCGTGTACGCGTGCAAATGCAGGCAGAGGCGCTACCAGGACTACTGCAAAAAAGAAGAACGAACCGGGTAATAACACGGCTCGGCTCGCCTTGCCCCGTACGAGTGCCAAATGGCAAAAATAAATTTTAAACTGAAATCCGATGAAGACGCAACAACGAGAGTGGTGATTGAAATGTATATACTCCCTTCTCTGTGTGTGTGTGTGCGTGTGTGTGAGTGTTTGGCTGTGGTGGTACGAGGAGGATTGCTGGCTTTCATTTAATTTGTCGCCTGTTTTCGCATTTTTTGCCATTATGTTTTTTGTGCACTCGCACGAGTATTCCACAAAAATCGGTCTCCAGTTATGTGCTTCGGTGACAATTGGCAACTGATTATGTGCAGCCGGAAATCCTTGAGCAATTTGGGTCGGCCTCTTGGGAAGCTCGAGCGGGGTGTGCTCTGCATTAATGTTGCGGACATATGCCAAGACTTAATTTGAAAAGTGTTTTGTCGCTCTACATCGCATGAGCAGGAATGCTTGCTTGGGGCATCTACGCGAACGAGGGTTGCTCCAAGAGTACTCAGCCTGGCACAAGGAACTTTTCCTGTGCTTCTCGGTTTGACCGTCATTCCTCATTATGGTTGAGTTTTGTACAGTTTCAGTTTGCGTCGGGTTTTAGTATTCTAGACAAATATGGAACTGTACTGATTTATTAATGGCCCCATTATCTTCACCTCTCACTCTATCACAATATATCCTTCCTTTCCTGCCTCTTCAAGATTCACTCTTTCTGTATCTTGTACAGTCTCTCTCATACATTTCCTTTAATTTTCTCTCTCTCTAAGATACTATCTTTAATTCTCTCTCTTTCTCTCATACAATATTTTTCATTCTCTCTCTCCCTCATATCATCCTTCTCTCTCTCATATAGTATCTTTAATTCTCTCTCTCTCTCTCATGTATTATCTTTAATTCTCTCTCTCTCTCTCTTATACTCTCTCTTTAATTCTCTCTCTCGCTCATATACTATCTTTAATGCTCTCTCTCTCTCTCTCTCATATCCTATCTTTAATTCTCTCTCTTTCTCTCAGATACTATTTTTCACTCTCTCTCTCCCTCATATCTCTCTCTCTCTCATATAGTATCTTTAATTCTCTCTCTCTCTCATGTTCTATCTTTAATTCTCTCTCACTCTCTGTTAGAGAGATATACTATTGATACTATGAGATATACTATTTTTAATTCTCTCTCTCTCTCCCTGATATCATCTCTCTCCCATTCTCATATACTATTTTTAATTCTCTCTCTCTCATATCATCTCTCTCTCTCATTCTCATATACTATCTTTAATTCTCGCTCACTCATACATATATTATATTTAATTCTCTCTCTCCCTCATATTCTCACTTATTCTCTTTCATTATCTCTCATTTTCTCTCATTCCCCCTCATTATCTCTCATTCTCTCTAATTCTATCACTCATTCTCTCTTTCATTCCCTCTCCCTCTCCCTCTCCCTCTCCCTCTCCCTCTCCC
This sequence comes from Clusia tigrina, assembly GCA_920105625.2. Lineage (NCBI taxonomy): Eukaryota > Metazoa > Arthropoda > Insecta > Diptera > Clusiidae > Clusia > Clusia tigrina. Next base: position 189,228,347 of record OV050031.1, on the reverse strand, counting down.
TCTCCCTCTCCCTCTCCCTCTCCCTCTCCCTCTCCCTCTCCCTCTCCCTCTCCCTCTCCCTCTCCCTCTCCCTCTCCCTCTCCCTCTCCCTCTCCCTCTCCCTCTCCCTCTCCCTCTCCCTCTCCCTCTCCCTCTCCCTCTCCCTCTCCCTCTCCCTCTCCCTCTCCCTCTCCCTCTCCCTCTCCCTCTCCCTCTCCCTCTCCCTCTCCCTCTCCCTCTCCCTCTCCCTCTCCCTCTCCCTCTCCCTCTCCCTCTCCCTCTCATTCTCCTTCTCATTCTCTCTCTCATTCTCTTTCTCATTTATACAATCTCCTTTGCACACTCTCTCTCCACCACATTATTTCACAATGTCTCTCTATTTTTGCCTTATTTGCTCCCTGTTTCCCTACCTCTCTCACACACTTTGTCTCTATCTCTATATATATGTATGAGTATTTCTCTCTCTTTCTCTCTTTATCTCTCTCTTGCTCTTTCTCTCTTTTTCTCTTTATCTCTTTCTCTCTTTTTCTCTTTCTCTCTTTATGTCTCTCTCTCCCTTTCTCTCTCTTACTCTCACTTTCACTCCTACACAATCTCTCTAACAACCTCTTTTCCTCTTACAACCTTCATTTTCCCCCTCTTTTTCCTCCCTATCTTGACCGCCCTCTATCTCTCTCTATCTCTGTCTATCTCTTTGTATCTCTGTCTATATCTCTCTCTCACTTTCTCTCTGTCTCAAACTTTCTCTCTCTCTATCTCTCTCTCACTTTCTCTCTCTCTCTCTCACTTTCTCTCCCTCTCTCTCTCTCTCTCTCATACACTCCTCGGTCACACCTTCTCTCGCTTCGGCATAAATCCCCTTCAAACCGTAGCTCAGTAATGCAGCCACTTCTGCCACTCCTTTCGTGCATTTGTTCGCATTATCGGGTGCTTCCTGTACTTCAATTGCGCGTCCCGGTATGCTGCCTCCGCCACTCCCTTGGTTCGGCTTTAATTTTGTCCACATTTTGTTTGTTGGCTCTATTTGCACTAATCTAATGCTTCAAATCGCAGCTGCCCGGTCTCTGTCGCTTCCGGTGTCCATTTAATTTCATCTGGCACTGGCACTGGCACTGGTACTGGCACTAGCACGGCCACCGGCTGCAGGCATAGCAGGGCCCCACGCCACTCCTACCTGCATGCAGAGTTTAGATAAATTTTTTAACTTTTCATTCATTTTTTGGCCTTATCCTCCGCTGGCCTGACGAGGCCTCGCCTGCCCTCGCCTGGCCTGGGCTGGAGTGGCGCAAACACAAGGAGTTGCAGTCGCATAAAAACGATGTCCAACACGGGATTCCATCAGATTAATGCTTGTTAATGCTGTCGCCAATTTAATTGATACAGCAGCGTGCATGCATGTTGCCGCAATCCCCCCATGGCCGCCCCTCCTGCTGCTAATTCCATTACCGCCGCTGCCTCCGTTGCCGGTTTTCGTGGCTAGTTTATTGAATATTTGTTTGCCTCACTTTAATGCCGACTGCTTCTTTTCTGTGTCGTTGTCGCATATGCAGACGCAGACGCTGCTACTGGCTGCTTGTCTGCCTGCCTCCCTGCCTGCCTGCATAGTTCTTGCTAGATGGAGCATGCAATCGTGTAATACCCGCTCGCTCGCCGTTTGTAGGGATTTCGTTTTCGCTCTCTCTCTTCTTGCGTTGCTTCGTCCCTTTGCTCCTTTCTGGCATTTGGACCATGTTTGTGTTGGCTCAAACGAGCAGGTGCTTCTTGGAGCGTGTTCATTTTAATTGATGAGGGATTTGCATTTTTTTCCAACTAAACCTATTTTCTCCTTTTGCATTTCTGTTTTTGCTGCCGTTGTCTTCGCCTTCGTCTTCGTCTTCCTGCCGGAGTATGTGAAAACAATTATAATTGCACACTGGAGAGGGTTCTTTATGGAAGCAGTCAACTTAATGGAATCGAATTCCGCTTCAAAATAGGCCTTAAATTGTTTGTCCGGCCGTTAATTAGAGGACAAGAGGAAAGAGTTGCATTAATAATTCGCAGAAGCAAAGGAAATCAGAGAAAACTTAATTAATAGTAGCGAAAGATTGCTCGATAGCTTCGGTCGCTGCATTAATCAGTTGATCATCATCAAGCTCGAAATGAGGAACCAGAGCGTCTCTGGGGAGTATGACTAGATTATCCATACTAATCTTATTAAGAAACATTGAAGTAAGCAAGGATTTCGACAGTACGACTAGATCGTCCGTCGTAATCGTATTCAAAAACAATGAAGATATTGACAGATAGATAACACCTTCATCTGGTCGTAGACTACCTGGATAGCCAAGTTAGGCATCCATATAATAAGTCGCAAATATTGAGCAAAGGCAATTATCTAATAGAGAATTTGTCTGCTTAGAAAAATGTTTATGTATTACGTACACTCGTTACCTTAAGTAGCCAGGGTAAAGAATCCAATTACCAGTACGCTGAAGTATCCAATTAACTGTATCCCGAAGTATACAAATACCAGTTATCTGAAGTATCCAATTACCAGTAATCTCAAGTATCCAATTACCAGTTATCTGAAGTATCCAATTACCAGTTATCTGAAGTATCCAATCACCAATAGTCTGAAGTATCCAATTACCAGTTATCTGAAGTATCCAATTACCAGTAATTTGAAGTATCCAATTACCAGTTATCTGAAATATCCAATTACCAGTCATCTGACGTATCCAATTACCAGTTATCTGAAGTATCTAATTACCAGTAATTTGAAGTATCCAATTTTCCAGTAATCTGAAGTATCCAATTACCAGTAATTTGAAGTATCCAATTACCATTTATCTGAAGTATCCAATTACCAGTAATCTGAAGGATCCAATTACCAGTAAGCTGAAGTATCCAATTACCAGTTATCTGAAGTATCCAATTACCAGTTATCTGAAATATCCAATTACCAGTTATCTGAAGTAACCAATTACCAGTAATTTGAAGTATCCAATTACCAGTAATCTGAAGTATCCAATTTTCCAGTAATCTGAAGTATCCAATTACCAGTAATTTGAAGTATCCAATTACCATTTATCTGAAGTATCCAATTACCAGTAATCTGAAGGATCCAATTACCAGTAAGCTGAAGTATCCAATTACCAGTTATCTGAAGTATCCAATTACCAGTTATCTGAAATATCCAATTACCAGTTATCTGAAGTAACCAATTACCAGTAATTTGAAGTATCCAATTACCAGTAATCTGAAGTATCCAATTACCAGTTATCTGAAGTATCCAATTACCAGTTATCTGAAATATCCAATTACCAGTTATCTGAAGTAACCAATTACCAGTAATTTGAAGTATCCAATTACCAGTAATCTGAAGTATCCAATTTTCCAGTAATCTGAAGTATCCAATTACCAGTAATTTGAAGTATCCAATTACCATTTATCTGAAGTATCCAATTACCAGTAATCTGAAGGATCCAATTACCAGTAAGCTGAAGTATCCAATTACCAGTTATCTGAAGTATCCAATTACCAGTTATCTGAAATATCCAATTACCAGTTATCTGAAGTAACCAATTACCAGTAATTTGAAGTATCCAATTACCAGTAATCTGAAGTATCCAATTACCAGTTATCTGAAGTATCCAATTACCAGTTATCTGAAATATCCAATTACCAGTTATCTGAAGTAACCAATTACCAGTAATTTGAAGTATCCAATTACCAGTAATCTGAAGTATCCAATTTTCCAGTAATCTGAAGTATCCAATTACCAGTAATTTGAAGTATCCAATTACCATTTATCTGAAGTATCCAATTACCAGTAATCTGAAGGATCCAATTACCAGTAAGCTGAAGTATCCAATTACCAGTTATCTGAAATATCCAATTACCAGTTATCTGAAGTAACCAATTACCAGTAATTTGAAGTATCCAATTACCAGTAATCTGAAGTATCCAATTACCAGTAATCTGAAGTATCCAATTACCAGTTATCTGAAGTATCTAATTACCAGTAATTTGAAGTATTCAAATTCCACTAATCTGAAGTATCCAATTACCAGTTATCTGAAGTATCCAATTACCAGTTATCTGAAGAATCCAATTACCAGTAATCTGAAGTATTCAATTTCCACTAATCTGAAGTATCCAATCACCAGTAATCTGACGTATCCAATTACCAGTTATCTGAAGTATTCAATTACCAGTTATCTGAAGCATCCAATTACCAGTTATCTGAAGTATCCAATTACCAGTTACTTGAAATTCACTGCCACCAAATCATTGTTTTCCGCTGCTAAGTTCACAATAGTCTTGACCCCATAATGTGGCAACATGCATTTCTAAGTGCTTTTTTTGTTCCTCGCCAGGAAACCCCCCAGCGTTGTGGTGTCATTATTTGTTACCACAATCTTTCAACACATATCTAGATATTCTGGCGTTTTTCTGGGTCACCACCCATTTAATACTATCAATCCTGCTCGAAATGGTCTGGAAAACTTCAGAGATCTGCAAGAGTGCTCTTTTGAGTCATCTGATAAAATAGAAACACACTCTTTAAATGGTTCTTCAAATTCCCTTCCTATAATATGAATGCTTCCAGGATATCGCTGTGGGTGGTGTGGAGGTGGTAACAAACCCGCTAACGTGCCAGCTCATCTAAAATGGCATATAAGATTTGTTCAATTCCCTATTTTCAAGTTGCTAAACATAACTTCCGACTACTTTGGTCAATTGTATGAGATTCCAACTACAAAACTTATCGAAGTCGTTATTTTTAACGTGTTCGGAGGTGTTCGCTTATGTGACTTAACGATTTTTATGGCTTGTGTATAGAATAAGTCTTTCCTCTCCCATTGACAGAACATTTGTTGCCCTCCTTTTCGAAAGCTTTGAGCAAAGGGTGGACTAGAGTTGAATTACCTTCTTTACGGGTTTCGATTCCACTCGCCGAATAGTGTCCAGTAACAAGGTGGAGGACACCCTTACCTGAGCATGGCCTCGTTCTTCCTAAGTTGACAATGAATACGAGTGAGAATGTGACTTCCACGATGGTTTGAAATTCTCCAAATGATCGTTCTACTTCTACAGAGCTCTGTTCTAGAAGCCTCAATCGGTCGAACATGGACTCTTTTGTGATTTTTTTTTCGTCTCTCCTTTGGTTTTTACCTTTTGTTTAATTTTTATATTTTCCACATTTATTTTGTTTACTTTTGTGTTTTTTTATTGTTCGTTTATTGTTCGAGTATTTTTTATTTTAATTTCATGCCAGTTTCTCATCTGCAGTAACCCAATAAATTCCATGAAAATATGCACGGCATTTCCGCAACATGCCTCCAGCTCGCATCGGAGCAATTAAACAAGCAGCATATTTATAATGATCCGGCAATTCGGTTGATTATGGCCGCAGTGCTTAATGCTCGATAGACCGTGACAACTGAGTTTTTAATATGCCAGATTCCGTACAAAGCCGGTGGAACGTTCTATCGAGCGTGAACAAAACAGACAAAAGTGCGAGCTAATAAAACTGCGAACTCATAAAGAACTTTGTCAACAAGCGGTGACATTGTTGTTTATAAGGGAGGGCAACGCGGAGCAGGCAGACGTAGTTGCGTTATTAAACAGCAGAGAAACATGGTCAGTCACTCTTGATAGAGGCGGGATTGAAAACTATGTGTCGTTTATTGGATGACAAATATAACGATACCTTAATTGTGGGAATTTGTTCAGAAGGGAGGGAGGTTCACCAAGCGGTGGAAAGGTTTTGACGAATGGAATCATCATCATCATTAAATTTGTTTATTATTGGTTATACTACATGCAAGTAACTCGGGAACTGAGCTTAATATCAATTTGTGGACGCTTAGAATAGTTAAGCAAATTAATTGGGTTGTTGTATTTGGTTTCGAGTCTCCCAGATGGTGTCTGTGAATCTGAATCGATGGTGTCTACTTTGCCTCTGACTATTCATTTTATTCATTACGTGGGTGGGGAAGGAAGAAGAATAAAGTTTATAACTCGCAAAGAAAATTCGTCGAGATCTACACAGAACTCTAACTCTCTACATTAGATAGTGAAATGTGGCAACTTCCTCTCTCGACTAATATCATAAACGATTAATTTCCCACCACTTCTTCATATGAATGAACTTAAATTTGACAAATTTCTAACAATGGGGTGTCTGTGCTCATATCACAGTCATCGGGGGTTGTAGCAAGCGTTCACAATAGATGCCCCTTCGCCCCCCTTTGTCCATTGACTGCTTCTGACATACCCAGGACTGGAAATATTTGGACTACTCTGTGGTGGTGTGCTGAATTACGTGTAAGTTGAAACTTGACAAGCAGAAACATTTTAAGACAAATGCGAATTATTTAAGCGACAATGCTCCGCTTAATCCGCTCCCCTCCACTGCTGCCCCGCCCCCTCCCGCTTTGCTAACTTTACAGTTTTAATTAAATTAATCACCGCAATCCGACCTATGCACATGCAACATTGCGTAACTAAGCACACAACGGCGCTCTGGCCTTTCACTGCAACCACACACACACACACACACACACGCAGCGCACACACACCTTCACACCGTCACTCACTCTCTCACTCACACATACACATGAATAAAGTGCCGCGTTTACGGAAACTAATCGAAGCAATTTGTTAAAATGTCAGCTTTGTCTCGGATAAAGCCCCACATAACGGTGCAAACACCTTCGACTGCAGTCAGCCTCATGCACAAACTCGGAATTGAATAGCAGCGCCTCCACGCCTGCCACGCCGATGCGCCCACTTCAGTCAAAGGCACACATCCACATGCATCTATAGACAGCCAAACGGATGGCCAGACAGACGGACAGAGAGACAGAGAGACCGACAGAGCGACAGAGCGACAGAGAGACAGAGAGACAGACAGAGCGACAGAGAGACACACACAGACAATGTTGCCATGTTGCACTAATAAAAGACAAACGAGAAATGGAATTTTGTTAATTTTGTCGTATTAAAAGTTTTTGTGACGCGCGCGCGACTTTTGTAATGAAGCAGCATTAAGTGTCGCCTCGCCGCCACTCACCGCCGTTCGCCGCTTACACCGCCAGCCACCGCTATGCCCCCTCCACCCTCCGTGGTGCTCGTATGCAAACTGCAATAGGAGCACGAATTGGCGGCGGTGGATGACATTTAAAGCGTTTGTGGCACTCGCAGTGGTTGTTATTTGATTAAATTAATGAGATTTATGCAATGCGGCATAATGTGTGAGGTGGCTCGGTGACTCGGCGGGCTCGGCTGGCTCTGTTGGCACCGTTGACGGCTGCCTGCTTGCCACCGTTCAGCGGTGTACGAGGCGCTTTGTGCCAGTGTCGACACTCTTGATGGCGGCAGTTTATAACGAACACGGTCCGTGATACCGATACGCTCAGTTGCAAAAATAGACAGGCAAACACAACAACAACAACAACAACAACAACAACAACAACGACAACAACAACAACGACAACAACAACAACAATAAAAATTATTACAGCAATTGAGAAAAACAAATTTAGAAAAAAGTGATTTTTTCCCTCCCAGTGCTAATTTTGTTTGAGCCACCACTGCTGCAGGTGTGGGCAGTTCTGTCCTCTTCCATGAATCCAATTAACTTTAACGATCTAATTTAATTTAGTGGCACTTTCATTTAGCGAAAGTGGGCCCCAGACAAAGCTGGAAGACTGCAGAAGAACTGGTATAGCTTAGAAGAACTAGTATAACGCAGTATAACTTGTATAACCCAGTATAACTTGTATAACGCAGTATAGCTTGTATAACTCCAGCAGAACTGGGAAACCCCAGAAGAATACATTGCATTCCAGAAGGGCCCAATTATGCAGTCTATCCCGTGAATATTTCTCTAAAATATCTTGATTTTGTAGAGGATTCTAATAACAATTTGAACTGAAACAATCCCTTAGAGCGAAATATATTGTTGCAATAATAGGGATAGTTCTGATTAGTTTTTTAGCGTGTCCTCGATCTCTTATTATATCCTGATGCTATTTACTATTATTGTGTTACTTACAACAGAAACTTACGAGTATATCAAATAATCAGTGGAGGTAATCATCATTATCCTCTAACTAAGATGCACTCTGCTATGCGTATCAATCATCGTTGGCAGAGATGGTTGGGATTCTCAGGGAGGGCTGGGATTGTCAGGGTGGGGTGGTATTCCCAGGGAGGGCTAGGATTCTCAGGGAGGGCTAGGATTCTCAGGGAGAGCTGGTATTCTCAGGGAGAGCTAGGATTCTCAGGGATGGTTGGGTTTCTCCGGGAGGGCTGGTATTCTTAGGAAGGACTAGGATTCTCAGGGAGAGCTGGGATTCTCAGGGAGAGCTGGGATTCTCAGGGAGAGCTGGTATTCTCAGGAATTACTTGGATTCTCAGGGAGGGCTAGGATTCTCAGTGAGAGTTGGGATTCTCAGGGAGAGCTGGTATTCTCAGGGAGGGCTAGGATTCTCAGGGATGGTTGGGTTTCTCCGGGAGGGCTGGTATTCTCAGGAAGGACTAGGATTCTCAGGGAGAACTGGGATTCTCAAGGGCGGCTAGGCTTCTCAGGGAGGGCTGGCATTCTCAGGAATTACTAGCATTCTCAGGGAAAGTTGGGATTCTCAGAGAGGGCTAGGTGTCTCAGGGAAGGCTGGGTGTCTCAGGGAAGGCTAGGTATCTGGGAGGGCTGGTATTCTTAGGAAGGACTAGGATTCTCAGGGAGAGCTGGGATTCTCAGGGACAGCTGGTATTCTCAGGAATTACTAGGATTCTCAGTGAGGGCTAGGATTCTAAGTGAGAGCTGGGATTCTCAGGGAGAGCTGGTATTCTCAGGGAGGGCAGGGATTCTCAGGGATGGTTGGGATTCTCCGGAAAGGCTGGTACTCTCAGGAATTACTAGTATTCTCAGGGAGAGCTGGGATTTTCAGGGAGAGCTGGGATTTTCAGGGAGACCTCGGATTCTCAGGGAGGGCTGGGATTCTCAAATTGAAATTCTCAAAATTTCGGTTGTTCGATACCCGCTTTTTATGTCAACCATTCTCAGAGTCTTGTTATCGAATCATTCGCCCTCTTTTCAGGTTTTGCGGCTTTCTCTTCCTGTTTTTTGTTCTTCCTCTACTCTTTGTTGTTCTTCCTATTTTGTGCGTACATTTTTCTATTTCTTATTTCCTCTCTTTCCCTCTCTTGTTGTTTTTGTCTCCTTATTTGCTGTTGCTTCTCTCTTTTTTGTTGTTGTTGTATCCTCTTTATGCGTTTTTTATTTTTGTAGTTGTTGTGTCTTTCTGTCCTTTGATCTGTTTTTATGTTTTCTTATTTTGCCTATTTTTTTGTTTCTTCTTTCTTAATTTTTCCCCTTTCCCTACTATTTCTTGAACTTTGTTTGTTTTCTAGTTTATTCCTTTTTCTTTCTCAATTTTATTGCAATATTCTCGCATTTTTTTCTCACTTTTTGTTATTACCTCATCGCCGCTCCTCTTTTTCCCCTTTTTTCTTTCTTGTTTCTTCTCTCTTTCTTTCCCTCTATCTTATGCCTTCTTTTATCTTTTTTAGTCGTTTTATCTCTCTTTTCTTATCTTTTTTCTATTTATTACCGTTCTGTTTTATTTTATCTTTTTCTGCTTTCTCTCACATCCTCGGCCTTTCAATCTCTCTCTATCATTTATTTTCTTCTGCCTTTATTATATGTTAAGAGAGACACTTTTATAATTTTTGTTGTTACTTTTCTCGTATTTTTGTTGTTCTTCTCTCTTTATTTCTTATTTATCCTCTATCCATTTGTCTCTCCCCTTCTCTTTATTCTTTTCTATCTCCTTCTCAGTCTCCTTCTCAATCTCCTTTTCTATCTTCTTATGTATATTCTTATGGCTTCCACCTTTTCTATCTACTTCTCTTTCTACTTCTTTATTCATTTCTTTCTCCATTTCTCTCTCACTCTCTCGCTATCATTCATTTTTCTCTTCCTTTATTATTCTTTTTCGCTCTCTTTTAGAATCTTTTGTTCTATTTTTCTATTATTTTAGTCGATTCTCACTTTCTGCTTCACAATTTATCTGCTTCTCTCCCTATCTGATTATCTCTTTACCTGTTTCTCTCTCTATCTGCTTCTGTCTCTCTCTTTTTCACTACCTAACTGTTTCTTTTTCTTTCTTTCAATATGTAAATGTTTCTCTCTCTCTCTTTCAGTATCTAACTGTTTCTCTCCCTCTATCTCTCTCTTCCAGAATCTGTTTCTCTCTCTATCTCTCTCTTACAGTATCTGTTTCTCTCTCTCTATCTCACTTTCACTACGTATCTGTTCCTCTCTCTTTTTCACAACCTATCTATTTCTGTCTCTCTCTCTCTCTCTCTATCTCTCTCTCTCTCTATAATCTATTTTTTATTCGTTTCTTCCCTCTTTTATAATACATTTTATTTCTATTTTTCTTTTATTTTTGTTGTGCCTTCTCTCTCTATCTCACTTTCACTACGTATCTGTTCCTCTCTCTTTTTCACAACCTATCTGTTTCTGTCTCTCTCTCTCTCTCTACTTGTTTATCTCCTTCTCTATCTTTTGCTTTAGCTCTTTCTACAGCTCCTAGCCTGCTAGCCTCCTCTATCTCTCTCTCTCTCTATAATCTATTTTTTATTCGTTTCTTCCCTCTTTTATAATACATTTTATTTCTATTTTTCTTTTATTTTTGTTGTGCCTTCTCTCTCTATCTCTCTTACACGCTCTCTCTGTTTATCTGTCTCTCTTTCCTTCTTTATCTCATTCTATGTTCTATCTCCTTCTCTATCCCTTTCTGTCTCTCCTCTGTTTTCTTATCTATCTCCTCTATATCCCCCTCTATCTTCTTCTCTGTCTTATTCTCTATCTTATATCTCCTTCCACGTTTCCTTCAATATGTGTCTATCTCTCACTATCTGTCATCTCTCTTCCTTTATTTTTTTTCTTCTCTCTTTTCTTGTATCGCTTTTGTTGTTATTTTCTCTTACAATCGGTACTGTCTTACACTTGGTTGGATAAAGTTATGATTTTTGCATTTTTCTTGCTTTCCCTCTTACCCGTATTTTTCTTCTCTCATTCACTTTGCTCAGTTTTCTCAGTTTTTGTATAGTTTTGTTCCTCGAACTTTCCTTATTTCTCTTCATTTTTCTTTCCATTCCATTTGTTCTGTTTTTCTCTTATTTGTATTGTTTTGTTTATAATTTTTTTTTTCCTTTCTCTTCTGTTGCTCCTCACTTTGTCTTGTTTTTATTCTCCGATTCTCTTGTTTATATTCTCCCACTCTTGTTTTTATTCTCCCACCCTCTTGTTTTTATTCTCTCTTTCTCTTGTTTGTATTTTCTCTTTCTCTTGTTTTCATTCTCGCACCCTCTTGTTTTTATTCTCTCATTCCCTCCCTATTTACCCTCGCCATTTTCCTCGCCTCATCAATTTAAGTATTAAAGCCTCCCTCGCACTTCTCTCAATTGTTTCTAACTTTCCAAGTGAACAAGCAACTGTTTGTTTGTTTGGCAGTGCTGCCAAGTTGGAGTGTTGTGGTTTGCATAGAAACTTAAACCCGGGCGCATCAACCGCCGCATTAACGCCGCTATTACGCGACTCCCCCGCGAAGCTCACTGGTAATCCGAATTACTCTGTATACTTACCACTTCATCTCGTCCCACAAGCCCTGCGAGTGCGTCAATGGAGTCCCCCCCCATATGCTCGCAATCTCGGATGCTCGCATGCTCGTTTGCACAGCATCAATTCCCAGGTTGCTCATACGCTCAGTGGCGTGGCAGTGATGCGGTCTGAGCTGTTGAGCGTTTGTTACAGTTCGGTTTTTGGGGCCACTGCCTTCGTCCTCCGTGGCGGCCCCACTCCACAACGGCGGCCGTGTGAGCCTTGCTTCATTTAAGAGTTTCATGTCACGCCTGCCGCCACTTTCGTTAACCGCAAATGAAATATTTTTATGACGTGATTGAAATTCGTTATCAAATTTGCATGCAAATGCAGCGCGACCGCAATTTGCAGTGCGCCGCAGTAAAATGAATTAACAAATTATTTTTGACACTCATTGTCAGGCGCAAACTGGCGAAACTGGCGAAACTGTTGAAAGGACTCGCATAACAAACACATCAGGAAAATGACAATAAAAAACGAACAACGAAAACAAATGAAAACAAATGAGATTCCGGCAGTAAAGCGCAGAAATGAATAATGCAAAAATGAGTTATGGAAGGCCCGAACGAACACACGCGCATGTTTGCATACAAACAAAGTGTTAATTTACACAAACAAATCATGTGCACGCACACCGAAGTAAACAAACAAACGCGGCGCTGCTCGGTCGCTCGCAACAATGGCGTTTAAATTGCTGCCTCTGCCGCCGCCGCTACCGCTGCCACTGCCACTGCCGCTACCGCTGCGTGATTGTTGCTTTGGCAGCAATTTGATACTTTTTTGTAATGACGTTTATTGTGTTTCTGTGTTGTGTGGCCGGGCAGGGGGTGGGGCTGGCGCGTAGGGAATTAGAAGGGCGCTGGTGGGGCCATGCTGGCTTTTAGCGTCGCTGTTGTGTGGAAATGGAATGGAATTAATATTTCAAATACTTATACAGGGCGACTGATGACTTTATGTAAATTATTCAAGACTTCTGGGATTAAATGGAATAGCTTTATGCGAAATGGAGTCCGTTGAGCAGTGGGAATCCTTCGTAATTGCAATGGTGGAAGGAATTGTAATGGAGTTATGAAACTCCTGCGATACAGAGATTTGCGGACCGTTGACCTGACCATCTGTGACATTCTGTCGAACAATTGTGTGCGGCTTCTTTGGTGACACTACGATTGGGGTATTCTCTGGGGAACTGGAAGTGTGTGGAACAGCAGAAGCGACATAGAAACTACCAAACAATGAAATCAGCATAAGTCAGACCTGGAACATCTCAACTGAACTGGAAAAGGTCTTAAAGTAAAAGTTGTGCACACTTTTGAAGAAAATACTCCCAACATAATAATTGCGAACACTCTGATGAAACTTGAAAGGACTGAATATGGACTGAAAGGAATGAATATAACTGGATGTGTTGAATAACCGACTGAGAAATGGAACAAACTGCTATTATATCAGGTCATTGCTAATCGATCCTAAAATAGTACACAGAAATGTTTGTGTACCAACCAAGGAAACATCAACTTAAGAGACTGTGAATACGTTTGAAGCCGAAGCTTCCTCAACAACCGCGTAGAGCAATTTACTCAACATTCTGGTCAATATTCTACAATTGGTTAGGACTGCCTAAAATATTCAATATTCACATTGTGACGAGAAAGTTAGGAATCTATTGAAATTCTGTTAGTGATTAGTGGGAGGTGTTTATTGTGAATCCATAAGTAAAAGGCCATAAACGCCAAGGCATAAACAGCAAGCGATATGCAACAAGTCACAAACAGGAATAGATACGCAACAAGAGATAAGTGCCAAGTCATAAAAAATAAGTAATAAACAATAAGATAAAAAGCGAGTTATAAGCAACGAGTTATAAACAACTTGTCATAAGCAACACAACATAAATAATTGCATCTCTGTTGCTCTAATAGACTTCCGTTTGGAGTGTGTAGAAATGACCTCGACAGCAGGTGAAATAAAAAAAGGGATATTTGACATAAAAAGAGGACAGAGGAGGCATTTATATACAGTAACGAGAGAGTGCAGTTGTGACTCGGAAGCAGAAGTGAAGCTATAAGACTGTAGAGAGGAATATATGGAATAAAAAGAGGACAGTGGAAACATATATATACAGTAACGAGAGAGTGCAGTTGTGACTCGGAAGCGGAAGTGTTATATATGCAAAATGACCATGTTAAACCCTGAGTAAACAACTTTTGCTAATTATTTGTTTAAGAAAATGACTGTAAAATTAAATTTCTTTGGAATTAAATTATTGAAGAAGTTTTTCAGAAGTGCTTCAGACAATCCAGTGATCGAACTCCTGGCAAATATTAATTTACATCACAGTGATAACATAACCAGAAAGCGATTTCCTCAATCGTGACTTATCATGAATGAATATTGCACTCAAAATACATGAAGAACCTTTGAGTTCCGTTACTATTCCCGGCTCAATAAGAGACACTAATGTCGATATCGTTTTCCCTCATCATCATCATTAAAGTTGCTATCTCTGAAGAGCTAACCATCTGAGTCTCGGAAAGTTGGTGATGTCACAGTTGTTGATGAAAGGGTTGTTGAAGGGAGAGTTGTTGAAGGAAGAAGTGAGTCTCAGAAGGTTGGTGATGGCACGGTTGTTGATGAAAGGTTTGTTGAAGGAAGAATTGTTGAAGGAAGAAGTGAGTCTCAGAAGGTTGGTGATGACACGGTTGTTGATGAAAGGGATGTTGAAGTAAGAGCTGTTGAAGGAAGAATTGTTGAAGGAAGAAGTGAGTCTCAGAAGGTTGGTGATGACACGGTTGTTGATGAAAGGGATGTTGAAGTAAGAGCTGTTGAAGGAAGAGTTGTTGAAGGAAGAAGTGAGTCTCAGAAGGTTGGTGATGACACGGTTGTTGATGAAAGGGATGTTGAAGGAAGAGTTGTTGAAAGAAGAGCTGTGGAAGGATGAGTTGTTCAAGGAAGGTTTGCTGAAGGAAGGTTTGTTGAAGGAAGGGTTGGTTCATTGTAAAGTATTGCAATTACCTCTAAAGGAGAACATATCAGTATAGAGAGGGCATGGGGACCAAAACAGTTCTCAGTTCAGATTTGAAATTAATCATGTTACAAAGTTCTAAATTGGCTGCTGCAGTGATACTCGGCCATTTATTTCAGGCTTCAACAGTGAATATAAAAGAATGCCCATATGAAGAACCATGCAAGTAGTTCAAGAAATCAACGCCTCTGAGCAGATCGGTGATTCGTATGCCCGTAATCTCTATTTCATATAAATTTTACCTGAGCTTCTAAGTGAGTTCCACACCTGAACGAGTTTCCCATGAAACTGCACAAAATTGAAGGCATGCTCAGCCATACCACGCCTTCCTGCAATAAAGACATTTACTTTTAAGCGGAATTTATTTATGGGCGCATAACGCAACATCGCCGCTGAAAAGAGGCAACAATGCCTTGTCAGGAGAGCCCGCACCCAGCCCCAGAAACGAATTGTTAGCTCGCTGCTCATGTCAGAAATAAAGCACAAAAGAATGCGAGCACACACGCACGCGGGCAGAAATGCATGTGTACGAAAATTATTTAGTTGAAAATTTACAAGAAACATGAACTCATAATGTCCATCAACACGAATCTTATCGGCGGAGAAAATCAAACCAACAACAACAACAACCACAACAACAGCAACAACTCTGTCGACACATAATTTTCAAGAAAATGCGTGCACACAAAACTACACAAAAGAATTTCTGTGGCTGCGCTTGAATGTGTGTGTGTGTGTGTGTGTGTGCGTGCGTGTGCAGGTCTCCGTCTGCGTCTGTGGCTGTGTCTGTGTTTGCCTCTGTGTGCTTCGCTGTGCCTTGGCGTGCTTTCGAACGATTAAATTTCGTGCGCCTAAAAGTAGGTCAAACTCTGATGCAATGCGCGCTCATCATTTGAGTACACACCGCGTATAGAACGAACTGCGATGCACCCGCCCACTCTCCCTGCCCATCAAGCATGGTGTTGTAGAAGAGATTATCTCAAGTGTAAACACGAAACGATTTCAAACACTTCGCACCACAAAAATTGAATTAAAAATGGAGCAAACCGAACAAGAGGAGTCTGTCTCATGGGACAGAGTCATGCCCCTCTATCCAGTGGCTGGTTCAAGTACCGAACGGGGGCATCCAACTCAACTGATCAGCCCACTCAGTATGCAGGCAAACACGCAGCGCTACGGCAGCACTGAAATAGGCGATTTGCATAAATATATGCACTCGATTGAGCAACTGAGTGTGTCTGTGTGTGTGTGTGTGTGTTGTGAGTCAGTTGCAATTGAGGGCAGTGGCTTCTCAATGGCATCGCAGTGGCTTTGTCATGACTAATTTTAGCTTAAGCTGAGCCGCAGTTGACCTCAACGACCCGACCGCAGTTTGACATCATCAGCACCTTTTCCCTTGGCCTGACTGGCCAGGCTCTCGAAGCTCATAAGTGCTGCCACCACCATTTGGCAAAGCCGCTTAAAATTATGTGGCAGATTTATAAATACTTATCAATTCCCTCCTCCCTCGTCTTTTGGCTGTTGCTGCTGCTGCTGCTGTTGCTCTTGCTGAATGGTGTTGTTGTGCATTAACACTCCGAACATGACTTAAATCCCTGCTAATGACATTTCGTATTCATGCCCACACACGCCTCAATTGTTGAATTACGCTGTCGATTTGCATTGATACGCGCTGCTAAATTATGCGGGCAGGCACGGCCGACTTCGTTGCTGCTGCCGTTGTTGTTGTTGTTGTTGTTGTTGTTGGTTTTGGTAATGACGAAGGTGTTTCATAATGCGTTGTGTGTACTCATCTACAGAAGCGCAAAGGTGCCAAAGCTCCGCTAATGGCATTTCGTGTTTTATGGGCAGAATTGCTCAGCGGAGCAGCGGCAGAATGAGGAGAGACCATCAATCAAAAGTGATTTCAAATTGGTTTATTGATTTGTTCCTCTTGAATTTTAAATAGTTGCTTGTGTGGATACCATGATTTGGTGATTCAAACTGTGCTTCAAACTGTATCGCGTTCTTGAGCACCTCTGATTGCATGATCCTATTGGTATCTTCACCTAGTTCAAGAACATTCAAAGCGTTCTTCGTAAACGAGGCTCACATTAATAACAAAAAAGAATGATTCTGGAGCTGATTGAGGAGATTTCCATAGATCTAGAAAAATAAACCGTCTGCAATGGAGTCAACCCCGGCGGCACCATTCTATCGACATTCAACCGAATCGCGCGATACTCATTTCATGACTATGATAACAAATTTCTAATTCAGATTTGTGGGTCCAAATTTGACTCAAGTTGATTTGGAAGAGATGCGGTTTCAATGGAACGTGTTTAGATACCGCAGCAAGAAACATTTGGTGACATAATTGCGTCGATAAATGGATCTGGGTATTGCCCTCCTCAGGATCATGTGAGCGAAAGTCTCTGGTAGTGAAGTAATTGCTTTATAATTTGAACTATCCACAAATTGTTGTATTGGACACCATAATAGGACGCGTCATTGGAGAAAACTGGCTACCAGAGGTGTCAGAATTTATCCAAAATTGGACTGAAAGACATGCTAAAAAGACATCATTCAAAGTCACGGATTATACAGATACTATTTAGATATTATACAGATACTATTCAGGTATTATACAGATAGTTGAATGACTCTGCAGAGATTTTATTGATTTTTATGAGGGCGATGTAGAGACTATTCAAATATTATTAATAGATTATGCAGAGACTGTACTATTTAAGGACTATTTAGCTACTATATAGAGACTATCCCACAACAAAGAAGGTATAATGCTCACTATTCAGGAGTTATTCTGATAGTTGCAGGATCAATAAGAGGATTTTCGACTGCTATTCAGAGACTATGAGGAGGCTATTTATGTTAGGCAACTATTCAGAGATCATCCATAGGGTATACTCCCCATATAAATTCTATAAAAATTTATATACTCGTAGAGACTATAAAGAGACTATTCAGCGAGCATATTGAGATACTATAAATACTATTCAGAAGCCATTCAACGGCTTTTTGGAAGTTATTCCCATATTATTCAGAAGCCATTGAAAGGTTTTTTGGAATATATTCCTATACTATTCAAAGGCCATTCAAAGGCTTTTCGGAAGATATTCCAATACTATTCAGAGGTCATTCAAAGGCGTTTCGGAAGATATTCCAATACTATTCAGAGGTCATTCAAAAGCGTTTCGGAAGATATTCCAATACTATTCAGAGGTCATTCAAAAGCGTTTCGGAAGATATTCCAATACTATTCAGATGGCATTCAACGGCCATTCAACGGCCATTCAACGGATTTTTGGAAGTTATTCAAATACTATTCAGAGGCCATTAAAAGCTTTTTTTGGAAGATATTCCAATACTATTCAGAGGCCATTCAAAGGCTTTTTGGAAGAAATCGCAATGCTATTGAGAGGCTATTCAAAGGCTTTTCGGAAGATATTCCAATGATATTCAGAGGCCATTCAAAGACTATTCGGAAGATATTCCAATACTATACACATATGGAGGATTTATAGAGGATTTATAGAGGATTTGTAGAGGATTTGTAGAGGATTTGTAGAGGATTTATAGAGGACTTATGGAGGATTTATAGAGGACTTATTGAGGATTTATAGAGGATTTATAGAGGATTTATAGAGGATTTATAGAGGATTTATAGAGGATTTATAGAGGTTTTGTAGAGGATTTATAGAGTATTTATAAAGAATATATGCAGAATATATACAGATTATGTAGAGATTATATAGAGGTTATACAGAGATTATATAGTGATTATATAGAGATTATATAGGTGTTATATAGAGGTTATATAGAGGTTATATAGAGATTATATAGAGATTATATATAGAGATTTTATTGTGATTATATGTATAATATAGAAATGTAGCCTTTATATACTATTTCTATACAGGGACTATATAGATACCATATTTTCAGAGACTATTAATAGAGTATACAAAGACTATTCCGAGATTATTCTAAAAATATTGTGACACTATAGACTGTATTCAGACACTTTTCATCGATTGTTCATAGAAAATTCAGATACTATATGGAAGTGATTAAAATTCTATTCAAAAACTATTTGGGGACTACTGAGGAACGATACATAGACTGTTCAGATATTATTCATAGATTATAAAGAGGCTATACAAAAAGCTATACTATAGAGAGACTACATATTCTATATAGAGACTACATTTTCTATATAGATACTACATATTCTATATACAGACTACATATTCTATATAGAGACTATAAAATACTGTTCAGAGACTACGAGTATGCCTCTTATCATCAATATATGCCTCTTATCATCAGTATATTGAAAAGGCTTGTGGAGTTGTAGATTGTATCTTTGGTAAGTCATCAAAAGCAGCAGTGGTTACATGTATTTTTGAGATTGAAGCAACGACAACACCACCTACAACACCCCCAACAACAATCACTATCACCACAACATCAACACCTACAGTAAATATTAAGTTCAGTCAGAAAAGCAAAACCAACAATTTATTAAACAAACACTTGCAGGGCCGTTTCTAAAGAACTCTGAATAAGGGGGGAAAAGTTCTGTGCGAAATCAATCGCCCACTTGCATCCCGTTATGCACAAAGCCTCATCTTGCTGCTCTCCATCTCGCAGTTGAGTCGCACAGAGTCAGTTATGCTGTGAGGTATTAGTAATCATGTGGACAATCAATGTGAGTAGCAGTTGGAGAGCTTGTTTGTATTTGGTTAGTCGACGAATTCAGAGCAAATAAACCAAAGTGAATTGTTGTTGCTTTTGCAAGTCACCTCATTTAAGGTAAACACGAAACAGCGCGCTCCGCAACAACGCAGCACTCCGGGCAATTAACTTTGGCAAAGCCAAACATTCCCCACAAAGGCACTAAAACAGCCCCAGCATCAGCGGCGGCCGAACTCGCACGCACACAACGCAACTATTACGCAACGCCATAAAAGTGCGTTTAAACAAAAACTAAACGGAACAACAAAACAACCAAACAACGGCGAACAACAACGTTAAACAACGTGAAAAGTAAATATTTAAAAAGTAAACAACGATTTAGCGCATTTTGAGCTGAAAGCCACTCGCCACTTGGGCCATTGCCGCTGGCTTCGGGCTGGTTTAGGAGATAAAATCACCGCAAGCCATTTAAACCGAGAGCAATCCCGCCGCAGTGCAGCACATTCCAAAACAAATACGCGTGCTCACTGCAAATCGTACATGCCTCCATGCCTCCATGCCTCGGTGCCGGGCAGCTACCGCGGCTAATTAGCTGGGCACACGCAGCCGCACGCACGGAGGCAAGCGCTGGCGATGTTTGCACTAAATCAGATGCGAAATACCGCAGCAGTTCCCCGTTTATGACCCAAATTCTTCATCTCTCGTTTCTTCAGTTCTCCAAGTCAACGCTGAGAGGTCAGGTTTCCTACGTAGGAGTAGGAGTGGCAGTTCTGGACCAGAAAGCTGCAATAATGCTTGTTTGAATCTTCTGCTTAACTTTGGTTCAAAGTGTATTGTGAGTATTCGCACTGGGAGATAAGCGATTGGGAATGAACCATCAACTATTTTGGTCTGGCAGCTCCACTGGTCTGGAAGCTCCACTGGTCAGGAGTAGTGCAACCAACTTATTGACTCAATATCTCTCTTTGGAAGCAATCCACTCGCTTCACAACTGAACTTCACACAAGCGAGTAAAGTGGGATCGAGGATAATGTTTACAGCAAACTGTTCGAGTAAACAAAGGTCGAGATTCCAGGGCCTTCTCGTTTGACCATGTCGGCTTTCCCAGCCATATTCCTTGGCACAGCATCACGCTCGAATTAGCAAATATTTTCGCTGACACTCGTTTAGCAAAATTGATGGAAGGAATATGAGCAAAATAAATATATACTCCTATGTACACAGCTGAGGCAACACGTACGCATGCGTCGCCGCTTTGTTGGGCAAACATCCACAGACGTCACCTCGGTACGCCAGAGCGCAGCCTGTCGCTGTGCAGAAACCGAAACCGTAACCGCACATTGGAGGAGCGTCTCGTAACTGGCTGAGTGCCTCCGAGTGAGCACAACTGTCTAAAAGGCCAACCAATGTGACTTATGCGCAGCCAGGCAGCCACACAAGCACTACGCGGTACGGTGGAGGAGCCAGGGCGGGGCAGGGCGGAGGCAGACGCGCGGCTGACGAGTTTGCTTAACACTGCTTCAACCTGATGCCATTTTAGTCATTCTCCGCTGCAGTTATTGTCTTATGCCGAGTTGACTTGGCTGCGCCGCTCTTCTCAGGCCCTCCCCCCACCACTCGTCTCTGCCACCAGCGCTGTCTCTGTGGCAAGTTGCACGTTGCAAGAAGCCGTAAAAACTTTTAACCTCAATTTAGGCCTCAACAAATAAACCATAAATGGTTTTTTATTGCATTTTTTCCTGATGTTGTTACTCGTACTTTTCATTGTTTGTGCAGCAGTGTGAGTGGTCCGTGTGGCTGTGTGTGTGTGAGTGTGTGTGTGTGTGGCTGCCTCGTGATTTGTGTGCAATTTCAGTTATGAGTGGAAAATTGAATTAAGTGCATGCGTGTGGCTCTTGCGCCGCTTTCCATTGAGGTCAAAGTTTGTTGACTTTTCAGCTGGTTGTGATTTAGCTTCCTCAACTCTTCTGCTTCCTCAACTCTTCTGCTTCCTCCTCTACCCGCTTCTTTTCTTTTGCAACAATGTAATTTAATTTTCGTTTCCCTTCTTCTACTTTCAGGTATGTTGGATATTTACAATGCAGAAGTCAACGCTGTGAGTGAGTAAAGCGACTTTCGTTATTTTTGGTATTTCATGTTTAAGTTTCACTTTCACTTTTTGCTCAGGGCAATCACGGAGAGAACGAGTACTGTAGTTGTTTGGGACATAATCGAATCAGACACACAACTTTTTCCCTGATATATGTGAGAATCCTTATTTGGGCAGTAACAATACTCACAATTTGGGCAGGAAAGTTCTAATGTGAAACAACCTTTCGAAAAACAGACCGCTTCGCTATGGAAATATCCGCTTGTATCAGATGGAAATGCTTATGTACATTGCTTGACTTCTTTGGGGATACTTAAGCAGACAAGTACCAGGAGCAATCAAATAAGTTCCGCGGAAAGTTTAAAAACTGCCTGGGGATTTAGTGTAGTCAATATAGGAGTCGGACAATTAAATAGATCCCAACTATGTAATGGGGTTTTCAGTTGGTATATTAATCCAAACGCACCCCTGAACTTTGTTTATGATCTGGAAATGCCAAAACGTCAGTCAAGGTTTACATTTTTATCCTGGTCAAGTTCACGAACGAGAAACGTTAAGTTATGAAAAATTACTATCGAAATTCTGAGTCGGTGGTCGCAACTTTAAGAGCGCTTGCTCCAATTTTCGGCAGTAGTAATCGTCCCACCAGACCGACTATAGTGGATAAATTCCAGTCAATATATTCCCTGTCGCCAGTGAAGCAACGCACCGAATGAACTACCTTCAGTTCAAGTTCAAGTGCTTCAGTTCAAAATGAGCCAAATCAGTCGATTCCACGCCGTTCCAAGCATTTGGAATTTCTCAGTCCACATTGTATCAAATTTTGCATAAAGATCTTGGCCTACATCTTTACAAGATCAAATTAACTCAAGAACTGAAGCGTCTTGATCATTTGAAGGGCCGAAATCTGTCCGATTGGGCTCTGCAAAACTTTGACGAAGCTTCTGAATTTCATCGAAAAATAATCTTCAGTGGTTAAGTTCATGTTTGGCTTAATGGGTTATACTTAATGGGACACCAACAAACAACAAACTCACATGTGCTTTGGGCTTCCAAGAGACTCCATTGTATCCACAAAAGGTGGCTTTCATACCGGAGCTGCGATTGGACCGTATTTTTTCCTCGATGATGTTACGGTCAATGGAGTTCGCTATCGTGCCATGTCGTTCGCACAAGTTACTGCCTCATGCCACACAGCTGGTCAAACAGTTGATCTATTGAGGCGGAGTTCGGTAATCGTGCAATCTCGAGAAATGGTTCGGTTGAATGGCCACCTCGATCAGGCGATTTAGCGCCCTTGGATTTCATGCGATTTAGCGCCCTTGGATTTCTTGTTATGGGATTCGTTGGTTTATGCCAACAAGCCAACAACTTTAGAGTAGCTGAGGAACAATATCGTACGAGAGATTGCCAACGGTCCGGCCGATATGTGTGGAAGAGTTGTGGAAAATTATCTCTAAAAAATCGATCGCTGTGAACGTGCTCGCGGTGGTCGTATGAACGAGATCTTTTTCCATTTACAACTGGAATAAATATCACCCTGATATCTCAATTATTCTGTGTTCTATTTAAATACAAATTCTTTGTCATTATTGAAAAACCCGATATTAGGAAGCATTTCATATCGAAGGAACTCTCAATAATAGAAAAATGTTTAATACACATTTCAATGTAACAGTTCGGGTGAATGCTTAGTACTACCTTTAAATACTAAATTTTAGCATGTACTAATTTTAGAACACTTTTTAGCACACATTTAACGTTAGTTTTAGTACTAATTTTTATTACAATTTTTAGTACTAATTTTTATTACAATATGTTAGTACTATTTTAGTATGTTAGTACTATATGTTAGTACTATATGTTAGTACTATTTTTAGTAATGCGTATTATTGAGAACCTATTACCTTTTTGTAATCTTACTTTTAAATACTTTATTAAATATTTTTTTACTCTAAGAAATTTTTTTTTTATTTTGTAAAATTTTTTTTTTTCAAATAATTTTTCTTTTTAATAATTTTTTACTTTGTAATAATTATTTTTTTTTAATAATTTCATTTTGAATAATTTTTTAGTTTGTAATAATTAGTTTTTTAAAATAATTTTTCTTTTTATTAATTTTTTTTAATACTTTTTAATTTGTAATATTTATTTATTTTTAATTATTTTTTTTTAATAATTTCTTTTTAAATAAATTTTTACTTTGTAATAATTATTTTTTTTCATAATTTCATTTTAAATAATTTTTTAGTTTGTAATAATTAATTTTTTTTAAGATTTTTACTTTTTTTTCAAAAAATTTTTACAGAGTAAAAAAATATTTTTACTCTGTAATAATTTATTTTTTTGATAATTTTTCTTTTTAATAATTTTTAATTTCTAACAATTTTTTAAAAATAATTTTTTTATTTTTTTTTATTTTTTATTTTTTTTTATTTTTTTTAATTTAATTTACTTCAACGATGAAGAATTATTTGGCCAAATTTGGACAGTTATAACGCCACCACCAAATTTTTTTATTTGTTATAATTATTTTTTATCTTTTACTTTGTCATAATATTTTTTTTTAATAGTTTTTGAATTTGTAATAATTTTTTTTTAAAAATAATTTTTCTTTTTAATATTTTTTACTTTGTAATAATTTTTTTTAAAATAATTTTTCTTTTTAATAATATTTTACTTTGTAATAATTTTTTTTACATATTTTTTATTCTAATAATGTATTATTTTGTAATAGTTTTCTTACTTTGTAATAATTATTTTTTAAAATAATTTTTCTTCTTAGTGTAAATAATTGTAAATAAATTTGTAAAAATAATTTTTTAAATAATTTTTCTTCTTAATAATTATTTACTTTGTAATAATAATTTTTTGCTTTGTAATAATAGTTTTGTTTTTCTAATAATTTTTCTTTTTAATTTTTTTTTACTTTGTAATAATTTTTTTTTTAAATAATTTTTCTTTTTAATAATTTTTTACTTTGTAATAATAATTTTTTTTTTTAATTTTTCGTTTTAATAATTTTTTACTTTGTAATAATTATTTTTTTTTAAGAATTTGTCTTTTTAATGTATTTTTAGTTTGTAATAATATTTTTATGTTGTAACAATTATTTAAAATTTTTTTTTTCTTTTTACTTTCTAATATTTATTTTTGTTTAATAATTTTTTTTTAATAATTTTTTTTTTAAAATAATTTTTAACATTGTAATAATAATTTTTTTTTAAAATAAATTTTTAATTTGTAATGTTTTTAAAATCATTTTCTTTTTAATAATTTTTTATTTGTAATAATTATTTTTTTAAATAATTTTTTTTAAAATAATTCTTTATTTTGTAAAAATTATTCTTTTTTAAATTTTTTTTATTCTAATTATTTTTTGCTTCTTAATAATTTTTTTATATTTTGTAATAATTTCTTTTTCCCGTTGTAATATATTTTTTCTTAGGCTGTAATAATTTATTTCTGTGTACTCAGGTCCTTTTGGTCCTTGGTACGTTTATTATTGGCATCTTTTTTGTACTTAATATTTTTTCGTGTTTTTAAGTGTATTTTTTTCTATTTTCTTAATCTATTTTTTATGTTTTTGAACCTTTTTCCCTCGGACTGACAGTAAAGTCCTGTGGATTGCCCATGTAGATTGAATTGAAGATGTGACAAGTGTCGCCTTAGTTTGTGGCCGTCCTGCTTATGTTTTATTTAAGGTCCCAATACGTGTTGCAATTTAAGGCAGCATGGAATTAATAAATTTTATTTTGCATATAAATTGTTACCCTTCTTACGTGTCAAGTGCGCCACAAATCATCCCTTTATGTTAACCCAGTCACACAGCCTTACTATCTCTCACACTCACTTCCACCCACACTCCACGTCCGCCCCCGCCTCCAGCCACATACACAAATATGCGAATATACAAATTTGCGAACGCACTCAAGACAAAAGTCTTAATTTGCCTTTGTTGCACGCTCAACTTGCCAAAAAGGACACAATGCTCGATGCCACCAACTCACACTCACCTCACCTCACTTCAAACTTGCGCAAACGAATTGAATCCATTTCGAATGCGAAGAACCTCTGCCCTCGTCGCGCGTCGTCTGCTGCCTGCGATTTGACTTGTGCGTTCATAACCTTCTCGCTTGTCGCACAACCATAATTCATAGTTCGTCGGCGGAGCCACTACAGCCACTACCGCCCAGGACTGCCGCCCAGGACTTCTCTACGAGCCAGCACTCAACTCGCTACAAACACAACTGTCAAATTTCATATTCAAAAGATATGCATGCAAATTGATGAAAATTGCGGGGCGAAATATTTTGATATCGGTTGTTGGAGTGCGCCTCGATTCGTTGCGTTTCGTTACGTTTCCTCGCTCCTCTTTTATTTGTGTCGTCTGCCTTTTTCCCGATCGAAATCAGAAAGCATGGCATTAAATATAATAGAATAACACAAAAAACGGAGCTACTTGCGTTGTTTTTGTGGGGAGCCCGTAGCGACCACCTTTGGCGTAAGACAAAGTGCCCTCAGCCAGACGTCCTTGCTGTCGAATTGAAAATAATTTCATATACGCCTAGAATTTTATTATCCTTTACGCGATTAGCTTCGGCAAAATGGAATAAATTTTTATTTTATGCAAAGTAGCTGGCAACCAGGCAAACAGCGACCAGCTCCAGCCTCTGTGGTCCTTTTCAACTTCTGGCGGCAGCTGTTGTTGTAGTTGTTGTCACTGTCGTTGTCTCGTAACGCCTCATTGCATTTTTTGTATTGGTTCCATTGTAGTTTCTTCGTTGCTTCACTCCTTGCTTCGTGTTCTTACTTCTGCGTTCCTTTCAGTCATGCTTTCATAAGTATCCTTGGCTCCTTTTGGATAACTTGCTGCCACTTTGCGCCGCATCCTTTGGCGCAGTTCTCTATCATCTATTGAGATGAGTTTGGAAACATCAAAAGCGTTTGTCCTTTTTGTGAATTTATTGAGTGCAAGCAGTGGAAAAGGAAAAATGGGCTGCTGCCCGCCCATCCTAGCCGTAAACTTAAAGGCCACACTTCATTTCAGCAACGGACCCAGATCCACACATTCGCGCTACTTGTGTATGGGGGCCAGCGCTGCTGTGCTTTGGTTGTGGCAGTTGTTGTTGCTGTGGCCACTGCAATGCCGCCGTAGTTTGCGACACACCAAAAGCCACTAATTGCTCTTCTCATTGGCAGCGTTTTGAGCCAAACTTGAAGATCATTAATTTAAATTTATGGTTTCTTTGGTTTCGGTGGCAGTTACGTACGTTCATTGTCCTCCTATATGAGTACCAGTGTGAGTGTATGAGTGCACCCTGGCCCGGCGTTAAGTTATGTTGTAATTTACGAGTATGTTCGCTGGGTTGCCACTGCACGGTCTCTGCTTGGTTTGTTTTTTGCTCGAAATTGATGGAACTGAATTTATGAGATACTTTGACTTAATGTCAAAGTTCGCCTTACACGTATTTTCAGCCTTCTCCACCGTCTTCTTCTCCTCCTCATCCCGCCTCTTTATCTTTAAAATAGTTTCATCGCTCATTAAAGTCGCTCTGTTGACTCGGGGTCAATAAAATCATTTATGGATTGCACCCTGGTGTGAGTTTACACAAGCGGCCTTGGCTTTAAATCTCTTATAATGTTCACTTCGGGTTGGTGTGAAGCGATTCTATTAATTTATGTTTTCTGCTGGAAGCAATGAAATTATGTTCACTGAACTCTTCCGCGTTCACAGTCGTTGAAATCATGATCAATAAATCAATTTTTGTCCTTACGAAATCCGTCCCTTAATATATTTGCAGCGTACTTATTCAAATCTTGTGGAGAGAATGTTGGTCCGGGCCCTCAAGAGGACTGATTTACATCTTTATTCATTGATGATTCTTCACCCACAGAGCAAACCCCACTGGGATCTTACTGCACTCATCTTATTCCATTCATATTTGATACCATTCTTATACAAAATGGAAATGCTCCTCAGTCAGATCATAAACCAGTGGCAGTGTGAATGCATCGTGAATGCGAATAGTACGAGTGAATCAGACTCATGAATCATTGGGTGTATTCTTTAACGAGTGATGACGAAACTGTCATCTGTAGTAAGTTTGTTTGAGTACATTAATTTACAATTTGAGGGGGTACAAGGAACCGCGTCTAATGAAATGACATTCCAAAGTCACTTTGAGAAACATTCGCTGAAACTGTCTTCATACTTGGTAACATGAGTTCACATCTCCTGGACAAAAGAACTCATGGAAAGTTCTGACGATGCACTCAGTCACTCGACTTCATACCTGGGAACATTCGTTCACAAGTCCTTGACAAAAGAACTCGTGGAAAGCTCTGACGATGCTCTCAGTCACTCGACTTCATACTTGGTAACATTAGTTCACATCTCCTTGACAAAAGAAGTCGTGGAAAGTTCTGACGATGCACTCAGTCACTCGACTTCATATCTGGGAACATTAGTTCACATCTCCTGGACCAAAGAACTCGTGGAAAGTTCTGACGATGCACTCAGTCACTCGACTTCATACTTGGGAACATTAGTTCACATCTCCTTGACAAAGAAAGTAGCAAATCTCTGATGTAGAGTTCTCGTTAGACGTTCCTCTCATCCACTCAGTCCTTCGACTTCTTTATCTCAACGAATCAGTTCAGTTGTGAAGTGGTGGAAGCAAGTTTTTCACTCAATCTTAGGGAGTGTACTGGACATTTGAAGTGAATCTTTTCTGCCCCACAAAACTCTGGTTTCAAGCCATGTTTCTTGAGGGCTTTAAAGATTTGTTTATGCCGCCTGATACGTCTGTCTCAAGACCTCCTTTCATGTCACATTTCAATGACTATGACTGAGGTAAGACTATCACATAGGAGTAGGAGTTCAGGAAGTAAATGAAGGACAGAAAAGTGACTCTTAGAACTGATTCTCTTTATGTGTAGTATTCTGATTACTTTCCAAGCTCGTTGTGCTCTTCTTTTTTCATTCAATAAGGAATTAGCGTGCAGTATAGAAACTGGAGAAAGATTGAAGCTTTCTTTATATGATGCGTTTTACTATGATAGGAAGTATTTTCAACTTCCAGAACAAGGACATGTTGAAATTTGTGGAAGCATTTCCTTCTCTTATAATCATGAGGAATTTGCTAATGAACAGGTGGAATATTTTAAGGACCATGGTGATTTTCTCAACTTTTTTGATTATTATAGGACCCATGGTGAATTTATAAGGGTCTGTGGGGAATTTATTAGGGTCAGCGAGGAATTCATTAGGGTCAGTGGAGAATTTTTTAGGATCAGTGGGGAATTTATTAAGGTCAGCGAGGAATTCATTAAGGTCAGTGGGGAATTTATTAGGATCAGTGGGGAATTTATTAAGGTCAGCGAGGAATTCATTAAGGTCAGTGGGGAATTTATTAGGGTCATCGAGGAATTTATTAGAAGCCTCGTAGATTTTTCAGTCAACATCACAATACATAAAGAAATTTTCGGGATTTCAACAACTAATAACATACATTTTTTTTTAGAAGTGGTGATTTTATTGTGAAAGTTTGGGGATTTCAGTTGATAACCTGGTGAAATTAGGAAGGAAGCAAGGTGAGTAGAGGAAATGTGTAGAATGACTAAAGAAAGTTGATAGTGATAAAGTAGTCATGGTGATATTCACATAAGGAGATGAGTTTACTCAGACAAATTGAGAATTTTTCTGGAAACACAGGGTCTTCTTGACGAAATCTGATTATTTCATCTAGAAACAAAGTATATAAAGGAGATTTGGTGATTTCAACCAGTAAAATGATACATTTTTTAGAGCTTTGTGAAATTTTTTACGAGCTTTGGTGAATTTAATTGTGGAATTCAGTTAAAAAGAGGTGAAATTATTTAAGAGTGAGGGGAAATGTGCATAGGACGCCATTAAGTAACTTGATTAATTGTTGTAAGATCCTTAAAAATTATGCAGAATGGTGCCTTGGATGCAGTTTCCGCCTGCTCTTAGTGTATCGAAGAGTTGCAAATGTAATTATGGTGATAAAATGGGGTGAATTAATGAAGAGATATGGTGAGTTTCTAAGGAAGCACTTTGAATTCGTTAGGAACCTTGATCTATCTCTTGAAACAAAGTGAATCTCTATCTAAGAACAAAGTGAATAACAAAAATATGCTGAACAATTTTATACCACGATGGAAAGTGAAGATTTACTTTAGAAACGTGGTGAATTTCTGCTAATGAAGGGAACTGCTTTATTCCGAAAGTGATGAACTTACTAGAAAACTTTATTAGCTCGTTTCAAATGAGTTGCATTGGATCAGAACCTGAGGACATTGCTTACAAATGATGAACACTGAATAAAAGAATTCTTCACAAAACAATGTCACAGACTGATGCTGAACTCAGTCGTAGGCATGGCAAATTTATTCCTTCTGCTAATTTCATTTTGAAATTCCATTCCTTGGCCTGGAATTATTGTCGCCATTGTACGACATCATTACACGGCATCATTGAGTGTGCTTCTTCGTTTCCTTTCACCTGCTCTGATGTACTTGTTCACATGTACGTGTATTGCTTTCAAGTGGCCCATTACTCATTCACCGACAGCTGCTTTTTTCCGTCCGACATGCGTGTGTGTACTCGCATCAACACTCTTAGCATCTTTATCATTTGATGCTATTACAGGCAGCCAGCCTCTTTGCACATATCAGGGCTAATAAGCGACGCCATTATTTAGAAACGGTGCCAATCTATTGTCTGCTGTGTGCACTTAACCCCATTGTCGTCGGGCGAGCTGAGGCGTGGCGGAGCGGGACGAGGCCAGTAGCTACTCTGGCTGGCGACCACTTCACTCGCTTCCTCAAATCTGCTCAATATTTGCAAGACATTGCGATGTGCCTGGCAGCTTCCTGCAATGCGCCTCAATTACCCCGTTCAGCTGCGTGTCGTCCCGGATCAGAGCTCTGCATAGCATCAGTTGCCTGACTGGCTGACTGCCTGACTGCCTGGCTGCCTGGCTGCCTCGCTGCCTGACTTGCAGCAAAAGTGTTGAGTTAATTTATGCTCTCAAGCCTTTTTCTACTGCATTGTTTACACCCGGTTTTTGTTGTTCTTCCTTTTTAATAAAATGAAAACTGATTTTGCGACAGCAGCGGCCAAAGAAAGCAACGGCGGCGAAGTCCTTTGTTTGCGCACAGCTCAACGCCGTGCCACGCCGCTCCGTGCGTTGTCATTAACTTCTTTTGTGTGTGCACTGCAGCAGCGCCTCTGCTGATGTTTCTTCCTTTCTTTCAGCCTTTTTGCTTTTCCATTTTCATGCTAAGACAATGGAAAACACACCCATACACACACCCATACACACACACATACTCATGGACAGCACGTACACACTTTCTGAAAAGGATGCGAACGCGTTGATGACTGAGGGTGTCTCAAAAATCTTTTTCTGCTATTTTTAATTTCGATTTTTTGTGTTGACTGACAACTCCCCAAAGGGAAATAGCGTCGCACAAAAGACACTCGTAAACGACTTTATGAAGCGCTACTTTGCGGCATTATGCGTAGTTAGCACCTGTTTACAAAGCGGCTTGAAGGTAAGGATTGCTTACAACTTGCCCGGAGTACTCCGGAGGGACTGCACTGTAATGTGGCCCGCAATGTGGTTCAAGGTAATTTTGTGCTTCTTGCTAATTTTAGGGAAACTGCTTCCGAAAGAAAGTTTATTAATCGCAGAATTTTTAATTGTGTCGCCTGTTTTAATGGGGCGAGAACGCATAAATTAATGTTGTGTGAGAATAATTCAGCATAAGTAATGAGAAGGATGCCGGCAGAAGGTACTGATAGCACCTTTGGCACCATAAACCTTTTAAGACCCAATATAATTATAAAATAGCCTCATTCTTCGACTCCACCAGTTTAAGACCTTGGTCTGGAACACTCAGAACCTAAAAAAACAGTGGAAATTAAGAGAAGAAAATGTTTTCTACACTCCGATTATAAAACTCGAAGGTAAATTGAGAAGAAGTGTCCGTAAATATCGAAATACGGCTCGGAAATCCAAGAGAAAGACTCAAGCTGCAGCACAGAAATCAAATTAGAAGGACTCCTAAACCAAGAAAAGTACAAAAGAATGGTCTAAGCTTAGGTACAACTAAGAGATAGATGGAAACGCCAACAGCAAAAAGAGGAAGACTCAAAGTCGTAGAGAAAACAGCTTAAAAAACAAGGGAAAGAAACCAAAGAGACTGCTTGAAAAACCATTAAAAAAAGGGATAGACTCAGAGACGGGAATAATGAGAAAGAGGAACGGCTCTAAGGACCAAGAAAAATCACAAGGGAATCATAATTAGTAAAAATTTGTATGAGGAAAAAACCAAAAAATTCCAAGAGTTTTGTGAGTTGAAGGTTGTGTTCGAATAGCTCACAACAAGAGAAATACCATTCTGGAGATAAAAACAGACATACAAGAAAGTTTGTATAAACCAGGAGAAAGAAAGGGAAAGCTTCAATTTAAAGAAATAAAAAAATGAAGAAAAAGTATGGAAAGGCTGCAAAAGAAAGACAGATGACTCAAGAACTGAAAATAGTAGAAGAATCGAAGAGCCGAGAAATTAAAGTAAAAAGCAAAATCAGAAAAAACGCGCAGAAACCCAAGCAAAGAAACGGAAAGGATATGATGGAAAAAATTGAAGAAGGAGAAAAAATATATAAAGGTAAAAAGAAGATTGGGCACAAATTGAAGAAGGAGAAAAAATATATAAAGGCGACAAGAAGATATAAGAAGAAAAATAAAGTAATACCAGAAAAAGAAGAGGATAAAGTGAAAAATCAATAAAAAGGAAAGAAAAGTACCACGAAAGGAAAAGGATTTAATATCAGGAAAAACAAAAGAAAAAGGAAATAAATGAAAACAGGATTTTATTTAAGGAACCATAAAGAAAAAGGAAATAAGTGAATAATAATTTAGTATAAGAAAACATAAATAAGAGGAATAAATGAACAGAGACTGTGGAAACAGGAGAAAAATATAGAAAAGGAGAAAACACAATAATATAGAAAGGAAGAATAAAGGAGAAAAATAAAAAAAGGCAAAAGAGCGGAAAAGCGGAAGAAAGGAAGAACAAATTTATAATTAGTAAAAGCAGAGAAAAGAAATAGGGAATACAATATATAACGGGAGACAAAGAGGAGATAATATAAGAAAATAAGAAAATAAATAGAAAAATAACAAAAGAAAACAGACAAAGAGAGTCACAAAGAGAGTCAAAAGCGGTGAAACCTCAAAAAATTAATGGAAACACTTTCTGAATTGTGGATGCCGTAGAAGGTTCAAAGGTCTGGACAGATTTCAATGGCATTAACATCATATTTCTATCTCAGGTACTTGTAGCTATGAAATCCAGATCGAAGTGAAATATCACGCTTCTTGATTGATAAATGTCCGTCATTTCCTCCATTTCTGGAACCGGAACTTCACCAACAAATTTGGCACTTAATTTTTTATATAGTCGGATAAAGATAAATAATATATCGGCATATACGATCGAAACTGGGTCTAGAGCTGTTGAGATAAGAAGTAGCAGAAAGACGGTCACATAGAAAATACAGGACCGGAGAGTCTTGAGATGCGAAGTAGTGGTCGATATTATTACTTCTTAGTTGTGTGCTACCAAAGGTTGCATCAGATGTTTGCTGGTATGTAAAAATGTCTCTAGTTTTGAGATCGACTTTTACTATCAACTCCGCTTTCTACAATCAACTTCGATTTCTACCGTCAACTCCGATTTCTACAATCAACTTCGATTTCTACAATCAACTCCGATTTCTGCAATCAACCCCGATTTCTACAATCAACTCCGCTTTCTACAATCAACTTAGATTTCTACCGTCAACACCGCTTTCTACAATCAACTCCAATTTCTACCATCAACTTCGATAATTCCTCGGACTTCAATCACACTTGTCTACTCTACTCTGAAGGCCACTTCATGGATCTTTAATCAACAGCAAAAAAATTGTTTGATAACTAATAAAATAGAATGCT
Organism: Clusia tigrina; assembly: GCA_920105625.2. NCBI lineage: Eukaryota > Metazoa > Arthropoda > Insecta > Diptera > Clusiidae > Clusia > Clusia tigrina. The sequence continues at coordinate 189,194,868 of OV050031.1, read as the reverse complement.
TGGAATTATTTGGTTCCCTTTAGAACCGAGGCGTCTTACTGCGGACATTTGGAATGTTTTCTAGAACTACTTTTAGTCTTTGTTCCCTTACTATTTACCATAGGGGTCCGGTGTATTTGTAAAGTGTGCCTTGTCACAGGTGCATGAGGTGAGGTGCCATAGCGGGATTGAAGACCTGGGAAATTTGAAGCTGATTTCTGAACTTGCTTCAAGCGGGTATATCTGAGCAAGTGCTTCGATTCATTATCTTATACTTTCAATTGTATTCGCACCGGGAGCAACTGACTGCCATTCCTGTACATTTTCATACTCATTTCCTTATATTTAGACTACAGGTCTGTTTCTCCGAGTAAATACCATAGAAGCATCCCTAAGTAAAGATCTACCGCCGTGCTTACCAAAGCATATTCCTCACTGGGAGGAGGACATCCGCTTTATGAATGAACGGTTTATGCAGACATATACGATATGCGATATACAGAGATTTAGTACGAGTTCTCCCAAATGTCGATTTAGCGAACCAAGGGTGTTCATAGATAATCATCATTCGTTGTTCCTTTCGATAATGGTTCTGTGTATTCTGGCCATAGATCATGCTCCCCATGTTTTTCTTCCGTTAGATGGTGGATAGTGTGCTTTGCCCATAGATACTGGTCCGTGGTCTTCTTCCCTTAGATCATGGAGCAGTTATAGCGATCTCTTCCGTCGCTTGTTTTAAATTAATGCTGACATGACCCTTTCCACACGTCTGCTTTCTTTCGTAACAGTCTGCTTCATGAGGTCTTTCATCACTTATTCTCTACTTACTCGTAGCTCTGGTTGACTTTTGAAAAAAGTATCCATACTTAAGTTGCTTTCTGGCCTAGTGTAGGGTGCGCCAGTTCATCGGTTAAGCCGCGTATTAACACGTTTTCTTTTAATGAATGTTGTCGTCCTTTCAACATAAAAATCAAACAAACTCAAAGGAGAAGAAAACGCAAAACACTTCCTCCTACTCCGCAAGCTTCTCCTACTTCTCATCTCTCTCCTGCTCCTGCTTGTATTGTCCCTCCTTCTCTTGGTCCCGCTTCTCCTACTTCTCACCTCTCTCCTGCTCCTGCTTGTATTGCCCCTCCTTCCCTTGGTCCTGCTTCGCCATCAATCCCTCATTCCCATCATCTTTTATTCCAGTTTAATTTTCAGTATCAACTCCCAAAGCGCCTGATGCGGCTGCAAGATGACATTGATTAATGCGTGTTTATTTTGAATTTCTTTTACGATTGAACAAAAAATAAATAAACACACACAAAAAAGGACGAAGAAAATTAAAAATACACCCAAGAAGGAGAAACACAGCATCAACCCAGTAAATTTGCATGTTGAGCTGTGAGCAATTTTGTAAAAAGGTTTCGACTCTTTTTGGGAGCGTTATTTTTTTGTCGCTGTTGGTGTTGTTGTTGTTCTTGCCGTTGGTGTTGTTGTTGTTATGGTTGATGTGGTTTTTGTTGTTGTTCAGCATAATTTAAGAAGCTTAGCGCTGTTAGTGCAAACCGCAATTTGTTTACAAACACTCTCGCAGGTATTTCTGTCCGTCCTCCAGTTCGTCCGTTGTCTGTCTCCCTGTTTATCTGCGAGTGTGGCTCAATGTGTGGCTCTGTGTGTGTGTTAATGTGTGTTTGTCAGCTTTCATCTTTTTGCAATCAGCAAATATCATTCATCCAGAACACATGAGGATACATCCTGAACGTACTCGTACCTGCCGGCATGATAAATGTGCTTGGACAGTTTGTTTGCTTTGTCCCGCCTCTCTGCTCAGGCCGTGCCGAAATGATTTTTGCAATATTGGAACACACGCCACTTTAACTACAACTCCAACTCCAAGTCCAATCCCAATCCCAACCCCTCCTCTCCACTCCATGCGACTCGACCCGACTCGTACTTTGCTCATTAATTTTGAACTTGAAATTGCACAGCATCATAAATTCTCGGTTTGCTGCTTTTTTTCCACTCAATCATCATCATCATTGCCATAGCAGAGCGTTTGTAAGCCACTTTGTTGTTGTTGTTGTTGGTGTTGCTGTTGGTGTTGCTGTTGTTTATACTCGTATGCTTGTTGACATGTTGTTAATTAACATATTTTACTGCCGCCCGCTACTGGCAACACCGACTCCAGCAGCAACTCCAGCGCCGGCAACAACCTCAGCACCGACAACAGCGACAAAACGCCGACCTCAAACCTCAAAGTAGAATTAACCACTGCAAAGTTAAACGCTCTCACAGTTGTTCATCAATCTTTTGTTGCTCCCATGGGACTCATGTTGCGCTCGCTTGCTTCCTGCTCCACACAAACACAAACACACACGAACACACACACACAGTGAAACTCACTCACACTTGCGCGCTCGTGCCCAGGCGTATGCGTATCATTTTGCTGCATCTGTGATGTTGCTTTCATTTACTGGTCAATTTGTTTGTTGCTGCTTTTATTTATTTATTTACATTTGTATTTGCATTGGCATTTGTTGTTGCTGCTGCTGCTGCTGCTACTTTGTTGTTGTTGCTGGTCGTTGTTTTAATTGCTGTCATATCATATTGCGTTCATCCTTTAACTTGTCTTCGGCTCCTCTTTAAATATACATGAACATATTTTCTTGTTTGTTGTTATAATCTTGGTTGTTGTTGTTGTTGCTCTTATTCGTCTTCTTCTTGTTGTTGGAATTGTTATATTCTCCGCTGTTGTTGTTGTTGTTGTTTTTGTAGTTTTTGTTCTTCTTGTTAATGCTTCCACTTCTGTGCTGGCGTTGTGGTGTTTCTGTGCCAATTTACTTAATGGCAAAACTAATCTGCGTAGCTGCTTATTAAGTGCGAAGTGTTTATCTCAGTATCAGTAATTTTATCTCTCCGGTTGTTTATCTCCGTGATTTTGACCTTAAACTTAAGTAAAATGTAGCAGCAATTATAATATGTATGGCTTCTCTCCAATGACTTGAGTTGAGAGTTGATTATCTACGCTTAATTGGTGGCAGGATTTGTTTGTACCTCTGGGTTTTATGTGAGGATATGGAAACTCTGATAATGTACTCGTATGCCTTCATCAGCAATTGAAGAGTGAGTTCGTCTTTGTTTAATGAGAATTTGTTCTTTACACTTAAGTGGAAACAGCTCAGTATTGGGGGTTGTTTATGGTGATTAGTTGCCTGTGTTGGCAGTTGGAATTTGGGTCTCTAAAGGCAGTTTGAATTTGGGCCTCTAAAGGCAGTTTGAATTTGGGCCTCTAAAGGCATATTCATGTCATATTCGTATGTGGTTGATTTGTTCATTGAGGGGTGTATTGTTGAGCTTTAGGTATGAGGCGGACACTAAGAAAACTCCAGATTCTCCACGTTTTCCAGATTTATGTATTATCATTACCCTTCAATCTTCAGACCTGAAACATATTTGCATTGAGTCGCTTTACTGAAAGCACATATTGGCCTTGTTGAGTTGGTTTTCCGCAATACTTTTGCAAGGATGAAATGAAATACACTAGAATATTTTCCTTTTTCAGTTGTTTCCCTTCAAACTTTCATTTATAAGCCGTGAAGTGAGGATTGCCATTGATTTCTGTCTGGCGCTTTAGTTCGTCACAAGGTCTCAATTCGTAAGAACGCCTTTCTAAAGGATTTGCTAAACAACCTCAGCCTTTGGTTTGAGCTTTTGTTGGTGGTGTTTTAAAGTAAAACCTGTAAAGAAAATTTAAGCCGACTTAAACCAACTACGAGATACCCTACGAGTAATTGATTAAACTACTCCCATTGCTATAAAGTGAGCCTACAATGTTAAACCATGACTGTATTAGATCCCTATAATTGAATACTGAACCTTGTGTAATGTAAAGGGAGGTATGTCATGTACTGCGACGTAAAAGATCTATTGTACAACCCTCTGCTAATATAGGATAACCCTATAGAAACTCATCCATCTTTGTTATCCTTAGAAATACGAGGATATCAGCTGGATCTAGCTTTGCTATTTCATTACCTGGAATCAAATGATCCCAGGCTTTTGTATCTGCTGTGCATCAGTGCTCCACAGCTGCCTAATATGTGCTCTGGCGACTCGGTTTCCTCGTCGCAGAATCTGCACTCGTACTGAACCTTGCTTTCTATAGGAAAGTTATGAATAATGCTTAATTGTACTTGAAGGTGGGACTAGCAGTTGATATATTAAGAACATGAGTGAGTGGCGGGAGGCGTCGTCTATATATATACCGCCCACAGACTACTATGGTATTTATGTTGGACTCTATATTGTCCTTAGATCATCAGTAGAAGCTTAGCTGTGCTCATTTTAAATGAGGTATTGTCAGTATTATATGTGGAAGAGAGGCGCGTCTTTTGTCCGACTTTGTTATATAGCCATCTGGATCTGTCTTAAGGTTCAAGCAATACTTAAAAGATGTACTATTATTATTAAGTCTTACACCCTCAATTATTATCTCTGGGAAGGGTTTGGAAGAGAATGGATACTAGCCATTAAGGTCTTCGACTCGAACAGAACAAGATTTGAGAAAGAAGCATTTCGAGACCATGTCCTGTGCAGGATTCGAGTATGCATGCTTACCACGGGACCACGGAGGAGGCTTACACATTTGCATAACGCAGCAGTTTTATGAGGAATAATCTGGTCAGAGGTATGACCTACCTCTCCTCTAGGGCTGTTGTAGTTAAAATTCCAACAGTCTAGTTCTGCTGGAATCCCAGTGGTATCTTGGAGAAATTATACTTTGGTTGCTCGGGAATCAAAGGTCATTGGATCTAGTTCTGCTGGATTCCCAGGGGTATCCTGGAGAAATTATACTAAAAAGATGTGTTTGATTCCCTCGGGTATCAAAGGCCAATGGATGCATAAGTTTGCCACAAGCCACAGTTGTATATTTCACTCGATCTTGTCCAATTTAGCCAGATCTGGAGTACCCAAATATGTCCCCATATTCCATATCTTTTCTCAGTCCAACAACGGAGCCTGGAACAAGGTGCTGCAGCGTTGGAGCCAAACAAGTTTGAGCAGCTCTGCTGCGTACACCACATTCGTTAATTATGAATTTCAATTATAGCCTCACGCCTCACGCACACGTGCACTTGCCGCGCCTTGGCTGTTGCATCATTTGGAGCTATTTTTAAAAAACGCTTCCCGGTTTGTGGCACTGCACTCCGCTCCGCGTCCGCAGGAAGGGGGAAAAGCACTTAACGGCTGCGAGTCGTAAAGCTGCCATGTTGCGGGCGCCGCTGTGGCTCGCGCTGCGATCATATTACAGAACGGCAGCATGCGTCGTGGAGTGGCATATCTGGGTTGATGGATGAGGCGATCTCTCCGAATGGGCGACCAGCGAGCGTGAAGACGCTAATGTGTAAGGCTGCGCTTGTCTTCGCGGATTAGCGCTGAGTGCACGGGTGCAGCGCACAAACCGCAGCTGAAAAGTAATGCACACACGCCTTCCAATAAACCGCATGAGGGACTGGAATAGTTCCCAGTTCGTATGCAAAAGTTCGACATTGCCAGAATGCCCTCGCCTTGTTAAAAGGAAATAAATTTCAATTGGATTCCAAGCGGAAATCAATTACGAAACGATGCGAACAAAGCCCCCAAATTATTTATGATCAAATCGCTGGAGTCAGTTTAGATTATGAGTAGCTTCGCTCTGGTTCCAGGGTTAATTGGGTGCTTGTACACTTTTATACCGAGGCGTGCAGTCCCAGGCATAGTACAAAAAACAATTTGTATAAATTTAGAGCCGAAGTGGGTTCGAGCTGCCACAGAAGACAAAGGAATTTTCACAATTAATTAAAGAGGAATTCGTGCGCACTTGCGAGCAACATGCATCAAAAGGAGCCACGCCAATCTGAGCGAATCGTCAGGGGCTCAAGCGGGCATGCATGCCGCAGTCAGACATGGAATGACAGGGCTGCGGAATAAATTTCGAGTATCATGTGTGAGAATCTGCTGCTTTGAACAAATTTCATGAATGCTGCCGCTGGTTATCAACAACTGAAACAAGAGAATCAACAGCAAAACGGCCGCGTCAGAGGCGCGCAAATGCAATTTATATGAATTTCGAAATTTATTGATGCAACACATGTTACAGTGAGATCATGAACGGACAAGCCAGCGTGCCACACAATCAGCCAAACAAACAAACAAACAAACGAAGAAGCGCATCGGTCCGATCGGTGCGATCGGAAGACCAAGACAGCCAGACAAATGTGACGTGGTGATGCGGATGACGATGATGAAGATTTTTGCGAGATGTGCCCTCAAAAGCTCAGCTAAATCGTGGGGAAAGGGGCTCATGAAACTGTATCAGCAAAAGATCAATTTGCAGAAAGTCCTCGAGCAACAGCTGAACTGCAAAAGGCAAATGACCTGCTTCGTACTTGGTGCTGGTGCACTGCTCAGGCTCTGGCTCTGGCTTTGGCTCTGGCTCTGGCTCTGGTAGGGTGTAGGCTGCAGTGTCCTTAGTGTCAACATGGTTTGTCAGCGGCAAATGTCTGCGCAAAATGATACCTTCGAGCAAGGTGAATGGACACTTTATTGGCGTGAACAGATGTGCCGCGCAGTTGCCACTGGGGTGACATTCGATATGCCACTCAGCCAGCGAGTCCGTCAGTCAGTGAGCTGGGCTCTTGTCAGTCAGTGAGCTGGGCTCTTGTCAGTCAGTGAGCTGGGCTCTTGTCACATTGTGCAAAATGCCTGCTATCATGGTAATATGGCTTCAATACACGATGCCAGCGACTTATGCCAGTATATTGAAGGTTACTGCAAACTGAGAATTGCAATATTGAATTGTGCTAAACGACTCTTGGTGAGTAGGGCGCTTGAAACACTTCTATATGTTGGACTACTCTTTAAGTAGTGTGATGGTGTTTTTAATCGAGTTGAAATGGAGATACAAGTCACTCAATCGTTGGGGCGTTCTTGTGAAATTTAACGAAAACTGTGGCAACTGCGGAAAATCTGTTAAGCAGATGCTGTCAGTATGATCACATGGGCCAAACATTGGTCCCCAGAGTTCCGAGGGTTCAAAAAAGATTTTGACAAACTATTCGTGTGTGTTGTGAATCAATAACAAATTAGTCATGAGTGACAGGTCACAAACCGCATACAGCGAGTTCTAAGCACCCAGTCAAGACCGATGGTAACGTTTTTGTGTTATGAGTGTGTTGGTGGAGTGTGTAGGAATGAACTCCAGCGCTTCTAAATTGGATAAAGGCGAGAAATATCAAATAATTTTTTTTTATTAATAAAAATGTTATTTTTAATTTATTTTCAATTATTTTTATGTATATAAAATTGGTTTTTTACTTATAATAATTTTTATTTTAATTTATAATACTTTATAATAATTTTTTTTTATAATATTTTATTCACAATAATTAGAAAAAATTTAACTAAATAATGATAATAATTAATTAATTTAAAAATGATAATAAAAAAAATTTTGCTTTAATCAATAATAATTTTTCTCAAAGAATGATAGTCTTTAATTTATAATAATTTTATTTTAAATTTATTAGACTAGGTTTTACGTAATATTTTGTTAATTGCTCTAATATTTTTTGAATTTTTTTTTTATTAAAAATAATGTTGATTTAATTATAATTTTACTATAATGAACAGTAATTTTTCTTAAATGAATAATTTAATTTTTAATTAATAATAATTTTTTTTAAATAAATAATAATTTTTTTTTACACGAATAATGATATTTTTAATTGATAATAATTTTGTTTTACTAAATTATTATTTTTTCAATAAATTATAATTAATATTAAATAATTTAATTTTTATTTAATAATAATTTTTTTTTGTTTTAATGAATAAAAAATTTTTTAAACAATTTTGTTTTAATGAATATTAATTTTTTTAAAAATGTATAATTTTATTTTTAATTAATAATAATTTTGTTTTAATCAATAATAACTTTTTTTTGAAAGAATAATTTAATTTTTTTTTAATAATAATTTGGTTTTAATTAATAATAATTTTGTTTTAATTAATAATAATTTTGTTTCAATCATTAATAATTTTTTTAAAATGAATAATTTAATTTTTACTTAATACTAATTTTGTTTTAATAAATAATGATTTTTTCTTAAACGAATAATGATATTTTTAATTAATAATAATTTTGTTTTAATCATCAATATTTTTTTAAAATGAATAATAAAATTTTTATTTAATAACAATTTTGTTTTAATTAAAAATAATTTTGTTTTAATTAATAATAGTTTTGTCTTAAATGAATAATTTTATTTTTAATTAATAATAATTTTGTTTTAATCAATAATAATATTTTTTTAAATCAATAATGCTACTTTTAATTAATAATAATTTCGTTTTAATCAATAATAATTTTTTTTAAACGGATAATGATATTTTTAATTAATAATAATTTTGTTTTAAATGAATAATTTTATTTTTAATTAATAATAGATTTGTTTCAATCACTAATAATTTTTTTTAAATGAATAATTTAGTTTTTACTTAATAATAATTTTGTTTTAATGAATAATAATTTTGTTTTAATCAATAAGAATTTTTTTGAAATGAATAATGATATTATTAATTGATAATAATTTTGTTTTAAATGAATAATTTTACTTTTAATTAATAATAATTTTATTTCAATCACTAATAATTTTTTTTAAAAGAATAATTTAATTTTTATTTAAAAATAATTTTGTTTTAATTAATAATAATTTTGTTTTAATCAATTATAATTTTTTTTAAATGAATAATGATATTATTAATTGATAATAATTTTGTTTTAAATGAATAATTTTACTTTTAATTAATAATAATTTTGTTTCAATCACTAATAATTTTTTTTAAAAGAATAATTTAATTTTTTTTAATAATAATTTTGGTTTAATGAATAATAGTTTCCTTATAAATTAATAATGTTATTTTTACTTAATAATAAGTTTGTTTTAATCAATAATAATTGTTTAACTAACAATCCGAAATAGTTTCTTTCAATTATGTTGCAGTCTTAGCCCACTGACCATGGACTGGGGCGGACATCTGCCGCCACCGCTATTAACGCCTCTCTTTAACCATGCAGTTTTGTGTGTGTTGTATGCATAATATGTTTGGGGATGTGTGTGTGTATGTTTTGTGTGTGTGTGTGAGTGTGTGTGTGCGTGTCTTTTATCGCCATTTGGTTGTCTGCAATTTGTCACTTCCGCCTTAAGCCGAACACTTTTTGTTTCCAAAGGCCTGCGAGTAATAAATTTCCGTGTACGAATTCTCACACGAAAACAACAACAACAACAACCACAAAAACGAAAGCGAAGAAGGAGGCTCATGTTGAAAACATTTCAAGCGTCAACTTTGCCAGCGAGAAGGAAAAAATTAAAAATGCAAAAAGGGAATTTAAATTTCAAATGTCAGCAATCGCTCAAACTGAAATCGTTCGCAACTTGTCAGTGGCATTTTATTTTTGTGGCAGCGTATGCGCACATGTGAGCTCCGCTGAAGTCCGCTGCAAGTGGTGCCTCGGTCCCTGCAGCAACATGTGTTGCTGCGTACGGCCCGTCACAGCAACATGCGGCACAGTCACAGCAGCAGACACGGACACGGACAGGGGCCCGGGCAGGGGCACAGGTACGCATGTGATTATGTTAATTTCAAAATGATCGCCGTAATTCGCGTCAGTGTACGCGCCAGTGAATCTGCCAGTGTCTTATACTCTGCTCGGCCTGGCTAAGCCGCTGTCTGTCGTGCTCTGTGCCTGCCCGTCCGTCCGCCCGTCTGTCGTGACTGTTCCACCGCTGGCTGAGTCACATGCGACAACACCTTCGTTTGCATTACAAATTCGTTGTTCGTGTCTTTACGTATGCAACATATTCAGCATTTTCAGTATCAATGCCGCCCGCCCGCCGGCCTCCTGCACCGCCGCCGCCGCATTAATTTCGAAAACTAATTGGACAAACGACTTTGGTCTTTGCTGGCTGCCTCCTGCCAGGTCTGACTTTGTGAATTGAGTCCGTATTTTTCAGCATTTTGTTTCATGCAGTTACCAATTGACCTGGTTCAACCTCGGTGGCTGGCTCTGGCCTGGCGTGCATGTGTGTAACTAGGTATGTCGACTAAACTGCACGCCTCTCCGAGCCAAACCATTCCACTAAACTGCACTCCACTACACTCGACTGCAGAGCCATCGCCGTGCCTCAATTGCGCGAGATAATTCGAATTTAAAATGTAAAACGCGCCTTGCACTTTCCGTAAAAGCGAGTGCAGTAGGTCGCAGGCGCACAGGCATGCAATTGCAGCCACGTAATGAATTCATTAAACTGCCACGCACTGCGGAAACTTTTCTATCGCATGCGATGAGGACTTCGTTGTCAATTGAAGTTGAGCCTGAATATTGCTTAGCAAAGGAAAGAGGGAAAAATTTATAAAATTATGATAATTGTTTTGAATTATTGGTGAGTTAATTACCCACCCCCTGTTCACCCCTATTATGACATGTGCTGTCTCTTATATTTGCCGGCGGTTGGTCACACCCTTCATGAAGTGGCGATTTAATATCCTTGAACCGTAGAGGGTATCGGTTTTTTCTCAAATGAAACCGCCACTGTAGTCGTAATATAGCAATTTTAAATTCGCAGTTACCTATTTCAGTAATGTTTCCGTAGTAAAACATTCCGGCGAAACTAATAACGTATCTGTGTCCTCCTGGACTTGGCCACCGTCTTTCAGCCCAGAAAGTAGGAAATCAATTTCAAATCAAATTCCGAAATTTCAATATGAATTCATAGATTTATTAAAATACACTCTTGAAAAACTCTCATGCTATAAAATTCGAATGAAATAAATTCTGTAATAAATAATTTATTTTCTCTAATTTGTTCTTATTTTTTATTTGCTGCTGATAGTGTTCACTGATGTTGTAACTTAGGGAAAATTATCGCATGTTATAAAAATTGCGTAGTCAGATAATAGTTTCACAACGTAAAGTAATGTCAGGAAAGTCATATTTTTATATTTATTTTATACACATTTTGTTAAAAAAATTTTTTTCAACTTAGTTTGATATTTAAATATTAAAGTACAAAAAATATTGCATGCGATAAAAATTAAATATTTTATAAATGTCACAAATAGAAATAAAAACAATTTTTTTATGTTAAATATTTCATTACTTTATATTTTTACAGAAAATATTGCATGCGATAAAGTCTTTTTTTTATCAATGCCTCAAATTCATTGTAGATTTAAAAAGAGGGGGTTTTTATGTAAAATATTACATTATTTTATACTTACAGTAAATATTGCATGCGATCTTATCTGCCCTTCGAAATACCATTATGAAGGAATTCATGTGTCACAAATGACACAAATCTCTCTTTAAATAATATTATTTTCATGCAAGAAAAATTTTGTATGAAAAATATCGCATGCGATAAAAATTATATCTCTTATAAATGCCACAAATATAAGTACAATTTTTTTTAATGTAAAATATTGCATTACTTTATATTTTTACAGAAAATGTTGCATGCGATAAAAATTCCATCTCTTAAACTTATTGTAAATAGATTTAAAAAGATGGGGTTTTTATGTAAAATATTGCATTGTTTATACTTACAGACAATATTGCATGCGATAAAAATTATATTTAAAAGAAAACACAAATTCATTGTATCTTTAACAAAAAGGGGTTTGTTTATGTAAAATATTACATTACTTTATACTTACAGAAAATATTGCATGCGATATTATCTGATCTTTGAAATACCATTATGAAGGAATTCATGCGTCAACAAATGATACAAATTTCTCTTTAAATAATATTGTTTTCATGCTACAAAAATGTTGTATGAAAAATATTACATGCGATAAAATTCGCTAACTACAAAAGTTCATAAAATACTTTGTAGTATAGAAATTAAATAGATTTATTTTCTTTTTTCTGAACTTTTTTAACTTTGCTTAATACAAAAATATTGCACATAAATTATCCCATGCGATAAAAAATTTTATTTAGCACATTATGCCATAAAAAGTATTGTCATCAAATTAATTTAATTAATAAATGTTTCTAAAGAGTTCGAATCTCGCATCGAATTGCACTGAATGAATTAATTGAAGTCGAGAAATTCGAATAAAAATATCGCATGCAACAAAAGATTTTGAGCTTTCATAAAATTCACGGAAATTTCAAAGAATTGTATTACTGATTGTCAGCTCCACTAATTTTTTTATAGCATGAGATAAAGAGATCTCTTTGAGTTGCAACTGAAGTTTTTGAAACTTACTTTGGAACACAAACAATTTTCATATATCCAGTAATCAAATAGAGTATCGCATGCGACATAAAGTATCGCATGCGACAGAAAGTATCGCATGTGACAGAAAGTATCGCATGCGACAGAATGTTACAACTTATCAAAAATGCCGAAGAAATGAGAAATGTGAGAAAAGTTTCGTGTCTTTCTTACCGCTCAAATGTGATAGAATTGGAAAACAAGAAAAAAACAATTAAGCATATTATGCCCAATTATTCCAGAAACTATTCCTTTCTATGTAAACATGCATGCGGCCTTCCCCCTCGTGCACCATTCAAGCATGTTGCATGTTTTGTTTGTTTGGGCTGCGGCTGACATTAAAATTCACACCCTTCCCGTGAGTGCAGTCCGAACGTGGACGCGCTTAATTTACAAAAGAATGCACTCAAGCGTTTATTGTGGCAGCCAAAAGAACAGCAGCAACCAAACAACAAGCCGAAGGCAAAGGCAAAGGCAAAGACATAGACACGGGCACCCTACACAAGGTGCGCTCGTCCATGCCCACCCTACTTACGCGCACTTCCTGCAAAGGCGCACTCGCAGTTGCCTCACAGTTGCCTCGACAGCGGAGCATGTAGTTCGCTTGTAATTATTTTTCGTATGCTGAATTGTCTACAAAAATGCGTTCTAGCGCACAACTGACTTCCTCTTTTGTTTTGTGCTGTGCAGTTCTGCTGTTCTGCCAGCGATGCACGAGCGGGTTGGGACTGGGACTGTCCTGTCCAATGGAGACGCATGCATTCCATTTCTAAATGCATTTGAATGCAGTTGCAGTGCTACGAATTGGATTGGCAACAGTAGCAGTAGCAGCAGTAGCAATGTTGCTGCTTGACTGCATTCGGTGTGGCATGCTGTTGCTGCTTCTACTGCTCTACGAAGTGTGTGCTTGGTGTGTGTGTGTGAAGCATACCTCTCAGATATTTTTATTTATGCATGTACAAATGTCGGGCACTTGCACCTTTCCTCCGCTTCCTTGCTCCGCTGCTTTTGTTCTGTAGATGGTAGATTTGTTTGTTGCCTGTCTCTTTACTTTTTAATGGCATTATTTGTGTGGGGATTCGTTTGTACGTTGTTCGTTCAGAAATTTATACAAATTCGCAAACTAGTCTGGTAGCAATTATTTTCTAAATGCTGCATTTGCAATGCTAAAATGCAGATTTTTTAATTGAGATATTCTTCTGCTCTCTCTGCCTGTCTAAGTCTCAAGTTGGCAGTGGAGTAAGAGTGGAAATCTGCTCCAGTCACTTTGCCGGAATTAATAAGAAATTTATTGCATGCAATAATTGTGCCCAGTGTGGCTCATTTTCAGCCTGGATTTATGACTTGTGATCGGCCGATAACTGTTTCAACTTCAAATGGTATCTTCCACCGCATCTCCTTCACTGCCGCCGTGTGTGTGCGTATTTAATTGGCTTGTAGATATGAATTGACTGCTCTCAACACTCACCGAGATTGTATCAGAGTGTGGTGCATTTGTAAACACTCGCAGATGTTTGCTGGATTGTTGCCGTTTCCTGCTTGGAGGTTGTGTGTGACCAGTGTTCGTTTTTACACTTCTGGTTACATAAAACAAAAACTAATTAAAAACTTCATTAAAAATATAACTAAACAAACGAAAAGGCAATAAAATCTTTTAAACGAAGTCATGCTTCGGGGCCATCAATATTTTAGTGGTTGAGAATATACGAAATTAACAATATTTTCACCTTGTTTGCGCACTGAATTTACATTTTTAATATTTTATCGCATGCTACAAAGAAATTAACTGTAATGTAAAGTGAATCTAAAATATTAACAATGTTCTAAATTAGTTTATGAACAGGAATTACATTTTAATTATTTTATTGCATGCTACAAAAAAACTTTAAAAATAGGATCGCATGAGATACATTGTAATACATTGAAAAATATAAAAAAGATAGCATTATAAAACAATTTCAACAAAATACAGAAAATATCTCATGCAAACAATTTCTAAATATCATAAACCAAGTTGCTAGCAAAACATTTTCATGTAGTTCGTAGTATTTCGTGTAGTCTAGAAAATGTGTCATGCGACAAAATTTCAAAGTTTTGCAAAACCCATAAACCATAATTTAGTTGGATGGTTTTTTTTGCAAAAAATTGAAATTTTTTTTTAAATTTGTGTGCTATAAGAAGTCTCTTATAATTTGAAGTGCAACCAACAAAATATATCATGCGATAAAATTGCTAAATTACCGGACACATCAATAGGTGTGTCTGAAATATTCAAATGGGTTTCCCAGAATAAAATGTAATAGGCTTTATATGCTAGGAGTCATTTGAAGAGTGATTTAGTAAATATCTCATGCGATAAAAGCGCTAAAGTACAATATATGGTGTGAATGGTGGTTTTCCGGAATAGAATCTAATGTTAGTTATATGCTAGGAGTAATTTGAAGTGCGATATAGAAAATATCTCATGCGATAAAAGTGTTAAGTACCAAATACGTCAAACTAAGTGTGACTATCAAAAACAACAATATGGATGCGAGTGAAATATTCAGAGGGATTTTCCGGAATAAAATGTAATGAGGTTTGGTAATGCTGGGAGCCATTTGAAGTGTGATTTGCAAAATATCTCATGCTATAAAATTGTTAACATATGAGATACGTCAATATAGGTGTGGCTGATATATTCAGAGGGCTTTTCCGCTATAAAATTGTATGTGCTTCATATTTTAGGAGATTCTGTATGGGGGAAGAGGAGACGTCCTTGCATGTGCTGACACAATGCCCGCCTCTCATGCACATCCGCAGGAAATACTTGGGAGTTTTCCAGGGCTCTGCCAGTGATGTGAAACCTCTGCAGCCAAAACTTGTCATCACGTTCATCCAGAGGATAGAACTCAAATATGTACTTTGAACCTCTGATGGGGGGCACAAAAGATTGAAAGGTTGCGGTGCTTAAATCCCCTGCACATAATGATAATAATAATAATAATAATAATAATTATAATTTTAGCAGTAATTTGAAGTGGGATTTTGACAATATTTCATGCGATAAAAGTTGGACAGTATGAAAAAATACCATAAAAATTAGCTAGGAACAATTTGAAGTGTGTTTTCGAAAATATCTCATGCGATAAAGGTTTAAAATTAAAAAATGCCATAAAAGTGTAAATTAGAAAATATCTCATGCGATAAAGGTTTAACATTTGGAAGAAATACCATAAAAATTAGCTAGAACTTATTTGAAGTGTAAATTAGAAAATATCTCATGCGATAAAGGTTTAACATTTGGAAGAAATACCATAAAAATTAGCTTGAACTTATTTGAAGTGTAATTAGAAAATATCTCATGGGATAAAATACCAGCACTTCAATGTAGGTGTGACTGAAACAATCAGCGGGGTTTCCGTAATCACATTGAATGCATTTTATATGCTAGGAATAATTTGGAGTGTGATTTACAATATATCTCATGCAATAAAAGTTTCACAATTTGAGAAAATGCCATAAAAACGAATGCAAGTGCAAGCGAAACATCCCCATTTGTCTTAAAAAATTCTCCTGATCTTTCGTGGGTGTCAAAACTGTGTGAGGAACGAACATAGCCAAGTTTAGAAAGTTATAGCATGCTATAAAAATTCCAAACTTGCCAGAAATGCCATCAAAAGTAAGGCATATTTAAATAAATTTACTTCTGACTCTTCGATATGCATTAAATTTGAGTTTTTCAGAAGTTTTGCGTGCTGCAGACTGATTTGAATAACCATAAATTTTGAAATGTGAAAGCCAATACGGTTAGGAAACGGAATACTTGCTCGGCAAAAGAAATTCTGTCACAAAAAATCAATTTAACAAAGCTCGATTGGAGTGTTCGTACAATTTGTAAAATGTCTGCTCGCAGAGGATGCTTAAGTAATGCAAATAAATGCATGTGTCGATAACAAACGACGACAAGTACACTAAGCAAGGAATTTATTGTGATAGTATCAAACGTAGAGACACTGCGCTTAACAACAGCCGCATCGCAAGCACTCGGGAGCGAATAAATCATATGCAAAACGATGATTGCTTTTTAGCAAATAAGACAAACCTACAAACCACTTAGTTGCACATACACAAACACAAACACACACGCACTCACACCAAGTCATACTCGCACACGGAATCGCATGCGGATACACGAGTACTTTTCTATTTGCCTTACTGCACACAAGTGTGGGATTGTGCAGTACACGCAAATGTAGACGGCGAAGAGCAGCAACGACATTTGAAAATTTGAAATTCCTTCTGCCACATTTATTACGATTGCACTTAACTTAATTCACAGCCAAAGAGAGCGACAAACCTGAGGAATTTCTATAAATAACAAAACTAGCTAAATTCAAATACGCCAAACCAAACTAAACTAACCTAACCAAGCGAACAGGCAGGCAGTGAGGCAGGCAGTGAGGCAGGCACACAGCAAGCAGTGCACTTATGCATGTAGCTGGGCTCAGCAGCAGCTGCAGCCACAGCAAGACAGCCACATCCACATCCACATCACATCGACAGTCACAGCAACGACAACTGCGGATGCAGATAGAGCACACTCTGCGCATAGCCAGATATTGTGTATCCGTATCTTCGGCTAAACACGTTGAAGGAATTTCCATCTTCATCCATGCTTATGCAATAATTCTTCCTTTGCGTTTTCCATGCTGTTGCCAGTTGCTCGTTGCTCGCTGCTTGTTGGTCTGGCGGCATGCTCACTCACTCACTCATTCACTCACTCACTCACTCACTCAGTCACTCAGCCAGCCAGCCAGCCAGGCAGTAATCCGCTAGCAGTGTTCCTTCTCTGCGTCAGCCACCAAACCTCGATGTCGGAGGACGACCTCTATAGTTCGTTAGAGCAGCTGCAAATTTGCATGCAGCGAGTACCTTTGGAAATTTAACTTAATTTGAAGACTCCTTTGTGTGCGGCGTGGCAGCAAAGTTTGGCAGAATTTTCATAAATTCACTGGTCGCCCAAATTGCGCACCGAGCGATGTGGCAGATCACTGTCATTGTGTTGGCGATAAAGTGAACTGAGGAAGTGAGTTTCGCGCTCCATCCTCCAGACTGCCGTGGCGCTTCTTCAGCTGCAGTAATAGCGCTAAACTTCATTATGCTCTATTGCTGAAGCAATTTTTTCGACACTTTAACTCCCCCACTCAATTGAGCTCATTAATTCGTGCTGCCCGGTAGTGCCTCTCATGCATGAAGCACCTCAAATTTGCCAACACTTGGCCCGGATTCACCTGCTCAAACCTCAAGAAATGTGCTCTGCATAGCTGAGTTGGGCGTAAGAACGTGTTCGAATGATCTCAAAAGTGAGCGGGAGGGGAATCGACAGGTAAATTCAATTGTGAATTGTCTGCTGCACTGATAAGTGTGAATTTGCGGTAATTGTGAAACTGTTGAAGCAAATAAAATACTTTCAATTATTTGTTCAGTGAATTGCTGTTAAATAAAGTAATTTCTTTAGGAGTTATGTAGCTGGGGTCATTGAGTGGAGTATAAGGTTAAAAAGATCTGGAAAGTCTAAGAGGTAAAATACGTTCCAAATTTATGTTAAATACCTTCCATGTTATGAGAGGTGTGCCCCAAATGATCGGACAACGTTCACTCAACTCACGAAAGGGGAACCAGAGTATAATTAAACATCTGACCAGGGCCTGCCTGTGGACATTTGCACTAAGGTAGTCCATATTTAAGTGTGTGAAGCCAAATTTCTTGAAGGGATTGTAGACACCCCTTCGCCCTTCTAGTTATTCACTTGCCAAAACAACAACCAAGTCCAACGCTAAGTTCATTTTGGCCTCAGTGCCAACAAATCTTCTGTCAATATTGACAATTTTATATGAAAAAATTCTTCTTCTATGCACAGAGCATACAAAATTAGCCAGCAGAAGTGTCAACAAAGCTTCTTTCAGTGTCTTATTCTATGTACAAACCAAAGTACAGTTCCAATTCCCTAAGTTGAATCTGGGAATCAATCGCAGCTCCTTAAAAATAGTGAGTTGGTTGTTGTGTGGCTATGGTTCTATACGAATTTTAGAGGGTCGGCCAGTTATGTTAAAGACTTTTTTAAAGACTCATTCTATAATAATTGAAGAATTTTAAAATTGTCTTAAAATTGTATCATGCGATAAATATTTTTGTAAATTTATTGCATGCGATAAATTTTTGTTTCACCCCAATATTGGTGCTTATGTCAATTAAACCTTTTTTGCGTGCACTTTTTTTGGCTTTGTCCATTGCCACTGCACATTGTGGGCATATTGACGGTTCTCAGACTCACCACTGGGGTTTCCCTCTTGCATAATTTCCACTTATTCAATTTACGCCTGCACTGTGATAAGTGCCGCTCTTTCATCTGCACCCGCACAAGTTACGCAACGCCGGTGCTGGCAAAAACGTCATTTAATTTATTATTTCTTTCTTCTCCCATTAACTTGCGCCTTGAGCAAATTAAAATGCATTAAAAAGTATCACAAGAGTTCAACACGCGTTCGACACACACACGCACACAATCACACACACACACACACACACACACACATTTAGAGTATGTTTATCTCTCTCTCACATCCTCACGCACACACTTGCACACACATAAAATTCCAACCTACGAAGTTGATATTTTACAGTCACAACACTAAATCACAATTCCAAATCCGCCATTAAACTCCTTAAACGTTTTTTTACCAAACTACTACAACAACAACCGCAACAACAACAGCAGCAACAACAACAAAATTAACAATAACAATAAAGCAAGCAGCAGCAACAACTCCATGGATGGGCAATAAAACAGCAACAACAAAAACAAATGCAATTTGTTCCCATCAAAGTAACTGACGAAAGTGCAGCACACAAGAGCGAAGTTTCTTTCCTCGGTGCATACATCTTGGCTCCCGGTTCCCCGGGGCCCCCGAGCCACCCGTCCCACATACGAGTACGTATACGGTATGCCCTGCCACGTTGACATGGAACATTTGTTGCTGTCGTCTGGTGGAAACTCTGCGTTAAAACACCTCAATACCAGAAACAACAACACCACCAACAACAACAACAACAACATTGGCTCCAAAACAATAACAACAAGTCCAACACTAGAGCCAGAAAAAGACATGGACATTTTTATCGATTTTTCGTCATCATTTGTAAATGCACTGCTCTGATGTTCATAGCGTTGATGCTTATGATGATGAAGATGATGATGATGATGATGATGATGACGATCCAGCATAGGAAAGCAGCAGTTGAACTGCTTAGAAGGAGCACCACTCCCACACATAGACTTGTGCGAGCACCATAAAAGCAACAACAAAAAAGTTTAGTGCAGCTGCACATGTAAGCTCAGAGGTGTACATAAGGGACACAGCAGCTGCAACATTGGCGGGAAACTCGCTCGTGATGCTCCGTCTATGGGAGTACCGCAGAAGTTCGCAGTTTGGCCCCTCACTCACAGTCACACTCATTTGGAGTGGAGCTCCACACATTCTTCCTGGTTTCGCTGGAGTCGCTGAGGTTGGTGTATGACGTATTTCAGTGCATCGTCTGATTTGGTGCGGATAAGACAGGCGTTTAGTATAAGCTTTCGAGTGAGAGGTGGAACAATGTACCAATTTGATTTGTGGAATACTGCGAATAAACATATCCCCAGGCAAATTGTAACAAGAGTTTAGTATTCAAAGAGCCAGGAGAGTGACAATCCTTCTCCAGTTGTTTGTTATTAGGAAGTGTCTTACACACCATGAACTGAAGTTGCAGGTACAGAGGTGTTCTATGGTTAATCAGAGGATGGTAGATTAGTCCCTTTGTTGTCATACTACAAACACTCATATAATGTGGAGATCATCCTAGTAGGTCTACGAGATGAACCAGTCTTAGTCTGATGGAAATTGTACAATATGCTGCGAGTGGGTTGGGTTAGAAACAAAATGAACTTTTGTAGGCCCAACTTTTGGTGAATGCCATTAAAAAGTTTTCAGATGTTTCACTGTGCATTTCACGCGACCCGGGGCTGGACTTAATTGAAGCCCCTATGTCGTATTAGATATATCGTGATGATAATAGGGTAGCTCTAGAGATTTTGTATTATAAGTCTCGCTGGACTAAGGAATTTTTAAGCCTGCTCTTTGACCTTTGTGCTAGTGGGTGGGTAATAGTTATTCCTCCCTCAAGGCATAGAAATATCGAATATTTATCTATAGACTTCTTGGGCTGATGATGATAATGATAATGATAATGATTATGAGTATAGTCTTCAATCAAACAAGGAGAGTATAGTCTTCAATCAAACTAGGAGAGTATAGTCTTCAATCAAACTAGGAGAGTATAGTGTTCAATCAAACTAGGAGACTATAGTATTCAATCAAACTAGGAGAGTATAGTCTTCAATCAAACTAGGAGAGTATAGTCTTCAATCAAACTAGGAGAGTGTAGTCTGCAATCAAACTAGGAGAGTACAGTCTTCAATCAAACTAGAGTGCAGTTTATGATAGCGATGAAGAGATTGCGACTATTAATATCTCCACCTGTCTGTGAAAGGACATATGTCTACTTTCTTTGACTTCAAAGCCTTTTCAATCACTCTTTGGGGCTCAGGATGTCAGACTCATTCATACACCAATAGAAATCTGTTTAGTGGAAAGTGCATTCAGTCCTTTACATCAATACCTGAATACCGATAACAAAATTGCCAACATTTAAAAGTAATACTAATGCGAGTTCATTACAACACAACTTTTACTTTTCTTACTGAAGCTCGCTTATCACTACAGTAGCCAATTCACAGTTGTTGCCCTTTTCATACCTTGTGTTTGCTTCCCAATCTGGTGCGTTCTAGAATCCTACACAGTCCTCGAGGGAGATGGTGATACTATTGTTTCAAGCCCTGAAACACTCCCTACCGAAAGTCGCTACAGTGTTACAGTGAAGAAACTCTTAAAACGACTAATACAGTGAAAGCATTGAACATTAACTCAAAGCCTCACTTGGACTTAAGGGAATGTGAATGGAAATTATGAACATATTTTAACGAAACCCCTCAAGTGTACTTGAGAGAATGTGCTAAATTCTTCCCCACGCTGAGTATTGAAAATTGTATATGCTATCTTATAGGGTAACTATCGGGTACTGCTTTACAATATTACCGGTAGTGTGTTGATTGTACCATCTTTGATGACTGAGGATATCAGTGTCTTTAAAAGACTGCATTAATCCATAATAAAGCCTTGACTTGTATTCTAAATACCACGCTTAATCATGTTTAGTCACCCACGCTGAGCTGACTTCTTCGTCACTTGATATCGACTTAACACAAATTTATGTTTCCCACTATCGGAGGTGTTTCTAATCCCCATCCTCGCGTATCTCCATGTACACTGCCATTAAATTGTCGTTGTAGTTCGCGTACCTAACATGACAGACCGTGTAATTGTAATGTGCACGTCACTCAACTCGGAGCTCTCCACTTTAATGTCTAAATAGAAGTAATGGCACGGAAATTGAATTAAAACAAAACACATTCTCTTTATGACGGTTATTGAAAGACAAGATTGGCGTCGTGGCAGAGCCAGCCCGGGCTGCCTCTCCGCTGCCTCTCCGCTGCGGCACACGATTTCGTCCGAACGTGCTATGTTTGCGTTTATTTATCCGTATTTCCATATTTCTGACAGTCACAATTGCCGGCTTGGCTTGGCTCGGCTCGGCTAGGGTCGCCTCGATACGGCATGGCACGGCACAGTAATAAAATCGGTGCAATTTCATTTGATTTTCTTTTGAACCTCAAATGTTGGCCTTTTCCTTACACCCTACGTACGAGGACGTGGAGCCAACCTGCTCTGGGGAGATACGAGCAGCTCATATAAACAAAAAACACCATTCCAGCGTACTCGGGGCTTTCTGCTCATTGTCATCATCGTCGTCGTCGTCGTCGTCGTCGTCGTCGTCGTCAACTCCATCCATTACCAATGTCATTTATTTTCTATTATTTCGATAGTTTAAAATGTTTTATGGCGGCGTTTGGGTTTTGCGTTTTTGTTGCTGCTCCTGCTGCTGTTGTTGTTGTTGTTTTCCGCTCCGCTCCGCACTATCGTGATGGCGGAATAAAGCAATTATAATGACGTGACAATGCCAGGCGCAAGGCAAAAACGTGGCACCAGGATGAGCAGAAGGAGATAGTTCGCTGCTGACGGCTGTGTATGCCACATCGCTTTGGTGTGTCGCGCTGCGGTGTGGAGTGGTGCGGCGGATGTATACAGTACACAAATAAATATCTCAAGGCAAAATTATGTGCAACACAACACAACAGAACAGAACAGAACAGAACAGAACAGAGCAGAGCAGAATGACTCAAGTTATGCAGAAGGCAAATAAGAAGAATAAGAATAAGAATAAAATAATGTAAAATACAACAATTGCATGTCATATTGAGGAAGGTTCCCTCACGACATTCAAAAGAAAACTGGCTCTTGAGCTGACGCCAGCACACCGAGCACCTGAATGTGATCGCTGGTGAGTGACTACCGCCTGGCGAAGGATGTGGCGCGCTGGTTCTATTAACAGTAAATGTCTGCATGCATGCGAGCAGGTCTCTCTGGTTGCCAGGCAACCCGGCACTGCAGGAATGTGTGATGAGCACGGAGCGGTTTAAAGTTGAAGATGTTTCTATGCAATCAGTTTAATTGGATTTTCCGAGGAATTACCTTTAATTATGCCATTAATTTTGACAATGCTTCTTTAATTATATTAAACTGGAATTATGGTATTTTCACTTCGAAAGAATCAGCGTTCAGTTGACAAAATCGGTTGAGAGGGAACCTCAGAATTTCCGCTTATACGGAAATTTGTTTATTGCTACAAGTTTCATCACTGAATAGTTAGTGTTGAGTTTTTATTACTCGGCAGTTGATCACAATGCACTCAAAAAACATTTAGGAAAGTTTCTCTTTTAATTCTAAATCAGTCTTATCCGTGCCGATTTCCAAACACAACTGAACTGACTCGTGTAGTCGCCTGAACTTTTTCGCATTACGGCTCCATACGAGCTCAGTTCAACACACTTAAAGGTTCACTGGAGTACACTTAATGATAGACTTGCAGTTAATCACTCATATTAGGACAGTAGTGGACCACCACCACCCTATGATAGAATCCCAGTTAAGCACTCATATTAGGACAGAAGTGGACCACCACCACCCTATGATAGAATCCCAGTTAAGCACTCATATTAGGACAGTAGTGGACCACCACCACCCTATGATAGAATCCCAGTTAAGCACTCATATTAGGACGGAAGTGGACCACCACCACCCTATGATAGAATCCCAGTTAAGCACTCATATTAGGACAGAAGTGGACCACCACCACCCTATGATAGAATCCCAGTTAAGCACTCAGATTAGGACAGAAGTGGACCACCACCACCATATGATAGAATCCCAGTTAAGCACTCATATTAGGACAGTAGTGGACCACCACCACCATATGATAGAATCCCAGTTAAGCACTCATATTAGGACAGAAGTGGACCACCACCACCCTATGATAGAATCCCAGTTAAGCACTCATATTAGGATAGAAGTGGACCACCACCACCCTATGATAGAATCCCAGTTAAGCACTCATATTAGGACAGCAGTGGACCACCACCACCCCATGATAGAATCCCAGTTAAGCACTCATATTAGGACAGAAGTGGACCACCACCACCCTATGATAGAATCCCAGTTAAGCAGTCATATTAGGACAGAAGTGGACCACCACCACCCTATGATAGAATCCCAGTTAAGCACTCATATTAGGACAGAAGTGGACCACCACCACCCTATGATAGAATCCCAGTTAAGCACTCATATTAGGACAGCAGTGGACCACCACCACCCCATGATAGAATCCCAGTTAAGCACTCATATTAGGACAGAAGTGGACCACCACCACCCTATGATAGAATCCCAGTTAAGCAGTCATATTAGGACAGAAGTGGACCACCACCACCCTATGATAGAATCCCAGTTAAGCACTCATATTAGGACAGAAGTGGACCACCACCACCCTATGATAGAATCCCAGTTAAGCACTCATATTAGGACAGAAGTGGACCACCACCACCCTATGATAGAATCCCAGTTAAGCACTCATATTAGGACAGCAGTGGACCACCACCACCCCATGATAGAATCCCAGTTAAGCACTCATATTAGGACAGAAGTGGACCACCACCACCCTATGATAGAATCCCAGTTAAGCAGTCATATTAGGACAGAAGTGGACCACCACCACCCTATGATAGAATCCCAGTTAAGCACTCATATTAGGACAGTAGTGGACCACCACCACCATATGATAGAATCCCAGTTAAGCACTCATATTAGGACAGTAGTGGACCACCACCACCATATGATAGATTCCCAGTTAAGCACTCATATTAGGACAGAAGTGGACCACCACCACCCTATGATAGAATCCCAGTTAAGCACTCATATTAGGACAGAAGTGGACCACCACCACCCTATGATAGAATCCCAGTTAAGCACTCATATTAGGACAGAAGTGGACCACCACCACCCTATGATAGAATCCCAGTTAAGCACTCATATTAGGATAGAAGTGGACCACCACCACCCTATGATAGAATCCCAGTTAAGCACTCAGATTAGGACAGAAGTGGACCACCACCACCATATGATAGAATCCCAGTTAAGCACTCATATTAGGACAGTAGTGGACCACCACCACCATATGATAGAATCCCAGTTAAGCACTCATATTAGGACAGAAGTGGACCACCACCACCCTATGATAGAATCCCAGTTAAGCACTCATATTAGGATAGAAGTGGACCACCACCACCCTATGATAGAATCCCAGTTAAGCACTCATATTAGGACCGAAGTGGACCACCACCACCCTATGATAGAATCCCAGTTAAGCACTCATATTAGGACAGAAGTGGACCACCACCACCCTATGATAGAATCCCAGTTAAGCACTCATATTAGGACAGCAGTGGACCACCACCACCCCATGATAGAATCCCAGTTAAGCACTCATATTAGGACAGAAGTGGACCACCACCACCCTATGATAGAACCCCGTTTAGCAGTCATATTAGGACAGAAGTGGACCACCACCACCCTATGATAGAATCCCAGTTAAGCACTCATATTAGGACAGTAGTGGACCACCACCACCATATGATAGAATCCCAGTTAAGCACTCATATTAGGACAGTAGTGGACCACCACCACCATATGATAGAATCCCAGTTAAGCACTCATATTAGGACAGAAGTGGACCACCACCACCCTATGATAGAATCCCAGTTAAGCACTCATATTAGGACAGAAGTGGACCACCACCACCCTATGATAGAATCCCAGTTAAGCACTCATATTAGGACAGAAGTGGACCACCACCACCCTATGATAGAATCCCAGTTAAGCACTCATATTAGGATAGAAGTGGACCACCACCACACTCAGCTTAGACCAGAACGAGAGAGCAATAGCAGCGCACATCGAATATAATTTGAACTTAATATTTATTCATGTCTAGTCATGAATATTGATGTGTCTATTTCGTCTCCATATTAATAAGCCATGCTCCTCCTCTGAAGTTCACTGACCAAATGCACATGAAAAAGCAGGCACGCTCCAACCCAGTTATGGTAGTCAGTTGACACCTCTTCGGAGCCGCAGAAAAACTGAATTCTGTTCTGAATTGCAGTTAATTTTTCATCCAAAATGTTAGAAGTGCAGGAATGAGAGCTGAGCAGATTTTCATATGGACATTGAACCTGTTCATTGTCATTAGGAACCTTTCTACTTGAGGCCATGTGCAGCGCGTACAAAGCCGATATGTGCAATTGTCATAAAAATTTCAATTACTGGCAAATAAATTGCATCTACGAGCAGAGCTGACAATTCCAGCTGCAATAAATGTCATTCAATTTGAAATTTTCAATTTAGATTGTTTTTCCAAGCTCAACAATAAACATTGACAAAGCCAATCGCACACAAACACACCCATGCACTCACTAACACACTCACTTGCATACCAGCACACCCGTCTCTAAACATGGCATTTGATGTAGTCGCATTGCAGCGCATTGCAGTGAATGGAATAGTCATAGAAATCGTCCTCGAATCAGGTCATCTGTAAAAACATCCCATTCGCGAGCAGAGTGGCAGAGAGTGCAAAAAAATTATTAAACGCTACAAAGCGGCAGAGGCGAAGCAGTGCAGTGCAGCGCAGTTGCATAGAAGGCACGCCAAGCGGCAACTAAAATTTCATTTGCTCTCGTATCCATTTCAGTCCACATGCACACAGGCACCGGGCAGTCACAGCGCAGTTGAGGCAACTGTAACAATTCCAATTAAAACACATAAATTGTGGACTTAACAGCAATCAATTACGGAGCGAACGGCCGCTCGCAGTACCCGAGAGGCAAATGACTGGCCCTGACATCTTTAATGCATTTTATCAATAGTTGCAGTCGCGCGACATGCAATTAACACACGTCTCGCAATTCGACTCTAAACTACTGTATTCCATCGTCGTCGTCGTCTTTAGCTGTAATTAATTTATTGGACCCGTAACACCGCAATTATGTACACGTATTTGTGCCTCCACTCTTGGCATTCATATTTAATAACAATTATCATACGCTTCAAGCAGTGAGCATTGCAGTGGTACGCACGCAAATCGCGCGTCACATGCCGTTCGTTGTCTGCTACAATTTTGTCACTGCAAGTGTCGCCGTCCTACTCAAGTGTGTCGCGTATGCAACGCCTTGCGCGAGTCCGTCAGCAGCAACCTTGCATTCAAAGCGCCCGTAATTGCATTTGCAATGAAATTATCGACGCATTTTTCCACATGCCCGTATGCAAATTTTCTCTATAAATTCCGTTCCAGCGGATTAGCTACGCTTGAGTTGAGTATGCGGTTTATAAATAAATAGAACACAACATTCAACTTGAGAGGGAGCTTCTATTCAACTTATTGCATGCGAGAGATTTATCATCATTTGTTGAAAATAAAATATTCATCTTGAGAGCGAACTTCTTTTCAATTTATTACATGCGAGAGATTTATCACCATTTGTTGAAAATAAAACAGTCATATTGAGAGCGAACTTCTATTAAATTTATTGCATGCGAGAGAATTATCACCATTTGTTAAAAATAAAACATTCCTCTTGAGAGGGAACTTCTATGAAATTTATTGCATGCGAGAGATTTAACACCATTGGTTAAAAATAAAACAGTCATCTTGAGAGCGAACTTCTATTAAATTTATTGCATGCGAGAGATTTATCATCATTTGTTGAAAATAAAATATTCATCTTGAGAGCGAACTTCTTTTCAATTTATTGCATGCGAGAGATTTATCACCATTTGTTGAAAATAAAATATTCATCTTGAGAGCGAACTTCTTTTCAATTTATTACATGCGAGAGATTTATCACCATTTGTTGAAAATAAAATATTCATCTTGAGAGCGAACTTCTTTTCAATTTATTGCATGCGAGAGATTTATCACCATTTGCTAAAAATAAAACATTCCTCTTGAGAGGGAACTTCTATTAAATTTATTGCATGCGAGAGATTTATCATCATATTTAAACTTTTTAAAGATTAGTGAGAGATGATTCTGCTTTGTATCATAAATTATTTAATTTTTAATATATTTCAATCAGGATATTTAAAAAAAAAATGTAACATGCGATTTTTGTATACTTACATTTCGCAAATTATATTAAAGATTTTAATTTTTCCTCTACTTTTCCCACTTAACGCTATTCAATTTCAATATATCTCTTGCGAGTAATTTTACATAAAAAGTTGCATGCGAGAAATTTTTGTGGACATAAATTTTGTATTAAAGTTTAAATTTTTCTTCTACTTTTCTCAATTAACGCCATTCAGTTTCTATATATCTCATGCGAGTAAATTTACATAAAAAAGTTGCATGCGAGAAATTTTGTATCCGGGCCTAAATTTTTCTTCTACTTTTTCACTTAACGCCATTACAGTAAACAGTGAAACAGTAAACTCCAGTTCAGTAGATGGTTTTCAAAGACTACTTCCCTCCCCCGTCCCCTCCTTGCTTAGAATAAATCCCCTTCAATTTAATTTACTTTTACTTGAATTTTTCCCATTGTATTAAACTCTGAAAGTGGAGAGCGTGCATTAAGGTTGGACTTGCAGCTGTCCCTATGAATACCTGCCTGTGAATACCTGCCTGTGAATACCTGGCAAGTGTTCAGCTTATTTCGGAGTACTCGTACGTCGAGTCAGCACAAAGCATGCCCATGGCGCCATTGAAGTAAACACCAAGCAACGCTGCTGCAGCCATTTCGGCATTCCTACTCCTCATTCACTTCCTTGCACTAGCAGCGCGGCGATACTCGTTTTCTGAAATTTCGTTGTTTGCTGCGTGGAAGCCAAATCCATTACGGCAATAATTAATTTCAATAATGGATTACGAAACACTCTTAATCCAATTAACATTAATTGACTTGACGCGCGCGTATTTATTATGCTCTTCTCGGTGTCGCGGCTGTCTATGCCAACTCTTGCCATTTGCGTTCCTTGAGGCGCACTTGAGGCGAGTGCGCCCTGTGCCAGCGAGTGCTGCTAATGCGTCGTCATTGGTGCTGGGTTGTGAGTCGCTGGCATTGGCGCTGCGCTGCCCTGGTGCTGGTCAATAAGGAAAATCATTTATTGCATTTTTATTCCGCAATCCACTGCACTCGAGCTCGAGCTCGAGCAGCGCGGAGTAGGTTAATGTAAGCGGCGTTGCGTATGCGACTGTGTGCACGGCCTGCAATTAGGGTCGGTCGTCTGATGCACTCATTTGTGCCTCTTTTTATGGGACTCCACATTACGCTGGGCTGTGTTGATGTGTGCGTCAGTGTAGCCGCGCGTGTGTGTGTGTGCTGTGCACAGAGCGTGCATAATTATTTTGTAATATATGCAATATTTGTTTTTATCGCATTTCCAGCACTTTTAATTATCGTACGATTTGATGGCTCCAGTTCGTTGCTTTTATTTTTTTAATTGCTCGAAATGGGTTTTCCATTGAAAATAATTTGTTATTCAATTGTTTTTATGGCCTTATTTAAATTTATAATTTTTAAATCATTCGCAATTGAAGCAGATTCATAATTTCAGCTGCTTCCGATGAGTCAGGCATTTGTTGAATTTTGTGCGAATTAAT
The DNA here is from genome assembly GCA_920105625.2 of Clusia tigrina. Taxonomy (NCBI): domain Eukaryota; kingdom Metazoa; phylum Arthropoda; class Insecta; order Diptera; family Clusiidae; genus Clusia; species Clusia tigrina. Next base: position 189,165,331 of record OV050031.1, on the reverse strand, counting down.
GCCGTGTCACCGTTTCATTGCATAACTCCAGCAAATTGGATTTAATCGTTATTAAAACAAAGCACATCAATTTCGCAAGCTGTTCACAATTTTCACACATTTCCAGTTTGATTTGACGCAAACTGGGAGTGCTTTGTCTATAGATCAAGGTCTTTTGTTGGTCTAACCGTATAAATATCAAGTATGCAATTCAATATTTGTAGCATGCGATTTTGTTTCCTTATGTGTCGTTACCGATATGAGTAGATTCGTGTTAATAACAAAGAAATAGAAAGATTTATTTAACTAAATATATGAGGGAATATAAAGAATTTGGGCAAATTTCTCCCATGCAATATTTTTTTCGAATTTACACTTTTGCTGATATTTCTCGTGAAATTCTTGGCAATTTAGAGCGTGCGATTTAGAAGTGATTAACTTTCATCCACAATTCAACCCCATGTATTAGAAATATGTGATAAGATTTGACCTTAGATGACCTTATTCATTCATTTTTATTCTGAACTCGTCGATTTTCTTTAAAATATTTGAAAAAATCGCATGCGATTGAATTTCAAATACTTAAAGGTTGGCTTAAGACCTCAGCCTTTCGAATCTTGCTGATAAAACTAGAAAAAATTTATAGTAAATCAAATTAGTATAAAAATTATAGCAAGCTTTAATTAGAAACAATTTATAGTAAATCAAATTAGTATAAAAATTATAGCAAGCTTTAATTAGAAAAAATTTATAGTAAATCAAATTAGTATAAAAATTATAGCAAGCTTTAATTAGAAAAAATTTATAGTAAATCAAATTAGTATAAAAATTATTACAAGCTTTAATTAGAAAAAATTTATGGTAAATCAAATTAGTATAAAAATTATAGCAAGCTTTAATTAGGAAAAATTTATAGTAAATCAAATTAGTATAAAAATTATAGCAAGCTTTAATTAGAAAAAATTTATAGTAAATCAAATTAGTATAAAAATTATAGCAAGCTTTAATTAGAAAAAATTTATAGTAAATCAAATTAGTATAAAAATTATAGCAAGCTTTAATTAGAAAAAATTTATAGTAAATCAAATTAGTATAAAAATTATAGCAAGCTTTAATTAGAAAAAATTTATAGTAAATCAAATTAGTATAAAAATTATAGCAAGCTTTAATTAGAAAAAAATTATAGTAAATCAAATTAGTATAAAAATTATAGCAAGCTTTAATTGGAAAAAATTTATAGTAAATCAAATTAGTATAAAAATTATAGCAAGCTTTAATTAGAAAAAATTTATAGTAAATCAAATTAGTATAAAAATTATAGCAAGCTTTAATTAGAAAAAATTTATAGTAAATCAAATTAGTATAAAAATTATAGCAAGCTTTAATTAGAAAAAAATTTATAGTAAATCAAATTAGTATAAAAATTATAGCAAGCTTTAATTAGAAAAAGTTTATAGTAAATCAAATTAGTATAAAAATTATAGCAAGCTTTAATTAGAAAAAATTTATAGTAAATCAAATTATTATAAAAATTATTGCAAGCTTTAAAATTTATCTCATGCTACAATTGTTTACATTGATTTAGAAAGGTTTCTTTGTATCATTCATTGATTTAGAGAGGTTTCTTGGTATCAAATATGGTCGGAATCTTCATATTGAATAAAACAATTTCAAACTTATTATTCTCAGATTCCAAAATTTAAATCGCATGCTACAAAAACAATCTATAAATTGCTCTCAAATTAAAATCGCATCAAATGCAGCCCTATCAGAATTATGTTTTGCTATAGAATTTTCTTACAAAAGCATGTTTTCTGCATTGAATTGGCCATTTTTGGTAATATTTCTATCAACAAATCTAATCTAATCTGGCACTCAACAGTCAAAAATCGCATGCTACAAATTTGTTGGGAGTTCTCCTGGGATAACCCTCGTTCACTTACATACTTTGTAAACGTAATTGATGCAAGCTTAATGCATGACGAGTACTCCAAAGAGTGTGTGATAATGACAGTGCTCTGCAGCCTGGAAGCGTGCCTTTGCTTCTGATTCTCTACGGTCTATTTACGCCGCTAACAGTGCACTAATGAAGCGTTTTTGCACTCTTACAAAAGACCACTTAAACAATTTGCATTTCAAATGGCTGGTTGGCTGCTTGCTAGCTTGGTTGGTTGCCTGCTTGGTTGCTTGGCTGGTTGCCTGCTTGGTAGCTTGTTGGGTTGGCTGCTTGGTTGCTTGGTTGGTTGATTGGTGGCTGGCAAACAAACGCTGACACAGAAATGTCAATCCCGAAATTGGCCCAAATGAAGTACAAAGCCAGAGAAAGAACCTGTCAACATATCTAATGTAATCTGCAAACATACACAAACACTTAAGTCGGCGAAACACGTGCCATATCAATAAATAACACACAACAAACAGGCACAGACACACACGGATATGCTGGGACACACAGCAAACAAATGCGCAGATAAGCGTGAGGCACAGTGACAAAAGAAAACTGCCAACATTATTTGACATATTTCAAAGTGCGCTGTAGCAGTGGCACAAACAGAGCTGTGGAAAAGGAAGGGTGCAGAGTGGAAGGACAAGGCTGTGAAATAATGAAAGGCAGCACTACAGAAAAAACGTTAAAGGGCAATGCGGAAAAACTGACAAGAGCTGCACACTTGTCAGCAGAAGAAAAATGTGTCAGCAAGTGTGTGAGTGAACACACACATCCTCTGACACACACTCACACAGATACACACTCTCACACACACACAGTCAGTCAGCGATATAAAATAAATGTTAAATTAAATCACACAGAAAAGGAAATGCGCATAATTGACTAATAGAAAACTCGTATCCCACCAGCGGAGGAAATGAACTTGTGCGTCGAACAGCAGAAAAGAAAGGTAGTAGGGTGCACAGATGTGTGGGTATGCGATCAGCATGCAAATCCCACAACAAACGCAGGGAAAAGCGAGTGTTGCAAAATTAAAATTGAATTTTTGCTGAGGCAGGCGCCACACACCGACACAACAACACGCGCGGGCACAAGTGGCGTGCAGCGTTCGCCCGAGTTGGGTTTGGCACATTTAAGGACACACAAGAGTAGGTGTACATATTTGCCAGCGTGCATGTGTGTGTGTGTGATGCGATTTTTGCGGTGCTTTCCCCTCAGCCTGACACGCATTGAAAGGCGTGTCTTTACTTAATGAAATTGCCGCGCTGCTCTTTAAGAAAATGTCATTGTCGACGACGGATTTTCATGTTGAATTAAGTTGCTTATGCGCTCCTCTCACTTATTTATAGCATGCGATACGCACCGCGAGCACTGTGCCAGTGGCGCACGAACTGATTTATACGCTGTCATTCGGTTTTTAGTGCATTTGACCTGGTTTCAGTTTACCGAGTCATGAATAATTGCGAAATTCATTGAGCACATTGCAAATGCATTCAATTGGAAGCATTTTGATTTTTATTACGACTCTGAAAAAGGCATTCGACTGCGCTGCCAACAGAGAGAGCGGGGGAGTGAAGGCTTTAGCGGCATGTTTGCTGCTCTAGCGGCTACGATTGAATAGGCTGGGAAGGTTGCCGACTGGCTGCCATGTGGAACAAAGGGTGTGGTCAAGCGAATGCATTGCAAACTTCCGGCTGGGGGAGGCGCAACTCATTGAGCGACAATATGCCGCGCTGAATTGATGCTAATGATGCCAGTAGGCAAGGTTTTCTTTTGCTAAGGGAGCTGAAGTGGCTAAGGTTGGCAAATGGTTGGGGATTTCCCCTTTTTGTGGCTTAAAGGTTAAGGAGTAATCGCATTAATAAAATCACAGCGATATCGGTTTATAATGAGTATGGGCAGGCAACTGTTGATTCGTAGAAAGACGGAAAGTGATGGCTTCGTAATGTATTATCACTCATGTCTTTTAACTGATGACTTATCATTGAAGACTTGTCAGTATTAACTTATCACCTATGACGTGTCACTGATGATTAATCACTACCAGTGCCGTAGGAAGCTTTTGTAGAATGTGTTTCTGAATATTCATAAACATGTCCTTAAAATATTGCCTCGCAACCAAGTTACCTTTGAAAATCTGTGGTCTTCATATCATCCTTCATCACAATTACCATTGACGCTTCCACACTGAATTGTGGCACGTGCTGGCAGACCCCTTCAAGTACTCTACAAGTGATGCTACGATATTTCGCCGGTCATTTATCGATGCGAACATTAAAACTTGAATTGTGAGTTCAGAAAACAACCCAGAACTGTGAACATAAACCAAGTTTACCAAAGCGAGGTTCCTGGTCCCCACATTTTCGGCTCTGTTTACGAGTGTGGTGGCACTTTAAATACATTGCTGTCCACTGCTCCAAAGAAGATAACATTTCAATGCATCTGCAAGAGATGATCAGAGCCCAGTTTAAGGCGATGCACCAGGAAAATGCGTAGAAGAATGTTAGGAAAGAACAACAAACATCAAAGGCAACCAACCACTGTGCCATCCTGCGCGGAAAGTGTATAAAATCAGTGAACATTTCTGCCTTCATTCTCTAAAACGAAAACATTATTTCATAAATACGCGTTTAGTTTAAAATTTAAATTCAATTTCAAAGTGAACGAAAACGAAATGAAAGAAAAACAGAATTCGAACAAAAGGAATCATCTCTTCTGCCATTGAATCACTTCGACCCACGCTGTTTCTTCGCTGCGAACAAGTTTCAAAGTTTATACAAATTTTCAAATTGTTTTTAAATGACTTTGCAAAAAAGTTTCTTTTTCCTATTTTTTTAGTGTTTTTTTATATTTTTTATTCACAAAATTTATAAAGTTTGATTTCGTGCATCAAGCGGCGGGGAAGGGTTCAGCGAACCTGCTCCTGGGCGTCACGCGGCAAGTGCCAACAGCCGAGCACCGCACTTTGAGCGCAGAGTGAGAAAGGGAACAGGATGCCGAAGTAGCTTTGAAGTGGCGCTTTAGAAAAACTAAAAAGGACACATTTTCATTCTAGACTAACACACACACACACACACACACAGACGCAGACGCAGTCACAAGCAACCAAACGCCCACTCATACACACACAAGCACACCCACACCCACGCCGCTATGCACACATAATGTGTCTCTCGGTATGTGAGAAAGTGGCTTTTCTACACGAGTGGAAGCGCAAATTTCAACCGAGTAAGTGTGTGGGTGTGAGTGTGTTTGTCTTTGTGTTAGTTTGTAGTTTAAGTGTGCATGAGTGGTCGTTTGTATTTGCGTTGCGTTTGTTTTTGTTTTTGTGTGAAAAAGATTAAGTGGCAGAAATGCTGTCGACCAATTCAAGTCATAAATTTTCCAATTTAAGCGTGGAGCATATGGCAAGCCAACCTCCTTCCCTCCTTCCCTCCTCCCACCCCTCGCACTACTCAACTCAGAGCATCATATGGATTAATAGCAGACCGAGGAAGGATATGAAGAATGCAGCCAGGCAAAGAGCAGCAAACAAGCAAAGAAAAACTGCTTATCACTTTTCCATAAAAGATTTATAGTGCTTGTAATATTCGCGAAGCTGGTTCCGAGTGCGGAAGATTAGGACCAATATTAGCGATGATTTAAGCTGCCGTTCATAATACGGATGCCCACACAGCCCATCCCCACCCAGCCCATCCACACAAAAGGCTGTTCGTTGCTGTCATTGCGGGCGTTGTTATTTTGGCACCCAACAGTTATGAATTTAAGCCTCCTCTCCTAGAGTGGTCTGCTCGAGCTTCCTTTGTCTTAGGTACGGGTATGGGTGTCAGGGGGTCGTTGCCAGTGCACCCACAATTGTGGCAGTCATTGCAATCGTAGACAATGTTTCAACTCCTGTGATGCGAGCAGCAGTGTTCTGCATTTCCAGAAATTAAATCACCTCTTTTTGTGTGGTCATTGAGTTGCGGTTTCCGATTGATTGCGGAGTCATCATTTCATAATCTCGCAATCAGAGGATAGGAATCATCATTTCATAATCTCGCAATCAGAGTACGGGAATCATTAACGGAAGATTGAAAGTGATTGGAGGGGGTTCATGGGTAGATAATGAAAGGGGATTTTTATATGTAAAAACTTGAGTAACTTTCTTACCTCAAATTTCAAAATATAATGGATTCATTACGGGCTGCAATAATTGAAGTCACCGTCATTGATTGGGTGAGATTTTTGGATGTCATCCTTTAGTTCGGTTTTGATGGACGATTTTTAGCATATTAATTGAGTCTTTGGAAGTTCATTTGGCAGATTTGAAAGACTTTATTGACGCGACACTTTGCACTGTTGTGTTTTGCTAAAGAAGTTTGTATGATATGTTAGAATTGTGACTTTGAGGATTGTGAGTTAAACCCCGTGACGCTCCCATTCCGTGAAGCTATGATTTGTGTACAATGATTTCAAGTTATCTTTGAAATCACTTTAAAACCTTCGAAATCTTTCAAGTAACTTGTAAGTTGAAGTTACTTGAAAGATTTCTTTATATATAATCATTAAAGTGACTTCAAAGGAATTGATGTCCTACAATTGCAGTCCTAGAATGTGTCAGACCGGGATTGATTTGAAATTATTTAAGTGTCTAAGAAATGTTTAAATCATTTGATAGAAATCATTAAAGTGACTTCAAAAGATTTCAGTGATTTCAGTGATTTCAACGATTTCAATGATTTCAGTGATTTCAACGATTTCAAGTGATTTCATTACTTTTAACTTAACTGCCACTTAGGATATCAATTGCAGTTCCAGAACTTATCAGACCGGGATTGATTTGAAAGTGTCTAAGAATTGTTTAAATTTTATTATTTGATAGAAATTATTAAAAGGACTTCAGTGATTTCAAGTGATTTCAAGTGATTTCAAATGATTTGATTACTTTTAACTTAACTGCCACTTAGGACATCAATTGCAGTCGCAGAATGTATCAGACCGGGATTGATTTGAAATTATTTAAGTCTCTAAAAATTCTTTAAATCATTTGATAGAAATCATTAAAGTGACTTCAAAGGATTTCAGTGATTTCAAGTAATCACTTGACTTTAAATTATATAAAGCAACGGTCAACTAAGAAATTATTTTCAGTTCCAAACCAGGACTACAATGAAACAGTCTACATTCCCATGATTGGAAATGGATTCAACTGATTTACCTGATGACTGCACATAACTTCCGTTCAATTCCTATGACTGCACATGACTTCCGTTGAATTCCTATGACTGCACAAGACTTCCTTTGAATTCATATCACAGTATAAGCATTCAGCGAAGTCAAATAGAATAGTGTCACTTTTTTTCAATGAAAATTCAGCTTTGAATTTGAGACTGCACTTCTTGAAAGAAATCACCTACGAAATTGCTTTTATTGCTCATTTCTTTAGCTTTGATAATCCTCAGGAAGAAGTCTCATATTTTCCTGCACAATTGCATTAATCTTTAATATTTTAATAAGCATGCATTTTTATACCTTTTCTCATATTGCTTCCTTCTCTATTTCCAGGTAAGGCAAAGTTCGTTTTTTGTTCTGCTGAGGTCTGTCGCGCTCTCCCATTTATAGACACATAAACTGTGCTTTTATCTCTATCAAGGTAAACATTTTATGTACTCCTAAAATTTTAACAATTTTCGTGTCTATTTTTTATGCCAATTTATCGCCTGAACTGCAGACAGTTTGTTTTACGACTGGTTACATTCGCACGGGCAACCAACAACAACAACAACAAGAAAAATATAATAATAAAAGAAGAGAAAGGAAGAGAGAAATGGCAAAAGTGCGACGCGTAACGCGGTGCATTCTTGGGGGAATTTATCGATTGTTGCAGCCATAAAGAATTCAATATAAAGTCTGCGGTCTGTGGCAGGCGCAAAAGAAGCTTCACTAAATCATCCTTACGCCAAATTGGTGGAACCTTCGCTGAAACGGCGGCTGGGGTGCATAGAGCAGAAAGTTCCTTCGTGGTTCGTTGTGTTTGGGACACATTTCAGTTGGTCTCGTGGGAGAACTAAACCGTTATGAAAAGCATCTTAGCCACGCAGGTCGTGCGACTTTTCGGCGGTGCAAGTGGAGTGGATCAACAGCATAATATTCCCTAATTGGTAATGTTGCAGGAATCTGATACTGTATTAATACAACAGAGAAACTGATCAAAATGAAGGAAGACATCATTTATGTCGCAGCCAGAAACAGTCTAAAGAGCCGCATACGAACATGAATCTTTGGGACACAACCTTCCAAATCCTACAATCACACAATGTCTAGATTATCAATTAGGTTAGGTTAGGTAGGTTGGAGTGGCAGCAAGATGGACACTCAGGCACAAATAATGGCCCATTGTACTACCAAGGGTGCAAAGGGGTGCTGCACATGTACTGACCACCCAAGTCGGATATGGTTTCCGCTCAGGCGTTGCAGCACGACTCCCCCGATTATGAAATGTGGAGCCACCCTGGCAATTTGAGAAATTTAGCTTCGTCCTTGGATCATACAGGTTGCGAGCTCTGTCAGTTTGGTCAAGAAAGGGGTCCCGAAGATGTGCATTCTTCGTCTGGCTAAGGATGGGCACATATGAGGTGTAGCACTGTTTCTTCTTCCTCCTCAGCACCACACCCACGGCAGAAATCATTAAAGGGCAAACCCAGTCTAGCCATATGCGTCCCCATCACACAATGCCCCGTCAGCACCGAAATGGTAGTGCTGATGGACTCGCGTCCGAGTTGAAGCAGCTGATGCGTACGCTTCCTGCTGAGGCTAGGCCAGGTTAGCCTTGAGATGCGGCAAGAATGTTCCTGCGACCATAGTTTGTTGGCTTCCTGGAAATACCTGCGTTTGATCGCCAGCCTGGCTGTAGCGAGAGGGTGTCTATGTCTGGAGAAGGGTGTACTTCGGATAGCAGTGTGCCTGCAACCTCATCTGCCTTGCAATTTCCCTCGATGTCCCTGTGACCAGGAGCCCAGACTAGGTGAACTATGGAGTGCATGGAGATCTCGTTCACAGCTGACTGACATTTCCGTACGAGTCTTGAGACTGTGCTGATGCCACCAAGATATCTAATGACAGATGGGCTGTCCGAGAAGAATTTGATGCTGGCACCAAATCTGCCTCGCAATTTCCCACGATGTCCCTACGACCAGGAACCCAGACTAGGCGAACTATGGAGTGCATGGATTTCTCGTTATAACATTACTGTACGAGTCTTGAGAGTGTGCTGATGCCACCAAGAGATCTAATGACAGATTGGCTGTCCGAGAAGAATTTGATGCTGGCACAAAAACCCCATTTGCTTAGAACCCAATTCACTGCGTGGTAAATTGCCATTACTTCTGCCTCAAAGACACTGCAATGGTCAGTGAGTCTACGCGAGATGCTAAGGTCCAATTTGTTGGAGAAGATCCCGCTACCGACCCTGGCCCCAAACCTAGAGCCGTCTATGTAGATATCCAGAGTGTCATCTGTGATCACTCATCAACGGGGCTTTTTTCTCAATCGTGTTGAAGAATCGTGTCTCCGCAATTGCAAGCAAATAAGTTATTGCTCAAAGTCAGTCAACAATTCATTAAAAATTTTGCGATTTATCTACTTAAAATTGGCTTCAGACCAAAATTGTTGAAGTTAAGAAATACAATTGCTGAAATTTAGTAATTAATTTGCTGCATATCAGAATCTCAATTGCTAAATTCAGCAACTGCTCAATTTCTTAACTTTAGTAAATCATGCTGTGAAATTTTGTAATTAATTGATGACATATTTTAAATTAATTTCTAAAATTAAGTAATTAAGTCTCTGAAATCTAGTAATTCAATTCCTTCCATTTAGAAATTGAATTTCTACATTCTCCAATTAAGTAGTTCATTGCTTATATTAAGATATACTCGTACAAAAATAACTTCTCTAACTTATAAGTTTAATTGCTGATATTTAGCAATGCTTTTATAAAGTTTCTAAAATACAGTAAACAGTTCAATTGCTGATTCTCAGAACTTAAAAGTAATTTGTCTGGAATGATTCTTAAAATGGGAATTTCCATTTCCAAAATTTAGGGATTTCCCTGCTCAAGAGTCGATGACTGAAATGAAAGAGTTTCTTTACTGACATTCCGAAATTCATCAAAAATCTCTTTCTTCTGGAAATTTAATTGCTTAAATTAAGTAATTGATTAGAACCCGAAAACAGAATTTTTGAGATTTAAACTGATGTCCTGACGATATTTATTAACATCTGGAATGATTCAATTAAATTTCCAAACTTTAGCAATCACTTCAAATGCTGATATGCAGAATATCCTTCTTATGCAGAAAGTCCTTTTCATATTTGAAGCTAGAAATGGAATGTCAATTTCGTATCTGAAATGAATCAATGAAATTCCTGAAAATAATTAAATTTCATGTCTCAGTTGTTCATCACAGCAATTCCATGTCTCTGTCAGATTTGTCCCCTTGACTCGCACACCCCAGCAACTTGAACCGCTGCCGCCAAATTTCCAGCGGAGCAATTGAAAAATTGCTGACAACGCAATCAAACGCCAGAAATCATGCTTCACTTGTGTTGCATTACGACTCATTTAACCCGAATTTCGCAACTCCCGCGGGGAATGTATTTAAAATAATCTCCAGCGCGCACACCCTTCCCATTGTCCTCGCTGGCTTTGTACCGAAATATCTAATTTGCCAATGAGCCTGTTAGCATTTAGTAGCGCTTTAAGTTGGTCGTTAACACCTTCTTAACAAAGCTGTGTGTGCACTCCCTTCGACCACAATTAAGTTGTCACAAATAATTAATGAGACCATTCCAACCGATACGGCACAAAGGATCTTCAACACTTCAGCACAAAATTAAATTTATCAAGCACCTTTGAAGGACCTCGACGTCGGCAACAAAAGAACGCACGAGTGCGAGCAGCACAAAGGTGAAGAATGAAGGGCGCGAGCGGGTGGGCAAAGACAAATGCAATTAAAGCAAAATTGTGTATAATTAGTGTAATTAGTAGGAAATGCTAAAGGACTGCAGGGAAAGTGCCAGCTCAACTACACACAAGCAGGACACACTGACAAGAGCCGCTGCCGAACAGGTGCCAAATGCGCTGCAGCACAACGCGAGTGAGTGAGTGAGTAAGTGGTGGCGGGGAAAATCGATGGAATTTCGGTAGTTAAAATAGACCAAAGGATATGCGAGGACTTGTGTGTGGCTCTATACTTACTTAAAGGATTGAAGGCGGTGCAGCTCCCTTTATCATTAAACGTAATGGAGCTCTGTTGTTGTTGAGGTTGTGGTTGTAGTGGCGACTGCTGACTCCGCGTTAATTGCATTTAAAAGGTGAAGTGGCTGCCTTTATCCAAAAGGATATTATTATTAAAGCGCTCAAGTGCGTTTTTGTTGGCAGCTACTCCGGGTGCTGCTGCGGCTGTGCTCAAAATCCTCATTTCACGATTATTAATGAAATGCAACACATCTGAAGAGTGTTGCGTTTACACCCTCAACTCAAAGCTGCGCGCTGCTCAGGTGCTGCCGGAGTCAAGGCGTGGCCTGGCGTGACACGGCGTGGTGTTTTACCGCCACTTCACCGCATTATGCTCAGATTTTTTCTTCCCGTTACTTTTGGTTCGTTTCATTTTATTTCCATTTCCATTTTTTTGTTGTTATTTTTAATAAATTTATTATTACGTCGAGCCACACGTCAGACGTGAAAATGCTGCCTTTGAAGTTGCTGCTATTGTTGGCATTGTGGATGATGTGTTTGTCGTTGTTGTTGTTGTTGTTGTTGTTATTGTTGTGGTTGTGCTCCCTGGCGTATAATAAAATAATTACTTACACAATAAATGGCGGGCATATTTTTTGATACAATTTTTAAAAACCTCTCCGCTCGGTGCCGTTCGAGGGCGTTGCCCAGGTGACTTGCCGTGCGCCCGCCCGCCCGTCCCTCCGCCTGTGCGGCTGAAAGCGCGAAGGAGTTGCTCGCACATTATCGATTGACAATAAAATATTATCAACCGAAAGGCTTATTAAGCGCACAAAGGGATTCGACTTTATTTGCTTTTGTTGCGCTCGTAAGCGGCTTATGGCGTTCACAACAGGCAACAAAAGCCGCGGCATCATTTTATTACAATGAATATGAAGCGCACGCATTATGCTGCGGAGATTCCAATCTGCAGCAGCGTGGCTGGTGACACGAAAACTGCTTCAATTTTCCCCAATGCTTTGATGCCAAAGCAAAGGGATTTCTTGGCTGTGTGCTCTGTGCACTTATGGAGTCTGACCAGTCAGGTGTGGCCCTAGGCTCAAATTGCCATTATTTTGCTATAGTCAAGGGGATTAATTTGGGAGCAAAGGCCAGCAAAACATCGCCATCCTAATCAAGTTCCTTATAATGACCAGCATCATAATAACAATAAACTTTGGCGGGCGTTTATTGCGGGCAGCTACGAGTATCATTGAAATAACAGGCATTGAATGACATTCTTTGATGGGATGGATTCCATTCAGTTGGATCGCTGGATTTTCTGTAAATCATTTACCATTCTTTTTTGTACTCAGTGAGTGGGCGCTCATGCGATTGCATTCACCTGTGACATTCATGATTGTTGATATATTGGGTGTATTCTTCAATTCGTTGTGTCTGTGTTGTCCAATTCATTGGCTTTGTTCTTCGAATGCATTAAGTGAAAGCCACTTCTCTTTAAATTCAGCAACGTAAAGTTTTAGCCAAGTGTTAACCATATCCTCTAAATTGATTTCACAGACTTCAAAGCAACTGAAAGCATTTGAAGTCCCTGAAATAATTGAAAGACCTGCAATCATTCCAGCAGGTTCTTGAGTTGGCTCCCAACCCACTTTGTGTTTATAAAGATATCTTGATGTTATGCAAGGAGATTTGGATGGAGTTAAACACCACTTACGCAGAGAAGAAAATTTGATTCCAAAGATTTTACATAAGTCTTTCAAAAGATTTTAAGTAGTCTGACTTCATTCGAGTGGCTTAAAACAATTGAAATCATTTAAGACTTAAATTTTGATCACTTGAAATCATATTAATTGATATAATTTAAGGAATTGGAAGTAATTTGTGACTGCAGCTGATGTGCAGACTGCAAGTGATGCTATGACTGCATTGGATGGCTTCAAGTGATTGGGTGACTTTAGGTGATTGGGTGACTTCAAGTGATGTGGTGACTTCACGTGAATGGGTGACTTCAAGTGATTTGGTGACTTCAAGTGAAAGGGTGACATCAGGTGATTGGGTGACTTCAAGTGAATGGGCGATTTCCAGTGATTCGGTGACTTCAAATGAATGGGTGACTTCAAGTGATTGGGTGACTTCAAGTGATGGACTGACTTCCAGTGAATAGGTGACTGTAAGTGAATGGGTGATTTCAAGTGATGTGGTGACTTCAAGTGATTGGGTGAATTCAAATGAATGGGTGACTTCAAGTGATTGAGTGACTTCAAGTGATGTGGTGACTTCACGTACATGGGTGACTTCAAGTGAAAGGTTGACTTGAGGTGATTGGCTGACTTCAAGTGATTGGGTGAGTTCCGGTGATTGGCTGACTGCAAGTGATCGTTTGACTGCAAGTGATTGTGTGATTTGAAGTGATGTCGTGATTTCAAGTGAGAGTGTGACTTCAGGTGATTGGATGATTTCAAGTGAAGGGGTGACTTCAAGTGAAAGGGTGACTGCAGGTGATTGGGTGTTTTCAAGTGAAGGGGTGACTTCAAGTGAAAGGGTGACTGCAGGTGATTGGGTGTTTTCAAGTGATTGAGTGACTTCAAGTGATGTGGTGACTTCACGTGAATGGGATTGGGTGACTTCAAGTGAAAGGGTGACTTCAGGTGATTGGGTGACTTCAAGTGAAAGGGTGACTTCAAGGGATTGGGTAACTTCAAATGAATGGGTGACCTCAAGTGATTGAATGACTTCAGTTGATTGGGTGACTTCAAGTGAATGGGTGACTTCAAGTGAAAGGGTGACAGCAGGTGATTGGGTGATTTCAAGTGATTGAGTGACTTCAAGTGACTTCAAATGACTTCAAGTGATGTGGTGGCTTCAAGTGTTTGGGTGCCTTCAAGTGATTGAGTGACTTCAAGTGACTTCACGTGTATGGGTGACTTCAAGTGAAAGGTTGATTTTAGGTGATTGGGTGACTTCAGGTGATTGGGTGACTTCAAGTGAAAGGTGACTTCAAGTGATTGGGTGAATTCAAGTGATTGGGTGAACAAATGCCAAAAGTTTCAGTCAGTGACTTATTCAATGCGAAAATCACATCATAGGCCTCTGTTTGCATGATTCAAACATACTTTCAGAATAAGTTGAACTTAATCCGAACTTAACAATGAATTATTAACCATGATTACTGCCATGATTTCTAAACGAAATCTTGAATTCTTCCTTAAATAATTGTATGATTTTAAACAATTCGATTCTTAACATTACAAATCGGTACCATTTCCAGCTACATTCAGACCAATTGAACCATCTTCATTTAAGCCTTGAATTGAATTTTTGTCCCTAATTTATATTGATAGCAAATTTAATCTTTAATTTAATTCAAATGCTGACTTTTACATAGAGATAGAGCTCGTTGAGTATATTCTTCCGATTGTTTCATGCTTCTCATTCTTTGCATGCACACTTGTTGGTTCTTTCTAAGGATATTGTTATGGATATGGTAATCATGGCTAATAATCATAAAGATAGGATCATGATATGATGATAATGTTGTGATGATATTGATAGGGATATGATAGAATAATCGTCATGAAAATGGATAATGATATGATGCAAACTGTTATGGTGATAATTATGATACCATGATAATATGATATATTGATTTTGATATGAATATGGTAATCATGGATAATAACTATAAAGATTGTATCATGATATGATAATGTTATGATGTTTATATGGATATGGTAGGAAAATAATCATGAAGATATTATACTGATATGATGACAAAGTTATGATAATTAGATCATTATTAGATATGATTAGATCATTAAATCAGCATAATCATATGATATGATGCGAATTCGCAATATAATAAAGGAGAGAAGAAAATATTCCCCAGGAATTTGTATTCCTGTCTGCATTATTTGGATCACTCTATAGGCCATGAATCAGCAAGGAATTTGTTGTTTTCTAAATAGCTTCAGCGAGTGTACTCCTGGTGGTCTAGGCTCCTTCTTATTAATTATATAGCGTAATTCACATCCGAAATACAGTAGAGTAGGTAGAACCGCGCCTGTTCTATTGACGATTTTCATCCATTGTTTTCTTTTCTATATAGTTTCTTCACTTCACATTGATTCTCTTCTGTAGTGTTCTGGTTCCCTACCAATTTAGTGTTCGTCATCCATTTCGCGATGATACTTCCAGAACTCGTTTTGTGACCATGTTTGTCATCATCCATGAATGATTTTCGCCCACATGACTGTTAATCTCCTCATTATTTTGGTCTGTTATTATCCCATTAGTCTCGTTACCGGCTGGTCGCCTCTCCTTACCACCCGTTTGTAGTATTCCACCCATGATTGCCTGCCACACATCCCAATCTGCCATGGGCTTGGCCATTTTCTGTATGATTACCTACAATAACGTACTCTTATCCAATTCTCCCGTTCACAGAAGCAATTATCTGAATTAATTAAAAGTGTTTTCTTTCCGAGGAACTGCATTTGTAGGAGAGTGAGGATTGGGAAATTGTCAAATTGTCGCTCACACCTTTCCATAGAGTGTGTGTGTGGGGGGGGGAGGGCTTTAATGGACTTTTGCTCATATTTCTGCTTTTTATTATTCTATTTGCCATTTTGTGTCATGACATTTCACTCTGACTTTGACAATGATTTATTAATGTAATTTTTATTTGGCAGGCGCAATCTCCACCCCCTGCACTCTTTCCCGGCTCTTGAGTTGCTGCTCCCGCTCCACTTGACTCCGTTTCGAACACACTTTTCGGCTGTGGTTTTCTTTCGGGTACTTTGTTGTGTGTGATGTACTCGTATCTGGTGGGATTTGCAGCTGCTTTGACGGCGTCTATTTTCTTATACACCGCCCCCACCCTGCCCCCACTACACACACACACACCACAACGAGCCCCTTGCACACAAACAGAATTAATGTAAATTGTCTGGAAAATTTCATTTGCTTTGTTGTGTTTCTTTATATTTTCTCTCCATTGCTCGTATCAATCAGCGTGGCAAAACGAAAGAAAGCTCAAAATGTGGCAAAGATGAAATCATTCGTTTGCCTTCTTTCTTGTTTGGTTTCTGGTTGTTTTTTTTTGCTTCATTTTTCTCTGGATTTGGTGGAAAACATTTCGTTATTAAATTTTATTTAACTTTTTGTTATGGCACCGCGAGGCATTTCGCTTCAGCACAGAAGTGCGTTCAAGAGCCGTGAATGCCCACAGCGCTCCTTCTGATGAATTGCTGCGTGGAGCAGTTGGTACGCTCTGCGTTTGCTGGAATCGCACGTACTCGCATATTGCTCTTAACTGGCTGGGAGATTAATTAAAACTTTCCTAACCACGGCCATTGTGTTGTGATTGTGTGGCTGTGTCGAGACGCTGAAATGTTGAAGACGTTATAATTTGCTTCCCTGCCCCCGGCATCTTGCGGGTATTGCGCCTATTGTACTCCCAGAGTCATTAATCATTGTTCGAATGGAAATTGCTGTGCCGACAATGTGCTGAGTTGCGATAAAGGAGATCGGCTGCCAAGTAGTGGGTGTGCTGCGCGCCTGAAATTATGCAAAATTGATTAACACTCAGAGTGAAGGAAATCTGTGTCTGTGTGTGTGAGCTATTATTAAAATTAATCGATTAATTGCAAGTAGATTAATTGATAGAATCCAACTAATTGACATCAGTTAATCGAGAAAAACAAATTGCCGCCATAGAACAGAAGGCTGTGATAAGGGTTCACACCAACAACAGGACACCTCGACTCTAAGGAGAACGTATTCAAGGATAAAGTCGAACAAAGGACAAGATTTGCGTGCATAAAGTCAGATAAAATTATTTCAGTGGTTGATAGCAAGGTTAAGAATTTTATACTAAACAGTAACAGATTTTATACATGATTTATAGAGGAATTTGATGGGTTATTTTGAAGGTTTTATACAGCTTGTGTAGTTCCTAAGGGAGTGATTGGGCACAGCTTAAGTGAAGTTCATTGGTATTCGTATTCTAAAGGAAGATTTCTACTGGTAACGGAAGGTTTCTACTGGTAAAGGAAGGTTTCTACTGGTAAAGGAAGGTTTCTACTGGTAAAGGAAGGTTTCTACTGGTAAAGGAAGGTTTCTATTGGTAAAGGAAGGTTTCTAGTGGTAAAGGAAGGTTTCTACTGGTAACGGAAGGTTTCTACTGGTAAAGGAAGGTTTCTACTGGTAAAGGAAGGTTTCTACTGGTAAAGGAAGGTTTCTACTGGTAAAGGAAGGTTTCTAGAGGTGTGATTTGGCATATCTTAAGTGTAGTTCGTTGGTCCTCGTATTATAAAAGTATGTCTGCTTTTATAGAGCACTTATAAAGTTCTTATAAGTTGCAGAATTAAAATTAGATTCATATTTTTTGGTGATTTTGAAATCATTTTCTTTGATATTGAAATTTATGTTGCTCATCTGTAAACATATTAATAAGTTTTATAGAGTTGTTATAGAATCTCCACACATTTCAGTAGAAATATTATATTAGTTTTCTAATGACTATAAATTTGTATGAAGTGATTGTACGTCATCATATCAAAGGTGTATCATATTACGTGTTGTAAGCCTAAAAGTATGCCACCCTTATTAATTTGTACCTTAATTAGGCTTCAAAGCTGAAATTCAAAGCAACATTTTGATAATTACCTGAGATATGAGCTATTAATATGCCAGCACTGCGCCAGAAACTTCATTAGCCTCCAAGCTTCAGAGGCCTCCAAGTAGGTGGGACAATAAACAACCCCATAACTAATTAGAAACTTAGCAGATTTTCTTACAATTTATTCATGCCTTCCAAAAGATTCACAATCATTTTCAATCCCTGCACGAACACATATCAATGACGTGAAAGTTGGCCTGCTGCCCCAAAGTAGGCTACGATATATTTACATACCCACCAGAGCAGTGATGCACAAAAGTAAACAACTTCTGAGGCGGCACACGTTCCACATTTTTTATTTAGCATATTGTTGGGTCTGTTGCACGCACTCGAGTTTCAAATATTCCAATCACGTTGCGATTTGTAATCCATGATAACACTCTCACATCTTGTACGAGTACTGGCACTCTCCCCCTCTCTCTTGCTCAATTGTTCTCACCCCCTGGATGAAAGTTTTCCATTAAGAACAATTTCATTCTCAATTATTTTCGAATTACAAAACACAACTTTTTCTGCGTAGTTTTGTTTGAACTTTTAACTTTCCCATTACGGAACTTGTAAATTTGCCTGGCGTTGGTTGCTGGCCTTCTTTTGTTTCTGCATTGAATGTTGTTGTTGTAATTGTTGTAGTTGTTGTGATGTTTTCCGCCTCAGCTTCTATTTAACCGCAAATAAAGAAACTTTCCAGCTACGAGAACACAGGAACGAAGAAATTATTGTAATGCCCACCATTGTAAGCAGTGAAAAGCAGCAGCGAGCCACAGCAGCGAACCACAGCAGCTCCAGCAGCAACAACCACAACAACAATAACAACAGCAACAACAACGACAAAGCCAAATAAAAGTTGGCTTCTTGTAATTGTAGCAGGCGTAAATATGGCTCTCAGCCAATGCCAGACTATATAATTGTGTAATTGATGATCCAATTGACCGCAAGCAGACAAAATTAAATTTCAAATAAATTGAAATATTTCGCTCGCTTCTCGTGAGATTAGCGAAGCCATTGTTCAAGTGTGAAAGCACTTTGGCAGAGTGTATGCGTATCATCAGTTTCCAAATGACTCGCAATGGAGAGGGTGGCAGGGGTGCGCAATCGAATCGTAGACGAAAAGTTCCGAGTTAAGCGCCTGAAGCCATGAAATGAAAGAAAAAAACAGACAACGCAAAACTGTGAAGGGGAACGAACGCGTATGTCGGGATGCCTACTTGTAGGGTGCCTCATTATTGAGTGCTACACGAACGCTGATTTAGAGTTTCTCTCCTAGAAAAGTTTGAAAGAGGTTTCAGTAGTTTATTAAAAGGACTAGTAAATAAATGAGCACGTACTTTTAGGCTCCAACTTTATCGCGTGTGGCACGTTACGAACGCCTGAAGTTGCACTACAGCTTTTTCAGAATCCTTCCAGAAAGACACTATCACAAAAAATCAAGGTGTCAAACAATTTAAACTGGCATCTTATTCTGCACAGCTGGCTGAATATCATTTTAAGCAAAACTTCCGAAAATATTATCGCCAGCTTCGTGGATTATACTAACTTACACAATACGAGCGGTCGTTTCATTATACAGGTACTTTGCAGAGTTAGTTCAAACCTTTCTTTTTCTTGTATGAAAAATTTGTGTGCCTAGTTTTAGGGGCACTGTTAATGCGTACTGCATGATTCGAACACTTGTTTATATCTACGCCATATTTGCAAACTTGGTTTAAAGCCGTAAAATTTAAATATATATACACATACTGTTGCAGTTTTTTAGGGGCACCAATATCATAGTTTCCAAGTTACGAACGCTTTTAATAAATATAAAACTTGCTAGGATACCTTTAGTAGATCAGTACTTACGTATTTTGCAAGAAACGAATGCATGCAAGGCTGGTTTCAAGGTTTTTAACTAAATAAGAAAAAAGTATAAAAATGTTTTAGCATACGTTTAGGAGCACTAGGATGTCTTTTACACGATACGGGCGGTTATGTAGTTCTAAAAAACTAGCAGACCAGGTCGAAATATTTCCCCCCATTCTTTGCCATTGTAAAATAAGTTCGACAAATATGTAAGTATGCTTTTAGGATTATTAGTGATGTATTTTCTAGGATAAGGACCCATTGTGGAGTTCTAAATAATGCTTGCATATAGGGAAGTAAGTTTTTAAGCCCATACAAAAAATACTAAAAAAGTCAGCATCCTTTTGGGCTTATTAGTGACGTATTTTAAAAGGTAACAACACAATATAGTGTTTTCATATCGGGATGATCGATTTAAATTTAATAAAAACAATAGCAAAATTGTTTGCATACTTTTAGGAGTGTTTGACACGGTGCGAACACTTGTTTATATCGAAATAACTATACTAAATTTGTTATAGATCGATTTCCATTCCTTATGATCCATGACAAATTCATTACAAATTCTATATCTTGGTTTAAACATAATAAAACGTTATTTAAAAATTAGGCATACTTTTAGGCTTACTTTAGTGACGTATTTTAAAAGATAACAACACTAAATAATGTTTTCATATAGGGGGATGATCGATTTGAACATAATATAAACAATATAAAAATTGTTGGCCTACTTTTAGGAGTGTGTGAATAACGCTATATATAACGATGCGAATGTGTGGAATAACGATACTAAATTTGTTATAGATCGATTTCCATTCCTTATGATCCATGACAAATTCATTACAATTAGTTGGCATACTTTTAGGATTACTAGTGACGTATTCTAGAAGATGAAAATGCTGTGGTAGCTCTAAATAATGCTTCTTTATCGGGTTTTTAAACATAATAAAACATTATTAAAAAATTAGGCATGCCCTTAGGCTTACTTTAGTGACGTATTTTAAAATATAAGAACACTAAATAATGTTTTCATCTAATGATGATCGATTTGAACATAATACAAACAATATAAAAATTGTTGGCATACTTTTAGGAGTATTTGACACGTTGCTTGCATTTGTTTGTATCCAAATGACGATATCAAACTTGTTTGAAATCTATTTCCATTCCGTATCATCCATGAAACTTTTATTATAATTAGTTAGCATACTTTTAGGATTACAAGTGACGTATTTTAGAAGGTGAAATGCTTGTGTATTTGTAAATACTGCTTCTATATCGGGATGAACGTTTTTTATACGTCCTAAAAACAATAGCAAAAATGTTGCCATACTTTTAGGAGTGCTTGACACATTAGGAGCACTTATGTACGAGTATATAAAAATAACGATAGCAAAGTTGGTCGATTTTCATTTCTTATCATCCATGAAAAATTCATTGCAATAAGTTGGCATACTTTTAGGAGTCCAACCAATGTGTCTTACACGACACGAATGACCGTTTCATTTTACGCATCGCTTGCAGCGCCAACTGGACGATTGTTTACTGCTTCTCAAGCAATTAAAAGAGCTTGCAATTAACGCATGCCCATTAAACGCCTGAAAGTAGACCAGACACCGCTGGCTTTAAATTTTTAATTACCGTTTAATGTGATTATCTTAATCGCGTTCAACTACAACAGCCGCCATTTTTGAATACAATTTGATTGATGCGCCTTTTTTCCGCCGCTTTTGTTTCTGTTTCTGTTTTTTTTGGTTCTTAACGTTTGTTTGTCGCTGTTGTTGGCGGCACTTTGCGAACAATTGAGGCGCATAATTGCGAACAAACAAACGCAAAAGCAAAAGCAAAAGCAGCGCAAATTATAACAACCCAACTCCTGGAGTTGCCGCGATACGCCGCCATATGCCACCAGCTGCTGTCCTGCCGTGTCCTGTGCCGTCTCCGCGCGCCCGCAACTCCAACTTAATTAAGTAATTAAACGAAATACAATCAATTCTTTTGATGTTGCAGCAGCAGACCAAATAAAATAAATTTAAATTGAATTGAAATTTTTCTTTGTTGGCCGTCAAAAGGGAGTCACTTCGTTTTCGTTTCGTTTTTTTTCCCGTTATTTGCATCTTCGCCTTTGCTTCTCTGGATAGTCATCTTAATAGCGTTCGAATCTTTTGATGTGTTGACCTTTTTGTGGCAATCGAAAACTTCCTTACATCTTTGCTTGCTTGTATTCTGTTTATTTTGCTTCTTATTAAAGGTACTTTAATGGCACAGAAAATGTTTCAAGGACCTTCTTTTCTGCGCTCCCCAATTCCTTTTTTTTTTTGCCTTGGATGGTACTTAAATTTTCCGCATAATAAAGTATTTGAGAATTATAAAGCCAATAAAAAGGTTTTTCTTTGTTAATAACAATTCTAGGAACTTTCTTCCATGCACTTCGCCATTGTTCCATTCAGATTATAATTGGGTAAATAAGCGTAAAGAGTTTTAGCAATTTGCCGGGGAGTGAATTTTGTTG
This sequence comes from Clusia tigrina, assembly GCA_920105625.2. Classification (NCBI taxonomy): domain Eukaryota; kingdom Metazoa; phylum Arthropoda; class Insecta; order Diptera; family Clusiidae; genus Clusia; species Clusia tigrina. Next base: position 189,143,151 of record OV050031.1, on the reverse strand, counting down.
ATTTGTTTTGCCGGCGTTGAGATGCCTCGGCGTGGGGAAAGTTACACTAAATTGCTGCTGCTAACGACGATGGGATAGCGCCACAGCGACCGCAATAGGCGGAACGATACACAAAGCTATGCTATTCATGGTATTCGGTGAAGTAAGCAATGCGAGGACATGCGGGAGTGCAGGAAGTTCAGCGTTGTTACACACTCAGTTGTGCGCTGCACAAAGATGCTATCTTCGTATAAAGATTTGTGGTCTTTTTGTCATGGAGTGTGGATGTGGGATCATTTGTCAAAAGAAACATCTAAATCGGCAAATTAGTGGGGCAGGTGAAATTCGACTTAATGATAAGCTAAGGATAGATATCCGTGGTCTGCAGTACACAGTTGGGAAGAAATTTCTGCCCCTTTCACTCCTTATAACAAACATACTCATCCTATTGGATAGCTTAACATGGCGAGCCTGGTTAGTAGACTGGTGGGTCTAACACTAAGTTTTGGATTCTGAGACCGGGATGGAATAACTTCCTTTGGCTTACATGTAAAGCTGAATAACTTCCTTTGGCTTACGAGTACATGTAAAACTGAATAACTTCCTTTGGTTTACATGTAAAGCTGAAGAACTTCCTTTGGCTTACATGTAAAGCTGAAGAACTTCCTTTGGCTTACATGTAAAGCTGAATAACTTCCTTTGGCTTATATGTAAAGCTGAAGAACTTCCTTTGGCTTACATGTAAAGCTGAATAATTTCCTTTGGTTTACATGTAAAACTGAAGAACTTCCTTTGGCTTACATGTAAAGCTCCAAGCAATCTTGCTTACTGACTGAATTTGAAGTGGTTGCGGCTCTTTATCGAAGCATCATTCCGTTGGCTGGTCTCCATGTCTTCACGATTTGATATGTTGCTCGTACAAGGCATGTATAATATCCTTTGAAGGCCAAAAGTGAATATCTAAGCCAGGTCTGTTTGAGGACTGCAATGGAGACTCAGAAAAGCTGCTTTCTGAATATGCAGTTGTATCGGATTGGCTTATATAATCAGTGTAACTGGAGCATGCAAGGCTGCAAACTTCGACTACGTTGAGAGCGACTTAGCTTCCTCGAGTAATCCTATTATTGTGACCCGAGGTAAGTGGTCTGTTTTTGGAAATCTTTCAAGTGCAGAACATCGTTTTATTGGTGACTTCAAATATCTTTGGGCAGTTGTACACACATTGAACTTCAATGAACGCGTGGAGCTCTAACAGTAATGAATCTAGCCTATGAGTTCATAGCTACACACTCCGAAATCAAGCCAAAGCGAAGAGCAAAGGAATTATTTCTTTTCAATACTTACGATAGCAGCAGTCAATTCACAATTGAACTGCTCTGTATTTGGCACCTCTGTAACAGTTGGAATCGCTCATGTTCAGCGTGCAAAATATTGCCACAGAGCTGCCCCTTGAATCGTATACTACGTTGCAACATTTGCCCCCAGAAATATGCAGTGAACTTTTCCCCTTTCCCCCCATATGAAGTATGTGAGGGCAATTTATTACGGATATCTGGAAAACTCGTCGCGGAATCTTGCAAGAATTTGCAGTTAACCCCTTTGAAGTAAATTACCGTTACACTTTGAGTTGCGTTCCGAAAGTCCGCACACCCCTCTTCGAAATGTGCACTCGTTGTCTGTTTGGAGAACATTGAAACACATTTGCAGCCTTGTTAAAATTTCATTCGGGTGTAATTAAGCCCGTTTGTGTACACAAATTGCGGACATTCAAGCCAATCCATTATACAAATTCTTGAAATTAACTTGTTCACAGAATTGCACCTGCCGTCAAGTGTCCACATAAAAGGCGCATTACACACGACATACCCTCGCTGCACGCAACTGCAAAAGAACCCCTAAAAACAGACGCGCCAACACAAATAACAAACACCAGCAACAAAAGGAGACAAGAGCAGCGAAGAAGAAAAAATTGGGCATAATAAATTATTCACAATTACACGAGCAGATAAGCGAATTCGCATTAAATCAACTTTGAAGTCCGCAGCCCGAACACCAGAAACAACGGCGGCCAACAGCGAAAGCAACAGAAGAGTTGAATTCATGCGGAGCTCCATACCACCGGCCACCACTGGCAGGACCACGACCACGATTACTGCTGCCGGTGATACTCGCAAATGGCATTTTCATGCGCCAAATGAGTCGCTCGCTTTTGCATTTGCATTGGGAAAGTGCCGCCACCGTCGCTGCTGCTGCTGCTGTTGTTGCTGGGGCAGTCCCGCATTAGGCGCGTCCATCAGCCAAGGTGTTGGCTTGAGTAAATGGCAGACATTTATTAGCTCGTTTGCGTAGAGGCTGTTTCGTTTAACCGTTTCGCCTCTTGGTGTGTTTGCTATTTGTTAGCAGCTGATTGCCCCACGGTCTTTGGTGTGTCTGCCTGCCTGCCCGCCTGCCTGCCCAGCCGACTGCTTAGCACTTCATATACGAGTATTTACAATGCTTCTGTAAGTCTCTTGAGATCGCTAACGAACCTGCCGCCGCCTGCTTGCTCTGCTTTCAACGCCATCAGCTCTTAAGTTAGTTCAGCCAATACCACACAAATTTTGATTTGGCGCTAGGAAAGTTGCACTCGTAAATTCACCAACCCGAATTCACGCTAACTCAAAGTGATTTGCTCCTTTTGGCGTTATTAAATTTGAAACAATTACAGTTGGAGTTTGTTAAACTTTGCGTGCATCGCTCGCGCTCACAGCGTACTTATGCGGTTCATTTTGGGGTGATGATGCTCATCATTCAAGGCGAGTTCACTTTGAGCGCTTTATTAAATTTACATAACCGTCCTGAGCAGGGAAGCCGTCTCTGGGGATTGTGTGTAGGATTGTGTGCATTATAAATGGAGTGATATCTCCTCACCAATGTGGAGCTTCGTAGTTTGGGAAACTGTTCACCACTGTCACAAGTTATGGCATTAGCTAAACGGGGTCTGAGTTTGAGTTTGACGGTCACCAGGGAATGCTTGAAGAAATGTGCTGTGATGTGATGTGATGTGTGACATTATACACAGGAAAAGTCAGAACATTGCGCTGGAATGTCGCAGATTGGTGGCTTGGAATATAACCCCAACGTAATGCAATTTAGTTGCCTTTAACGAGTTAAGAAAACTTTCATACCAGCGCCCCCACTTTCGAACACATCACAGATAGTCATGTAGCCCAAGAGGCGGGACTATATTCCAAAGAACTGTGAACAAGAGACAGCTTTAAAAGCGTCTTAGGAGATATCTTCCATGGCTCTATGGAATATTGCATTCCAAACAACTCTGAACAACAGGCACCTATAAAGGCGTCTTAGGAGATATCTTCCATGGCTCTATGGAATATTGCATTCCAAACAACTCTGAACAACAGGCACCTATAAAGGCGTCTTAGGAGATATCTTCCATGGCTCTATGGAATATTGCATTCTAAACAACTCTGAACAACAGGCACCTATAAAGGCGTCTTAGGAGATATCTTCCATGGCTCTATGGAATATTGCATTCCAAACAACTCTGAACAACAGGCACCTATAAAGGCGTCTTAGGAGATATCTTCCATGGCTCTATGGACTATTGCATTCCAAACAACTCTGAACAACAGGCACCTATAAAGGCGTCTTATGAGATATCTTCCATGGCGCTGTATGGAAGATAATCAGTTGAGCGAACTAGAGAAACGAATCTAACTGGGTTCCAGAACACCTACGAATTGAAAGGAATAAGGAATCCGACACAACTGAAAGATATTGGCCTCTGAGCCGAATTGTTCTTTTACATTGGAACTCAATATATAGAAGACAATTCAGGATTAGAGGATAATATCTGCCTACTATTCTCTTTAGACAAGTGAAGAAAAGCAACAACATTTTGTTTTAAAGGACACAGAGGAAGTGACTGAACTGAAGAACATACCGATTACATCATTGAAAGGTCTTCAAAACTTTAACTACTTCTCTGATTGTATCCACTTAATTATTCTCATCTTCATTGTACATCTCATATCGAGTATATTGATTGTTATGTCAAAGAGTATCATCGTATTTTATTATTAACAGGCTAAAAGAGCACCTCGATCTAAGAGATCTATTGTGTATCATATTCTAGATGTCATTATCATAATTTATATTAAAGCTTAAATGAGGCGTGATAGTCTCTTTTGTCCATTGGCAGCCTGTTCTAACTCCTGGTTCCGTATCCCAAATTGCATCGGACTCTGATATTCAATCTTAAAATGCAGACCGCCCTTCCGTTTTATGGAAGCGCCAGTCAATTGAGGAATATTCGAGGAACCCATAGTCCAATCTATAATTGTGCTGTAGTGTCCTTTCGAAGTATTTGAGTCTGTCATTGTCGTCTAGCTAACGATGTTTTCCCCCATCTTGTATCCAAGTGGATCATCCTCTACTGTCGAAATCTTTGTTTACTATATAATAATATATATATATATATATATATATATATATATATATATATATATATATATATATATCTGTATATAATTATTATAAAGTAGTTAATCAAGTTTCATTTAAATCATATCTGATCACTACTGCTTTCGGTTCACAACTGTACTGAACTATCGTTGTGAATGTCCTTTTTCCGCATTATCGATTGAAGATTGGTGGTGAAAGAGACAGGACCATTAATGACTCATTTTTTATGGATCATAGTAAGAGACATAGTGGGAGACAGTGGGAGGTCAAGGTTCAACTAGGACCGTCGACCCAACAATGATGATGAGTATGAGACACACATTGGTAGTGATGTTGGGAAAATGAGATAAAAACGATCGGTGTATACGCTGGTGATAAAATTTGAATGTAACATTTATTCATGTTTAGTCATGAATACTGAAATCGCTATTTCGTCACAATATTTATGTGTAAATTAGAATAAAAATCGTTAATCCCGAACTAAGGTCACAATCTTCCTAAGCGCTTAGACTTAAAACTGGGCTCCCCTCGCACCCTCGTTCTATGAAACTATCTTCTCCTTCTGTTATAACAAATAAATATCACCATTTTCAATTCCAACTTAACTTTGTAGCAATCGTAAAACAGAAATCTACGCATACGCCCACTTTTAACACCATTCTTTAACACAACTAATGCGAGTACAATACAAATTCCATCGCTCACCCACACTTCAGTGCCGGAATCTACGAGGTCACTGTGATAAATTTGAATTTTTATTGCCGCGGACAACACCACCATTCAAGATAAAAACCAATGCTCTGTGGCAATAGTCTGCGACGGCTTCGGCGTCAGTGTTGCTGCTTTGAGAGCCAAGCATATTTAAATAAGACATCAAGACATATTTACTTCTTTCGCCCCTTGGGCATTTGTTGCTGCGCATAAAAGCACAACACGAACCTTTCCGCCAGTGCTGTGTGGCTTTCGAGAGCCGTGGCCCAGTCATCCGGGCAGCCAGTGCAGCCCTGGCCATGCCATGCCAGTCAATAATGCTAAATGGCATAGAATTGCTTTTAAATTACTATTAAAAGCGTGCTGTAACGAATTTGTAACGAGTTGTTTGGGAAATAGTTGCCTCATAAAGTGATCTGGAAATTGCTCACGCTCACTATTGCTCAAGCCGGCAACTTAATTTGCCATGAACACTTTCGGTGACTACCTTAAGCAGTTAAAATAGTTTTTTACGATTAATTTGTACACGCTGAACAATTATTTCCAATTGATGTTAATGATCATTCAAAGTCCTGTTGGAGATCATTGAACACAAGTGAGTCTATTCAGTCTTCTGACTTTGTTCAGTCTTTAATATAGAATGGGAACCATGGCGATTGATTCTGAGTATCTATTGATGTTAATGATCATTCAAAGTCCTGTTGGAGATCATTGAGCACAAGAGATTCTATTCAGTCTTCTGATATTGTTCAGTCTTTAGTATAGAATGGGAATCATTTCGATTGATTCTGAGTATCTATTGATGTTAATGATCATTCAAAGTCCTGTTGGAGATCATTGAACACAAGTGATTCTATTGAGTCGTCCGACTTTGTTCAGTCTTTAGTATAGAATGGAAACCATGACGATTGATTCCGCGTACCTATAGATACATTTGACAACCTAACTTCGCGAGTCAGCGGACCATTTACTGGCTCTGTTAAATAGAAGTACACTATCCAGCTCCGAAAGGTCTTTGTCCTCCTCGTTTCCGCAGCTTCTATGGAAGTCTTTATGAGGGAGTTCATGTCTGTCATAAGTTGCTTTAATTATATAAAGTATTTTTCTTAGAATTGCTCTCCAGCTTTGATCAATCCATATACCGTCGAGAAACCCTTCACGAAGTCGTAGAGCCTACGATGCTACTCATTGTTCGATAATGGTTCACAATGCTATGACATCTGAACTCATTGCTCGATAATGGGTCACAGCTCTTTATGTGGTCAATGCAGTAGGATCTCCAAGGATAACATTCTTCTTCATCTTCCATCGATGTTCCTTGGTTCTTGGCTCCAATGGTAGAGGATCAGTCGAGTTGCCCTGAGGTTCCTCTGAGGTTGGCTTAACAGTTACAAGTATATACGATTTATATACAGGCAGCCTTCAATTCTAAAAAAGACCTCTGAAGGAGGAAGTAAGTTTCACAAATTGAGCTTTGGAATCTGAACATCGGGAAGCACATCATCTCTTTAACTGGTCAGATTATCAATTAAATTATCTCAAAAGGGCACTCAACCTTTTGAATATTTTGCACATTTTATTATAATTTTGTTTGTTTGTCTTTTCCTACCAATAATTACGTTCTTTTCCCTTTGAATTTCTCTCCATTCTATTTGTGTGCTTTCGTATTATCTGTTTACTTGCCTCTTTGTTAATGAACCTCACGAGTTACGAGGAAGAATGAGTATCTCTAATTAGTTGTTCGCTTTGTTCGCCTAATCTTATCCACGCCAATCATCTTCACGTTATGCCCGTCTAAACGAATGCATTCATAGCTGGCACTCGTATCGGCTGCCTCGCAATCGGAATGGAATTAGCCACAAGTAACCTGAACCATTTCCAATCTCGCGGAATCTGAAATCCACTTAAGCATGGCTTTAATTAACTACCAGACATACCACGAGTGCCATGAGCCGAGCCAGCCGTTCATTTGTAGATCATTTACAGTTGATCTTGCTCCAGTTTCGCGCGCCGCTCGTCGCTCTTCGCTCGTCTCACGTCAATTTGTGGAACATGTTTGGCTGCAATTGTGGCAATTTATTTCCTGCTTTCTCCATGAAATATTGACCGAAACTATTTCGAAAGCAACAAAAGTAAATCATATTTTTATGTATCGCTGCGGAAAATAGATTCACATTGATCCCATTGATCGCTAGAAGCCGTGGAGAGCGGGCATATGCAGTTTACGGCTGCCGCTGCTATAGAGTCATCAAGATTGCTAACTGTAAGCTCGGTTATTATTCAAAAGTTATTGCTTTGGCTGCACCTTTGCTCCAGCCGCACACACACACAAGCAGCGAGCCTCACATGCACGGCACTCTAAAATGCGGAAGTTTTCGCAGAGATCAGTGATCTGTGCAAGGCTCTGCCATAAGTTGGGTAAGAGTGCTGCTGCCAGCTGTTCGAAGTGGCATCTGTTGGTGTAATATTCGCCAAAGATTAATTCCGATGATTCGCTCTTGTGCGGAGTTACACACACGTGCGTCGTAATGATCTTAAACGATCATTGATCATGGCTCTGCCGGTTGTTTCGTACGCTTGTGTTCCCCCCCTCTCTAACACTCCCTGGGTGCTGTTTATTTTTCTGTGCGATCATAGCTCAATTATGTACTCGTACCTCGTGTGGATGCCGCGGCGTGGCTCGGGGCGCAATTGTGTTGTAACTTTAGAGCCACGCTGGCAGCTTTTTTGTTTTATTAGCTGATTTATTTATAAGTTTATTTTCGTTTTTATTTGTGGCTTGTTTACTGGGCTCATGTCTCTTAATTTTATGCTCATTTAATCTCGCGTCCAAGATCAACGCCCTCAATTCCCCATTAACCAACCGCGCTGCGTTGGATTATGTCATTTATTGTGGTGCGTGCGTGCGTGCGTCTTCTGTGAAGCCAGATTGTTGGTTTCAGCGAGATTCGTTTATGGCGTTTGGAGTTGTGATTTGTTGTAATTTGCTCCGGCGTGTTTCTGTGCCCAGCTTAAAATTGATCGTGGCTCCGCGGCGTGCGGGGAAGTGGGCGAGCTGGCGTAGATTTTTGTTTTATTGCCGTCAGATATATTTATAATTGTTTTGACATAATCCCATTTTTAAGTTGGAAACTTGATTGCGATCTCTGAGCAGAGTTTTTAATGGCTTCACTCGTACTTTGGGTGAGAACTTCGGATCTGAGTTTCAGTCATTTGCAACACGCAATAATTTTGTTTGGAGTAATTTGCGCAAATTTAATAACAACTATAATTTTGATATTAGGGTGGGTTAATTACGGTAAAATAGCTTAAATTACACTTTTAATGGGGGGCTTCATGATGCAGTAAAAAAGTAGATTGGAGATGGTTTCATTAACTCAATTATACGAGTACGGATGACTTGAATATTTACACACAAATATCATGGTTGTGTTTCCTAATTACTCTTTTTCTAAATGAAAAAATTACACGGATACTATGTATAAAATGTGAAACGTAACGCAAAAGAGTTAAACAATAGGTAGGAAATGTGCTACAGAAAAGTTAAATAATATGTAGAAAAAAACAAACAGAAGTATCTATCATATGGGGAACTGTGAAGAGGGTGTAGAAAATGCGAAATTTAATGTAAAAAATTGGAAATATCATGTTGGAAATGTTGTAGAGCGTGCGTGTAGAAAACGTTTAAAAGCATGTAGAATATGTTATTGAGCACGTGGAAATAATTAAGCACCATGTATAAAATGTAAAAATGGAAATATACTGATCATTTAGAAAATGTTGAATAGGAGTACAGAAGTTTGTTACCATATTTTCTATTTTTTACAAACGCTTTTTCTACATATTTCTAATATTCTTCATATTCTACAATGTTTTCCTAATCTAATTTTTAATTATTTAATTTAGCTTATTTTATAAAGTTTTTATATATTTTGAGTTTCTTCATTTTTGACGCATTGTAAATTATCACATTTTTCTACATTATCTACATCGTCAAATTTTTCTACATTATCTACATATTGTATATTTGTTGAAAAATTAAATAGATTTGATGAACAAAAAATCATTCACATATTTATAATTTTCCAGTTTCTTAAATTTTTCCATGTTTCTTATTTTCTACAGAAGCATTTTTTACATATTTAGAATATTCTTCGTATTCTACATTTTCCCTATATTCTACATTTTCTTCCTATTCTACATTTTCTTCTTCTATATATTTTGAGTTTCTTCATTTTTTATGTATTCTACATAGTCGTTATTTTCCTCATTATCTACATTAGCAATATTTTCTACATTATCTACATTTTCTACATTATCACAAGTTTTTACATTACGTAAATTTTATAGATTATCTACATTTTCTACATTATCACAATTTTTTACATTACGTAGATTTTATACATTATCTACATTTTCTACATTATCACAAGTTTTTACATTACGTAAATTTTATACATTATCTACATTTTCAACATTATCACAATTTTTTACATTACGTAAATTTTATACATTATCACAATTTTTTACATTACGTAAATTTTATACATTATCTACATTATCTAAATTTTCCGCATGATCTATATTTTGTATATATTCTACATTTGTTACATGATTTGTATTTTCTACATTTTTTACATTTTCTATGCATTCTGCATTTTTAATCTATAAATATATTCTAAGTATATTCTAAGTTTTTAACTCGCTTTCTACACATGAATGTAAAATATTCAGAAATACACACGATCTTCCTCTTCTCTATCCTTATGTAATATGCATAAACATCAGAACATTATCTTGCTCGGTATTGATCACATTACGCCCATTCCAACTCCAAGTGGATGGTTCGCACGAGTAGGTTTTGTATTGGTTTCACGTTTCAGCTGTCACCAAGTCCCGCTGTGGAAACACCGCACAGGAAAGTGGCGAATAGAAGTAGTGAGATAAACGACATGTATGTAGATAATATCGATCTGGGAGTCAAAATCCGATTTGATGGCGATGCCATTGATATGCCAAGAGATTGTGGAGATTTAGTTTTGTGTTACTCAGGCCATAAATGTCATTGATTAGGTAGAATATTATAGCATCCTATGTAACACTTGATAAGCGCTTGTGTTGACAGGACACTGTAGTGGAATCAGCTTTTTTTAATCACCTTTAATCGAAATGAAGATACTCCCACCCCCCAAAATATCGACGGAATATCTGATCTTGCACGTAATGGCTTTGCACCTAGCGACGAAAAGGGTCAATTCGATAAGTGAAAGTGGTTTGTGAAATAGGGTCCTGGTCTTTCCAGCGTCTAAGCAGCAAATGCAACCGAATTTCGGATAATGATGGCATACATCCCAAGGTTTGGGCACAACGAGTCCCTTAGGCGAATAAATACCATTCGAGTCTTGCGGAATTTTTGAGGAAATCGTTTCTGTGTACTGCTGCAACAGAATGTGAACGAATTGCAGCCCGGTTGCTCCATCGGCTTTCAGCACAGATTTGCTGCACTGCCTTAATACCGAGGATGCTGCTTGTGATTTCTTGTCGGAGGACACTGCAATTTAATTACCAGAATTTACTTAACGCAGCAATTCGAAGCGAAGGCCTCTTCAATTGCTTCGCTGGCTGCATCACAATTCAGCAAATCCCAGTGGGCTCAGCTGCTCAGAATTCCATTCAAGAAATTGTGCCCTTTTAAGCATGCATGCAATTAAAATGCCTCTTGCGCATATGCAGTATGCCATCTATGCCCTTTTGGGTAATCGGGCGGCCCAGCGGAGTGCCTTACAAGACACAAGAAGTGCTCGACGCTGTAAAAACGGCGAATGTTGTCTCAAACGACATGGAAACTTAATTGCTTGATTATCTTGTTCAATAGCGCATTTGCAGCGATCGATTGCTGCAACTACACGTACACGTACCCGTACACGTAAATGTCCGTGTGCCACTCCCCGCAGCCTTTCATCCTTCCGCTGCGTGAGCAGAGTGCGCAGTGACAAAGATCGTGCAGTGGTCTGGTCGCTTGTGCAGCAAGCACGCAACATTTCTCAGTACATGACGCCTGCAGCAAATGCTGTTACGAGTAAGTGCGTCATCGTCTGGTAATGTCTTTGGCAGGCAGTGCGGCCTAGGATGTTGCACCAAGCGTCGGTTTAGTTGGTTTGGTGCAACGTTTGGTGCCTGCAATGCTGCGAAGCTATCGACGAAATAAAGAAACAGACGAAAACTTAACGGAAAATGATGTTGCAAGGTGCGCTGAATGAGGACTTCTGTCGAGTCCACATCGATCGGCAGAGGTGTGTAAGTATCTAAGGAGCTTATACTGTACAGAGAAATCTCACCTGCATGCCTCTTATTGTCCGAGCTCCACATTATAAGCATGCCATTGGGGTAAGAAGCTTGCACCCGCGCAAATGTTGTTTCAGATAAAATTTGTTGCGCGTTTTTTTACTGGGATTGTTATTTTCTGGTAGAATAAAGTTCTGTAGATACTCAGGCAGAGAGAGAGAATAAGAAGGAGGAAAAGACAGCAACAGTGTGAGCGGGAGAGGAAAAACTGAAAAAATGATTCAAATAGAGAAAAAGAAACCGAATGATAGAAAAAGGGAGAAACAGAGAAAAAGAAACGGAATTATAGAAATTGAAAGAAGGAAAGAAAATAATGTAAGAAATGACAAATAGAGAGAGCAAAACAGACTGACATAAATAGAGAGAACGAATCAGAATGATATAAATAGAGAGACCGAATCAGAATGATATAAATAGAGAGAGAGCGAGAGAAAGAGAGAAAAAGGAAATCATTCGGGCCTATTCCCGTTGGCGTTGTCGTTTGAAAACAAAATAAAAACGACAGTATGGCATCACCGTTGGCGTTATCGACAGTTATCGAAAATATATCCGTATTCTCCATTTTGAAACGAAGATAGCAACTACAAAGAAACATTCTTTCTCTGTCGTCGCCATTGTTAGCATCGAAGTTGAAACGAGTAGAACAAAATAAATTAAAAATGAAAATAACGGCAGTAGAGCAATTTGAAATGTTAGTTGCCGAAATGGAAAAATATCCCGCATACGCTAAGAAATTGAAAAAAAGGAGGGATAGAAATAACCAAACAGAAGGAAAAAGAAGCGAATCAAGAGAAAAACATAAATGACAAAGAAAGAGAAACGGAAAAAGGGACATGAAATAGATGAAGAAAGAGTTAAGAATAAATAGAGGAGAAGATAAAGGAAAGGAAAGAAAGGATGATAATAAAGAGGAATAGAGAAATAAAGAGGAAGATGGAAATAAAGATGAAGAGAGAAATAAAGAGGAAGAGGCAAAAAAAGAGGAAGAGGCAAAAAAGAGGAAGAGGCAAATAAGGAGCAAGAGAGAAATAAAGAGGATGAGAGAAATAAAGAGGGAGAGAGAAATAAAGAGGAAGAGGCAAATAAAGAGGAAGATAGAAATAAAGAGGAAGAGGGATAAAGAGGAAGATATAAATTAAGAGGAAGAGAGAAATAAAGAAGAAGGGAGAAATAAAGAGGAAGAGAGAAATAAAGAGGGAGAGAGAAATAACGAGGGAGAGAGAAATAAATTGGACTAGAGAAATAAAGAGGAAGAAAGAAATAAATAGTGAAGAAGAAAGGAGCAAATGAAAGAAAGGCCAAATGAAAAGATGGAATAATAGGAGAGAGCTCTATTATGAATTAACTGTGTTGAAAGAAAGAGAACTGAGGTCATTATGATGGAAGTAGTGAGACAGAGAGACAGAGAGGTGTGTATTATGAGGAAAGTAATGAGAGAGATTATGATACGAAGCAGAGAGAAGTGATTGCATTATTATAGATGTCAAAGGAGCGAAAAATACATTGTGATAAAAATTATAGGTCAGAGGAAGGGATTTATGATAGAAATTAAGAGAAAGAGACAGAAATTAGAACTATGATAGTAATTAAGAGGAAAAGAGAGCGTGAATGATGATAAAAGTAATACGAGAGACAAGTGCATTAATGCAAACATGAATAGTATAAAAGGAGTACTATTTAGGAGTACTATATTATGATGACCAGTTATGAGAGAAAATGAGATATAAATAGAAGTAATGAAAAGTAATGAAAAGTAATGGGAAGTAATGAAAAGTAATGAGAAGTAATGAGAAGCAGTGAAAAAGTAAGGAAAAGAAATGAGAAGTAATGAAAAGTAATGAAAAGTAATGAGAAGTAATGAGATGTAACGAAATAGTAATGAGAAGTGATGAAAATGTGATAAGTAATGAAAAAGTAATGAAAAGTAATGAAAAAGTAATGAACAAGTAATGGAAAGTAATGAACAAGTAAAGAAGTCATGAAAAAGTAATGAGAAGTAATGAGAAGTAATGAAAAGTAATGAGAAGTAATGATAAGTAATGAGAAGTAATGAAAAGTAATGAAAATGTAATGAGAAGCAATGAAAAAGTAATGAAAAGTAATGAAAAGTAATGAAAAGTAAGGAAAAAGTAATGAGAAGTAATGAGAAGTGATGAAAAAGTAATGAGAAGTAATGAATATTAATGCCAAGTAAAGATAATGTAAAGAGACGCAATGGAAAGTAATGAGAAGTAATGAGAATTAATGAAAAAGTAATGAAAAGTAATGAAAAAGTAATGAGAAGTAATGAGATGTAATGAGAATGTAATGAGAAGTAATGAGAAGTGATGAAAAAGTAATGAAAAAGTAATGAAAAGTAATGAGAGGTGATGAAAAAGTAATGAAAAATAATTAAAAGTAAAGAGAGATAATAAAAAGTAATGAAAAGTAATGAGAAGTAATGAAAAGTAATGAAATGGTAATGAGAAGTGATGAAAAAGTAATGAAAAAGTAATGAAAAGTAATGAGAAGTGATGAAAAAGTAATGAAAAGTAATGAGAAGTGATGAAAAAGTAATGAGAAATAATAAAAAGTAATGAGAAGTATTGAAAAGTAATGAGAAGTAATGAGAAGCAATGGAAAGTAATGAGAACTAATGAGAAGTAATCAGTAGTAATGAGGGAGACAGAGGGTCACAAAGGGAGATAGACGGAGATAGAGGGTGCCAGAGGGATACACAGGGAGATAGGTGAGAGACAGAGAGGGAGAGACATATGATAAAAAACAAAGGCAGTGACTAATTTCTATTTGAGTGATTTAAATGGGTAGATTGACTAATAGATTAGTCCAACTACTCATATTGCCAGAATAGTTCTACGCAGAGTACAAAATCTTCTACAGTTTAGAGCCACAAAAAATGACTGGTTTAAATCACATCCCAGCAAACTTTCCGCTGCGTATCATCTGCAGAATACCTGCCAACTATTTACAAGCCTCATACTTGTAGTAGAGCATTTAAGTACTGCCCGTGATATCATGGAGTATGCCTGCACAATCGGTGCCCGATCCAGCTCCGCTGCTTGTACGTACATACTCGTACATATGTACTCGCATTTGTACATATATGCTCGTAATTTAGGCCTCTTTACCATACCATTTAAAGTCAAAATTGTTTGCACATCGCTGCAATGAGCGCTTAAACGCTTCGAGTGCATTTTATGCCCGTACGTACCCAGCCAGCCAGTGGCTGTGCCAGGTTGGCGACGTGCAGAGGTGCAGCCAAGCCGCATATTCGAGCCGTGCAGAGCCGCTGTCCGATCGCAGCTTACGATAGATAGCGTTCCGATAACCCAAACCAATTGAATTGCCAACACCATAAAAGGTTATTAAGACGACTTGCGCTTGGTCGTAAAGTGAGCTGCTTTTAGCCAATGTTGCCGGACGCGGTGGTTCTTTTTTTGCCGACTGTGTTGCAGAGGTAGCATCCACATCCCATGTACGCTCAGCTATGCTATGCGTACGCTCAATTATTTTATCATGGCACGATCGGTCGCTGTACTCGCTCTACGGAGTGAGTAGCGAGGCATTCACTCCTGTTGCCATGTTGTTGCACTTAAGGATTACTCCGCAGCGAGACGCTACCGTGCAGCCATATTTGTTCGGTTGTTGGGTCTGAGCTTGTGTGGTTTAATTTTTGAACACTATTTCCAGTGTGTTCCGTTGGTACTCGTAGCATGTGGGAGATTCACCGCTAACTGTGCTGCTAAAAATGTGTTGCCTTCACATCGGGGGTGTTCACAATCTGGGGTAATGGATTGATTTGCATTCGACGCAGTCGCGGGAATATGCTGCGGAAATTGGCAAATAGGCAACTGTGGGCGTCGTGGAAATTAGCTGGCAAGGGAATGTGACGACGCAAAAGGAAAATTCCCCATTAAGCTTCGTCTCAGTTGTGCACTTTTAAAGTGGTTTTTGGGAAATCGAATTCCTTTGTTGCCCGCGGCCTTTCTTTTGTAGTTTGCTTACCACATTTTCTACACAGGGCTGAACAAGAAGACAAATGCATTTATTATGCCGACTTAGAAACGCTTAACTAAGTTCTCTTAACTTTAATTGCCGTGGCTCAAATCAACTCCAACTCCCACTCGCCGTTGCACTCGCACTCGGCACAACAAAAGAAGTTATAAAGTCATTTTCCTGTAGCTACCGCCGAACCCAGCGAACCATTTTAAATATGCAACAGCGGAGCTTGGCAAAACTGACACCCCAAATCCAGAAGCGCGAAGCTATCCAGGGGCCTCCGGGCACAACACAAATAAAAACACTTTCAGCGCGCAATTTGAATAATTCCGAATGGCATATGCGGCTGGATCCGCACGCGGCGTGAGCTCAAAACTTTCCAGCACATATGCATAAACGCCGCCACGGCTGCACTGGATAGTCCCCTGAAGTGAAACAGCGGACCCGGGACTAAAACTATCTTCTCATCCAGTAGGTAGAAAGAGGAAGAGTAGATCGTGTCAGAAGCGTGGCGAAAACAATTAAAGAGGAACTAGTATGGTAAGAAAATAGACCAATTGAACAACTCGAAAAGGATTTCAGAATGAGAGAACATAAATTGAACAAAGGAACAGTGGAAAAATATTAAATGACAATAAACGAACGGAGAGACAAATCAAAGAAATATAAGAAGCATCCGGAATGAAGCGGGAAAGAATAGTAAAGCCACAGAGAACTTCACGGAATGGAGGAATAACAAAGAAAAATGAGGAACGTTGAACTAAAATTTACTCTCAATTGCAACAAGATGCAACTAATGAAAAAAGAATACCATGGAAACAAAGGAAAAGAAGAGATTAAGAAATGAAAAAGAAAATGACGAACGAAAGGTGAGAGTGAGAGAAAGAAATTATGCAAATAACGGGGAGATATAAAGAAAAAACAAACCAAACAAAATTCAAGAAAGAAAATGTGGAAACCGGGGGAAAATGTATAAGGAAGAAAGAAATCAAGATCAAAGAAAGAACTCAAAAAAGCTAAAAAGAAATTAAGATAAACACGAATAAAGAAGAGAAGAGAATAATGTAAAAACATGAAAAAGCTGTATCAGAGAAGAGCAGGAACATGCAGAAAAAACTCATAAATTAACAGTAACACCCGGAAAAATTAATTAAAGACAAGAATGGAAAGGAATAGGAATGAAGCATCGAGAAAAAATAAAAAAACAAAACGGGATAGGAAAGAAGAGAAACGAATAAAGACATAAGAGAAGAAAAATAGATAGGAAAGAGAAGGAAAATGAATAAAAAATGAGAAGAGAATGGAAAAGGAATGAAGCAAAAAATAAAAGAACAAAATGAGATAGCAAAGAAGAGGTAAATTATTTAAAAATAAGGGTGGAATGGAATAGGAATGAGGCAAAGCAAAAAATAAAAGAACAAAACAAGAAAGGAAGGAGGAGGAAAATTAATTTGCAATAAGAATGGAATAGAATATGAATAAAGCAACGAGAAAAAATAAAAGCACAAAAAAGGAATAGGAAGGAAGAGATGAATAAAAAATAAATAAAAGCACAAATGAGTTCGGAAAGAAGAGGAAAAAGAATTAAAAATAAGAAAAGAATGCAGTAGGATAAGGCAACGAGAAAAAAGAAAAGAAAAGAAGAGATAGGAAAGAGGAGAAAAACGAAAAATAACGATAGATTGGAATAGGAATGAAGCAATGATCAAAATAAAAGAACAAAAAGAATTGGGAAAGAGAAGAACAATAAATAATGGGTAAAAACTCTAAAGAAATAAAAAAATCTGGGATTCTAAGTTGAAGTAAGAAAATAGAAAAATTAAAGATATCCAGAAAACATTCTAAAGATAAAAAACAGTTACATTATATACGGGTCTGATATTTTATTACGAGTGCAAGTTTTAGACTCCTTTCAGATAAAACAGAGAAACTTTCCTAACACGATCTATAGAAGTCTCATCTGGGTCCATAGTTGATTTTGGTCTGAATAGAAGAATCAATTTGTGTCAGTTAACTGAACCTTTTTGTGGGTGTAGAACGAGCATAAATATAAGAAAGTCTTCCAGAATCCCCCAGAAAAACCTTTGGTTACTCGCTACCTAAGGGTATAAGCTACAGATGACGTCACAGATGTTCTGATACAGAAATTTCTTTTTCCTGATATTGGTGGATATACAAATGTTCAATATCTCTAGGGCCGGTTCAATATCACTCTCAGACGTACCTAAATATCTGATTACTTTCTCTCGAAACTAGTTCAAATACCACTCTCAGACGTACCCAAATATTTCGTTACTCTTCCCTGCAACTAGTTCAAATACCACTCTCAGATCTGCATAAATACGGGTTACTCTCCCCTGCAACTAGCTCAAATACCACTCTCAGATGTCCTCAAATATCTGATTACTTTTCCCTGCAACTAGTTCAAATACCACTCTCAGACGTACCTAAATATCTGATTACTTTCTCTTGAAACTAGTTCAAATGCCACTCTGAGACCCACCTAAATATGTTGTTACTTTTCCCTGCAACTAGTTCAAATATCACTTGAAGACGTACCTAAATATCTGATTACTTTCTCTTGAAACTAGTTCAAATACCACTCTCAGACCTACCTAAATATGTTGTAATTTTCTCCCGAAACTAGTTCAAATACCACTCTCAGACATGCCCAAATATCACTCAAGCCCAACTGCACAAGTTGAGAAGTGATTGACACCATGCACAACAGACGCTACAAACTTCGCCACCGAGGTGTGAGGTGGCATTGAAGGATCCTGTTTACGCTAATTGCAAACTATTGCGTTTTCCTGCAGGGTGTGCAGTTCGTTGAAGTGCTGAACTTCTGCTGACGGATTTGATGTTGCTGCTACTCGTAGAGCTCTGGAAACTTTTCAACTTTATTATTGAATTGCGCTCGCTCGCTCGGTTGGTTTATTTGGTTAGTGTTGCCCCACTGCCCGTCCACCAGCCTACCAGCCGTCCTAACTGCCTTCCTGCCGGCCTTACTGCACTCTGCACGCTGTAGCTACTCCTCGTGTGGCTGATGTTGTAAAGTGGTGCCGGTACAGCATGTTTTTAACTTGGTTAAAATAGTATAAACTTTTTATGCGTACCCACTACGAGTACAAATGCCGAAACCAGCGGGAAACTGTATCGAAGTGGCGCTGGCTGGAGCTGACTGGCGGGTTGGCTGGCTGCTTGTTCTCTGAAACTAGTGCGCCGCAGCCGCGTAGCTGCCTGATGTGGCATTTGTAGCTGCAACACGTCATTACGGCGTAAATTGTTGTTGGCTTCTTAACTATTACAAGAAGCCGGAAGGCAGGAGGCAGGCATTATTAACTACCCGAACACTACACCTGCCTTGCAGCGTGTTCTGCTCCGGTGTGGTAAAGGCCGCTCAAATTGGTGCTAAGAGCACACAATGGGTTCATTTCGTAGGGACTTCATTAGTCTGGAACAAAAGTTTGGAGAAATATTCGTTTTAAGGTGTGTTCGTAGAACATTTTATGCTAATGTTGCCTGGGATACTCTGCTCCATTATTGGTCGTGCATTTAATCTGGTTTTATGTTATAATGAGGAATGGAAAATAATTCCGCTACCAAGAGGTGGGTTTCGCTGGCTTCCTCTTTGAGATCACTGGTGGGGTTGCTTCTCATACAAGTTCGACACTTTTGTTTATGAACATTTCCATTGAGATGAAAAATTGAATATGAAGATGAGTTTTCTGGCATTTTTGTCACCTTCGCTTCCTTGTATGGTGCTAACAAAGTGTTCAATCTCAGCCGCAGCAGGGATCTGTTGACTTCAGTCGTTTCTTTAACTGGATCTAATACGCGTGTCTAATTAAAATTCGTCAAATACACCCATATGAGAGGCCCAACTATTGGGCTTTGAATCCACATTCCATGCTCTTCGGCGACACTTTCATGTAAAGCAGAAATGTGATCTAGTAAACCAGGACGCGGACCTTAACACGTAAGAGGAATCCAGACAGCTTCTCTTAAAATTATGTTATAGTTTAGCGAACAAGGCCGATGATTTTTATCCAATCCTAACCGTATTGTTTGTCAGAAATTTTCTACTTTCCTAGTAGGGTTTTCAGATTAGGAAGTGTTGTGGGGCGGAAGTACGCCCCATTGTGTTAATCGGTAGAGTGTTCACTGATAATATGGCAAAAATTACAGGCAGAACTGTGGAACTTGAATCACACAGTTACATGAGATCCTATTATTGGATACGTGACACTATAGCTCTCAATTCACAACTGAACTACCGAGTAAATTCACAGTCTGTAAGGGTGGTTCACCCACATCCGCAATGTCCTTTAGCTCAACAGAGGTATCTTTTTCGATACTTGACACTATAGCTCTCAATTCACAACGGAACTACTGAGTAAATTCACAGTCTGTTTGAGTGGTTCACCCACATCCGCAATGTCCTTTAGTTAGCTCAACAGAGGTATCTTATTGGATACTTGACACTATAGATCTCAATTCACAACGGAACTACCGCGTAAATTCACAGTCTGTAAGTGTGGTTCATCCACAACCGCAAGGTCCTTTAACTAGCTCAGCAGAGGTATCTTATTGGATACTTGACACTATAGCTCTCAATTCACAACGGAACTACTGAGTAAATTCACAGTCTGTTTGAGTGGTTCATCCACAACCGCAAGGTCCTTTAACTAGCTCAACAGAGGTATCTTATTGGATACTTGACACTATAGATCTCAATTCACAACGGAACTACCGCGTAAATTCACAGTCTGTAAGTGTGGTTCATCCACAACCGCAAGGTCCTTTAACTAGCTCATCAGAGGTATCTTATTGGATACTTGACACTATAGATCTCAATTCACAACTGAACTACCGAGTAAATTCACAGTCTGTAAGTGTGGTTCATCCACATCCGCAATGTCCTTTAGCTAGCTCAACAGAGGTATCTTATTGGATACTTGACACTATAGATCTCAATTCACAACTGAACTACTGAAGGTCCTTTAGCTAGCTCAACTGAGTGTATTGGATACGTGACACTATAGCTCTCAACTCACAACGGAACTAACGAGTAAAAATTCACAGTCTGTTTGAGTGGTTCATCCGCATCCGCAAGATCCTTTAGCTAGCTCAACAGAGGCAACTTATGTATGTTTATTGACTCATAGTATCGGAACTGTGCGAGAGAAGGAGGCAGATTCTAGTAAAGAAATCTGATTTCATGCCTGAGAAAGACACAATTGTGATAGCATGGAATCCTTTCATGGATAGCATGGAATCCTTTCATGGATAGCATGGAATCCTTTCATGAAGCAATAGACAGCAACATCAGTGAAGAAGGCAGCACGATTGACCCACAGGAGTTGTCTCACAGTATCGGAACCGTAGTGTGAGGCACCAAACAAAGTATCTCCCACAGTTGTACATGGCTTTCAGCACCAACTAACCTCAATTTATGATTAATTATGAAAGTTTCACCGGATTTTCCTCGCCATATTTAGTTTTGCGGCAACTTTTCGCTTTAATTAACAAACTTTGAAGCAATTTTTTACGCTTTAATTAGAATAATAAATTCACAACTAACTTTTCTACTGCGTGCATATGTGCTCTTCGCTCTCTCCCCTCTCCTGCGCGCCCCTGCCCTCAGTTAGCGCAATGTTATATTTATTATGTCTACATGTGACACCAAACACACTCTCTCGGCCGTCCGCGCGTCGCTGCCACTTAAGGAGTCCGATTAATAATGGATATCTGCATGTGTGCCGCGGCGCGGATTTGCACAGGAACGCTGCTAACTGGGTTCGAATGTGCCATGAGACAGCGCCGAGATAAAGTGTGGCTGGGTACAGGAGCGGAGGCCACATGCCCGGCATCCATTGTACAGTAATTAAAATTCGCACATTTTTTCTTGCCTCTGAAAAATTACACTGCTTGCAACTGTGTGTGTGTGTGTGAGAGTGAGTTTGTGGAGATGATAGCGCTGATAAATGTACTCGCAATTGTTGGGAGCCTCCATGCCACCTGTGGTGGTGCCTTGTAGAACGCTGCTGTTTGCTGGCTGCCCCCTCGTTCCGCACCGCCGTGCTGTGCTCATGCACACGTTCCCTGGTGAGCTACTGTTTTTCCGCTGCTTTACTATTTTCCTTGTTATTGTTGTTGTTTATTACTTAACGCTCAACGCTTTCGCAGGATATAAATTATACGCTGGTATTGCTCGCATTGTTGTTGGTGCCAATGCTGCTGTTGTTGCAGTAATAGCAACAATGTGTATGCCACAAGTGCTGCTTCTCGCCGCCGTCGCCGTCTCCGCTGCCACTCGTATTATTATTGTGCCAAGCACTTGTCTTAACCGCCCTTTTTTAGTATCACTCCGCACTGATACACGTACTTGTTCGTGTACTTTATGTTCATGCCTATGAGTGTGCTGTGTTTCTGTCTGTGTGTGTGTGTGTGTGTGTGTGTTTGGGGACTGTGGCTCTGATTGTGTGCGAGTGTTTGTGAGTGAATTTGTTTATCTTTGCTTGATCATTTGCATTTTTAGCATTTTCACGCGCGGGGGTCTGCCGTAATTTCGTCTTGTGCTGCTTCTGCTGCTTCCGCTGCCGCTGCTCCTTGTTGCTGGCTCGGTGGCTACAAGTGCTTTGCATTTTCGGTTATGATTTAGTGCGCCCGCCGCTTGTTCCACTCTATGTGCTCTTTTGTTTATGCACTGGTTCAACCATATGCGATTCCATGTTCCATGTTCGCCGCTGTGGCTGCCTGTCTCTTTGTCTGTCTGTCTGTTTGTAGGTTTGTTTTTTGACAAAAGGCTGCAGGAGCGTCTCATTTTCCATTTTCTATCGCACAGCCTTGGCCTGACTTTATATCGGCAAGATTTATGGCTCCGAAGGCAGTGTCGTAAAGTGTTTAAAAGCTAATGAATTTAATTAAAGTTGTTTAAGAGTGTAGCGTCGGAATTTGAAATTATGGGCGTTCCCTCTCGTTGCGATTTGACGATAAAACAAGACTTTTTTTTCGCTGTCCCGTGCCTCGTCGACGACTTGTTGGCATGTGGCAGGGAATGCGATATTTAAATGACTTATTTTAACTGCTTTCGAGATAAACAGCGAAGGCTCTGTATAATTAGGTGAGGCGTAGATAGGCGCAGATGACGCTTTGGACATTTTTATGGCGGTTTCAAATATGGTTCGTGAAAAAATATATGATAAAAGACGAATTTGCCCTTTCCATGTGATGGGCAGGAGGGAGGCAGTTTCATAACTGCCTCTTACAATTACTCCAGACGACAAAGAAATCACAGTACTTCAGTTTCTGGACACATTATTTTAAGCTCGCACAAAATCGTTTTCACGCTTTGCTGATCACAAAAGTTATGTGGCCATGTTCCCCCACTCTGAAGCTTCCAGATTGCTACCAATTACTCAAAGCACAGTATTGACATCACTGTTTGTTCTGATATTAATGGTGGTGAGTGTTCATTGAAGGATTTTATTAGCATATTATATCAACACCTTCCTGAAACTCACTCATAAATAGCAAGGATCGTCGCAACTATTCCAGTCTATAGTGCAAGAAATGTTTGTTTCATTCATCTTTGTCATCTCAGTTCTCTTGGTGAAATATCTCTGACGTATCATTTGTCATGCTTAATTTTAACTCATTGTGAGACTAGGGTTTTTCACTTCTTCTGAAGTTGTTAATTCCTCAAGTAATCTGAGCCGTCCTCATCAGCTGAAACTTTATCTCCTTCACTGTCTTTAAGGAATCCATTCCGTTGCTATATCTGCAGATTTTCGTACCCTTAGAGGAATTAGATTGAATCGAGGTTGGAAGGGGCCTACATGATCTCAAAGTGCGTTTGTTATTGCTCTTATTTGCTTCCTTGGTGGAGGATCGTGCTAAATAACCGAATGCCTTGTACTAATGCACGGCCCATTATCAAGAGCAAAAACCAGTTACGTCTTCTGTTCTCTCATGTCTATCTATATCTCTATCTATGATTCTCTTTCTTTATCTATCTCTCTGTATCTACAGTTTGCACAGTAGGGGGATTCCTCCTAGTTAAATCTATAGCAGGTATGCCCGAAAACCTCCATGTCCTGTCAGAAGTTGTGTGACGTGATAATTCACTTCATCATGTGACCAGGTTATCCATTGCTGAATATTGGGTATCAGCCTCCTTGTCCAGTGTCCTTCTTGAAAGGTCCTCCTCTATATCTCTCTGTCTCTCTTTCTATTTATCTCTCTTTATCACTTCCAAGCTCTCTTTATCTCCTTTTGTCAACTTCCAACAAATTCCAGTTTGATCCTGACTCAGTGTAACGTACAACTGGTGGTGTGAAAAGGCCCAATGATTCGCATACTTTTAGAGGATGAATGACAGACCATAAAAATACCAGTTATTGGCATCGAAATCGCACCCATTGATATATACGGCAAGTGAAATGAGTCCTTGTCCCACGATGGCCACAGAAAGAAATCTGGTTTTCTTAATAACACAGACAACTGTGATAATCACTGTAATAGCCACGGCACCATAGTTTCTGTACGCCGACTTTTATAAATTCTCCCGAAAAGAGGTCAAGTATCCAAAGCCGTCCCTAGTTCAGCGTCACTGTTGTGGATATTGCAGACTTGTCGAGTGTACCCTTTACCCTTTGTTCTTTATTTGATGTTAGGTTTAGGTTTAGGCTTTCGTGGCAGCCAGTGACAGACCAACTCACTCAGACCGCCATGGGTCCATTGCGATACCACGCGCAACACTGCACTTCTTACCTCACTCGTGAAACCACTTCGAAGCCCTAATAAAGCGCGGGATTTGCTTGACCTTCTTATTCTATGTTGTTATGCCATTCTGCAGTCTATGACCCCAGCTGCTTCAGTTTGGTTTACTGTGTCAATCTGTCAAATTGTGGCCCTCAATTATCCATCAAACATTTCAACTTTGAAGCCTGCGACCGTTGTGGTCAGTTTAACCTCGTTCGCTCTGCTCATATATTTTTTTTTGTGGAAAAATGAAAGGTCCTTCGAAGTGGCTTTTTTTAATATTGCACACTTTGACCTTGCAGCACGATTTTAAACTGCCTGCAAAGATGTCCCCAGACGCGCTCGTCAGCACTTTGTCTGCATGTGTGTGGGGCGCCAGTTATCAACAAAAAGTTTATTGCAATCAAATTACGTTTACGTGTTGTGTTAACGCAATTACCCTGCAGAGCACTCCCAACTGTCAATTAATGGCGCGCCGCAACTCGGTGTGCATTTAAATTGGCAACACAGAAAATCCGGCAGTGCAGTCGGCAGCAGGCCGCCGCAGCCTGAAGCACTCACGATTAACGCCCGAACGTAAATTTTTAATTAACTTATTAAGTCCCCGGTGTACGATTTGACATTTTGCGGTGTTGACAACACTTGATTGCGACACTGACATTCCATTTTGCAGCTCGACTGCACGAGCTGGTTTAATGGAATGCGAGAGGTGCTAAGTACGCACAATTGGAGCTGCGTGGACGCCCCCACTCGGCGTATGAGTGACATCCAGGTCGATAGTTTGTGTGTAGGCCAAGCGGCATTTTCGATTGGCAAATGTTTAGTTTAATGTTTTATGGTTGTGTTTAGACAAGTTTTAAGCTTTTATGACGGATCTTGTGCCGTTTATGAACTCATTCGCATAGGCGGTTCGATGTTTGAAGTCAGTGGAAATGAGGCGACAGCGGTGCCACAAGAAGCAGGTAATTAAATTTGCGATTACGTTCAGTTCTAATTAGTCGCAACTGCATTGAAGAGGTGGTTTAATCACGAGCACATTGCTGAGCTGATGGGGAACTTGGGTGGGGAATGAGTGCAGCAGCTCTGTACGTGATGTGTCAAGCCATCGTTGGCCTGTCTCCCAAGTCGTGCTGAACAATCTCAAATTGAATTGAAACTTCAGGCAAAGAGTTGGTCTCCTCACACACGAAAGTGCAGAGTATTTTGAGGGTTAGGGGTATAATTTCACTGCTCACTTATTTATGTAAGTACGAAGGACCTTTGAGTGGACTCTTTGCTAGTGATAATTGGTGATATTTTCTATATATGAGTATACTCTGATGCTTCAAGGACTTCAAGGTTAGATTTCCCTCAAGAAAATTGTGGTCGAAAAGGAAACTCCAATGGAGTACGATATACCCATTTATACGAACGGGTCAAAAATGGACCTGGGCGTGGGGGCGGGGGTCTTTTCTCCGCACGCTAACATTAACTACTGTACACGCCTACCCGATACAGCTACAGTTTTTCAGGCGGAAGTACTCGAGATCAGAGAGGCATGTCGACAGATCACCCACCACATTAGAGAAGGGCAGAGGAGCACGGTTGCTATTTTTGTGGACAGCAAGGCTGCCATAAAAGCCCTACAATCAAATACCATCAACTCCAGACTGGTCAGACAGTGCAGGGAGGAACTTAGGGCGCTAGGTCACCATGCTGACATCACAGTCATCTGGGTCCCCGGACACATGAATATAGATGGAAATGAGAAGGCTGATGAATTGGCGCGCAGAGGAGCCTCTCTCGATCTAACCCAGGTGGAACCTAGTACCTGTTTCCATGGATGCGATTAAGAGGGGCATCTACATGCACTGTCTTACCTTAGCGGGCAATAGATGGAGGACACTTACAACATGTAATACATCCCGGGCGACCTGGCCAGTCTTTAACACAGTGAGATCTAGGGATCTCATAAACAGGGACTGCATGGACACCAGCCGTCTCACGGCGGCCTTTACGGGTCACTGGCTCGTGGGTACTCATGCAGAGAAATTGCAGAGACCGTACAATACCCATTGTAGAAGTTGTGGAAATTCAGAAGAGAAGGAAACCTTAATCCATTTTCTTTGCGAATTCCCGGCTCTGGCGGCCGCAAGAAATAGAACACTAGGAAACTATTTCCTAGCGAGTTTATCCGATCTCTCGGGTGTAAAACCGAAAGATCTTTTAAGATACCTAAACTCCACAAAGTGGATTTAGTGAACAATCCATCGTTTTCTCCGGCGTTAGGAGAGGTTGGGGTATCAAAACGTCGCTAAGCCGATAATTGTGATCCATGTGGGGACCGACTTGGATCAGCCACTGAAACCAACCAACCAACCAACCAACCATACTCTGATGCGAATATCTTATATCGATATACGATTTTAAGGGTCCAGACTTAAATGTCTTATATCCATATCCCATTTTAAGGGTCCAGATTTTAAATGTCTTATATTCAAATAAAGTAAGCAAGATTTACAGTCCTACTCTGAATAAAAACACCGAATAATGTGAAGAACTGATACTAAAACGCACCCTTTAGAAAACGTCCCTGAGTAAAGGATTGAAGTTTCCAGCTTTTTCGCCGACTTTAACCGATTTTCCTGAGGTTGATACATCATAACCACTTGTCATAATTTATTGAATGGTCGATTCCATCGACGAATGCATCGGTTCCCCCAATAATGTTGGCTCTATTACTACTTTTCTTATTTATATAATATTTGTTCAATCCTTCCTGACCTGGAATTCACACCAAACTAACATTATTTCACTCCTGCAGCTTACTGTGGTAGTATCAAACATGCCTCGACCCCTTAGGAGTGCGACCGTAGGGTGACAGGCTGTTTTAAGTACGAGTATGCAAGCTTAGTACGAGTATGGAAGCCTGAGCAACACCTCAGATAAGTTTCTGCCCACATAGATGTCATTTAAATTTAAGTGTCCTTTCGTCGTGCCACTGCGTCCTTATGCAATCTGCCTTTAATCGTTCTTTGACTCGAAATACTTCACAGCTGTCTTTTATGCTAGCACATAAAATCTCCTCCCCCACACTGCCGCTCTGGCACTCTCTCACCTACTTGCATGTTGTGCTCCTTTACAAATGTGCTTCCTGTGTACACACGGCACTACTTTCTATATCGCTCCCAGCTGCATGCCAGCCGGCGACCCTTGCACCTCCGCCAGGAATAAAAGTGGAAGCATGCGAAAGCTGCACTTACACCCATTCAAGGATTGCTCCTGTTGTGTGTGTTGCAATAGTTGCCGCCGCACTGTTCCCAGTAGCTGAGTGGATTGCCCTTCAAACTGACGCCAGTGACTCAGAGCCACATTCGCCCTAAGCTCACACTTGAGCCAGAGCAGTGTGGGCTTCTCATTCACTGCTCGCTGCCCTTTGCCCTCCCTCCTGCTACAGCAAACGCAATCAGGTCGTTGCCACACTTTTCACACTATTGCCAACAATTGTTGCCAGCAATTCGAACGATGCCGCGGCACTCGCATTGAGCTGCTCCATTGGGGTTTCTTCTGCTCCTTTATTTTATTTGAGGTTCTTGTACAGTTTTTTGCCTTTTATTTAGTTTTTTGATACTTTTTTGAATCTTTTTTGAAAGTTTCTGGGATTCCTTTTTGACAGTTGCGCAAACTTTTCTCTAACGTGACGGGCTGCCATCAAATCCTGCCATGTGCGCTAATGGCTTAAACCGTTTCTGATGCACAATTTGCAAAGTTTTGCTCAGCAGCATGTACGAGTATGCGGGGGTGAGACGCGCAGCGAATTGTAAATTCAATTGGTTGTCAGCTCGTCCCGCCACACCCCCTCGCCGCCACCTCGGCCCGCGTTTGTACATTAGCGGAATGTGGTTAAAATCGTGACGCGGTTTATCGCATTTTCGCGCGCTGCTTTGCGAGGTGGCAGTGTGAGTGAGTTCGTTCCGTCGTTCGCTCCCGCGTTCCTTCGCCCGTAGTGGGCGTTGCGAAAGGAGTGGAAATGTAATTTAAGTGTGCATTTGCAGTCGCTGCTAAGCATTTCTTTATCGCGAGGAAATCAGCTTTTGATTTATGAAAATTTCCACCGTTGACGACCAACGACGACTGCGGCCGGCACGATGGCTTCGACCTTTGCACTTGCACATGATTTTATAATTTTCGCGTATAAATGGGTTAAGTGAAAGGTGGCCATGCCCCTCCTGCCACTCGCTTCGCCAATTGAGATTGATAAACTTGTGAGGTGAGGAGAGTTTAATTAAAAGTGGCAGAAGGCTTAATGCGATTACGAGAGAAGAGAACGTTTAGTGAAACTTTTTTCTAACTCGCGTACATTGTCAGCTGAACATGACGAGATGGAGTCACATGGGAAGTGCTCTGGCGGATGAGCAGGGCAGTTTTCCTGAACATGACACCTAAACAGAGGAAAAAACACAAATTGGTATCCAAGTTGGCTCGTTTAAAATGGACGAAAGGTTTGCTTCAATATTTCCCCATGTCCATCGTTCTCCGTCTCTATCGTTCTCTTGTTTGTTGTGCCAAATCATGACTGTGATTACGGAAGCAAGTGAAGAGGTAGAGGAAATTTGCTTGCAACAGGATTTTTCAGTCCGATATGGGAGTTAGTTTTGTGTGACTTGGGTAAGTTGGGCTAATATTCAATATAGAAACCGCTGAATTCGCAGCAATACCACAATCGTGGGGTTCCGGGCGCGTAACCAGCCGAGTCGAAGTCCTTATTAACTAGACCTCATTCTTCCAAGCCTTTTCAGGCATTTGTTATTATGGCGAGAAGCACTTATGGGGCTCGGCTCTGACACTACGGGAAGAGTTGTTTTAAACCTACCTAGTACGGCTTCATTTGGGTCAGTCTGCTAGTAAATCAACAGATTAGTCATTCTTCTCTACAAAGGACTACGCAGGCTGAGTCTGTGCTGAGTTTATTTCCACAAGTGTTGCCGTTTAAACGCTCTGAGGTTATTCAGCTTTAGATGCCGCCAGCATGGGGAATGTAACGACAGAATAAATAAGTCAATGCGCCGCATAATTCAAAAGAATTCCTGTGAGACAAGTGGAAGCACGCCAGCGTGAAAGCACTTAAAACATATTGGGCAACTGCAACTGCTTCGGCCGAGATTTTTGGGTACTTACTCACAAATATGGTAGGGAAGAGGCGAAGGTAATATTGTAATTGGGGAGCACTTAAGCAAATCCCAACAACAAAGGGAAATGTATTCAAATTAACTACAGTCAGAGACAACCCGAGTAATGGACTCCAATCCCGCATCCTCGGTCTCCATCTCTGGAGTCGGAGTTGCGAGTACTTGGCAGATGATCTATGAGTGTATTCCCTTGTGGGATGCTGCCTTAAATGTTACCTTTACACAAATTACCTTTCTAAAGCAAAAAGCTTTCCACTTATTTGCTGTCTGATAATTTATGAAACAGAATTTCCTTTGTTACGAAGATTTCACAATACCTCCTTTATTATGCGTCGTAATATTTTTACTTCTTTTTTGTTGTTGATTGCATTTTGTTCCCATTATTTCGTTTCCTTTTCGGCAAATTACCTTAATTTGTCTGCCACATTGTCGTCAATGCATGTGTAATAACTAATTTTCCTTTGCTGTGCTTTCTTTGCAGGTTCCTAATACGCCATTGAGAATGCCAACGCACGAAGCTGGTTGTTTGCCATCCGCCGGCAGTACCACGACCCACACAACCACCACCACCACCAACACCAGGAACAGCAACAGCAATAGCAACAGCAATAGCAACAGCAGCTCCACATCCACATCCTCGACGGCGACGGCAACCAGCTCACATCGTTCAACGGCCGCGCCATGTGCAGCCGCAGCAACAACCCTGACAACGGCAACAACAACAGCCACAACAGCAGCTGAAATTGAGGCGGAGATGGCAGCATCAGGAACGACAACAACGCCGCTGCTGCCGTGTTTGCATCAGCAACGGTTTCTCGAATCGCAGCAGTTGCATGCACAACCGACGGACGCGTGGTTCGGAGGCAATAAAGGTAAGTTCTGCTTCTGTTACGCAAGGCTCTTTCTTCCGTAACATTTCTGGTATGGAAAGCCCAGCCTTGGGAGCACTTAAGTTAAACTCTAAATAGACGGAGTTACTAGGATTTCGAAAACTACTCGTATTGATTGCATGTGAAGGTGCGAGTATATCATAATTTTAAGCTGCCACAAGCGAGGTTACTTTATGTTTAATAGCTCAAACTTTTTGTAGGGAAATTCTGAGAATCAGTAGGAGTATGTGTACATAGGAGGAGAATGAGAGAGAGATCATAGAAGCATAAGGATATATTAACTACGCTCCTGAAAGGAATGGCAACGAGAAAAACAATCGAAGGAAATCTCTGAACATCGTACCCGGAAAGTGAGAGAAGGTGAAACTAGTCTAAGTATTCAGATTTATGATAGAAATATTAAATATGAAATGAGCGGGAAAATATGTCCCTGAAGTATTCGAAGCGTTCAAGCACAATTTTTTAAGAAATTATCTGCTGAATTAGTGAAAATGAAGAGACTCTTGGTCATTAACGAAGTTGGTCCTTCGACATAATTATCCTAAATTTTTTCAGATTTTATTTATTGAACATAAATTCATTATTATCGAGAATAAAAGTTCCTTAGGGTCTTTTACAATATAGATAAGAATGGATAGTCGTGACTGTTGGATCTATTCAATTGTCAGAGAAGGATATTGCTATTCTACTTGTATGAATGAAGCATAAAAGTGTTCCGGTTGAAGTGGTTACCATTTTGGTATGGGGGAACAAACGCTTCAGAGAGTCGTATTTGATATTTCCAACTGACACAAGTAATGCGGCACCCATGTCCTTTTTCTTCAATTTATACCACTCTGATATCACTTTCGATATGACAGGAAGCTTATTCTGAACACCAATGACACAATCAGCACAAACTCCGCATCCGACTCTTATTTGCGAGTATTGATTTCACATGAAAACATGAGGTCCTTTGTGGATTTGATGAAGATGTTCGCTGTAGTTTGTAGTGCCTTTGAACGTGAATTCAGCCTCATTGATCCTTGTGGTTTAATACTTGCACCAAAACTCGATGAAGGTTTCTGTTAATAATATACTCATCTTCAAGACGATGCGGCTTGTACATTAGTATGGATTTTACAGCCACGATCACCTGGTATACCGACGGGTCTCTCACAGAAGTGGGTTCTGGCGCAGGGGTATTTGGTCTAAGATACAAATTCTTTGAATCACTAGACAAATATACCAGCATCTTCCAAGCGAAAATCCACGCTATTGAGAGATGTGCACACTTCAACATTGAGAAAGGTTACGACCGCTAGAAACTTGCCATCCTAGCCGGACAGACAAATTAACAAATTCCACTTCTGTTCTCAACTTTTGTATTCACTTATCAATAGCCATAATATAAAACACTGTGAGAGCAGATCTTATAGCCCAGAATCTATACAAGCCACGACTATAATTGCTGATTACTGGAAAGGGCCAATTACAATTTCCGCAGTCTACAGCCCTCCTAATCACGCAATAAAAATGGGGAGTATGAAGTAGTCTTTAACACCCTTGGCAGTAGATTCCTAGCTGGAGGATACTATAACGCAAAGCACACATATTGGTGCTCCCGCCTCCATACACCAAAAGGCCGACAGCTTTATGAGGCCATTGGAAAAGTCAATTTATATCCCCGTCTCTTCAGGTACACCAACATACTGGCCAACAGATGTAAGAGAAATTCCCGACTTGATCGACTTCTGTGTGATGAAGGGTATCATGCTTAGGGATCTTAAATGTAGTCCATATTTCCAGCTGTCTTCTGTCCACTCTCCCGTTCTGGTTGAGCTTAACAAAAATCTTGTCCTTCTCACCCAATGTAGCTTACATAATCGCAAAACTGATTGGAATCGCTTCCGAAATACGGTATCTTCCGCAATTGATTTAAAACTATCACTGAAATCTGAAGAAGACATCATTGCGGCTGTTGAACACTTCAACAACTGCCTGTAACAGCGTGAAACTCCACTCCACCACTGAATAAACGAAAATCAACGAACATCTCCAAACCTGTAAAAGAAAAACTGAGAGAAAAGCGGCAGAAAACAAATTATAAACCCTGAAGGCAAGAGAAAACTGAATGCGCTTACAATAGAACTTAAAGAGATCCTTAATAACGAACGAAACATCCAACTCTATCATTGCCTTAGTAATCTCGATGCGACAGCTCCTACAGAATACTCGCTCTGGAAAGTAACTTGGAATCTAAAGAGACCCACAATGTCCCAATCCTCTTTACGAATGTAAAATAACGAATGGGGTAAAAGTGACTTTGAGAGAGCAGACACATTTGCCCGACACTTAGAAGAGTATTTACCCCACTCGAAATTGAGCCCCCAGGCAGTGTAACAGAGGAAGTGGAAAGTGTGCTGAGTAATACCCATCAAATCCATTCCAAATCCCTAGTGAAAGCAGCTATTGATAAGTTAAATATTAAGAAAGCCCCTGGGTACTATCACTGGTAAAATAGTAAAACACCAGAAGTTACATTCCTAACGTTATATTATTTAACGCCTGGCTAACATCTGGCTTCATACCTCCCCAATGGAAAGTGTCGCAAGTAGAAATGATTCTCAAACCCGGAAAAAGCGCAGATAAAGTCGAATCGAATCGCCCAATTAGCTTATTACAGATAACTTCTAAACTCATGGAAACCTTTTTCCTGAAAAGACTACTCCCAATTATAGAAGAGCGAAAGCTAATTCCAAATCATAAATTTGGATTCATTCTTTATCACTGCAGCAACTATTTTACAAACGAATGCCAGCATTGCTCCATAGTTTTTTACCCTTAAGTCGCCACACAGCATCTTAAATAAGTCCGGAGAGTGCCCGCCAGCAATGCTTTATTATTTATAATAATTTCATTGTTTCAATTGGCGTTTTCTTCGCAGTGTTCTGTAAATAACGCACAGAATTTACGATGATTAAAGAATTGCCGCGCCTTGGGCAATGAGTTTTTTAATTTTCAGCCCTCACAAATGTGACTTGTGTTGTAACTACATTGCTCGTGGTGGTTGATGTGTCTCTGCTACTAAACAAATTTAATTTAAATCGCATTGTGCCCAATTCCCTGCTGACCACTGACCTGAGACGATAAGCACCTGACGTGACTAATGAAAAGTCGTAGAATGGAATTAAAAATTGATTTCCTAAGGAAAGCGTAAACAAAATCTTCCGCTACACCGGAAACGCAATTTTGAGCAACCGCCCGGAGACCGCAACCGCAATGAAGCATTGCATTATTCTCGCATATCCTTTCGCGTTGCTTACGCTGCCAATGTATTATTTATTGTTGGCATTTTTTCGCGTACTTGTTCTTGTTTTTGCCTTTGTTTTCATTTCTTTTTTTTTCCGCCGCACTACTACAAAAAAAGAGGAAAATAAAACCGAAAATCAAGAAAATTAAATTTTGTGCCTTCGTAGAAACTAAATTGGAAGAAATACAGCGGGTCCTTGCGCTTATGCTGCTCCCTTTAGCTTCCCATTGTACATAGTTGTGTGTGACGATGTTTGTGCTTCTGTGTGTGAGTGTGAGTGTGTGTATTAGCATCACTACCACTGCTCCAGAAATGAATGTGTATATAAGTATCTAAGTGTGTGTGTGTGTGTGTGTGCAGGGCACTATTCTAGCTTTCCCAAGGATAAAAATATCACCGCCTTTCTTCATTTCATTACTTGGTGTTTTTTTTTGGGTCCTGTTTTAGTTACTTTTTTCTCCGCTTTTTTCCCCAGCAAACAATGCAAAGAAATTAGTATCCTTGTGTATCCTTCCGTGCTTGCCATGCTTGCCAGTATTACCAGTGCCACTGCAAAGCCGACTGCGCTGCTGCTGCATACTTTTAGGAGTATTAAAAATGAAATTAAAATGCAAATGCACAGCGAAGCTAATCATTTGCGTTTGTTTTAATGCTTAAGTACTCTCAAACAATTTCTTTAAGCTCGAAGCTTTTAGAGGAAGTAAACCGCGATAGCTCTCCCTCTCTCACTCTGTCTCCCTCTCTCTGTCTCTTTCTGTGTGTGCTTAAGCAGGGTTAATAAACTCATCTAGACTGAGAGAGCACGCCGAATGAACTTTAAGAATCATTTAATAAATTAATGTAAAACTCTTAAAGTGAAGTGCCCGCCATAATTTTCTGTTTAAACTCTTCACATACTTTAAGGCGCTCCATCTTTTGCACATTTATGAATGCACCAGAAACAAGCATAGTTGTGTGTTCTGCGCTTATCAGCATGAAAACACGCACAGAAAAATGTAAGCTCCGTGTTTTTTTTCCTTCGAGCGCACACAGTTTGAACTTGTGTACGGGGAAAACAATGAAATATAAAATAAGAGTACACCTAAAAGTATGCAAGCAGACGAGAGCATTGTTCACTCTGCCGCCCGGCGCAAAGTTATAACGTATCAAGAAACTATACAAGTGCAACAACATTATTATCACTGCTCTACATGGAACAATAACTTTATTCCCGGCAAAGGAAGACACACAAGAACACATAAACACGCACACTGACTCACAAACACACACACACACACACACACACATACACATATGAGTTGCGCGAGTACACACTCCCACAGAACTTTTTCTTCTGTGCTGCGATTTAACGAAAATTTCACTGGAAAAAAAACACACACAAAATTTTACTTTATGTTCCACTTGAATTGCGCTTTTGTGTGAGCAGAAAATTGCAAAAATTTATATACATGGGCATGCATATAAATACTGGTATCTACACCAAAAAGTATGCAACAAAGGTTACAAAAGAAAATGGCAAAAATAAACGCCGCGCCAAGTCATATGCAGCGAAAAATGTTCTCATTGCAATTTTGCGCAAATGCAAGACTCGCCAGGAAGATAAGAAAACGGAGAAGCAAGTGGCAGAAGAAGGAATTGAGAGTAAATGATAAATTGTGCTCGTTGCAACAACACTCGCTGATATACTCATGCATACATGCACGAGGAGGAGCACCAGCGAAAGACAGCTGCAGAATGCACAGCAACAAAGAAAAATTCGTCTGTTCGTGAGCTCCTCGCAAAGCGTAAAGGACAAAAGAATGCGGGCAAAAACGCACCAAGAAAGATGAGGCACATATATATGCCCTTTGGGCTAAACGGAGGCCATTACAAAGCACATGATAGTCTGTGACTTTATGTGGCAAAAGGGCGTGAAAAAAGCCGCACACACGCAATTGGAAAAACATCAACGCATCAAATCACAACTGAACAAGATTGCGTTGGAACTATTGCAAGAGCCCTTCCGAATCGAGCAAATATTGATAAAGGCGCAGGCAACATTAAACAAGACCCCAACTTACAAACACACACACACACACACACTCGCAAGTAAACAAACAAACAAACAAACAAAAATAAAATATAAACTACAAAAATGTTTGTTTAGCTAAAAGCACTAAAACGTCATCATGCATCATTCATGAGGCATCGGAGCCAAGCGGCAACTCCGCCTGCCAGGACGCTTTGATTTTTGTTCCGCCGTCGGTGGGGAAATTTTATGACAGAAAGGTGTATTTAAATCAAATACTTAAGTAACAAAATTGGCATGTTCGACACTGGACGAGCAACCGTAATAAAATTCTCAACAAATTTGTGACCCTACCACATCGCATTACGAATTTAGTAGTCCCTGGGCGGCCAATAATCTCATTTGAATGACGCCTCAAGTCAGGCGCTCGTGTGCAAATTGATTCGTTGAGTGTATTCGTGTGTTCTGCCAACGAATTGAACCTGACAGCAATGTGCCAAAGTAAATTTAGTTGTAGCTTAAGCACCTAAAAGTATGTTGGCATTTTTACCGCCTTTACTTACACTCATGTGGACACATTTAAATTCCCTTTTTATATGCACTTAACGTGCATACATTTGTCTATTGATAATAAAAAGGACAAAAGGGTTCAGGTGTGTTTCGCGCACACACACACACACACACACACACACACACAAACGCAGACACAGAACATGACTTGTGGGTGGTGTGGATGTGATTATATAAACATACACTTTAGAACGGCATCTGCATGAATTATTTAGACAGAAATAGACGAGAAGTGAGTTTAGTTCATCTTCCCCCTTTTCTCGCAAATGAAAATTGAATTTGTTATGAGCTGAGAAGCAGCGACGTTTTTCATTATATAGCAAAGTGAGAAAACCACACCCACCTTCGGTTTATTCAATAGTCTTTGACGTTCAGCTATTGATGGAAACATGTTCCAATCGGGTATGTTAGTCCTTAAAAATTAGCTCTGCTAAGTACCACGTCCACGATTACGAAATCTGTGTAACTCGAGACCTTCATTTTGATATTTGACTCTCTGATTACGGTTGCCGTGATATCGTAATTGAGCTCAATTGAAAACGAGCGGTTTCGCTTTGGCACCCTTCAGTATAGTTTCGATGTTTATACAAATTGTGTAAACTAACTCCCCTGAGCAGCTAATCAAATACTGGCTCCCCTGAGCAGCTAATCAATACTGGCTCACAAAAGAACGTGCTAAAGGAACTAGAATTGTGACACTTGTATTTATAGTGTGGGAACATCACTTCAAGGTTTAGTTATAGAGTACGGGAAGTGGTGTCGTCGTCATAGGACTTAGACTAAAAGCTGATCAACATTTTCAAAAGGATCAACATTTCCAAAAGGATCAACATTTTCAAAAGGTTCAACATTTTCAAAAGGATAGTTCTTGCCAGTTTGTGTGTCTTGCAGTTATCTGGGATATCGCTATGATCGCAAATGGGTAGAAGGGGAAGATTTTATTACATCAGCTATCTTCTGAAGAGATTTAGCAGTCTATTATGATATATGCTAGTATCCTAGATTAGACAGTCTATTATGATATATGCTAGTATCCTAGATTAGATAGTCTCTTATGATATTTGCTAGTATCCTAGAATAGATAGTCTATTATGATATATGCTAGTATCCTAGATTAGATAGTCTATTATGCTAGTATCCTAGATTAGATAGTCTATTATGATATATGCTAGTATCCTAGATTAGACAGTCTATTATGATATATGCTAGTATCCTAGATTAGATAGTCTATTATGCTAGTATCCTAGATTAGATAGTCTATTATGATATATGCTAGTATCCTAGATTAGATAGTCTATTATGATATATGCTAGTATCCTAGATTAGATAGTCTATTATGATATATGCTAGTATCCTAGATTAGATAGTCTATTATGCTAGTATCCTAGATTAGATAGTCTATTATGATATATGCTAGTATCCTAGATTAGATAGTCTATTATGATATATGCTAGTATCCTAGATTAGATAGTATATTATGATATATATTAGTATCCTAGATTAGATAGTCTATTATGATATATACTAGTATCCTAGATTAGATAGCCTATTATGATATATGCTAGTATCCTAGATTAGTTAGTCTATTTTGATATATGCTAGTATCCTCGATTAGACAGTCTATTATGATATATGCTAGTATCCTAGATTAGATAGTCTATTATGATATATGCTAGTATCCTAGATTAGATAGTCTATTATGATATATGCTAGTATCCTAGATTAGATAGTCTATTATGCTAGTATCCTAGATTAGATAGTCTATTATGATATATACTAGTATCCTAGATTAGATAGTCTATTATGATATATGCTAGTATCCTAGATTAGACAGTCTATTATGATATATGCTAGTATCCTAGATTAGATAGTCTATTATGCTAGTATCCTAGATTAGATAGTCTATTATGATATATACTAGTATCCTAGATTAGATAGTCTATTATGATATATGCTAGTATCCTAGATTAGATAGTCTATTATGCTAGTATCCTAGATTAGATAGTCTATTATGATATATGCTAGTATCCTCGATTAGACAGTCTATTATGATATATGCTAGTATCTTAGATTAGATAGTCTATTATGATATATGCTAGTATCCTAGATTAGACAGTCTATTATGATATATGCTAGTATCCTAGATTAGATAGTCTATTATGCTAGTATCCTAGATTAGATAGTCTATTATGATATATACTAGTATCCTAGATTAGATAGTCTATTATGATATATGCTAGTATCCTAGATTAGATAGTCTATTATGCTAGTATCCTAGATTAGATAGTCTATTATGATATATGCTAGTATCCTCGATTAGACAGTCTATTATGATATATGCTAGTATCTTAGATTAGATAGTCTATTATGATATATGCTAGTATCCTAGATTAGACAGTCTATTATGATATATGCTAGTATCCTAGATTAGATAGTCTATTATGCTAGTATCCTAGATTAGATAGTCTATTATGATATATACTAGTATCCTAGATTAGATAGTCTATTATGATATATGCTAGTATCCTAGATTAGATAGTCTATTATGATATATACTAGTATCCTAGATTAGATAGTCTATTATGATATATGCTAGTATCCTAGATTAGACAGTCTATTATGATATATGCTAGTATCCTAGATTAGATAGTCTATTATGCTAGTATCCTAGATTAGATAGTCTATTATGATATATACTAGTATCCTAGATTAGATAGTCTATTATGATATATGCTAGTATCCTAGATTAGATAGTCTATTATGCTAGTATCCTAGATTAGATAGTCTATTATGATATATGCTAGTATCCTCGATTAGACAGTCTATTATGATATATGCTAGTATCTTAGATTAGATAGTCTATTATGATATATGCTAGTATCCTCGATTAGACAGTCTATTATGATATATGCTAGTATCTTAGATTAGATAGTCTATTATGATATATGCTAGTATCCTAGATTAGACAGTCTATTATGATATATGCTAGTATCCTAGATTAGATAGTCTATTATGCTAGTATCCTAGATTAGATAGTCTATTATGATATATACTAGTATCCTAGATTAGATAGTCTATTATGATATATGCTAGTATCCTAGATTAGATAGTCTATTATGCTAGTATCCTAGATTAGATAGTCTATTATGATATATGCTAGTATCCTAGATTAGATAGTCTATTATGATATATGATAGTACCCTATTAGATGATATGCTAGTATCCTTGTAGCCGCTTGGTTGTCAGAGTTGTCCAATACTTGCCCTGTAGACTCTGCTGTTCTGGCTCTTAACCTCTGCTTGGAACAGCCTGCAGTGTTTTGTCAGCCCAAATGAATGATTTCTGATGAGTAGCTGTGAATACATGGCCAAGAAGCTTACTGCAGGATTCAGTTCTTTCTTCTCGTGCCTTTCTATCAGAACAAATTGAAGAGTATGGTAACGTAAGTTATTTTCGCTAATAGTTCGTTCACTGGATTGTGATTGCAAACATTTGTGTGATAACTTTGTTTGTTAAAGTATTTAAAGAAGTTTAATTTACCAATTGTCCACTTCAACATTACTGGTGTTCTATTCAAAGAGAATAAGTTTAATTAAACTTCTTTCACTTCAGTTTCCATGTTACAAAAAGTGTTAAATTGAATCTCTCTTTTATTCATATCAACAGTCTTCGAGATCATTTCCACACACTCTAGAATCAAGTTATCTACAGATGTCTAAGTAAAGATTGATCACTAAACGTCACCCTCTGTGGTCTAGTGGTAAGCTTGCTAGACTCACATCCCGAGGGTCGCATGTACAAATCCTGCCCCAGGCTTGGTCTCCAAAATGCTTCTTTCTATAAAATCCTTTTCTCTTAGAGTCGACGGCCTCTGTAGCTAGTACTCATTCCCCCTACACCTTCCACTAATAATTAATTAGGGTGTAAGATATAATAATAATGATTATAAACGCATTATAATAGATATTTAGGTTCAATTTACATTCGCAATTGAGGAAAGTTACGAGTCTATGCGAGTATTTTTTAGTCTATATCCCAAAGTAATTATAATTAATACAAGGATTCACTGCCAAGTCTGCTACGGTAGTACTCTATTGACATTTGTTACCTGCTGTACCAACGCTGGTCCAAAGTGTTTTTAATGTTGCCCCCCCAAAATATCGTGGAATCGCATTCATATCCTGCGTCTCATGTGATTTTCAAAGGTTCGATAAACCTACTGATTCAGTTACCGACCGGTTCCGTTCGTTATAATATCCTTTTAAGGATGAGTCACAGTTCTAAACATATGTTTGTTATTTATTTATTAACCTCTTCGCTACCCTATTGAGGCAGATTCTGTATGATGGACAGGATATCATGAACATTGAACATTGGATCGTTACTATTATTGCATTCCCGCCATAGAAGCAGGCGCAGTTCGTGGTCACTTGAGCTGCATTGTTGTTGTTGCACCCTTTGTTAGTGTAGAAGCCCACTTGTCACCACCCATGGAAAACATCCACCAAGCACATTCGTATTGTAACAGACAATCGATGGTTTGGTGTGGAGCTGCTTTGATCTGGAGCCAGATATCGTTATTGTCACGCCACGTTTCGCAAATTTTTCATTTATTTAGTGCCTAAAAGTATGCCACGCTGCACACGTTTAATGATGTTTTGTCAAGTTTTTAACTCCGACACTGTTTCATTGTGCTCGCCAAACGGCTGCTTTCTTCTTTTATTTGCGAATGACGTATTTACTCTGCAGCCTAACCATTGTTTGCGCAACAAATTGTGCATGCCGTGGAACACTTGAGAGCAGAGCTACAAAAATATTTCTGTACTCGTACCTACCCGAACAGGGAGCGCATTTCGGAGCAGTCGCCACACAAAACAAACACGGTAACTACACGTTCGTTCGTTTGCCAAATGCAGCTTTCCTCCTCCTCCTCCTGCTCGTTGGCAATTTTCAACCTGACAGCGAGCGGCTGTAGTGATTTTTTTAATAAAGGAACTAAAAAGGACTTCCCCACACCAAGGATATTTGATTTCCTCCACGTTGGTTGGGTTCGGAGCGTTTTAGCGTGGAGCTGGGCTTGGTTTGCGCCGCTCACACTTCGCTTTGGTTCTTGGTGAAGTGTTTCGCGTCTGCTGCTCCTCCTTTTCGCCAGCTTTCATTTGTTTATTTTGCCAATTGTAAGTGTTGCATTCTGAATTCTATTTATACCTTTTCTACATTTCGAGGTGTTTTTTCATATTTCTCTGGGAAGCAGCCGCAGAGCTCCACCTGTAAATTCATTTGACTGATTTTCTTGCCTTCTGTGCATGCAACAACAACAACGGCGCAACAGCACCCTGCCCAAGTGAAGCTCTACAATTGCCTTTGTTAAATTGCAAATCCCTTTTTTGAGGCTTCTCAGTAACACCACCAGCACCAGCACCATCACCAGCACCACCGACGGCAGTCAGAGCACGTAGCGTGCCAGCACTTGAGTGAATTCACAAAATATCCTCTTTATTCCTATTAGTCGAGCTTTGCGTAAATAAAAACCCAAGTACGCGTACGTACGGTACACGAACGAATCCGCCAGCGCGAGTAAATAGTCGAATTGCGCAGAGTAAGTGTCCATTATTCCGTAAAGCGCCGGCATGCGTACTTCTTTTCCTCTACTTCTACTTCTTCCTTTTGCTTACGTTTTACGCTTTATTAGATTTTTGTTGGTAATTCGAAACGAATGAAATTTCTGTTCTGTTGCTTATTGTGTGCCAGTGTGATGACACTTGACACGCGCTGCTGATGAGGCAGTAAGTTGACAATTTGCTCGGGCGAGGTCCGCAGGGGACGATTGAGCTGGTCAGAAGTTTGCTGTGCGCAATATAAAAGCAAAACTTTGATTGAACTTATCATCGCAGAGTCTCAGTTCTCCCCTCGTTCGTTTAAAATGCTGCCATAATTGAAGATGGCAGCAAGTTCAGTGCCTAAAAGTATGCTTTAAACTGCAGTAACCGCGTAATTGTGGCCAAGAGTGGCAAAATTTTAAACGCCACAAAATATGTTCACCCGAAAGTATCTGCCTGCAATTTGCTCCGCATGCACAGGACCTCCTGTGGAGTTGATGAATTTCCTGGATTAAAAGGATGTAAAGTTTTTTTAGAATACAGTGTCCCTTTCGGCCTCAAGGGACTGGCTGGGGCTCTGTTGCCGCATATCTTTCTGAGTAATAAAAAGACTGCCATGTAATTGGCTAAGTAATTCACAGCTGCGTGCTATTTATCCTAAAAATATGCAGCTTTTTCATATTTTTTTCTTTTTGTTATCCGTTTAAAGAAGGGTAAAAAATAATGGATTTACTGAATTAAGCAAATATTTACAAGTACGAATACACAAAAGGAGGGATGACAGCATTCTATTTGCATATTAAAATAGGGTGTTTATGGACGACTTCCATTCCAGATTGTAAACCAATTTTTACCTGAAATTGTTGCGCGTAGTTCTGTAATGCCACTCCCATTATTCTCATTTGCATAACATTGAAGAGTATATATTTAAAAATTATCTAAAAAAAGTTTACTTGAGGATGCAGTGTGAAGTAATGATATTTTCTACTAAATGAGAGCATGCTCATGGAACTGCCACGCCCACTTTAATAACAATCTTCCTTGTCATCTATAGGCAGTCGTGTACAGCATCCAATTGGATGTGTTCCGTATCAGAATTATGTAGTGATGAAGTTTTTTGTTTATGCACCTAAAAGTATGCTGCAATTTTTAACATAATATATTGACCAGAGATATGCAGTGATTTCATTTATG
Source organism: Clusia tigrina (assembly GCA_920105625.2). NCBI lineage: Eukaryota > Metazoa > Arthropoda > Insecta > Diptera > Clusiidae > Clusia > Clusia tigrina. The sequence goes on along the minus strand of OV050031.1, from coordinate 189,100,162 downwards.
AGGCACAGGGAAATAGTGGCATTCGTATACCAAACTTATGGGTGACTGTTATAGTAATCACAGGTCTGCAGTGAATAGATTCATCAGCCTGTTTTGAGGAAAATATGGTGTAGTCTTATATGTAATCTTATCTATATATATATAATCTTATCTATAACAGATATCTGCAGTGAATAGACTCTTGAGCCTATTTTGAGGCACCAGAAAATATGCTGTATTTCTATATGCAGTTTATATGTAATATCTATATCTTATCTATAGCAGATATCTGCAGTGGATGCATTCATTAGCCTAGTTGAAGGCACCTGAGAAATTTGACCCATTTCTATATGTAATCTATATATAATATCTATATTGTACAGGTATCTGCAGTAGATGCATTGATAAACCTCGTGAAGCACCTGAAAATATGCTGCACTTTTCAACGTGATGGATGTGTAATCACTATATTGACCATTGCTGTGCAGTGATAGCGATTATGACACTCACGTTCATGATAGAAATGAAAATATTTTGCACTTCTATACTTGATCAGGTTGGTTCAACACTCTTTAATCGGGGGAGTCGTGCTGCCTCAGGTGCCACACAGGTGCTCACCGTCTAAGCGGTAACTATTCGTGGTATCACAATTTGTGCCTAAGTGTGCTTCTTGCTGCCACTCCAACCTAACCTAATCTATATCTGAAGTATACTCAGAAGATTAATTGGCCAAATGTTTTCTAAGACTACACTCATGAGCCCTTTCGAAGTACTCGTACATAAAAAGATGAGTCCCATTTTATTATTATTACTATTAACAGGCTAAAAGAACATCGCGACCTAAAAGTTCTATTGTGCAGCCTCGTACCCAACTAAAACAGTCCTAGACTGTTTATAAATCTCGTAGCTGCTGTAGGCTTAATTTTAACTAGGTGATTTGGAGATATGAACCCACTGCCTAGGGTCCCATTTTATACCAAATTATAAACACTTTACATGTAATTACTATGAAAAGTATGCGGAATATTTTCAAGGTGTCTTTTAAAGTCTCTTGAATGTATTCATATAAATATCTCTTCAGTATAGTCCCACCACCGTTTACCTCCTAAACCGATTTCCGTGCTATTCACACAGATTCTGGCATCCTCTTAGAGGGTAGGGTACCCCTTAGTCGTTCTAATCCGACCTCAGCTGACTTTTATAAGCTGCACTAGTTTGTGTGCTTTCATTTACAATAGACACTGAAGGTCGTTTGGCTGCTTTCGTGCCTTTTATTGACTCAATGCTTTTTAAATAGTACCTAAAAGTATGCTAGAAAAGACTTTCGTACACAAATTTGAATTTTGAACTAATATCAATTGCAAATATTTGCACGTAACTCGTGAGCTTCGCATCAAAACTAAATATTTGCTGCCAAAGTGATGGCAAAAATGGATGGGAAAAAGCACACACAAAAATAGTATCCTTTTCTTATCCTTTTTGCTGTTCTCCTTCGCTGGCGCTGTGTCGTTTGGTTATTTACCTTTTTGGTGTATCATGGCAATTTGTGCGTGCATTTGCAACGTATACGAAAGTTTACTTAAGTTTTGCATATCCTTTTAGCAAATATACTTGCACACTATGCTCAAACATCATTTGGCATTGCATACTTTTAGGTGGCTTTCTTCAGCTAAACTGCAATACTCGTAGACTGCGATGTACTGACTGCTCGGCAAGACATTCAAACTCGGTTTTTTTTATTTATTTTGTTTATCCTGCTGCCATCGCATTCAATTCAATTGGACTTGAGCGCGATTTCAATTTCAGATAGTTGCTCTTTTCAAATAAAATCAACTACAACGAAAGCAAAAGAAAGGAAAAAAACAAGGAATGAGAACGGAAGTGACGGGCGGAGAAAGGAACGCAAAGCTAGACCCACAACACTGGCAGTGGCAGTATCAGTTTTGCCTCTTCTAAATGTATGCAGTGTACTCTTTCGCCACCCTCGGGTGTGTTTGAATTTTAGCTTCTTACCTTTTGTGCATAATGCTGGACATAGCTCCCCCGTTCCCCCTCCGGCGCGTCTTCTTGCAGTCAGTCAGTGGCACTTTCGTGAGCTGTGTGTTTACCCAACAGCAATGGTCAATTTATTTTTACGGACTGCAACATATTTTGCTATTTGCCTAGAAGTATGCTTCAATAATCTTTAGTTTGAATGTGCCCTCTTTGATTGCTGTCTATTCGTACATACGATTGCGTCTATTCCTACCGCTACTCGTTTCGTCGTTCCTGTCCTTCCCCCCGCCGGCCTCACCACCTCCCGCAACGCTTCTAATTTGGGGCAGTCTTAAGAAAGGCGTACAAGCACACTTGAAACTGTTTACACAAACATCCTCGCTTTGTGCTGGCATACGTTTGAAAGTTACACATTGCACACCCACTCACGTGGTACCGTCTTAGCTGCTGTTTCGGTTGATTCTGTGCGTCTTAGTGGCGCAGTTGTTAGCCTTGTTTTTGCTACTTTTGTCGAATGTTTATTGATTGGAAAATTACCGTCCTCCTGTCGGTACGACTGTTCGACAGACCGACCGTCCTCAGCCACTGCTCGTCCTTGCCCTCGTCGCTGTGTCTCCCGAAATGTCTGCGAGCATAAAAGAAGATGTTAAATTAAGATTTTATGTTATTTATTTAGTAGTTTGGAAATTGTTTTTGACTGCTTCCTGTAGGCTTAAGATTATTTGTAAGGATTGTGTTTGTGTGTCCGTCTGTTTGTTTGTTTGTTTGTTTGCTTGCTTGGTTGTTTTCTCTTTGCGGGTGCCACTCGGCAGACAAATTCTGAATCGATTTATCATCAAAGTTTTTGTTTGCGTACATAATGGAAAATTTGTATTTGAGGGTTTCCTTTGTTTTTTCGGTGTGTTCGGTCGCTTTCTGTGTCGTTCGTGGGGAAATGTCTAATTTAAATTTGATTGTTTATTTCGACTGTCGACCGAACAGGACAACCATTGCATAAGAATAGGTCTAAGAATAAGAATAAGTATAAGAAGGGTTTCTGGTTGTGTTGCAAGCACTTTTCCTCGACTTTTTGTGTTTTGATTTATAATTCATTAAATTGTTTATACACGAGTTGCTGCTCGATTGCAGACATTTGGGGTGTGAAAACTAATTTGCTCAATTGGAAGTGGGAGCATTTGGTGAGAAGTCAAGTTTTCATAGTGTCAGAAGTGGTTGCTTCCGTTCGTCCGTTCCAAAGCAATTGCAGCTTCGCAATTTGGCACCCAACTTGTATTTAAGAAACACATTTACGACGCCATCATCTTGTGAAATGAAACAAGACAAGGAAAGATTTGATGATTTGCTGCTACCAGAAGATGCTTTTAAGTATCACTCCACTGTATTGCTTTTCTGGCCCATACCTCTTCTCATTAGTACATAAATAATTGTGGTGCAATCACTCTTGGACATCAAAAAGATTCTGGAAAGCATCCTCAACCCTGCATTGTCCTACGGGAATAATTGTACAACGGAAGCAGAAGCGTTTTTATCCCTATTAAAAGTTACCTCAAAGAATCCTGTAATTACTGGCTTACACTTCAATAAAGCAGAAATGCTTCCTGGTTGCTATCAAAAGTTGCCTCAAAGCGTCAAATAAAATGATGATGATAATGACTTTTCTAATTATCAAGACTTTTTGCTGAAGCGACCAGTCTGTAGAATCTTATTGAAGCGTTAGTCCACTCCCAAAGTCAACAGGTATCAATACTGGCAAATCCCAGTCTGGAGTAGTCACGTCTTTGCCCAACTGGGACCTTTTCATTGATAGGGAATTTCCCACTAGCGATAACGTTGCTTACTTTAGTCCCATATCAAAGGAGTTGATTCTGCTTCACTACGGTAATGTACCACAAGAGGACGAACACTTCCGCAGATGCCAAAATGATTTTCTTAAATAACTTTGTTCTACAATGAAACTGTGGCAAAATTTCGAAAGTTGTAAAGGACTGCGATCTAATCTGACTTCATGATCAGAGAAAAGTGAAGAGACCCGAGTCTCCCATATCAGAAGTTATTACGAACTTATTCAGAGACCGTCAAAGACACCGGTTTTGAAGTTGGAACTCTTTTCCTTTCTGCCCAACTATGCTCGTATAAATTTCTCTCTCTCAGCACTAGTCAGAGACAGTCAAAGACACCGGTTTTGAAGTTGGAACTCTTTTCCTTTCTGCCCAACTATGCTCGTATAAATTTCTCTCTCTCAGCACTAGTCAGAGACAGTCAAAGACACCGGTTTTGAAGTTGGAACTCTTTTCCTTTCTGCCCAACTATGCTCCTATAAATTTCTCTCTCTCAGCACTAGTCAGAGACAGTCACAGACACCGGTTTTGAAGTTGGAACTGTTTTCCTTTCTGCCAAACAATGCTCGTATAAATTTCTCTCTCTCAGCACTAGTCAGAGACAGTCAAAGACACCGGTTTTGAAGTTGGAACTCTTTTCCTTTCTGCCCAACTATGCTCCTATAAATTTCTCTCTCTCAGCACTAGTCAGAGACAGTCAAAGACACCGGTTTTGAAGTTGGAACTCTTTTCCTTTATGCCCAACAATGCTCGTATAAATTTCTCTCTCTCAGCACTAGTCAGAGACAGTCAAAGACACCGGTTTTGAAGTTGGAACTCTTTTCCTTTATGCCCAACAATGCTGCTATAAATTTCTCTCTCTCTCTCTGTCTCTCCCTCGCTATCTCTCTCCCTATCTCTCTCCCTCTCTCTCTCCCTCTCTCTACCTCTTTCTCCATCTCTCTCTATCTTTCCTTCTCTCTCTCCTTCTCACTCTCCCTCTCTTTGTCTCACTGCATTCAATCAGTTACTCATCTCTTTTGCCAATGAGTTACTCATCTCTTTTGCCAATAATTTATTCTTCTCTTTTACACTGTCTTTGAGTGTCTCGGGATATGATTCCTTTTACTTCTGTGAGGTAATCACCATTCAACTTTCCCACTTAAGAATGGAATTGCTTTAATTCAGTAGTTAGTTTAATGAAAATAATCAATGTGATGAAATCGACAAAATCGCTGATATTCCCTTCCTCGATTGCTGAAATGCAGTAATTAAATTTCTATGCTTCAGGAACTTAATTACTGCAATTATGCTCTTCAATTTCTGAAAAGTAGCGTTCGCATTTCCAGTTTTATGACTGAAATTTATCTATCCAATTTCTGAAGATCAGTACTACCATTTCTTGTATTCAAAAATTCAGCATCATTCGGAATGTATTAAATTTGCAATTCAATTTCTTGAATTTAGTAACTTCATTCCTGAAATGAATCAAAATTTTATGCGAAATTTTTCGCTCATTTATGGATATTTTTAATTTCAAAAACTCAGTAATTTCGAACAAGTTTTGATATCTATTATCTATATTTTAATCTCTCAATTACTGACTTTCAGCAAGTGTAAATACATCCTTTAATTGTTTAAATTCAGCAATTATATAACTGAAAATAAGAAATGTTGTTCGTAAAATGCAAGAATTCAATTTCTGAATTTAAGTAAATTAGCTGCTGATATGAAAAAATTATTTAAGCTTTCGTCAGTCAGTACTTTAATTACTGACACTTTGTTGCAATTTATCAGTTCAATTTTTAAAATTTATATCAACAATTTTTATGATATTTATACAATAAAACTGAGATACTCTTCCTAATCATTTCGAATATCCTTGCATTCAATTTCAGTTTCAGACGTTTCCACCAAGTTTTTAGCAAATGAATTAAACTCATCAGTTAATTACTGAAAGTCAGTAATGCCCCTTTCTATCCCACATACTCGAAACTTTATTTTAATTACTTATTGATTAAAAGGAATTGTTCAGTTTGCTAGTGAAAACTTACCCTCATGGTCGCTCGGTTGGTCTACGCGTCACCTTCCGCTTCACCTTCCGCTCTTCACCTTCCGCTCTTCACCTTCCGCTTCATCTTCCACTGCACCCCTTCGCCACTCCCCCAAGCATTTCCCTCTCAATTGAAATTGTCACTTTCTTGAACAAAAGGCGAAAAAATAATAAAATAAACTTAAGAAAACAAACAGAAACGGTCTCGTGTTTACACTAACCCTGCTCACAAGTTTTGCTTCCGACTGCTGCTGCTGCCATTTCCGTCTACAAATTGTGTGGTCACTTATCGGGTCTTGGAGAGCACGGCATCCCCCCACTTCTTAAGAAAACAAGAGACCGTATAGAAAAAAACCGGACGCCCCTCCGCCCCTTTTCACCGCTCGTTGCTTGTTGATAATCACTGTCGTCTGCACATCTTTTGCCATTTCCTTTGAGTCCCCATCCACATATGTGGAAATCGAATTCTGTTGGTTTAGATGACTTGACTATACACACAAAACACAGACACTCACACTCCCACACATGTGGGAGATGCCAACAGAGCACAGCAATTGGAGCGTCTTAAAAGAAATCGATGTGCAATTCCGAAGGACAATATTTGAAAATTTTCTGTCGCTTCTTTTAAATGTCGTTTGTGTTATTATCAGTGCCATTGTTGTTGTTCCTCCTGAAGTTGTTGCAGTTGTTGTTGTTCTTGCCATGAAAGAGCATGAAACGTTTTTGACGTTACTCACCCACACACTCGCGCACACACTCACACAATCTCGCATGCATTAAGTGTGTGCCATTTGTACTTTTGTTGTGTGGCCGTGCTCCTTCGCCGTCTACTTTGCCCGCCTTCCTTCGGCGGGTCTTTGCGTGTTTGAGTGTGAAATTGTTTTGGTGATTCGGTTGGTTCAGCATTTCGGTGCTTGTGTTTGTCAGCTCATCTGTCGGATTAAATTTGTTTTAATTTCATAGCTGTCAGGAAGTTTTAAAGCGTATTTGTGTGTGCGCTGCGCTGCGCAGCGATTTGATCCGGGTGATGCGGAGCATTGTTGACATTTACTGATTTGTGAGTTTGTTAAACGTTTCCACCCATCAGTGAACAAAATCTAAATCCTGAGAAGTCTGAAAAGTGATCTCCTCTCGAACAGGAACAGGTTGATGATTCCATTAATTATTAAGTCATTCAAGGAGAAGATGAACTTCAGTTTTGCATTCTTGAAGATTCGTTGGCGTGTGGCGTTGTTATGGAATGCTTCGTAGTTGTTTTATGTGCAAGCTCGGTGTCCACCCAGTTCTGGATGGCTGCGTGTGATCAACTATAGACTAAATTACGATCAAGAAGGAAGCAATCAACATGTTTTCAGGTGTTAGGTATCTCATCAGTGGAGTAAGTGATTAGTTTGTTGTTTTCTAATCGGTTTGTGTCTCATTCACAACTTCGTCTCAAATGTTCTGTTCTTAGTTGTGGGAGTGTCGTTCATCTGCAAAGTCTCTGTGGAAGAACGCAACTACACTTGGACAGTTACCATTAAGTTTGTGTGGAAGACGGCAACTACACTTGGACAGTTACCAATTAGGGATCTGCTTATAGTTCAGGAATGTTGTCTTTAACTCCAATTCATATTTGATGGTATCCAACATTGACTGATGGTATCCAAGATTGATTAATCCTAACACACCCTGCTATAGTTATGATGATCAACTGTATAAGTTAAATCACATATTTGGGGTCTGCAGGTCTGCCCACTACTCATATCTATATATAAGCCATGCCTCATATCTATATATAAGCCATGCTTCATATCGCTATACAAGCCATGCCTCATATCTATATATAAGCCATTCCGTATAACTATATATAAGCCATGCCTCATATCTATATAGAAGCCAGTGAGATTGTCGACTTCTCTCAGTCAATGAGATTCTATCAACACGTCTCGATTGTCTCGTAGCAGAGAAACCATGAATCTTCCCCTTGTTATGCTGTCGAACCGGGGAATTGTTCCATTTCCTTTGAATTTCCTCAGCATTTCCTTGCACCAATCCTTACAAAGCTCTCCTTGATCTACTGGGGGATCCAGGAGAGCTCAACTTATTCTAAATCTGCATTTATTTATTGATGAAATGAACTCATCTAATTGTGGAAATTGAGGCCACAGTTATTATAAAATCCCTTATCAATCGCTATTGCACTACCGAACAAGAATACCATGGTTACTATACCATCCTCAGAAGGATACTTCTGACTTTCATTGTGAATCAGTATGTATGTAAAGGAGTTGCATCTGTCGAACTGTGTTGGGTTAGATTTTAGGTTTAGGTTTACGTGGCAGTCAGTCTACTGACCAACTCACTCAGTTCTATATGGGTCCATTGCGATGCCACCCAGAGTCTACAGACCAACTCACTCAGATCAATATGGGTCCATTTCGATACCACCGCGTACCACTGTACCTCTACTTTACTCGTCAAACCATTTTGAAGCCACAATTAAGCACAGGATTCGTTTGACCTTCGCTCCGGACACTTCCATAAGAGAACTGAAAGCGTATTTGCCTGCCCTGCTTCTGGCTAGAGCCGGGCACCTACACAAAAGATGTTCCGAAGTCTCCTTCGCAGCGTTATCCCTACAGCTTCTCCAGTATTCATGAGAGAATGCTCCCAGCCTGAGAGCATGTCTGCCGAACTGCTTTGAAAAACCTCCTCGAATAATTTATTGTGTTCCTTTCTAGACCACTTCTGGAGGGGAACTATCCCAGAGAATGAGTTTGTCTCCACAAACATTGTCTTGAAGGATGAAAATTGGCAGAATTATTGAAATATGTCATTAATTTAATTTCATGCGAAAATTCTTCAACCTCAGTCGAAGTGCGTCTGAGTACAGGAGGCATGTCCTCACTTTTTGCAGTGATAGGGCGCAATTAAATCCAAGAACAGGAAGGTCTGCACTGAAGTGGCTGCAAAAATCTGAACCTGAGCTCGTGTTTTTTTGACATGGTTTTTTTTTTGTAGCAAACAATCGCAGAACTTTTCAGTTGTCACATCGCAGACCATCCCCGAAACGCCGAAAATGAACTCATTAAATTCGATTTCTGGCGTTTTTATTCCTTTTCCGGCTCTGTTTGCACGAGTGTCCGAAAATAAACAAACCATAAAGCGCAGAAGGCAAATAATGCAATAAATTTTATAATTTTATCTCGGGCTCTGGCTGCGTGCATACATCGCAGCAGATCTGGGCGGGTCATGGCGTGACGCACCACGGAACGCTTTGCAAAAGTTTTCCAATTAAAAAGTTTGCGAATTTCGTTTTTGCGTACGGTGGCAGTGTCCTTCAGCTATTAAGAGGACATATTCCGCTTTGTATTCCGAATGTGCACCTCAGCTCCGCTGCAAGTGGCAACAATTGAATGTGCAAAGTGGACAGGAGCGGAGAGTTGTGCACGACAACAGGAACTGTTCGGGGCTACTACACCTGCCGCTGCGGTTCGGGTGGTTTCTGAAGATAGCAACAGTATCGCGGTGCTGCGGCAGTTTGACGCACCTCCGACAGGCTTTTATTTAGAGGCGTCGTCGACTGTTGTCGTCAGCATCCCACACTTCTAGTGTTGATGGTGGTGTTATCAAGAGGCAACTGCTGACTGCATAGGAGTATATAAAGCAACTTTAGGTGAACGTCTGTTGCAGGAAAAATTAAAAGGCAATCTATTTGAGAGATCTGCCCAATATCTCCCACGAGGACTTTTAAGTACACCGACGCTTGGGGACGGAAAAGTTTCCGATTTGATGAGAGGTGGCAAATTTGCCACTTTCGTCGCATCCAGTATGGGAACAAATCAAATGGAGAAGTGTGACTTGAATATTCCCAGTGCGAACAACTGCAAAGTCTCCTTTCCTCTCCCGCCAAAGAGCTGAAAACTTGCCCTTTTAAATTTGACCAGTCTGACTGACTGTCAACCTTCATCATTTGTCTACATTTTGGAAGGATATTGGCAAATAACCACAAATATGACTTCAAAGTTGGTGAGGGTGGTGTAGACTTCCTGCAGGTATAACTCGTAGATTTTAGTAGTGTATGAGGATTTCATTCACTATCTTCCCAATGGAACCACATAATATCGAAAGGAAGAACTGAAGTTTTGTAATCTTGACAGTCAAAAAAATAGCTTACAGTAGCATGTTATGCAATTACTTCCATATTCGTAAGAGAATGCCTGAAGTAGCTAGAACAATAATACAGAACTCAAAGGATTCGGAGGCTGTAAGGAAGCTGATACGCTAACAGGAAAAACTTAAGGATGGAATTGGACAAATTTACTATTCTATGCTCCCAGAACTCAAAAGAATCGAAGGCTATAAGGAAGTTGATACGCTAACAGGAAAAACTTAGGGATGGAATTCGACAAATTTACTATTCTATGATATAAGGAAGCTAATAATATAACTCGAAAAACTTAGGGAGGGAATATGACACATTTACTATTCTATGCTCCCAGAGCTCACAGGATTCGGAGGCTATAAAAAAACTGATAAGCTCGAGACGCATAGTGTTGGAATCACAATAGAAGAGCTCTAACAGTATATTAACTACTCATTATAACCTCAAAGAAACAAGGTTCAATATTAATAATTTCGTGATCTTCAAACTTCCCCTTGCCTCGCCTTGAGGACTTTGATTCTTGAAACATAAAATCATGGTGTAAACAGACTTCTAATTCGCTTCTAAAAGAATTCTCTCGGGTAAGGAGTAACAAAGTAAGAAAATTGCTCAATAGATGAGAAAACTAATGGGAAATTACCAGAAGAATTGAACTTCCTACATCGTCTCTTCCAAACAATTGAGAACTTATGTCGAGGAATATCACAGTGAATACCTTCAACACCACAGCAAGCGTTGATGATATATTTTTCATGTAGTAATACTACACAAAGGACATATTGGTAGACAGAACTATGATTAACCTCAGATATTACTAATAGGATCCCTTCCATATTGGAGATAAATAATACTGAGTGTCACCGAACGACTTACAGAGATCGTCTATGAGACCATATTAATATACATAGATCGGCTGGGATGAGATTATTGTGAAGAAGTAAAAGGAAAAGTGTTCTAATCCCACTTTCTAGAAACATGGGGTAAAATTATCGACGGTATACCAAAAGTACACATAATGGACTGTGGAACTACTGCTTAGATTGGTGATGCTCTGGTCTGTAGCGAACGCTATTGTACCAAGATCAATGATATTTTTGTTCAAAATAAGAATGGCATCAAGCAGAAAGAGATGTGGCTAAGCTAACTACGAAGAATGCAATTATGGAACCTACAATTTGTAAGTAATATCGAAAAATGGACTTGTTGATTGGTCCCAAGACCGTGTGCTATGACACCTCTCTATTGTTTCCAGTGGCGAAACATGAAGTTATTATATTATATATTATTGATAAAGCATGGATTGAGGCTTTGTCACACGCTCCACTGGCGACATACTGCTCAAATTGTTCAGAACATTGGTTGGAAATGGGGCTTCCTGAGTGTTCCTAGTTAGCCACGGTGGCTGATGTGAACTCTTATCTGATGTGAATTCTTATCTGATGGCATAAAAGGTGTGTCTAGGGAATTCAAAATTAGTTTTGGAAATTTTAAAATTTTATGGATTTTTAAATTTAAAGTTCCATCAGTCTTTACAAAAGGACTTTTTTGATTCTGGCTAGAAGCCTCGTCAATTTATTGCCACCTGTGCGAATCAATTTTGCCTCCATGTTCACCAACTTATTTCAAGAAACAAACCTTTCCTTAAAGTGACCGCGAAGGTCAAACAAATCCAGCGCTTTACTAGGGCTTCAAAATGGTTTGACGTGTAAAAGTAGAGGTACTCTGTTACCTGGAGGTATCGCAATGGACCCATAGTGGTCTGATTGAGTTGGTCTGTAGACTGACTGCCACGAAAACTTAACCTAATCTAAAGAGACCTCTCCAAATTTAACGAAACTCTCCGAATAAACTGGTGTGGAAACAAAAAATGTGTTGGTATAAAAGTCTGAGATATCAATAATGAAGATTATGAAAACAATTGATTGATTGATGAAGCACACCATAGGCACAAACACTGGGTTAACACACCAGGCCTAAAGAGTATGCTAGGGACATACCAACTAAAAAGATTCGAATCACTCATCAATCTCTCTATAATCTTGGGATGATGACAGGCCTATTCACAGTACACTGCAAATTCAACTCACATATGGTGAGGATGGGGATCACCTCGGACGGCTTCTGCAGACTCTGTATGGAGGAAGAGGAGACGTCCTTGCATGTGCTAACACAATGCCCAACTCTCATGCACATCCGCAGGAAACACTTGGGATTCTTCCAAGGCTCTGCTAGTGATGTTAAACCTCTGGAGCCAAAACTTTTCATCACGTTCATCCAGAGGATGGGACTCATAGATGTACTTGGAACCGCTGATGGGGGCACAGTAGATAGTAAGGTCGCGGTGCTTTAAATCCCCTACATAATAATATTAATAATAATAATAAAAACAAAAGTTCCAATTCAAAGGTCTCAGGAGTAAACACAAAAGTTCCAATTCAAAGGTCTCGGGAGTAAAAACAAAAGTTCCAATTCAAAGGACTCGGGAGTAAAAGCAAAAGTTCCAATTCAAAGGTCTCGGGAGTAAAAACAAAAGTTCCAATTCAAAGGTCTCAGGAGTAAAAACAAAAGGTCCAATTCAAAGGTCTCAGGAGTAAACACAAAAGTTCAAATTCAAAGGTCTCAGGAGTAAACACAAAAGTTCCAATTCAAAGGTCTCGGGAGTAAAAACAAAAGTTCCAATTCAAAGGTCTCGGGAGTAAAAACAAAAGTTCAATTTCAAAGGTCTCGGGAGTAAAAACAAAAGTTCCAATTCAAAGGTCTCGGGAGTAAAAACAAAAGTTCAATTTCAAAGGTCTCGGGAGTATTTTTAATGAAAACAAAACAGTTTTCAGAACAGTTTGAAATACTCATCATACTTCCTCACTGCTCCGAGGCGGACACAGCACAATCCCATTTCCACTGAGGCCCATAAAAGCGGATTTTATCACCTCTGCTATGGATTTATTTCCGCTTTCAATTTTATGAAGTGCCAATTAAATTAAAATAATTTTTTCACAAATTTCATTGCATTAATTTTGCATGTGCTCCTATCTGGACCACCTGTTTGCCGGACGACGTGTGAATAGCACTGCTCTGAACATGCTGTCGATAGCGGTAAAGCATCCCTCCGGGAGTACGCTATCAATGTCCAATTACAATCCACACAAAAAACTCATTTTTAATAACCATGTGAGCACTCAACGGTCCATTGAATCGCCTGCAGTCAGCGCTGTTGACCCTTTCATCGCGTTCTCCACCCCCCTGGAATAATTGAATCCCTTTTGTTGTCACACTGAAATCACAACTGTTCGGTGCATTATCCCCAAATGAGTTCGATTACGAGGACCCGCAAAGCGCACTTAACCAAATTTATTTCTGCGTTCATATAAAAATAATTACTCACATAACCACAGCCGAGCATAATCATACAAACTGCCAGGCACACTCCCAGGCACACCCAGGCACACACTCGCCCACTCACACGGGCGCTGCACTTGACGCAAATGATTTTTCAACTTGCGGCAGCACTGGAAGCACAAACAAAGCTGCTGAAACGGATTAAAACGTTATAAAACGGCTTATTTGACGTTTATTGCCGAGTGCCGAGCACACATGTTCAATTAAAATTATACCTACATAAAATCTCAACACCCTCAGCGACAACAGCAACAACAACAGCAGCAATAGCAGCAGCAGCAGCGACAACAATAGCAACAACAAAATTCATAATGCTCAACATATTTGCAAACACATTGAGCGTAACCGTAGCCTTCCTGCCGCCACCAGGGGCACTGCCACAGTTTCCACATAAATATATGAAGAGCGCCTAAAGCTATTTTCACACAGGATATTTCATTTCCATGCCTGTTTCACTCGCCCACACACACAGAGAGAGATTCGCAGTCACAGCTTCAACCGCACATATTCGCACGCACGCCTTGGCATGCCGTTGAAGGGTCCTGTTGTCTGCTGTCTGTTGCCGGCACTGTTGGCACTTGTGCGAGCACAGTTGCCGCCACATCGTGGCAGTTGAAGCTGCCTCTGCTGACTCTTTTTCTGCTGCTGCTTCTGCTGCTTCTGCTATAGCTGCTGTTGATGTTGATCCTCATTATACGTTTCCGCTTGATTAGTATCGCAAGTGGCCGCGCGTGTACTTGGGTGCGTTTAAATTATCGGATTTTTTTCGCCCGCTCCTATTAAATTATAAATTTACACTCTCGCTCCATCAAAAAGAACCGCAACTCTGCTCTCGCCGAGTGTCTAAATCCGCATTCAAGTGCCGTGCTGAAAGTTTATCACTTTGATGTTTGGCATATCCTGCAGGGAATAGGCATCATGCCTCTGTGTCTGTCTCTCAGCCTGCCTGCCTGCCTGTGTGTGTGTGTGTGTGTGTGTGTGAGTTTGTTACTCCGCTCCATCTCATTATCCTCATTATCATACTCAACTTTTATGACTTTTATTCACGGTATTTTGACTCCTAAGGTGTGCGAATGGATGCGGTGCGGTGTGGTGCGGTTGAGTTCGGTTTCACTTGGGCTGCGTTTGGTCTCGTTGGGTTGAAGTGTGGAATTCTTAATGAGCCGTGCAGTTTTAATGTTGTGGTTTTACTTTTTCATTGACCTCAGCACTTTCAACGGCATTGGTTTTCTAGTGTTGTTATGAACAAGCCTTTAAAGCAATAATCTAACTTAATAAGGATTAACCGGATTGTCGGTATACCAATTCCTACTGATATCTTCAGCTTCCATTCCTGCCACTTACTCGTAGTTGAAGGAAGTGACTGAGCATATCACCATGTAAATGGGAACAATTGGTATCTGAATGTGAGACTCCCACTACAGGGTTGATGTGTACTGGGTAGGCACTCGGCCTCGAGAGGAATGTTAGTGCCTGGATAAAAGGATTTGTCTTTTGAATAGCGACAAGCAACTATATGAACAGGGATTATTCAAGAAGCTATTCAGCAGTTAATTAATCATCAGCATCAGAGAATTCGCTGGCGTATTTATGTAGTTTAGGTAACCCGCTGTTTCTGCTTTGTGTAGGTATGACCGGGATTTATTTATTAACTCAGAAGTTGGCTTAAAACCCCTTCTGTCCTGAGGCCCGAACCCAATTTGCAAATAATTTCATAAAAGAAAAGTTAAGTACCGAAGAGAAAAAAATACAAGAAAAGAGAATAAACGAGAAGAATCGAAGAATAGGAGAACGAAGAGAAGAAAATAATATAGAATAGAAGATGAGAGAACATCAAAAAACTTAAAAAGGAAAACTATGCAGAAATAGCATGAGGTCACAAAAGAATAATAAAAGAGAAGATATGAGAAGAAACGAAAATTAAGAAAGAGGTAAGAAAAGAAAGGAAAATAAAAGAAGAAGAAACGAAAATTAAGGAAGAGGTCATAAAAAAAAGGAAAATAAAAGGAGAAAAAAAGCAAATTAAAGAAGACGTAAGAAAAGTAAAGAAAATAAGAGAAGTAAGAAAAAAGAAAATGAAAGAAGAGGTATGAAAAGAAGAGGAAAGATAGTAAATTAAAAAACTGATGATAAAAGAGAACCTGAAGAAGCCAAAAATATGAAAAGAGAATATAAGCAAAAGAAAAAGAATGAAACAGAAGAGTAGTTACAGTGATAGAGATGATAGAAGAAAATTATATTAAGAGATGGGTGAGGAAATAAAAAAGAAGAAAGGAAGAAAGATTAAGCAGAGAACAGTATAGCGAAAAAGAGGTGTGACAAGGGAAGAAAATTGAAGTAATGTGAGAAAAATAGAAGAAAAGTTTAAAAAATATAATAAAATGGACGATAAGAGAAAAAAGATGATAGCAGAGAAGAGAAAAAAAAGAATTGGACAGAAGAAAAGAGGACAGAAGAGATGATAATAAAAAGGGAAGAGTGGAAAAGAAAAGAACTGAGAAGAAAAATGAAGAAGAGTAAAAAAAAGTGAAAACAAGTGAAGAGAAGTGAAAAAAGAGAATTAAAAGGATTTGAAGAAAATTGACGAGAATTTAAGAGAATTTAAGAGAATTTAAGATAATGAAAGAGAAGGAAAGTGAAAGAAAGTGAAGGAAAGGTAAAAAAAGAGAAGGAAAACGAAGGAAAAAGAAGGAAAGAGGAGGAAAGAGCAGGAAAGACTAGGAAAGAGTAGGAAAGAGCAGGAAAGAGCGGGAAAGAGTAGGAAAGAGCAGAAAAGAGGAAAGAAAAAAAATGAAAGAAAGGGAAAGAAAAGAAAAGAGAAGAAGAGAACGAAAGAAAATGGAAGAGAAGGAAAGAAAATGAAAGAGAAGGAAATAAAATGAAAGAGAAAGACAGAGAAGGAACCAGAATGAAAATGAAGGGTACAGAAGGGAAGACGAGGAAAGAGAAGGAAAGAGAAGGAAAGAGAAGGAAAGGGAAGGAAAGAGAAGGAAAGAGAAGGAAATAAGGGGAAAGAGAAAGAAAATGAACGGTAGAGAAGGGAAGAGAAGTTAATAAAATGAAGAGAGAGATAGAGAATGAAAAAGAAGGAAAGAAAAAATATAAGCAAAGAGAAGAAAATGAAATAAATGCGAAGGAAAGAGAAAAAAGTAAGAAAAGAGAAGAGAAGAAAAGAAAAGGAAAGGAAAGAGAAAAATACCAAAGGAAATTGAAGGAATGCAAGGGAAAGAGATGGAAAGAGGAGGAAAGAGGAGGAAAGAGGAGGAAAGAGGAGGAAAGAAGAGGAAAGAAGAGGAAAGAAGAGGAAAGAAGAGGAAAGAAGAGGAAAGAAGAGGAAAGAAGAGGAAAGAAGAGGAAAGAAGAGGAAAGAAGAGGAAAGAAGAGGAAAGAAGAGGAAAGAAGAGGAAAGAAGAGGAAAGAAGAGGAAAGAAGAGGAAAGAAGAGGAAAGAGGAGGAAAGAGGAGGAAAGAGGAGGAAAGAGGAGGAAAGAGGAGGAAAGAGGAGGAAAGAAGAGGAAAGAAGAGGAAAGAGGAGGAAAGAGGAGGAAAGCGGAGGAAAGAAGAGGAAAGAGGAGGAAAGAGGAGGAAAAAGGAGGAAAAAGGAGGAAAGAGGAGGAAAGAGGAGGAAAGAGGAGGAAAGAAGAGGAAAGAAGAGGAAAGAAGAGGAAAGAGGAGGAAAGAGGAGAAAAGAGTAGGAAAGAGAAGGAAAGAGGAGCAAAGAGGAGGAAAGAAGAGGAAAGAGGGGAAAGAGGAGGAAAGAGGAGAAAAGAGTAGGAAAGAGAAGGAAAGAGGAGCAAAGAGGAGGATAGAGAACGAAAGAGAAGAGCAGAGAAGAAAAGGAACGAAGATTAAACTTATAGGAATTTGATGAAAAAAGAATAAAATGGAAGAAAATGAAAGAAAAGATAAAAATGTGCGCCATTTTGTTTGCCATCACTGGCTCATGCTCTTCATATAGTTTATCACTGTGCAGGGTTCACTTATATTAGAAGGACAGACCGATACGTTTTACATGTAGATGAATCTGATTCTAGGACCAACAGGACTCTTATGAAGTATGTTATCCGATTTTCCATATCAGCGGCTTGAGTATGAGTGAGTTGTCAAACTTTGTTCAGATATCTGGTTGCTCACATTCACCTAAGTACTTAATTTCAGCGCAATATCTCCATTATCTTTGAGAGAGAGAGAGCCTCCATAACCACTTCTAAAATGTGTGATTGATTTCTACCACGATCGAAAATACAATTACAGAACGAGCGCTCTCTGCATCAGAGTAAGAGTGGATGCATAACACGCACGTCTGGCTCTCGGTCAGAGTCGTGCTGTGGAAGCAAACCGAGCATAGCAATTGTTGCAGCACATGGCGAGTCGAAGTGCTGTGCCATATGTATTGCTTGGCTTGTTTTCAGAGCGCGGATTGAGTTTTTGCAATGTTGGAGTTGTGTTTGTGCCCCACAACTGAGTTTCATTTCGAGTATGAGTCAATATGACAAGCAATGAGTCCAGGCGTGGGCTCTTTGGATAGTCGGAAGTTTTTAGATACACCTTTTATCTTACAGCAGGATTCTATAATAGTGAATTTTCCTCTTTGAAATCGAACATTACCATGGACATCTTTGCAATTACTCGATTTTTAATTAGGAAGTAAGCCTCCATCTAGAATAACTCCATCGACCTCGAGCACACATTTTGTACGATTTATGAGCATTTCCCTTGATGGGCATAAAAGCAGTTTTTTGCTCTGCGGCTGCAGGTGTTGTTGCCGGGCTTAATGTTAATTAATTTCATTTAAAATATCGACTGTGGATTTATGAAAATGCCCATTAAAACTAATCGTGTTTGCTTTCTCTCTGTTTCATTGCAGGTAAATATGCTGCCATTTACATAAATATGTGCAAATCAATTTGTTACGAGTGCGTTCACGGAACACCCCGCTATGTGTGTGCGAGTGTCTGTGATTGTGTGGGTGAGTGATTTAATGCTTATGCAAATAGAAATGCGAATATAATTTTTCAATAATTTCAAATGCCATTTTGACACCCAATACGGGCGCACGTAATAACTGCCAATGCAGGTAAACATATGTGAATCGTGTTTAAATGCAAATTAACACCCCGTAAACATGCACGTAAGCAATCCCTGCTGCTACATCCGCACACACGCACACACGGACACACCAACACATACGCTCTCTAAATCAGCCGCACACCCACAGAGGCACATGAATAAACTTCCGGCGCTTACGAAGCTGTGCAAATACGTGTGTAAATGTGGGCGGATGTGCGTTGAGTGGGGCGCTATTTTACATATGTTTACTGAGTGCCTACAGCCGTGCACATGTGTGAGTGTAGTGGTGAGTGCGTGTGTGTGGGTGTGTGCCTATGTATGCGACATGTGTCTGTGCATAACAAAGTGTCAAAGTGTAATTAAATTTTCAATTAAAATTCCATAACAAACACGACGAATAATCGTGTACATAATTCTTCCCCTAATGCTGTTAATGAATTCACCTCGCCGCAAAATATTCACCACATTGCATCATTGTGCTTTTCGCAGTCAGTTGTTGTATTAACCTAACCTGAATAAGTGGATTTGCGTCTGCCTGAGTGTCTCTTTGGTTATGTGCGCATGTGAGTGCATCAGGGAGTGAGTGAATGTTTACCTGTGAAGGAGTGTGCGAGACCCCAATGCGAAAAGTCAGGCGCAGGAAGGAAGACTTGACAGAATACAGCGAGAAGGATGTGTTCCCTAAAGACTCAATTTCTTGTTCGTTCCTTTTATTATCTATACAAAAGTGAGTAAGTCGATAGTCGTCAATTCTGTGAATAAATTCGTTACAAAAATAATCTTCATATCTATAAAAAAGGTTATGAAATGGGTGTGGTATCAGTAGAACCCAAAACTCTATATTGATCACTGATTCCTGATTCCCGTTTGAGCCATGTCCATATCCACCTTGTAATTGTGGTCCCTTTGCTCAGCAACTGTAAGAAATGGTTTATTGAAAGTTTTTCCAGTACCAAATTGTTTTATAAACAGTATCAGGCTAATGGCACGCCCTTTTTATATGGCCAACAAATTGAAAATGAGCTAAGCTTCGCTTCTAGTGATAATAAATTTTAATAGTGTGGAACATTTGGTGCCTAGGAGGGGAAATGTGGGTTACGTGTGAAGACTGGCATGCCCACTATTTTCATAACTTTGTGCCTGCATGTATTTATCAACGAAACATTATCCGATAAACTGATATGTACCTTAATCAGTTCACAAAGACCTTTAAGTACAGAACCTTAATGAGTACCTTAATGAGTGAGACCTTCGCACAGTACTTCACACAGCCCTTCACACAGCCCTTCACACTACACTTCAGTACCTTAAACAGAGGCCAGAGTAGTTGTCCTGCCACTCCTAATGTTTCTATTTGCGCAGCTGGAGGTCGATATAGGATTTATCAAGTTTAATTACAGTTACAAACCGATATTCTCAACATGAATAACTTCTACGCCCACTTTAATATATAGATCTACAACATGATCTCACAAATGGGCTCCAAAATGGATTTTTTTTTATTAAGTTGCCATATTTGGCAAAAGTTTCATTTGCACGCCCAATTAATTCCCATGGGAATGGGTTTTATACTTTGTCTTATTGTGTACCCGATCCTCCAGTGTTTCCAATGCATGTCCCAAACCCCCTGAGCTACGAATCAGTTTTGCAGATCGAATGCTCTCACCTGTCAAACCAGTGCCTTTTCAAAACCGGTTTACTCCCAATGCACTGAGAGAGCTGAGAGAGCTCCAGTTTGTCTGTGCTCTTCCCCTAATGAGTTTTATACTTTCTCTTAGGGTGTACCCGGTCCTCCAGTGTTTCAAATGCATGTCCCGAACCCCCTGAGCTACGAATCAGTTTTGCAGATCGAATGCTCTCACCTGTCAAACCAGTGCCTTTTCAAAACCGGTTTACTCCCAATGCACTGAGAGAGCTGAGAGAGCTCCAGTTTGTCTGTGCTCTTCCCCTTTCATCACATATCACACAAGAGCGTGTCTCTTTCACTTGCTACCATTCTCAAAGAGAGCTGAGAAAAATGCTTCCTTCTGGGCCGTGTGTATTTTCCTACAGGGATGCTGCTACTGATGTCTCTGTTTATATTGTTGCGGTGTGGTGTGTTGCGATGTGTTGTGGTGTGGTTTTCACAAAGCAGGCCAAACAAAGCAAATGCAAATTGAATTTGACTTCAATGCGAATTAAAATTTCACAAAATGGCGTCAATAATCACTCCGCTCAGTGTTGCCACAGTTTACATGCAAAGTGCGAATTATTTACGCCTGCAGAAAATGGCGCCAGAAATTGTTATTGGCATTGTATCCATCCGCCTGCCCGCCCTCTGCCCAGCTGCTCACCTGCCGAGCTGTCGGCAAGAGCGACAAATTTGCTTACATAATTAAATTACCTAAGCACAAAGGCAAAAATCGCTTTTAACTTTTGCACAACTAAAAGGCCAAAAAGGGGATTTACACGCTTTGTGTTGTGAGTGCGGTCGGCTCACATGTGTGTGTGTGTGTGTGTGTGTGTGTGTGTGTGTGGCGGGGTGTGTTTGTTTATTGTGCTTTTTAAAAGCATATCCTTTCCAGCATGCAGGCATTGACTGCGGTGCGATGAGTCGGTAATTTATGCGAACGAACATTTCCGCTTTGATGGTCAAAAATTAGCTGACACATTGCTTACTTTCAGCACCGAAATGAGTTGTAAATTAATTTTGATTTTAATCAAGGATATAGAGTTACGTTACAATGCCTTTGATGTTTGCGGTTCAGTGGGAGGCAGGCTCGAACTGTGGGATGAGCGTTGGATATTATCAAATGATATGATACAAGCGCATCATGCCTTTTGTTGCAAAGTCATTGCGAATATGTTCAGCTCCAGGCGGGATGAGCTGGAATAGTTTAAATCGATTGCGAGTAATGGGGACTGGATGTGGTAGAGACACAAAGGATGTGGCACTATAATGGATTGTGATAGACGAAAATTTAGGTCAATGCTCATTCCTCGCAGTCTCTATCAGAGTATAAGTAGTCAGTAGATTGGACCAAAGCCAAGGGTGCCTATACAGGATACCTGGTAGAGTGACTCTCTCAAACTCTCTCTCGATTCCGGGTTACCTGAGAATCAAATGTAGGGAAATAGTTCTACTTTCCTGGTGCTTATCACACCTTTTTTAATTTAGTGCAACAGAACACAACCTTTGATTAGGTTAGGTTAAACCGGCTGGCCGTGAAGGCCGCAGATAGACCTGCAAGGTCGTTTGCGGTGCCGGATGGATATTCGTTTAAGAGCTGTAGTATAATTTGTTGAACACAGAGACGCTCTTAGCAAATCTTAAGAGCGAAACTGTCCGATTATGTTCTAGTCCTTCAAACCAACCGACCTGTTCTAGTCCTTGAAACCCACCGACCAGTTCTAGTCCTTCACACCAAACGACCTGTTCTAGTCCTTCAAACTAACGGACTCCCAGACGTGTTAGGGGGGTTTTCAATATTGCGTGGTATGGGCATAGTAGATGCTCCAAAGTTTCCCTTGTGTCCTGCTCCCCACATTTCCTGCATTCATTGTTGCTTGTGAATCCCATCCTTTTAATGTGTACCGCCGTTAGACAGTGACCTGGGAGTATTCTTACTACCGTTCTGCAATCCTTGCTCGGGAAGAATCAGTAACGATTTGGTCTGAGTGCCGTAGGCACATGAGTGGTAGTACTCCACCTTGCTTCCACCTTTCTCATCATGTCATCTTCAATATTATTTATTGATCATTTAAATAACTCTAAAATAATTGACAGCGCTGCTGTTGCTATCTCTTTCTCACTAATGCTGTCAGTCGTTAGTGCTGAAGTGTAGTTCTCTTTACTAAGAGGCATAAATGATGATCCATCAATGTCATTGACATGCCTTAACTGAGTAATCGAGTATGTTGTATACGCTAAGTTGTCGCAGCAAGAATATTAAAAGGATATACGGCTCGAGGGTTCAATTGTGACTTGAAAGCTGCAGTGAAAGTACTGATTTATAAGTGGAAGTGGAGCTTGCCCAATTCTTCCATTGAGTTAAACTTAATTAACTATTTCTGAAGTGAATTCATGTTAAATACAACATTTCATGAAGTAATCCAGTGATCCAAACTATTTGCAATATTAATTTTCGGGAATATACAAAGAAACCTTTCCAAAAATGGTCTAATATGTTCATCGTGGTGACAGCTGCACTGACATTTCTTCAGTTATGTCAGTATAATTGTCAGTGATGTTCCAATATCGTCGTTTGAAATACGGATAAATGATGCTAACACACCCTCACATAGGGTTTATGTCTAGTGATGGAAACATGATGTTCAAATTAGGCTATTTTAAGTTTGATCATAACCTGGTTCTATGAGTATAACTGTATTAGTATGGCTCTACGGCGGCTATTCTCCTAACCACCTATTTACCTGTGTTCTACGCTATACGTTCTACGAAGTCACCACCATGACACCTCTATGATAAACTTGCCATGTTTGAGATTGTAGAGAGTTGCTTTCGTTTCCAGTTGAGCAAGAATTTTGAACAGTTTCAATTATCTGCTAGAAATGTTCCCAAGAGCTCTCTGTGGTGTATTGGTAAGCATGCTAGACTCACACCCCGAGGGTCGCAGGTTCAAATTCGGTTACGGGCATGGTCTCCAAAATGGTTCTTTTTATAAAATCCTATTCCTTTCGAGTCGAAGGCTTCTGCAGCTAGTACTCATTCCCCCCAACACCTTGCACTCATAATTAATGATGGTGTAAGATATAATAATAATAATATTAAATATAGAAGAGGCAGTTCGCTATTCAATTTGAACACTGCTGTCGTTGTTGTTGTTGTTGTTGTTGTTTTTGTTGTACCGGGTCGGAGATAAAACTAACACTAGATAACACAAAATAGTTATCATATAACAGCATTTTGTATGACAATCTTCTGGTACTGCTATTATCAATTTATATGGAAAGGAAGTGGTTACCTTGCTTACTTTCTGTGATGATACCTCCCTGTTGGGTACCTGAGTGCAATTTTCCTCCCAACTACTCCCGCAAAACTATCAAGTGAAATTTTGAGTGGAAAATAGCGACTTTGCTCACTCTTTAATTGTCTTTTGTCTTTACTCATCCCAAATGCAGTTCAATAAAGTTTAACAGAGACACAAACAACCACTGTAAAACAATCACCGGAAGCGGAAGTGGAAGCGGAAGCGGAAGCACAAGTTTATTGACAGAAAAAATGATAAACAAGAGTTTTCCATAAGTCTGCACTGTATTTAAGCTGAATACTTGCATGCAAATGGCGTTCTGCATCACTCCACTTCGCCGCCTCGCCGCCTCGCCGCCTCGCCGCCTTGTGCCGCGATCCTTTGCAGTTTGCATCGAACTCAAATGATGCGGGATATAATCCAAATTTATTAAAATGCATTTCCACAAATAGTAAAAGGAAAAGAAAAGCAGATTTTAAAATTTAATTAAATTGAATAGTCGAACCGTGCACTTAATGCGATTATGTATGGCAAAAACTGAGTCGTAAAGTAAAAATTTATACAGCAATACACAAGTGCGCTAAAATCCAATCAGCAGGAGCGGCAGCGGCAGCCACGGGAGCTCGGGCCGACACACGCACGCACACCCGCAGTGGAGCCTCGTCTCGTCTCGCCTCGCCTCGTGGCTCATGGCTGATGGCTCCTGCTGCCTACGCAGCACGTCGTACGGCAGCCCATCGAAATGCATGTTTATGTCAACATTTGCAGAGATTGCAATTATTTAAGGCCGGGCAAATGCAACGCATGTAGAACGTTGACAACACACACGAGACCATTAAGCAAAAATCGGATTTGCTGCCATGCGATTGGAAGTCGCAGAAAAGGAATAGAATGACTGGAGTCAATTTGTATGTTCGGCATGGCAGCACAGAGTTCCGAACTGAACAGAACAGAACAGAACAACGCACACGAGGAGTTCAGGTCAAAAAGCCTGTAGCAACAGGGAAAAAGTAGATACAGTTTCTGTCAAGGCAGGAACAAAAACCTACTCAGCCAACCAACACAGCACAGCATCATGGCTAGGAGCGGACCGGCGGCAGCCTACGTGCTGCAGATAAAACTGGGCTGCAGCCTCAACAACGTTCTCGTAATAATATTGTTGCTTACTTGGCAGTGCAGCTGTCAGTCGGGCAGGCCCAGGATCAAGGTTTTCAAAATTGAAATAGAATGCCACGGACAAGCTGTGAGTGAGTTGGACCACGTTTGTGTGTGTGTGTATGTGTGTAAGTATGTGAGTGGTTGCCAGCAGAAAGCAAAGTGGAAGGACTTAGTTTGAGAAAAAGAGAGCGTTTGGCAACAAATGTTCTTGTTTTACTAATTGCAGTTGCAGTTGCAGCTATTTGCGATGCTGACGTTGGTGCAAGATGGACCATGATGATCATCACGTGTTGTTGCTAGTACCGGCTCTGATGCTGCCGCTGTGGTTTTTGTTGTTGTTGTTGTGGCTGTTGTCAAGGCAGCTTGTGTGTCACGTTGTCATTTAAATAATCCCAGCTTACGTGTAGCAACTAATTTCGAGAATAACTTTTGTCATTTGCTGATTTTCGTAAAGTCTGCAGACTTATTTTTCGACACATGCTCTGCGGCGGACCCCTCCCCCGGGACGCCACGCTCATCGAGCTTCGCTCTTATGTGGTGTTATGCAAATAGATTACAGCAATTTGCTTCGCAATTAACCACAATTATGGTCAGCAGTGTTTCATGCTCGGACAGTTCGCTTGGCAAATAAGACGTGTTAGGCACATATTCGTAGCGGAGTGAGCACTGAAGGTGTTCAAGGATGATGGTGTTGTGCCGCTTTCTGGTCATTAACAGCTCCGAGAAAGCAAACATGTGACAGCTGCCAGAATTGAAAAGCGCAATGGTCACGGGGAATTAGGAGGGCGACAGTTAATGAAGCGTTGAGTAGACGGATTTCTGTCAGGATGCGATTATAAGGAATGTCGTAGGCTAGACCCATGTGCATACTTCATACTCAGAGATGAGACTTTTAATTGCTTGTATTTGGTTAATTATTTCAGAACGTGTGAGTGGCCGGCTTAGCAAGCTCACTCTATGTGATGAGACACTAAGAAGGTTTTATCATGGTTTCACCTTTAATTTTCGGTTCCAAGTCTATGTTATACAAGTATCACTCGTTTAGTACGAGTATATCACATGGCAGGACGATGTTACCACATGATTTCTACTCGTGACTCTCACTGAAACTTTTTGGAATCATGCTTGTATTGAAATTTGTTAGTTGCGATGTGCCATGCATTTCTTTATAACCTCTGCTTGATTCAGCTTTGTGTCTTCCATGGACATTCTATCAAATCGTGTGGCGCACTCGAGTCTCCTTTTTCTGCACCCAAGTCTCCTGCAAATGCTGGACATACTAAGGTCAGTCAGTCTCTATAACATGCGAAGAGTACCCTCTTAAATGTGGTGGCTAACTTAAACCAGAGTCAATGTTCTCAAGAAAAAGCATTACTGAGGATATTACGAAGGATATTACTGAATTACAAATAGCATCAGGTAAGTGACTCACTTATAATTGTTAATTTCAATGAAACGAGTGGGATCATTGGCTTTCCACATGAAATAAACTCTTGGCACAGTTGTTCTGAAGAAAATAGTCCACAGAAGGCGTGCGTTGTAGCATGGTATGATACCATGAAGATGGGAAATGTTCCAGCAAATATCATTGGTGGACTAAGGGGGAAATACTGTTAATCAATCGAACGATGATAAAAAATCCATTGATAGATTTAGGAGCACTTTAATATCATCGTTCGATTGATTAGTAGGATTATCTAGAGTCCACCACCACCAGAGTGGGCAGATATCAATAATGTTTCGTTTTGTCAGGTATCCAACCAAGTGCAAGTGTGTGATTCATCGTCAGCAGGTTCATCGAAACCGAACCTGCGTTATAGTGTTCCTAAATAATAAGTGACTCTTTGCCATCGAACGGGGAATCCCCAGTGAAGTCCTCGTTAGGTTAAAGACCTAACAAAATACTAGTACAAAAAGGAAGAGTACAGTAGCGACGTTTTGGTGACCGGTGATTTGGTGACTCACCAGTAATACAACAGGGACCAAATCCATTGGTTAGATAGATAGATAGATCGATAGATGAATAGATAGGGGGGGTTCGGGTTAAAGTCCCACTCTACTCGGCCATTGTCTTTATATGTTTCCCCTCCTCAGAAAAAAAAAGATAGATAGATAAGTCGATAGATAAATCGATAGATAAATCGATAGATAGATCGATAGATAGATCGATAGATAGATCGATATATAGATAGATAAATAGAAGTGGGGCAGGGCGGAGAATCGCCAAAGGAGGAGGTCTCCAAGCACTCAGGTACTGATTCGCATTATACTGTAAGCCTGGAAAAATATTTGAAGCAAGGCGTACATAGAGGATTTTGGAAAGGAAGTTACACCTTTTCCAACTTCTTTGACTCTTTTATGAATCTCAGAAGTCTGTCCAGGGATTAGGAACATACATTATCCATTTCCAAAACTTCTGACCCTAATATGCGCCTCCACAAGCGAGGACAAGCACAGAGAAAGTGTTCTGAGCCGTCCTGTCCTTCCTCCAGGCAGGAGATGCAGTTCGGATTCTCGATGATGCATATGGTCGCCCCATGGCGTATGTCCCGTGATTACCCCAACCAATGATCGCAGATCTTTCCTTCGTAATGTTTGAAGGATATCTGCAACACTCTTGTTTGGGCTTTCTAGGAAGCACTTGGTTGTTTTGCAGGCAACTAAACTGCACCATCGGTCCTTGTGAAAACTATTCACAGGGCTCCTGATCCAACAATACCCCCTGCTAAACTTTTACCGGTAATTGGCTCTGCTCCCATTGGGGAACCCGCAGATTAACTTATACCGATAAATGGCTCTGGTCCCATTGGGGAACCCGCAGATCCACAGTTTGGCAATTCATCAGCTATTTCGTTCCCCTGAACACCACAGTGTCCCGGAACCCAAATAAGTTCAAATAAATTCCATATTGCGATGGAGTTAAGTCTTGACTTACATTCTTGGACAATTTCTGAAGTGGTGAACGCGGGCCTTCAGTGCAGCCTGACTGTCACTACAGACTCCCAGTGTGGAAGACTGACTTGGTTTCGTCATCGCCGATTGTGACAGAAACCTTTGAGACTCATAAAGCAAAGTTAAGAACTCAGTCCCCAACTTTTGCTCTTTCTCTGCTACGGAAGCAAACTCTTATCAGCTGTTTGAATAAAGAATCAGTTTCTCGAAGATTTCATTGATGTCAAAGCGTCATTGTGATCAAATAGTCTTTTCGTAATTCTTTTAACAAACATGAATAAACGCTAAAATGCTATAGAAAGGCGATTTATCAGTACTGAGCAAGCAGTTTACTATACATGATCTCTTCTTTCACATGAATATCGATATTTCAATGGGTTAAAAGTTCTTTCAATGCTATAGAAAGGCGATTTATCAGTACTGAGCAAGCAGTTTACTATACATGATCTCTTCTTTCACATGAATATCGATATTTCAATGGGTTAAAAGTTCTTTCAATGCTATAGAAAGGCGATTTATCAGTACTGAGCAAGCAGTTTACTATACATGATCTCTTCTTTCACATGAATATCGATATTTCAATGGGTTAAAAGTTCTTTCAATGCTATAGAAAGGCGATTTATCAGTACTGAGCAAGCAGTTTACTATACATGATCTCTTCTTTCACATGAATATCGATATTTCAATGGATTAAAAGTTCTTTCACGGGTATAGTAAATGAACAGTCATAATCTGCAGGTAATAAGCAATAAGTCATAGAAAACAAGTCATAAACACCAAGTCATTAACATCAGATCATTAACAGCAAGTCATATACAGCTATTCTTAACTGTTGATAACACTTTTACTCTAATGGACTTAGTTTTGGACAGGGTTGGAATGACCTCGAAAGCAGTTGAAATAAGTAAAAGGAAGATGCATCGTGGGTGCATTTGTGATTTGAAAGCAGCAATGAGAGGAGTGTGAGGGTTGGAAACTGCCACTTCTTTAAAAGTTGTTAAACGGCGTATTAAATACACTTTGACTGCTATTAAATTAAACTACTTTACTACTTCACTAAGATATGCGCAAGATCCCTCATCTTGATTCCTCCAAAATATATGAATTCCTGTCTGAAATTAACCTGACAGAAGATTTATAGATGAGACTATCCTCATCTTTCAAATAAATAGGGGCATCACAATAGATCTTTCAGGTCGCACCCTTATATAAATCTAATCTAATCTACTACTTCACTACAACTGCTTATTAGAGCTTAAATTATAATCTTATCACACCCATGATTTAGTATCCCTGACATCATCAGTTCTGGAATTATTGGCAAACTCAATTCCAGGAACAGACAGAAACTGAATATTTCAACTGCATGCAAACGCTTTCCATATCTTCGTCCTTCTGCTCTTCTCTGTGAGGTTTGCGGATTACTCTAATTGCCGCAGAGCGTTGTTATGTTCGACATAAATTCCGACAGCAAATTTGATTAGCAGAGGTACACTTCCAGCCCTCTTAATTTGATAGAAGCCACAAAAGTTGAACTTTCAAACCATTTTTAATTAGTGACTAGAGAAAAGTTTGGCTGCGTTGCACGGTAGATCAAAATCAGGCGCGGTTGAAGCCAAGAACACCGCAAATACAACACAGAAAGAAGAAAACTCCCTTCATTAGGAACAAACAGTGCTGGGGTTTGAAAGTGTCTGCAATGATTTTTGACTGGCAACGCGGCGGCAGGAGCATTTGTAGCAAAAAATTAACGCATAATTTTATTTTCACCTCCTCCACCGAAGTTGGCAGAAAAAATATTCCGCATAAAAATTTTATGATGCGAGTGCGTATCCTGGAAAACGTCCGGCCACGCAGATTGATGAGATTCCGTACAACGTGGCGAAAGCACGCACACACACACACACAGAGACCGCTGGAGAAACGCGGGGGAATATTTCAAAATTTTATTTGCGGAACACAGAAACTTTCGTGACATCCTTGAGCGCGGCAAGGACATGCAGGTGTGCGATTTGTGGTCCTTCGGGCGACGTCAGCGGAATTATTTCTGCGGTTGCGACGCACCAACAACGAAATCTCTGTAAAAAACAATCAGATTTTAATTAAGAAACTTTTTGCCAGGATGTGCTGTGCTGCAACGGCGGAGTGCTGCGGAGTTGTCCTTTTCGCTGTTTGTGTTTCGGTGCATTTTAAAAATTGCTCTGATATATTATATTTTTATTTGATTAACGCAAAAAAAGTGCCAAATTTGGTTGTCGCTGACTTCTGACCCGCCACCCCGACCACTGCGTCCTCGCGGAACTTGTTATGCGTCCATTTTATTTGCGTTTTGGTTTTGTGGTGGTGTTTTTTTTCGTGTTGTTGTTACCCTAATCTTGTTTTTATTTTTTTGTTGTTTCTTTACTTTGGAGTGTTTGCGTTTCTCCTTTTTGTCGGTTGGGTCTCCTGAGTGTGGTGGGCGTTGTGTTGGTATTTTTCCGCACACCCCAATGAGCCTGCCGCGTGTAACGTATGCTGCTGGCGATTCGCGTAGGTATTTGTGCATTTCTGTGGTTTTTTCGCTTTTTCGCTCTTGCAGGGCGCATATGGCGGGCGGTGTCTGAAAAGTTGTTCACTCACTTTTGAATTTTGTATCCGCTTTTTTTATTTTTTTTGCTTTGTTTCTGTTTTCCGAACCTTTCTAAGTGGTTTATTCTGATTTTCTGCGTGCGTGGTCGCGCGGGTCGAGTGGGTGGGTGGGTGGCCATATGAAAGTAGATCCGCATTATGTTGTCTATCACTTCCTTGCACGGCTGACAGTTTAATCTCGCATCCATGTACGACTTTTTTTTCTTTTTGTAATCCCATTTGGGTGCTGCCGGTTTACTTAACAAATTTTTAATAAGGGCTCGGTTTATAAATTAACTTTTGATTCTGGGACATATTCGACAAATATGCGCAAATAAATTTTCCTCCCCAATTGGCTGTGGATTGAGATTAGAGGTGGAGCATTGACATTAGCAAGAATCCCTGCTAATAAAACAGAACTCCTCTGGGAGACATTTGAATGAAAGGTTCAGAATGCATAAAATATCACCTACCTCAGTGGATGTCAGACCGCAGTGGATATTTGTCCTTACAGGAACAGGGTTTGAGTTCAACCCAACCAATTTGAACTCTGTCCACTGCGAGTTGGTGCAATGTTGTTATAAACCACACTAGCTTTTCTTGGTATTAAAGCCGAGCTTGCTTTCCCTTTTCTTAAGATCCCAGACCGCAGTGGATATTTGTCCTTACAGGAACAGGGTTTGAGTTCAACCCAACCAATTTGAACTCTGTCCACTGCGAGTTGGTGCAATGTTGTTATAAACCACAGTGGCTTTTCTTAGTATTAAAGCCGAGCTTGCTTTCCCTTTTCTTAAGATCCCTCATAAATACAGCGGACACCGGTGACCTACAGGAGACTTCAGGCAGATGTGGGACTGTCCACATACAATAATTCAATATGTACAGAGGAATATGGTGAAATTGAGAAGAACAGTGACCTAAGTGTGAGCTTGCCTGCAATGACTTCAAGGAACGGCGAAAGTAGTACCCAGCTTGGGTTCTGCTTTTTAAGTACTCGTAGTTCTTTATGAAAGTCAGAGCAGATTTAATAAAATTAAGTGTCTCGCAGTGGTCAGGAGGAGCTCAGATCATGTGGAGTTGTAGGCTCTAATCTCATAAATGGTACCATCGTCATCACAACATAATTGATCACTGTATGCCTTAAGCTACGATGAGTTTGAGCGACAGGTCATTGAACATAATGAGAAACACGCAAACTCGTCTTTCATTAGCTTCTTTCTGATATAGGAAAATGAGGATTGATATGAAATGATGCTTCCTCAAAGTTGTCTTAGAATGCTTCCAATTTGATGTAAGGGTACTATTTTTCATAGGATACTCGTAGTTGAAAGTAGTGAGGTTTGAATTAAGTAAATATGCTCGGACAACAGGTTTAAAGGAAGGATATATTGCAATGCCATTTATTGCCATATTCTATATATATTTATTGTCATATTGCCATTTCGTTATTCATAACTAAGCAGCAATACAAGTTATATTCAAATTACTTCTAGAACTAGGGGCTACTGCAGTGACCTGTGTCTTTAGTGATAAGTCATTACTAATGTTGCCTCTTCCCTTCATATTATGATTTCTTTTCCTCTCTTGCTATGATCAATACGCGATGATTCTGCCTTCTTCGCATTGACGGACTACATTGTCCATTGAGTTGGAATGTTTTCAACAGTAATGACTGGATGACTCTCTGGATGACTCTCAAGTGGCATTCGGCTCATCCAGCGTAAATTGAAAGGAGCAGTGATAACACTGAAACATTCCAAGTTTTTCTGAATTCAACTTTGTAGAAAATTGTCAACAGTAATGACTGGATGACCCTCTGGATGACTCTCAGACACTCGGCTCTTCCAGCGTAAATTGAAAGGAGCAGTGATAACACTAAAACAGTCAAAGTTGTTCTGAATTCAACTTTGTAGAAAATTTCTGTGAAAGTAAACATTCTCCTTAATCCTGGAAGGTCATCGTTTGTCGTTTCGACGACGCTGTTTAATGATGATCTATCTTTGCGTTAGAAAAATAACGATGACCTTCAAGGGTTATAGGAAAATGATCAAGCTTAGGTTTTTCGTCTTACTCGACACAATCCAGTGACCTGACTATTCAGAACTAACTAATTTTCTCTAACATTCACAAACGTTTAACAATTTTGGGCATCATTTTGTCCAAATCACTGGCGCCGTAACTGAAATTATTTCCTGCAGTGAGTTGTGTTTCGAATTTAAATTCAATTCCGATTGTATTCCTGTGGGAGGCTCAATTTAAATACCCACTCAAGTAGAACAATCGCAATTATACACTTCCTCATTTCATCGCTCATTGTAATACGGGGTAGTCTTGAATTCATTATAAAAGTTATTCGTTAAAAAGTTATTTACAAATTGATAATTGTTTCGAGTGCTGTAATTAAGAGCTGAAATGTTATTGAAGAGGAAGGAGCAGCAGCTGATGGAATAAACGATTAATTGCGGAAGAAAAGAAAATAAAAGTCCCTTCTAGTGAGGAGGCGGGATGAACACTCCCAATCAGTGGCGTCTGAATTTAATAATTTAATTTAAAGTCTCGAAATTGAAGATATCCTGATTTTCGAAGGGTGATTGAAGGGATGTGCTAAAAAGAAACTCATGCGAACCCTGGAATAACAAGGATTTTTACACTGACTTTGGTTGGTAGCGAATTGGTTGCTGGAAGAGTGGAGTTTCAGGGTGGATGGACTAATTTGTTTATTAAGCTGAAGCTGAAGTTTTCACTAGAATTGTGTTGCTAGGATAATTATTTAGAGCCTAAGTGGTTCATATTAGGAAAGTACTGAATATTATTTGTAATTTCATTAGACTGAAGTTGCACAACAGTTTAGTTATCTGAAGGACCCTAATAGCAGGATTAATCAACTGCTTTTAAATATGGGTTCTATTTTTATCGTCTGTGTAGATTCTGACTTTTACATGCATCTTGGTTGTGTAACAGAGTATCCATATACATATGGTGTGTATGGAATATATTAACGATGACTTTGCATTTACATATTCATTCATATAATTGGGTGTTATCACTCTCCCAGTGAATGAAGCCTGTTCTAGTGAATGAAACACATGTTTGGAAAATATGCAAATTTATTTAATTACCTTCAAATTAGTACTATAAAAGAACGCATTAATTAAATAAAGTAAACTGCCCCACCATTTCACACCTTTAACATGCTACGCCTCTCATACCACAAACGACTACCGCCGCGCCATTTCCACAAATTCTAATTAGTCTAAACCCACTCTTCCTCATAAACAACGCACACCACCACTCGCTCGCTAAACAAGTCATCTGACAAGCAAACTGACACTTCGATAGCAGGAATAGCAATAGCAGTAGCAACAACAACAACAACAACAACAACAGCAACAACACCAGTACCATCATCGGCAACCAGCAACGACACAAAAAGCACATGTGCAACAAAATTGCCCACAAATGAAGGACAACGAGGACGACTGAGTGGAAACTTATCAAGAATTCATTTCAAAATGACAGGCAACAGCAGCAACACTGGACAAAACAGCACTGCCAGTGCAACTAGAAATTAAGTAAAATTGAAAAGTAGCAAAGCAACAAGGATACCAGCAGCACCACCGGCAGCAACAACAACAACAACAACAACAACAACAACAACAGCAACAACAATAGCAGCAGTAACAACACGAACAAGTACAACAACGACTATACAAATTCGTACAATGACAGCGTAAATTAATGTGAATGCAAATGGACAGCGGTGTGGACACACAGAGATAGTGTGAGCGAGAGACAGCGGCAGGACGAGTGGGGAGAGTGAATGTGAGCGCGAGAGTGTGAGCGAGGCGGGGAAAGAGCATCGAATGCACATAAATTACTCAGAATCAATTCCTGAAGTGGTGGCAACAAAAACGACGGCAGCAACTGCAACAGCAGCAGCAGCAGCAGAAACATAACGTCACAGCAAACGCGTATGTTGCTACTTTATTTATTCCTCTTTTTCGGGGTTTGTGGTTTATTTTAGAGTGACCAGTCTAGACCGGACCGGACCGGACCGGACTATCAGTTAATTTCGCTGATGACATTTGAATTGCAGCTGAGTGCATTCTGAGGTGTAAATGCTGATGTGGCATGGTGAGCGGTTGCCGACTCCATAAAGCTTTGCTATTGCTCACGTCACCGCTGTGTGGAGTTGTGTTTAGTCTCTGGTAGTAGGGACACTTCTGAAACAATTTGATTGACTGCTTTTATAGAGGCACTACAAAGGATGCATATTGGTGAGGGGATGTATTTGTTAAGAAGAACGAATGAGAAGAAGAACGAATGAGAAGAAGAAAGAAGAAGAAGGAATAAGGAAAAGGAATAAGAAAAAGGAATAATAATAAGGAATAAGAAGAAGGAATAGGAAGAAGGAATAAGAAGGAATAAGAAGAAGGAATAAGAAGAAGGAATAAGAAGGAATAAGAAGAAGGAATGAGAAGAAGGAATAAGAAGAAAGAATAAGAGGGAAGAATAAGAAGAAGGAATAAGAAGAAGGAATAAGAAGAAGGAATAAGAAGAAGGAATAAGAAGAAGGAATAAGAAGAAGGAATAAGAAGAAGGAATAAGAAGGAATAAGAAGGAATAAGAAGAAGGAATAAGAAGAAGGTATAAGAAGAAGGAATAAGAAGAAGGAATAAGAAAGAATAAGAAGAAGGAATAAGAAGAAGGAATAAGAAGGAATAAGAAGGAATAAGAAGAAGGAATAAGAAGAAGGAATAAGAAGAAGGAGAAAGAAGAAAGAATAAGAAGAACGAATAAGAAGAATTAATATGAAGAAAGAATAAGGAGAAGGAGAAAGAAGAAAGAATAAGAAGAAGGCATAAGAAGAAGGAATAAGAAGAAGGAATAAGAAGAAGGAATAAGAAGAAAGAATAAGAAGAAACAATAAGAAGAAGGAATAAGAAGGAGGAATAAGAAGAAAGAATCAAAAAAAAGAAGGAATAAGAAAGAAGGAATAAGAAAGAATAAGAAGAAAGAATAAGAAGAAGTAATAAGAAGAAAGAATAAGAGGAAAGAATAAGAAGAAGAAATAAGAAAAAGGAATAAGAAGAAGGAATGAGAAGCAGGAATAAGAAGAAGGAATAAGAAGAAGGAATAATATGAAAGAATGAGAAGAAAGAATAAGAAGAAGGAATAAGAAGAAATAAGCATAGCTCCTCTAGAATCAAACGAGTTATTGAGCTTTCATTTGCCGAGTACTGGGATCAGCCTAATTCCCTGAAGAGTCTCTGATCACAATTTGATAGTAAATATTCCCTCCTTTGACACTCTTATTTCCTTTTAAATAGATAATCTTTGCCACAAAAGATTATATCATCGTGGATCTGTTCACAAGAAAGCGTTGGATAGCTTGAGGGCATCGATATGTATATCCTCTGATGGGCTATTTCTGGGACTCACAAAGATGCCACAAATAAGGAATAAATGTAGAGGCGTGTAGTCACCTGTGGAGCATACAAATATCTTAACATGACATGTGAACCTATAATAACTGTGTCCTTTTGGTGTACATCCGACAACAGTCACGCCCATTTTAGCCACCAATTTTATACTAACTACAAAGATTGGTAGATTTGTTCACATTTGTAGATTTGCAGTTTAAAATTAAAGGCCACAAATGAACATTTGTACTTGCCACGCTTACTTCATCACCCACGTTCTCACCAATTTACCAACAAAAAAGCATTTTGCTACCTTAAGCACAGTGCCTTGGAATATTTTATGTGATACTTCAATGGGAGGCGTGGCAGTTTTTAGGCTACACCAATACACATGTATTGGTTCTACTTTTTATTGTTCTATTATTTAGATGCCAAGGACATTTCTAATGATTTGTCTGTGTGAAGTTTGGAATAATTTAATTGAACAATTGCAAACTTTTTCTCTTGGGTCTTTTTTATTCGAATTTCAAATTTTTATTTTGATGACTTCTTTTATTGGTGTTCTGTGTGTTAACGAACGATTGTCTGTAAGTTAATCTAATACTTCCTGCCACTCTTTCTGGTCATCACACCGTTCCACAGCAATTATCCACCCGCCGGAGCGTGGGGTTTACAATCAAATTAGCCCAACTCCATGGATTTCCATTTAAGCGACTCGTTGTTGTCTGTCTGCTTCCTTATGGACAGCATCACTCCCTCCGTCTACGCCAGCGCTGCATTTATTCCTTATTCAACAGAAACTGTCGTGTTATTCCCTGGGCGATTGCCCACCATGCCAACCACCAACCACCGCTTGACTTGTTTAGCTTTTCCAGACTTTAAAGGGACGAGTATGTAATTTTTATTATTAATATTTTTGGCAATACTCAAAATAGGAAATCGTACTAATATCTACACAAAAATGTCCGTGCGCTTCAATGAACCCCATCCTTCGTCCCGGTCTACGCTTTACAGTCGCAACGTGTCAAAACCGCCGATGTCAGCTTTGCAGTTAACTCCGCTGTGTCCCAACGCTTTTCATTTCAGTGGTAGATCAGGTGTCTGTCAATGCAGAGCCATTAAACGAAATAGAGTGCCTGCCTGTCAGCCTGCCTCCCTCCCTCCCTCCGCCGCTCCATAACCAACTGGCAACTGTCCTTTTAGGCTGAAACTGGAAATTCCTCATCCTTGCCACATGCTGTCGTCTCGACTGGTACAACATTTTTGCTGACGTGGCAAATGCTCAGCATTGTTGGCTTAGCTGGTTGCATTGCTTTGCGGTTAGGGCGCCAAGGGAGCACAACCGCACATTTGCCACACACACACACACATCCACTCACACACACACACACACTCACACACAGACACATTTATTGCTCGCCTGTTCGCAGTAGCTGGCAAAGGAGCAGCCGTTTCAGCTTCTACTCTTATGCAGAGTGCATGCAACATAGGCCGAGGCAGCCACAAAGCCAAATTAAGCTACGCCTGATTATGCCTATGCACGCGCTTCATTTCAGCTCTCCAAGGAAGTGCGAGCACGGAAATATTGCATGCACTTTTACGTCGTTGTGCTTTGCCTGCGGTTACGCCTTGTTCGACACTCAACCTGGACTCAGTGGGGTAAACGAATTTGATGCAGCCTCGCTGCATTTTTCTCAGCAAATGCAATTATCGCGTATTAATGGAGCGGCATGGCATAAATTGCTTGCGACATTGACCAATTTGATTATTCTGACCCGTGTGGCGCATTGTCAAAGGACAACACAATACCGCGAGGACATTGACGTGTGTCCGCCGCTGATGACATCAACGGAGCGCACTCAGTGCCGCGAAGTGCGAAATTGATAGGCTCGCGTTCGCTGTAATTTCCGCAATGGAAAAACAACGCGCTCGAATTGACAGCGCGAAATTCAAATTAAATTCGGTAGCTACGGAATTGAGCAACGTTTTTGCAGACAATTTATTACACCGCCCATGCCCACTCCACCCTCCCCGCCAACCAACGGCTTATCGATGAGTGCGGCTGGTGTGTTAGTCGGTCCCACGAATGGACGAAACTCTCCATGAATTTGGGAAATTTCGTTGCGTGACTCCGCTCGCATTACGTAAATTGAATATTTTGTCAGCTGTACGCAACACACACACACACACACACACACACTGGGCTCATATCCACACATAAATACTGTGCCAGTTGCACGGAGCAAAAGTGAAAGCTGCCTGGCATGTCAGGAAGGCGCTCAGCACCGCCAAATCTCCCAGTTTAGCCACAGACACATTTAATTTCATGCTTTCGGCTACTCTCCGCAATTTAAACGCATTGAAACATAAAACCGTCGCGTAATTGGATAAAATTGGCATCCGACAAAATGGTGATTACATTTAATTATTAGTTGCGGCAAAAGGACATCTCTCCGGTTGCGGTATACGCACGCGTACCAAGGATTCTAATTTAATTACAGTGTAGACCAATTTTCGCCAATTTTGTAATGCGATGCAGTTGCACAATTTAAGTAAATTGCACGGCTTTCGGCACTAATTTAATTGGGTTTTGTTGGTTTCTGCCGGCGTTCTGTTCGGGATTGTTGGGATTATTGCTAAAATGCTCACTGGGGGCATCCAGCTCTGTGTCAATTGTTGTTCTGGAGCCGCCTCTAGCGAAGGGCCGTGTGTGCAAGACAAGCGTTTTAGCAAATTATTGTCACTTGCTGCCTGCAAGTGGAAGTTTTTGCTCAAGCACGTTGAAAGAAGCACTCACCGCACGGCAGCGCCCAGAATTATGCAGCACAAATTCAATCAGTTGACGCGTTCTTGACATAGGTACGAGTACATGCCGTGGCTGTGTGTCGACACGAAATATCCATTTCAATATTAGTCGGTAATTTTTCACCCTAAAGCAGGCAGTCATTTTCTGTGATATTTATCTATGCCTAAAAATAGGCAGTAGTTTTGTGTGTGGGGCTTTTACGTTATTTAACCCTTCCCAACTTTCATTCTGTAAATGAGATTGACATAAACAATTTAGAAGAGTTCATCGAACATGTCGATTATTGGCTCTGAGCCCTGCCCCATTCCTCTTCCAAATTGATAATAACGCGAGACAAAGTGCTTTCATACTCTGAGAACTTGTCACTAATCTACCCTTAGCTACTTCAGATGAGGAGTGCCGAGCACTGGAGTGTTCACAATTGACTTTTAAAGTGGTTTTAGTATTACTATGAATCTATTAACTTGTCTTTCTGACTGGCCCAGTATATGGCTCAAGTTTTGACATTCCCATTTGCTAATGGCTGTTGCCTTGCCCGATATGATGAAGTGTAAATTATTCAGCAAAAACTTTAAAGAAAGTTGTCCTCCGTTTCTTTTCCTTTTCTTCCAGACATTTCTGGCTGCAAAATAAAATTATGAACAGTTGGTCCTTGGCTACTTCGTTATAATTCCTTTCCCCAGACGAGTGCAGCAGTGTGCGCATATCTTTTATTATTATCCATAATAAAGTGTCTGTGCTCATGCATCCCTTCATCTCCTTCTGTCCGTCTTCTCCTCCTCCAAATATATATTTTTTCAAATGCCCGAGCAAACTTTTGCGCAGCTACTTCATCAGCGTGGGCATTTTTACCGGTGATTTCCACATTACACGGATTTGTGCGTATGTGCGAATAAATATCTCTGGACTGGCGGAGAATAATTTTCCTTCTCTGTCAGTTTGTGATAAAGATTTATTGCTTCAGCTTCGATAGGCAGCTAATCTGAAGGGAATTCGGTTGCTGTGAAGCACATTTCATTTCTCATTTACTCAATTACTTATGTGGTGAGATTGGAAGCTGATGAAGCTACTAATAATAATTGTTCCTCATGAAATGCGCACTGAATTCTGTACTAAAGGGGAGTGCCACAAAATCAGGCATATAATGCATGAAAATAATTGGTCTGCTATGATGGTGGTATGAGGTGGACCATTATTTCTGCAACTATTGCTGACCAATTGGTTGTACTTTTCGCTGATTCGAACACTGTTCCAGTTTGTAACTGAATATATTCCGCAAATTAAATTCTATTAAATGTTGAAATGGATGAAAAATGGAGGAGGACAGTGTATCTATCTATTGCCTATATCCATGTAGCTAAAGGCATTGGTAAAGGCACTTTTTCCCGGAGGATAAAGGTTGCCCTTCCATCAGCTTTGCTTTGGCTTCAGTATTTCTATGGCCCGGCACCAGACCAGTTTATGTTAACGTATTGCGATCATTCACTTACAAGTAATACCGTTTTTGACGACTGTCTTACTGACTGTAACCATTTTAAAGCCGCTTGGCTATCCGAGTAGATATACTCGTATATATCTCGTGGATAACGGACGATTGTTTCTAAGCAACACACCCTTTCTTATGGCTATTACTTCTACTTGAAATACACTGCAATGCTCTGGAAAGTGGAGGGATAAACTGACGCCAACTTTTCAGAGTATACTCCTCCACCGCTCCACTTTCAACCGTCGGTATAAATACTTACCTTATTCTTACTATCCATGATACCACTATCCTAATTCTCCTTTGAGGGAAATATAGTGATAAAAAATCTGCTTAATCCTCGCTCTAATGGATTACAATAATCTCTAGTACCGGGATTAATATAAAATTGTTCTACTATGGTCGATTGACCTCTGTTGCTGGTTAGAGTTCCCTGAGTCTAAGAGCTGATTTGACTGCAAGTTGCTTACCATACCAGACAATTGGCACAAGGTCTAAAATAATGTTCAATGCTGTTTTGTGAGTCGTTTTGAGAGCTCCACTTATACCTAAACTAGCAGCTCTTTGAATACTATCCAAGCTGTTTCATAGTTTTTATCAAGTGCCGGCCACCATACTTGTATGCCGTATATCAAAATCGGTCTAACCAGTGCTGTGTATCGTCAGTGCGTTATTCGGGGGTTCATACCCCATTTTAATCCTACAGTCTAGTCTTTATAGTATAGAGTGCTATTGATGCTTTACACGAATAGAGTGCTATTGATGCTTTCCTCACTCTCTCCTCCACGTTTCATTTCCAATTAAGCTTTCGATCTAGAATCCGTCCGAAGTAGCGAGCTTTATCATTAAATGATAATGCGATTCCATTCGATGCCGGGGGCCTTAGATCTGGCAGTCTATGTTTCCTATTAAACAGTACCAGTTCTGTTTTGTTGGGATAAACACCTAATCCACTTGACTTTGACCACAGATTTAGCTCAATTAAAAAGCTTTGCATGACTTCGCAAAGCGTATTGTGGAATTTATCTCTCTCCGTGATTGCAATATTCGCCGCAGGCAACAACGTTCTTCTCTGCTCTAAGCTCTTTAGCAATTTGTTTATTGTTAGTACCCAAAGGAGCGGAGACAGCACGCCGCCTTGAGGAT
This sequence comes from Clusia tigrina, assembly GCA_920105625.2. NCBI lineage: Eukaryota > Metazoa > Arthropoda > Insecta > Diptera > Clusiidae > Clusia > Clusia tigrina. Next base: position 189,059,161 of record OV050031.1, on the reverse strand, counting down.
AACCCCTGCTGACAGGTCTCGAGGCACCCAATGTTCAATTCAGAAACCTGCATATGATCATTTGTCTGATGGAGTCAACAAGCGCCCCGGGGATACGCAAATCTCTCAGTGCACCGGTTATTGCCCTGGGGAGGATTTTATTAAAAGCGCCCTCAATGCTACCAACGTATATTCTTTATCTTCTATTGATTTCTTTATAATGTCTTTATAATGTTTAAAAAGCTGTAATCATTTTTTAATAATTGGCTATACACATATTTTTAAGCCTTTATAAATCTTTATAAATATTTTACACTTTATAATTGAACACTTAAAGACTTCCTACAAATTATAAAGGCTTAATTTATTCTAAAAATACTGTATAGAGCCTTTATAATACTCTAAAATGAATCTTCAAAATTATATAAAAATTTTTTCAGTGTTAATTTATAAATATTTGAACTTTATAATGGAACATTATAAGATATTTCAGTGACTATGATGCCTGCTTTCCACACGTGACTAGATTAATAAATTGCCACAGAATGGGTACGTGCCTAAGTCACTCGCACTAAGCGGGGATAATTTAACTTTCACTTCCCACATTTGCCAAATTTGAAAGGAGTTTAAAGCAAAGCAGTGCTTTGAAAGCACTGGAAGAAAATAGGTTTTAAGTGTATCGGGACAGTGTAAATACCGTTTCTATGTGTCCGCTAAAGCGCTGAAAACGACATCCCCCAACAATATTTATCCATAATGCATGAAAATCGTTTAGAAAAGACAACCACTTCAGATAAAGGAGCAAGACAAAGAGACAAATAAAAATAACATGAGAAAAACTGCGACAAACTTTATGAAGGATCTGCCTATATACTTGCGTAGTATATATATACAGAAATATATATAAAAAACGTTAACAAAGGTCAGGGTACATGACAATGCCAGAGAAAGAAAGAAGGAACAGGAGGCAAAAAAACGAAAAAGCATCAGCGTAAAAGCACTTGAAGATAAGTGCTTGACAATGACAGATAACAAACGCAGGAAAAAGACAATAAAAATCAAGATTCCAAACATCAAGAGCCACAGCAGAGTGAGGAGTAGATGGAGTGAGAGATGAAGAGTAGATGGAGTGAGAGATGAGGACATCGCCACCCTGCCCGCGGTAGACACGCCAGAATAGACGAGCGAAAAGCGTATGCAAGCATTATCAAGCAAGCATAAATGGAACAAGTCGAGCATATGACTGGGCACACGGGGCGTATGAACTGTGTAAATTTAGCACGAGCTCAGCAGACAGACAGACAAACGCAAATTAAAACAAAAACACACAAACAAAGCACAAAAAACGAATTTCAAATGTAGACTTATTGCTGTGGAACTGTATTAAAATACGCTCAAGCAAGGATAACAGGGACTGTGGCAGGGGCCAGAGAGAAAAAATACACAAAAACTGATAAAGTCCACTTGAGGCAAATCAGACTAGCAGCAACAGCAGCAGCAACAGCAGCAACAGCAGCAGCATCACAATAAAAAAGCCACAGCGTAAAATGCATACGCGTGCTGCGGCGAATCCTGAGCGGCCCAGGGAGGGGGTGCTGGCCGGGCCGTGCTGAGCAGCTAAGCTAAGCAAATCCTTTATTATTACAACAAATAAAAATGAGACCAACAACAAACAAACAAAACAAACAAACGATTCATAATAATGGTTGTACGAGCAGGAGAAAGCAAGCAGACCCTTGAAATGATATACTCGTGAGCCGAGGTGGAAATGATGCTGCTGTGGGTTTTGGATGCTGGAAAGTTTAGCAACGCAAAAACGCTGAGCGGGGCACTCCCCACCACTTCAGAATGCACACTCGAAAAATCATGCAAATGTGTAAGCAAGGAAAAAAGAAATAAATAAATAAAAATAGGAAAAGAGGAAAAAAAATGCGAAAAGCAGCAGCTAAAAACTTTCTAATTGTATGCATGGCTGTGGGTGAGTGTGTGAGTGCGTGCCTGCGTCTGTGCCTGTGTGCGCGTGCATATGTTGACGGTATCTGTGCGGCTGCAACACAACACAACCGTGAAGTGCTTTTCCCAATGTCAGCAAAGGGTTAAATACGTTTGCAAACACACTCGAATTATCTCTCTGCGACGCATTCCCCAGTCCGCCCTTCTGCCATGCGACGGCCTCCCAGCGAGCACCCCAATCAGGCGCTCAACGCCAGCCCAGCCAAGGCGAACCATATTGCATGCGACGATAACCGCCGTTTAAGCCGCAAACTCAAGTTTGCTCAAGTGCTCAAGGCTTCGGTCGCTGCAGCGTGTGGGCGCCCCCCCCACCCGCGGGCTGCATTGAATTTGCCGTAAGTGATCCGATCCTTTGCAACAACGTTTCCTGTGCATAATTTTCAATGTTGCTGTTCGCTCGTTGGTTCGGTCGGGCGGTCGCTCGCCTGCTTAGCTGCTTTCATGTTGGCTGCGCTTTGTTTCGCTTCACTTTTGTTTGCCTTCGAAAGCGAACGCTTTTTTAAAGTATATAATTTTGTAATTATCCTTTTTTGGTAGCGGCGGAGGTGCAGAGAGAGGCGGTGGCACTTTCACGATAATGCAAGGCTCATTAAGAGTGTGCGGCCTCGCTATGTGTGCGCATGTGTGCGTTGTGCGGAGGTGTGAGGGTGCTCAATTCATTTGTGGTTGGTTTAACCTTTTGTTAGTTTGTTGCTGTTGCGGAAGTTTACAACCTTTTTGCAAAAGTTGTGCGAACTTTTGCAAAAGTTTTGGCTTTGTGGTGAAATATGTAAAAGGACTAATAAAGTTGATATAATTTCTGCAATGATTACGAGTATATGGCCAGGAGTTGTGGTGCGGCGCAGCCTCCACGGTTGAAATATTAGAAACGCAGAGCGTCGAAGGAAGCAAACTTTCCAGCGATAAAGGTTTATAGTCGGCATTATGTAAAATGGAACTTATGCTCGCATGGTGTGTGACACGCAAATGATGCAACCTACAATTATGCACATTATATTCCAGAATGCCTAACTTGGTTGTGCAATGAAAGTGTTGAAAAGATTCCCACTTTCAAAGTGAACTGTTAATGAGGGGTCTTTCTATACCAAAGAAGGATTACAAATAGATTACTATCAACATGCTGTAATGTTCATGTCATTGTCTATCGCATAATGGTGGGTACACCCTTAAAATGGGCGACAATTGTTTGAGGCCGTTCTCATTGCTCCAAAAATACTGAACAGTTTTTCAAGAACTTTAACCTTTGATAGTAAGTAATCTGTAATAAGACACGAACGTTCTTCTCGTCTAACAGGCAATAATAATGGTGATAATTGTTTAAGACCTTTTTCATATTGGACAAACAACGAAACGTCATCCAGAGTTAAAGATAAGCAACAACTTTCAAGACAGTCGTTCAAGAATTTTGTAAAACCAATTAAAATAATGCGAATTAGATGTGAGTCACATTAAGGTTTAGGTAGGTAGGTTGGGCAGCCGCATCACCAATAAACCAGTGATGGCACTTACACCACCAGTTGGGTCCGTTGTGAGATTTAAGTAACTAACTGACAGTGATGGATATTCTGCAGGCGAGGGTAACATTGTATATAGGGAAAACGACGTTCAGTAAGGATTTTTGAAATACTTGATAGTTCTATTATATAGTAATAAACCATCGGGGATATCACGGTTCTTTAACCCTATCATTGTGTCCAAGATTGCCATTACACCTGCTTGAAATATCGTAGTCTGCATTTCGCGGCTTTGAGTATTCCTGACTCCGATTAGTTGGCATTAAATGCTTTCTTTAATTGTTCCGTCCAGCTTAGATCAAAGAGAAAGTTTCTTTATCATCTCCCAGTCTCCTCTGTAAAGTATTGGGCATGGCTAGGCTACCTCCTCCAGATTGAACCAACCGGATCCTTTTATAAAACATACAAGGTTCTTGACACCTGACTGGTGTAGTTTATCTATACTTGTTAGGAAGTGGGACCCTAGTAAACGCTCGCTATTTCTGGCAAAAGCTGGACATGTGCGAAAGAGCTCCAGGACTGTTTCCAGTTCCTCCTCGTTTCTGCAGCTGCGACAGAAATCATGCATATAAACTCCCATTCTTCATGCATGACTTCCTATTAGATAATGTCGGTGAAGGCTCCTATTAAAGTCCTAATTTGTATTCTATTGAGTCTAATGATATTCTTGGATAGACGCAGATTTAGCCTCGGCCATATTTGCCTGGCGATTTCGCAGGTAGTGGCACAGATCCACCTTTGATTGATAGAATTAATTGTAGCCTAAAAGCAGGCTATAAATTTGTATATGATTTGGGTGCATTTCCTGCTGTAGCAAATCTGTCAAAATCACAGGACGTTAAATAAACCTACTTTGAAGAATCACCACTCATCAGGAATATTTGCATCATACGCTTAGCTTGCTCTCTGTCTTGCATCAGGTGGCCCTTTGCTCACCCGCGGAACCATAAGAATTAATTATTATGTGGACCTGTCTTAGGATGTTTTTACATAGTAGACGACATCTTCAGAATTTCCTGCGGACCTGACTTAGGATGCTTTTACATAGTAGACGATATCCTCAGAATTCTCTGTATCTAACTTAGAAGTTTTTTACATAGTTACTATATCTTCAGAATTTCCTGCGGACCTGTCTTGGATGTTTTTACATAGTAGACGATACCTTCAGAATTTCATTATGGAGTAACCGATTTAAAAAAGGCAACTTTTTTATTACAGTGAAATCGTAGTTTTTTATATTAATCCGTCCATATTGAATTCTTCGTCCTTGCGAAAGGCACATTGACCGTCACCTCAACTGCAGAAATTTAATACAATTGAACTTAGCTTCAGTTGGTGATACTAACATCAGTTCGTATAATAAATCGTTAAATTGTATGCAATAAATCCTTACATTCTATGCAATAAATCCTTAATCACTTTGACAGTTCAATTAACTAAAAATGCATCCTAAATGCCATTTCAAACCTTTTACAAAGTGCCAATAATATACAGCGACCATTTAATTTATTTGTCCATTTATAATTGCTTATCCCGTAATGAAAGTTTGGAAGGATTTGGCATAATGAGTTTTAGAAACTAAGGTATTCGAGTTGGACTGAAGTGTTTCGTGGCTATCTCTGCGCTGTCCTTGCGCTAAGTTTCACCATCTTTAAGTAAGGGAATTTTTAGTCAGTGCTTGAGTGGCGCCATACCATGGTATCACAATGGGCCATTTTGTGTGCTCAAGTGTGCTTTTGGCAAACTAGGCGGCCACTCCTACCTACCTACCCACCTACCTACTTCATAGGTGGGATTCGATCTTTTGGCCCCACGACTCTCTGATTAAAATGATTATTATTATAATATGTACGAGTAATAATAATGTCTTTCGTCTTTTTTTAATGCCATTTCTTTCTCACTGTTTCTCTTTATAGTCGCCTTTTCCAACCCATTTATTTACGAGCATCTCCACTGATTTCGAGGCCATTTCAACACACTCCAAAGCCTCCATTCTATTAGTGCAAAAGAATTCTATAAGTTGTTTTTTATGACTTTTTGATTATGCCTTTTAACGAATAACTTTTCATTAAGGACTTTTCACTAATAACTTTTCATTAACGACTTTTCACTAATAACTTTTCATTACCTACTATTATTCTTATCATTTATTACTAATGATCTTTTAGTACTAATCAACGTTTATGCATGTTTAGTTATGAATGACGTAGCCTATTAGAATGCTTTCCTCTTGATACCTGCGGAGAGGCGCTAACTATCACCATCCCAAGTATGGGAACTTTTTTAGTCAGTGCTTGAACGGCGCCACACCGTGGTATCACAATGGGCCATTATCTGTGCTCAAGTGTGCTTTTGGCAAACTGGGCGGCCACTCCTACCTACCTACCTACCTATACCTGCGGAATTGCTTTTGCTTCTGTACTTATTTATGTTTTCTATCACTGCAATACTCTTCTCTATCACTGCAATACTTCATCCACAACTCAACTATTCTGGCGGTGCCCTTTTCTATACCCCCGCTCTTTTATATCTCGATTATATACGATTACGTTTTAGAATTTAGAGTATCCCTGTCATATGTGAGAACGTGGGAGCTGCGTTAAGACTCATTATAACCGCGCAGCGTGAGAGCAAAATCTTACATCAGTAAAGAAATCATAGAATTGGCGAGAAAGAGACAGCAACATTACGACATAACGATATGTTGCTCGTAGTAACTTCTCTTATATGCCCTCTTGATTCATTTTAGTTCCCGCTTGTGTATTAGAATTCATCATAATTAGCAGAAGCCACTTTCTGCCATCCATTTCATTTTATGTTGCTGTCCAATCCTTGGACTGTGAATTGTGAATGGAGTATGCCCACAAGTGTGCCATGAACCCGTATGGAGTTGTTGTCCCTGTTATGCTCGTACTGCTTCACAAGCACTTCTTTGCATGCATGTGTGTTATTTTGCTTCTAGTGGTCATAATTGCAGGAGGTGAGAACTTCAAAAAGTTCCCTTAAGAAGATGGAAGGATGAGTTTTCATTTAATCGTCGGTTGGGATTGTTGTATAAATCTCGTTCGTTGGACTACAACCTTTTTGGCCCTGTTGATTATTTTGCTTTTTTTGACTTGGGTTATGTTGGTCTTCTTGTTTCCATGTTCCTCGACCTTTCTTATAAGAATAGTCTTTTCAGTAGCATCCTTATTTGTATTCCTTGCCACGTGCAACTTTTAATGCAGTGTTATGAAAACCATTTAACTTGCCCAAATTAATTAAAATCCAACACACAGAAATCATATTCATATAAAGGGATTTCAGAAGCAAACCTCATAAATACCCAACTTGTACACGCAGGCAGCACAGTCAGTGGTGGGGGGCAAACACGTTCGTTCGTCGACATCTACTTACATGACCAAACAGTCCCACTTTTAATTATATGCTCAGCCATATACGCACATCCCTGGAGAGTGGAGTGGGAAGTGTGGAGTGCACACAAGAATAATGCCAAGGAATAATCTTATCTCCCCACTGAATTACTGTGCCTTTTTTTCTCCATTAACTGCCTCTGCTTGCCACATGGCACTGCTGCAATTAAATACATTTTTACCCTTTTCGTTGGACATTATACACAAAATGAATAAATGAATGAAAGGAGAAAGAATTTGAAGAAAATAAAAAGCTTATTAACAGCAAACAAGGCGGACGGAGCGACCGACTGACAAGCAGGAAGACAGTCAGGCAGTCAGGCAGAGAGACGGACGCAGCGGTGGACGGACACACAGGCGAAAGGAAGCTTGAATAGGCAGCCAACCAGACGCAAACCTAGACAGCAGACAGCAAGCGTACGAATGGACAGACGCACCAGCCTCACCAGCCTCACCCGCCTCACCAGTCTCACCCCTCAGCCACAAACATAGCAACGATCCCAGTCCCACTGCCTGCCAGTCTTACCCCCAGCATCAGTAGCCGCACCAGCTACAAAATGATTCCTTATTACAAAGCATTTTGAATCACTTGCAGCAGGTCCTGCGCGTACGTATTTGAATGCCAGAGTGCTCTCGTTCAAATTTTGAGCTATTATGTAACGTAAGCTGCAGGTGCCAAAGTGGCTTTTCATATTTAACGATGATTTTCTTCTGCAACTTTCAAATGCTATTAGAGTAGCTTACGCGTAAGTCTCTCTAATGGCATAATGCCGTTGTTCCTTGTCCTTGTGCCTCTGCGCGCTTTCTTCTCGCTCTGCTCTGCTTTTATTTTACGCTTTTATTTCATTTTATTTCATTTTTTTCATTTCTTTTTTACTTGGTTTTGTTTTTGTTTGTTGGCTTTTTCAGGATTTATGCGCTCATGTTTATAGCAGTGGAAGGAAGTCAGTGCTGTAATTGAATTATGAGATTTACACATTTTCTAAGAAATTGTAATTTTGAATGGGCGCGCCTCACACTCGGGGGGGACTCTCATTTGCAACAATGGCCAAGTGCCTTAGCAGGGGAGCATTTTGATGATAGCCAACCACACTCACCCCCCCAGAATTCCGCCATCCTTTGTTTTTACTCTTAACTAGGTTTGGGCAGATGAGGCGGAAGAGCAGTGATCGAAGCGTACGTCTCTGTCAACTAACAATTTAACCGAGGTCAAGCGATGAACCCATTGTAAAAACTTCGTGAATGAACTTGAGTCTTGTGATGAAATTTAACCATAGTCAACAGAATGTCTGCACGGGAGACTGGGTGCCACGCTTAAATGGTCCTTAAGCGGTGCTTCATTGTGGGTGGTAATGTTTGTCTTATCATGCATACTCGGATTTAAACATTCCGGGGGAATATATCTCCAGTTATTTGGCTGCTGTAAAGTTTCCCTGCTTCAATTCCCAGCATCGAAGCAGATGTTAATCTTCGCCACTCTCGCGAACTCTTATTCTGCCTAAAATTGGGTTTATCCTTGCAGGCTAAAAGGAGATCCCAAGAATGCTACTTCATAAACTTGCTCCGATGTCACTTTGAGTAAAGAATCGACTACTGGAATTAGGAATTTCTACAATCTCTTACTTACTTACGGCGTGAGACGTCTCTCAGTTGTACTACATTACAAGTTCAATAGTGTTCTTGACCATGCCCATCTGAAAGTGTAAATATGTAGTGTGGTGTGCCAGGTAAACTGTCATCCTCCAATGGTTGAATCTCAAGGGATTTCTCATAAAAAGGAATCTAATCAATTTCTTTCGTACAAATGTGGAGAACAAGCTCGTTCTCATCTTCCTGAAGTTACGAAGATGAGTAAGAATTTGTTGTCCTCCAAAGCCTCGCAATAGAGAGTCCTGTTTTTTACCTGATTTCCGAGTAGACTGCCTCCGTCATTCATATTTGTGTTTTTCTTATGAATTGCTAACAGTCCTTTAGATTGAGTGCCTTGCAGTTTAAGGCAGCTCACTCTCTTCGATTTAAGGCAGTTCACTCTCTTCGATTTACAAGCTGTCTTCTAATTATATTTGATTAGGGTTTTTGATAGGATTTGAGAGTAATATACTTACAGGTTGCCTCTACCATTCTCTTCAGGTAGAGCCTATCTCTAGAAAACCTTCGGAGTTGTTTATCTGATATTGTTATAGAAGTGCCTGTTATGCTCACTTCAACTCCCTTATACTACGTACCATATAAACTTTAAGTCTTTCTGACAAATCGTTCAGAGATGTTCAGCCTTCGACGTTCGCATTGAAGATAGAAAAGAGGGTACGAAGAAATTAGAAGAACAAATTGGGGATTAGCACAGATATACTACGGTCTGTCATGGCCTCGGTCTAAAGTAGAATAGAGTGAATGAGCAACCTTATCATCATTTTATAGTGTACATCCCTTTCTTATCTGTCTGTCTAGCGTCACATCGGTCAGTCTAGCTTAAACACATCAGCACATTAGTCTCTGGAAAAGTAAGGAACTTGTTCCCAGACTCAACGGTGTGGATCGTCTTTTAACAATGGACCGTTGGTAGAATGTTTTCGTTGGGACGATATGAGTATATTCATTAAGGACACTAGAATTCCTTTAAGTACCGCTTCACCAATAATGCCTACGAACCTAATGTCGCTCTATCGATGGCCAGACTGTCTCGAATGACATTGTATGCTGGAACTGGGTTGTCGAGACTCTCATCGCTCCAGTAATACATACTTCATTGGTCCTTTGATAACACAGTTTTTGAACTTTTCATATTTACTGTTACATATCAGATTTCGTAGGATTCATTTGTATTCCCTTCTATTTCGCTCCTCCGCTAAGTACCGAGGTTTCCCTGCACCTGTATTAAGATAGTAATACGCAATTTTAATAAAAATAGTGTCACGTAATTTACTGCTTCCTTTGAGAGTGGGCAATTATTGTCTAACACACGCACAAAAGTTGTGGCTCCTGATACCGAAAGAGGCAGTTAATCCTGTCTATTACAATTGCACTTGTCGCGGTGCATCGTGCCTGCAATGCGTTGCCTCAGCTAAGCTATAACAATGTAATGGACATTGTATCCTTTTAATAACATATGTCAAGCGAAATTTCATAAACCTAATCACTAATCTGGCTAATTTTAAGATTACTCTAAAATGTACAGACCACATGATTAGTAACAGCGCCCGGCCGCAGAGCACTTTGTGCGAAATTCGCCCAACAATGTGGCAAAACAATCACGTACGCCTGGAAATATGTCGCTGTCGCTGTACTGACACATGTGTCGCCAGGAAGCAGACACAAGGTTAACGCAACATGACAGGATATGCTGGCAGGAAAAACATTACATAATCACTGAAATAAAAGAGGGAGCCCAGCCCAGCCCAGCCCAGACCAGACCAGACCAGGCCAGGCCAGGCGAGGGTAGCCCAGCCCAGCCCAGCCCAACCAACTTACGAGGCTTACGAGGGCAGCAAATAATGATTATTACATTTTGCTGTTTCGGTTCTGTACTCGCAGTAGTTGTGGTGGCACTGTAGAATTATCCGCCACACCGCCAGGCGCAGACGCCCAACTACTCGTACATCTACACAAGCAGCACAGTGCGTGACCGTGGAATTTGCCACCCACACCGTCGCTTACTGGCACATTAATAGGCACATAATGACAACAACGTTGACAGTGTCATGTGTTTAACGTGTTTGGGATATTTATTTACGTCATTATTGGTTCCTTGCTGGCTGTGTACGCGGCAGGACATGAGGTGATTATATTACCCAAGTGTATAATTTTGCAAGAACCAGGATTATGACGTGCGTGGTTAGGATATGACTATTTTTCCTACATCCAACAAGGGACTATAGCGATGTGTGTGTGTGTGTGTGTGTGTGTGTATGCGTCTCGTTACTTAGCCCGGAATTTATGGCGGTAGATAGTGAATACAATAGAGAAAGAACTACAATGGAGAAAAATGTTACACCGAATACAGTAGTGAGTGGAAGGCGACAGTCGTGACAAATGTGGCAACATCCGCAGGAGTCGTGTGAAATGAAAGTTTTGAGTTATGAGAGATTCGGCCTATTTTGAGGGTAACAAATTACCATCAAAGAGACGCGGCAATCTTTCATATCGGGTTGTAGAATGTCTCGCGAGGGCTCACTAGGACACCTGTGACATTTCTTTTATATTTTGAACTCATATTTAGGGGCATTGTTGTGGACTGCATAATCTTCTTAAGAACAGCTCTTTCGCATTTGATTGTAGAGTGTTTGCAGACTTATAGTTAGTTTAAGGATCAAGGACGGACAATTATCAAGGTCTTTCGCTTCATAAAGTGAGGCTGGATTCCAGTGACATCGTTTTCTACTGGTAGAAGGGAATATGAATGTATGTATACACATCAGGGACTTAGTTATAGAATTGCCTAAACAGTATAATTTTGAAATAATCGTAAGTTTGTTTGATGTTGAGAGGAGATTCCATTATCTAAGAAGTAGAATATCGAAAGGCCTATCTGGGACTTAGTTGTAGACCTGTCTAGACTGTATCATTTTAAAATCTTCATAAGTTTCCTTGTTTTTGATGGTATCCTCTTTTAAGATCTCAAATATGGAGAGAGTCACCAACTGAAATACTCGTATTTATCTTGGGTTCCCGTATTATGATTCCTACTGGTATCCTGCTTTTCACCACTCCGGTGTATATTTCCAGTATTAATCGTGCTACTTCTCTAAACAGTTGGTTTCATTATTTGCTTCCTTCCATGTTACTAACTCTGAGTCTCCAGAACAGAGTTTACTCAATGTCTGGAGAAGCACTTCAGTTTTTCGGGCCGTGGTTGATTAGCTGGTTACCATCTTCTGATCTCGATAGAGCCGTTTGCTTACCAGGAAGAATGGCAGTGGGTGTCTGGAGAAGCACTTCAGTTTTTCTGGCCGTGGTTGATTAGCTGGTTACCATCTTCTGATCTCGATAGAGCAGTTTGATTACCAGGAAGAATGGCAGTGTGTGTCTAGAGAAGCACTTCAGTTTTTCTGGCCGTGGTTGATTAGCTGGTTACCATCTTCTGATTTCGATAGAGCCGTTTGCTTACCAGGAAGAATGGCAGTGGGTGCTGTCAATTGTGGTATACCTCCAGGGAAGGTTTCCACAAGCTGGAGTCGTAGATATACTCTGAGCAGTTGAAGTAATTACTTGCTTATCGATTTTTAGTGTTTGTGTGGCAAGGAGAAAGGGGAATTATATGATGACCACAATGTTTACACTGGTCTTGGTCGGAGTTAAATAATCACAGAGCAGATGAGTGACTATTTTGCCCTCGTCAGGCATACCTAAAATCGCTGCGTCTCTTTCTTAACCGCAGTGAGAATATCTAACAATTTGTTTTATCGTTCTTCCAAGTGCACAACTGTTTAGTTCTGGGGTGGTAAGTGCCCTGCAGCATCCTGGAGTTGGCACATGCTGTTACGCGTTTCCACATTTAACTTTAGATGACTTCATATTTCTCAATTGCTTGTATCTTACGAGTAAGTGTGTAAAATAAATCCCAATTGGCAAATTGACTCTTGCACTCTGTGTGTGAGATGGCAGCAATCCACGTTATCTTCCTCCGCAATTTTCTTTCACGCATTCTGCTCATTCGCAATGGCACTTTATTGGTCCCTTGAGGGTGCCACTGTAACCTAATCAAACCAATGGTTTAAAAATTGACTTCAATTACCACACTTACCCTTATCTCCTTACAATTGCGTGTTCCTTGCAAGACATGCCATGAAGCCTAATCTTCGGGCGAGTGTATTATCGCATACTACAAAATTGTTGTCATTTACATTTCGCCGGCATGCGAACCTACTCTTTTACAGCAATTCCGTGCCGCTATTAACACTCAACAACTTAACTAATATTAGCCAATTTAAGTTGTCCTGTCGCTCGTCCCCGTGAATGAGTCCCCAGGATGCCGTTCGGCTGGCCAGCAGACAATGACGTGATACGAGTATGGGTATAGAAGTTCTAATATCAACGATCGTCGGCGAGGCTATTCACGGCAAATATAACTATTATGCGACATTTTATTGCACGTGCACGCACAAAAGAATTTCGGCAGCTGGAGCGAAGGGGCGTCCTTTGTGTGCGTGCAAAAAATCCAACTTCTTCCAGGCTATTGTTAACCTCTGCTGGCTGCTGCGTTGCTCGGCAGTCCCTGCGCTAGAGTGGCACACAGCACACATGCCAATAAAATCTTTTATTTCATTAGCTTTGTAGTAAAATATCTTTCGTTTATTCGTTCTCCCTCCTTGGGGTGGTGCTGCGAATGCCATGTTCGGCGGTCATGTGAGCTGTGCCTGCTTCTGTTGCGGTCGTGCGCCTTGCGGTGGCCGAAAAACGCAGCATGAGACGATTACAATTGGCATTAACATTTAAGCGTTTTATTGTAGTTCGCTATTGTTATCAGCGGCATTTGAAGTGGAGAAAGGTGAGCAGGAGCCGTGCTGCCTGCAGAAGCGGTAATTCTGTATCGATTTCGCTGTGCTTGCCACAACCTTAAGTGCCATCAATTTTTGTGGCAATAGTGGGAGCAATAATGATACCTTTGCAATTTGCTCCGCTCCCTCTTCAAGTACTTTTATTATACCTCGCAAAATACTCGCAGCTGCTTGAGAAAAGCCGCAACAGATATTGCCCCCGAATCTGGGTCTGTTGACGGGGAACACAACAGAACTCGAGGCAATTCACTGAAATACAGAACGATGAAAGCGGATCCCCAGGGGAGTCGCTGGTGTTTCTATAGAACACTTAAAATTGGTGTTTGGATGTTCCCTGTCGCTCTTTATTTATAATGCTTGGCGAATACGTTATCGTTAATTTTCTGTTGTAGAGTTTGAATTGACAACAGCCACTTTTGAGGGAAATTAATTCATTCCTGGATTCAGTAGAAAAATTCCAGGAAACACAAAAAACTGGGTTGCTCAGAATGAAGAGTCGGCAGGCAACAGGACTTGTGCGGTGCGTTTTCATGTTACAAGGACACAGACGGCACAAAGCCTCGATAGACCACTTATTCCTAGAATATATCCAGAAACAACTGATGTGAACAGGATGGTAAAGGCTCCGAAATACCCGTAGACCCCACTTGATTATTGGTTAGATTCAGTTTCATCCAAAATACAACTTCGCATAGTTTCGATGGCCCACTAAACTCGATGGTGGCGAAACCTTTGTTGGATGTCATTCTCCCTTTGGAGACAAGAGACTTTGGTGGTTTTAAGGGCGATATATCAAAATGGGTGTACTAGTATTTCTTCATGTAGTGGCTCAATCTTCTACTTGGGTTTATTTTCAGTGACCATAGTTGTAACTAAAAATTAGTTGGGGATATCAATGCCTCCAATGATATTAAATTGTGTTCTTTACGGAATCTCGTATACTTCCAAAATCTGTAAAATGGCACTCCTCATACAAAACTCCAATTGGACTTGCTTTGAAAAGCTGGCCAAGAAAGGTAACAGGAAGAAATTTTCAATAATCGTCTTTTGCGTATTTTGTAGTCTGATACTCTACCTTGCCATAGCCAGGTTCACCCGAGTGTTGTTTAAAGATCTAAAGAAAGTTTAAATCGCTTCGAAGAGCGAATTGTCTGTCGTTGATTAGTGAATGGAGCTTGGAATAAGTTTGGTAGCATATCATATCGTAGTCACTATCAAGGGTAGGCTAGGTAGTTTTCTTCTAGCATTGTTATCCATCCACAGAGTTCGGAATTATCATCGTTTGATGATATGGTAGCCTTGTCTGTAGTTTGATCGGCTTCGATTGAATATTCAACAATAAATGGAACAGATCATTGTAGGGCGTGGCCTGCCTTATACACATACTTGATGCCCCTCTAAGAGTCTCGTAATTTTTGCTATGTTGGACTGTGTTATTCAGAGAATTATCTGCCATGTTCATCAGTAAATATTTATAACATATTCCCAACAACAACAAAATTACGTTAGGGATGCTTCTTTCCTTGTTAGATTCACACTCCATCTTATCCATTGTTAACACATCAAATTATTACTCGTGCCTTAGAGAAATTTCTCCACTGAACATGAGTATTTGGATTAGAAGACACTGGAGATGAAGAGTGTGTTCCATTAATTTGATAAATTGTCCTTCAGTTCTCTTTATATTAAGACTACATGATAGCTTCACTGGAAATTGCCGGAATATTTTCAGAACTTTTGCTTAAACCGATCATATTTGATGCTCAAATATTCTATAAACAAACCCTGTTAAGGCAGAGTTCGAAAAGCTGTGTGGATGAGGAGGAGGAGACTTTGGAACATCTCTTCTTTAGGCAAATACGCTTTAAACTCTCTTGCAGAAGTATCCGGCGCGACGGTGAAACAAATCATGGGCTTTATTAGGACAAAATAGTTTGACGAGTAAAGTAGAGGTGCAGTGTTACGCGGTGGTATCGTGGTATGGTGAGTTGATTTGTAGACCGGCTACCACGATAACCTAAGCTAATCCTAACCTAAGCCACAATTCAGTCCGATGCAGTTGACAGTAATGAACATATTTGAATATCCTGAATATAGATCTTAGTCCACTTTTTCAGTTTTATATTTATCCGACAAAGTTGAACGTAATGAACATATTTGAATATCCTGAGTATAGTTCTTTAGGCTAATCTTGTCATTTTGAGTGCCAAGGCAAGTTACTTAGTCCACTTTTTCAGTTTTATATTTCTAACTATGATTTCGTGTCTTTAGATATGAATAGTCTCATATTCTTCCTGCAACTATTCTTAACTAACCACCGTTTTTCTAGCCTCATATTCTTCCTGCAACTATTCTTAACTAACCACCGTTTTTCTGGCTTCATATTCTTCCTGCAACTATTCTTAACTAACCCCCGTTTTTCTAGCCTCATATAACTATTCTTAAGTAACCACCGTTTTTCTAGCCCTGTTCTGGGCCATTAAAAATGTGCTGCACACATACTCATGACTGTACCTCACCTTTATATAAGCTTATTATGCAAAGTGTAAAACTGAGTTAAATATACTCATAACATCAGATAGGTCCAAATATGAATGTACTCGTAATGATTAAATAATTTCAACTCTGATTGTAGCTCCACAATTTTGCTGCCCCCACGAGTATCCTTATTTTCTAGAGTCATTATCCTTTGTTTATTGTGTCATTGAGGCCAGCAATCAAGGAGCGTAAATAGCATAAATTCGTTTAGATCTGATCAACCGTTAATGCAGCACAGGTGCGAGTAATGAGGGCCTCAACACAGATGACTGTTATTTCGGTGCAGTTTTCTGGGTCAGGTTAATCAGTCACTGTGTTTGTCAGCAAATAAACGAACTGGTTGACACTGTAATTGAACAATAAACAAAAATTGTGGGGGACTGGCACACTCAGTTCTATCAAGGATTATATCCAGGTTTGTATCTCTTTCATGCGTCAACCGCAGTCTTTATAAATGCATGCCCCACAATCGTATAATGATATAATGTGAATGTGTGCGAGTATTTTGACCTAATTGGGCGTTTGGAACTCGTATCATGTATGAGTGTGTCGAATGTGGCGAGTGATTTAGATGCGTATCTCCAAGTTAACCGTTCATATTAATAACTAAACATGGTATTAAATTAGCCTCTGACCAATTTCCTTTGTTTACTTGCAGGTAATGATGGCATATTTTTCTGTACGAAAAGCGCAGTTCTCCGGCAGTTGCGTGGAGCGGAGGCCTGCGGCCCCCTGCTGGCGTACTCGTGCACTGACAATGAGCGCGGTGCTCGTATGCAGCAGTCACGCAATGGCGGCAAAACTTTATTAAGTCTTAAACTGTTCCGAGCGCATAAAACACGTAACGCAACAACAACTGCCGCGCGGCTTTTTGGGAGCACAAAAGCTGCAATTGAATTTAATTGAGTGCAAAAACTGAGCAAACGACTCAGTGACTTCTGTGAATTTTAATTTCCTTTTTTCGTCTTTCAGTGTTGCAATGTTGCAGTGTGTCAGTGTGTGAGTGTGTGTGTGTGTGTGTGTGAGTGTGTTGGTGTGATTTTATGTGCTTTATGCCTATTTTCCATTTTCCATAGCGAGGCATTAAGCGCAACAAATTGATTTCTTGTGAAAAATGGCACATGCAACACTACTCCACACCACTCCACTCCACACCACTCCACGCCGCATACAGTCACAACACTCTCGAAAGCGGCAGCATGCAGCGAATGCAATTGGCATGCAACACAGTCGCTGAAACGTAACGCCGCGCTGGGCTTTGCTGTGTCGTGTTGCTGTCGTTGCTGTCGTTGCTGTTGTTGTTGTTGTTGTTGTTGTTGGAGGGAACTTTTAGTGGCAACTGCAACTGTCGGTGTTTATGCAAATGGGAATTGGTATTTGAAATAATAATTTTGTCTGCATTAAAGCGATAAGCGAGCGGCCTAACGCCGCGCGCTGTTACCACTGCCACTGTTACCGCCGCCGCTAGCCGAGTCAGTGTCAGTGGCTGTGTGCAGGTGTTGCCAATTCAATGACATCGCCACAGTGCTGCACCACCGCACTGAGCTGCTCTGCGCGACACTGCTCACTGCTCACTGCTCCTCACTGCTCACTGCTCACAGCACAGTGCACCGTAGCCAAGCGGCTCAGATAAATCACGTATTTACACACCGTCGTTACAGTTTAGCAGTTTCGAAACGTTGGCATGTCGACATTATCGCAGATACGTACCGAATTTGCTGCAACAGTAATTGTTGCACCAATGCGTGATGTTGCGGCAGTACTCGTAGTGCCGACAACAACAATGCCAGCGTCACAATTGATCATTTGACGATACACTCGCCTGGCGTAGCGAGGGTTGTGGGTGGCGTCGATTAATATTCGAGTATATCAAGTTCCCGAGGGCTTTGCCGTTCATCCTGCTGTCAGTTTATCTTTGCTTGTTCCTCACATCGTTTTCAGTTTTCCGCTTTGAGTATTCTGAAAATGTGCTCATCCGTTTTTTATTAAATTTATCTTTCAATTACTATCGTCATCATCATCATCATCATCGGCATGATGGGTTGAGGCTTCTCCTCAATCATGCACTTCCAACTAGTACGGTTCCTTCATTTCGGTTTGAGTTGATTTCATAATTTAACAATTGCTTCGATTTCTCCCTACGGGGTTCGTTTTTGACAGGTCTTTATTTTTGACTTTGGGTTCCATTCGACTACTTGTTGGCTGAGGGCAGTGGGGTTTCTCCGGAAGAAATATCCACTGTCCTTTAATTTTTAAGTATCCCCACACAGAAGTTACAATCCAGGGTTAATGGCACTATAAAAATGTGACAAATTCAGAGTAGTGGCAGATTTGCTCCTACACACTCGAAAGTAATTCTATGTGAAGCTTTGGAATCATGCAAAGCAGGCTGCTAGCAACAACACAATCGAGAGATCATTGTAATCATCAGTTTTGCTTGCAAAATGTGATGACGATCTCTCGAATTCGCGCAACCCTATTTCATCATTGATGAGGGATTTTTCTTTGAGAAATGTGAGATATTTCCTGGGATTGTCGAAATCAGGCTTACAAACTGAAGATCCTGAATGCGAATGGTGCTCTCAATTCAGGTTAATACGATGTAACGACACGGGGTCTTTTCGATTCTAGGGCTGAGGTATACTCAGCGGCTTACCAGGGCTCGTTACTAAGATATCTCTTTTGAATACAAATGTCTGCCCGATCGAACATTTGCCCGATGATTGTTCAATTTGTTTCTTTATCCAGATCGATGTTTAGAGTTTAGATTTATTATTTCAGGGAGTACTAGCACCACGGCCCATAAGGACCTATTGTAGTAACCCCTATGTTTCACTCTAACCTTATCATTTTTATGAATTGGAGAAATTTGAAAGGTTGAAGTTTCCAAATTGTGGGAGGGTGTGTGAAGAATTTTTGACTGGCGAAGGCTAATAACGCGGCAATGATCAGAAATGGTTGTACGCCAATTATTATGATGATGCTGTGAAGAATTTGAATCTCTTACTTTTGATCGTTGGACACTCACATAAGATGTGTTCTGATGTTTCAGAGTTGTGTCCACAGAATCTGCAGTCAGAAATGCCCGACAGGCCTATCTTATTAAGCTGATACCTCAGGCAGCAGTGTCGTGTCAAATACCCTAGAAGAGTCCTAAGACCTTCGCGGTTAGTATACTTTTGGAGATACTTTTGTTTGGGGCAAGATATATCTTTGTCTGTCTTTGGCCAGAAGCATGCTGCCTTTGAATAGCTATCCGAGTTTCTTCCCATTTCCTAAGTAAGCCTGCAGAGTGGCACGGCCATGCTGCAGAACGGTTCAGGGCCAATGAGTTGGCGGTGCGCCCGACTTTTCGCGAGGCAGTCTGCCCTTTCATTCCTAGCGTGTACTTGAAATCCAGGCCCCCAACAAAGTGTGACATTGTTGTGTTTCTCTAGTTCATTCAGGTTCTTATGACATTCTTCAACCATTTGGGGCGTATAGTAGTACGATCCCAGTGCCTTAAGGGCAGCCTAGTTATCTGACATAATGTATATAAGCTTGTCGTTTAGTCTTCCACGAAGACATTCTCGGATACACGCTTCGATGGCAAAAACTTCCGGTTGACATATTGTGTGAGTCTTACCCATAGGAGCGCTGTTTGGAACAATTGTCCCATTATGCTTTCTTCTATACTTTTGTTTGGGGCAAGATATATCTTTGTGTCTTTGGCCAGAAGCATGCTGCCTTTGAATAGCTATCCGAGTTTCTTCCCATTTCCTAAGTAAGCCTGCAGAGTGGCACGGCCATGCTGCAGAACGGTTCAGGGCCAATGAGTTGGCGGTGCGCCCGACTTTTCGCGAGGCAGTCTGCCCTTTCATTCCTAGCGTGTACTTGAAATCCAGGCCCCCAACAAAGTGTGACATTGTTGTGTTTCTCTAGTTCATTCAGGTTCTTATGACATTCTTCAACCATTTGGGGCGTATAGTAGTACGATCCCAGTGCCTTAAGGGCAGCCTAGTTATCTGACATAATGTATATAAGCTTGTCGTTTAGTCTTCCACGAAGACATTCTCGGATACACGCTTCGATGGCAAAAACTTCCGGTTGACATATTGTGTGAGTCTTACCCATAGGAGCGCTGTTTGGAACAATTGTCCCATTATGCTTTCTTCTATACTACCGTCTTCCAATTTAGACCCTTCAGTGTACCATACCTGGTCTAATTTTTGATTGGATTTATCGCATGGTATAGTTTTGCTTCCTTGGGATTACTAATGAAGCATATTTCATATCCATATCTTTCATATTAAAATGTGTCGCATGTTACATATTTCCTGTAGGGCTGATGACTTAGCCAGACGGGGTACCAACCTTCCTTTAGGCACGGACAGATGTGAGATTGGAATACCAATTGCCACCTGTAAACTGATGCTGAAGGATAGGGTCGTGCGTGAGACCAATGGGTCTTGGGCACAAGAGGGCACTTGGTAAACGACAAGGCTAATGTGGCCGGAACTTAATAGTAGGAAAACTAGAGACTTGCTTGCCCTGCCGAGAGAGAATATCTCTAAGGTCGTGGCATGTATAACTGGTCACTGGCTTTTCGGCAGACATGCTCTCAGGCTGGGAGTATTCTCTCATGAATACTGCAGAAGCTGTGGGGATGAGGAGGAGGAGGAGACTGTGGAACATCTCTTCTGTAGTTGCCCCGCTCTGGCCAGAAGCAGAGCGGGCTCTTTAGACAAATACGCTTTTAGCTCTCTTACAGAGGTGTCTAGCGCGAGGATCAAACAAATCCAGCGCTTTATTAGGGCTTCAAAATGGTTCGACGAGTGAATCGGAGGTGCGTTGTGGCGCGGTGGTATCACAATGGACCCATGGTGGTCTGAGTGAGCTGGTCCCTGAACTGGCTGCCACATTAACCTAACCTAACCTAACCTACATATTTCCTTAATACAAAATTATGTCATGCGATATTTACTTTCATTTTAATTTGGTTGCAGTTTCAGCGACCACAATTTCCGCACATTTCTTCCATTAAAGAGGGTAACTAAGATTTTTACCCTGTTTCTTTTTTTTGGTTGGTCCACATCACTTCTTGTTTTTTGAGAAATATCGCATGATACAATTTTCTCATTGATTTTGCCCATGTTTTAGTTTTCTTACTGACAAATATTCCATGCCTTAATTTTGTAAGTGGATGTTATATTATTGTGAAACAGTCCTATCCATGATTACAATTTGTCGCATGCTACAGTTCCATTATCCTGAAATATTTGTATCCATAATGGTGTTATTTTTAGTTTGTCGCATGATACAATTTGCTTAATGAAATTTAGCTCATGGTATAATTACATCTTTCTTCGCACTGTGTTCTTAGTGGCCACCCACAACTTTTAACCACAATTTCCGTCCTCCATTAAAAATTGCAAGTCAGATTATTGGCCTGTCTATTTGCATTGTACGAGAAGTCGGTCCACCCTGCGGCACTTTTCTAAACATGCCACTGCGCACTTTTATTGCCATTCTCTCAGAGTGTACGTACGTACATATTGCTAGCCACTGTTTCTATATCCGGCTTTAATATGCTTCCGTTTCCCTTTTTCTACCGTACTCGCATACCCTGACTACCCACCTACTGAGCATGTTTGTTGGCTAAACTTTCATTTAAACTTTTCCTCCGACATTTTCTATTGCCATTGTTATTGCTGGCGTTCCCCTGCAGCCGCCCGGCCATTGTTATGTGTTGCTGTTTGTTACAGCGACTGCACAGAAGTGCGAATTAAATTACAGCTATTTTTGCAACAAAAGTGAAACCGGAATTCAATAGTTGCAGGAGTAACTTTTCCCCACTCAACTGCACTTTTGAAAGTTTCCTACACAGCCACCCTCCACACGCACACCCACAGCCACAGCCACAGCCACAGCCGCAGTCACACCAACACTCACACAAAGACACAACGCCAGTTGATAATAATTTCCTGCAAAAGTTGCAATGGAAATGAACACTTTCGAATGTGTTTGCTCCAACTACTGGCGATGGTGCTGCTGGTGCTGCTGTTGCTGCTGCCACTGTCGTTGATGGCTTTTGTGTACGTGTTGCAGTAAAGTTTTCGTTTTGGCTTGCTTAAAATACGTAATTGAAGAAAATTGAGTTTTATCTGTGCAAAGTAAGTGAAATTACTGTGAGCCCGCACGTATCTTCGTAGACAGTTTGCCAAAGGGTGCGATTTTAATTGAATTTAAAGAAAATTACTCGAAATGTCGCATGGGAGAAATAATTCAATCAATCACATCAATCGATTATGCTCGCCATTGCCGCTCTGTTGGGCGCATGTGCTCGCAGCCCAGTAAAGACGAAAATTGCATTTTCCCATAAAATTCTTGCAAATGGCAAAACTTTTTGTTGTTCATCTTTCATTGCCAATTAACCACTTAAAGTGGGTCTGTCATAAGTGATTGCAATCAATTCATCGTCAATCAGGCCTCAAAACGCTTAAAGCCAATTCTCAATTTCGTTTCGGCTTCAGCGTCGGCGTCGGCTTCGGCTTATGAGATTAATGCAAATTGCTAAAAACTTCACAACAACAAGAAATCATAAACCAAATGCAACACACTCGCATAAACAAATCACTTTGCAACAACTTTTAAATTACTTGAGCATGCCGCATGCCAACGACATTCACTTTGCTCCACATTCGCCGTTGCAGTGCGGCAGTGCGGCAGTGCGGCAGCTCTGCAGCCACATAGCAACAGTTGTCGGCGCTGTTTGGCTTTTGCATTTGTAATGCCGCACGAGTACGAGTATCTGTGAGACACTTACCCGCACTCCACAGCCAGCATCTCCAGCTGCACAAAGTAGTTTACCATTGTGTGCAATTGCAATCTCTTTGCTGGCTGTTGCTGTTTGTTGTTGCCGTTGCCGTTGCCGTTGCCGTTGCCGCTGCCATTGCCGTTGTTGTCTTGATGCATGAAATTCAATTAACAATTTTGAAAAAGTCATAACTTGCCACAACTAACTGGCAACAATGGTGCTTGGGTTGCCAGGCGCAAGCGTTGCGATTGTCAGAGCCAAACAAACTCCGACAGCAACGGCAGCAAATCCCAATTTACGTCTGCATTTACATTTGTTACGGTTGCGCTTAAGTCGATTTTAATTTCGCATTTGACGTTTCGATGGTTCAGGGAGCCTTTTTTCCTTTTTGCTTTCTTGCTTTTCCCCGCCACTCACTCGTCTCTTGCCGTCCCTCGTTGACGTTAATTGCGAGCACTGGCGAACTTTTGTGTCTGCGATTAGAAAGTATCCGGCCTTATTTGTGCATGACATCAACTCGCATTGCTCTGTGAGCTGCTCGGCCTGCCAGTGCAGTTGCGAATAGAAAGTTTTTCGAGTGCATTTGGCCATAAACCAACCATTTGCATGGGTCTCGGAGTTGAAATACCGCTGATGATTGTTTTCTTTTGTGCGGCATAATTAATTTGCAGGGGCATTCGGTAAGCATTGAACGCAACAAAATACTCGTACATCTTAGCAACTTCACAATTTCGCTCAAGCGTAAGTAGACCAGTGCCTAATTGCACTGCAAACCCACCTGAATGATTTCGTCGGGTCGAAAGCTGAGAGTCGGCATCCATAGTGTAGTGGAAAGCAAGCTAAACTATCAGTCGCGGGTTCTGATTCTTTATATTTCTTCGTTGAAAGGTGTCATTTGCTACACTCATTGTCGGCGCTGTCCTTGCGCTGACTATCACCATCCCAAGTATGGGAACTTTTTAGTCAGTGCTTGAACGGCGCCACACCGTGGTATCACAATGGGCAATTATGTGTGCTCAAGTGTGCTTTTGGCAAACTGGGCGGCCACTTCTACCTAACCTAACCTATACTCATTGTCTTAGACCCCTGCTCTCATGTTAGATAGAAGTGGGGTAGGCCAGGGGAAGCAGTCTCCAAGCACTCAGGCATTGATGCCCATGGTACTGCTCACATACTCAGGTTTAAGTGTAACTGAATAATACCACCACAATAACTCTGGCAAGCCGATAGCCCTGGCAGTTAGTGCTTTTGTTTAATTATAATTTTAATTGTAATTAGATTATTAATAAATAAATAAATAAATAACTCTGGCATCCTTCATTGCACCAAGTTCTGCCACCTGTGAGTATGTATGAGAATTCGGCCCTTCTCTGTCTAGCAAAGCAACAATTTTGCCGGTTCCCTAGTGACGCTGCACCGTGACCGCCCATTGCCAAACACTCATCTGTTTTCCAAATTATGTGAAACAATTTCTGAACAAGAGACCAGCACGGATTATAATTGAATCGGTGAAAAGCGAGAGGCAAAAAAGTTCATCCTCGTTCACAATTCAATAAAAATGTTTGTTTATAAACATCAGAGACATCATCAGGAACAACAACAACAACAACAACAACAACAACAACAACAACAACAACAGCAGCAGCAGCAGCAGCAGCACCAAAGGCAAACACGTCAATCCGAGCCCGTTCCACTTAACATGCCCACTGTTTTTATGGCGCTAGACACCTTCCTCCTCCAGCCGCCAAGAGCGACCGATGTAAAAACGCCTCTTTCAGGCCATGGCGACGCAATTTAATTTCAGTTCATTTTATTTCGACACATAAAAAGTTAATTTTATTTTTTATCTTAAAATTAAACGCGATTCTTCTTTTTGTGCTGTTTTCGGTTTTGTTGCTTTTTTGTTTTTATTATTTTTATAATTTTATTCTTTTTTACACTTGATTGTTTAACACGCTCCGTAATTGTTTTATGCTTCCAATTCAGGGGTGTGTGGCTTTTATTTTGCTTTTTGTTTTTGTTGCTGTGGTGGTTTTTGTTGTTGTTGTTGTTGTTGTTGTTGTTGAACGTTGATACGCAACACCAAAAAAAAAAAAAACGAAACCAAAACAAAAATGAATACACAAGTGGCAAAAAAGGCGAAGTTTTGTGCTGCGTTTTAAACAAAAACCGCCGTCGTTGAAATATTTTAAATTTAATTAATTTAACGTCGGAGTAATTGAGCGAACAGTCTGGCCCTCTGGATTTATCGCCGATACTTTGTGGGCCGTTCGGGAGTACTTGGAGATAATTTTTAAATTATTTATGCCGCGCTCTCATTGAGAGGAGGCAATAAAGACGCTTATCGGAGTGTCTCCAGCCGTTAATGAAACGGTTAAAATCGCATTTACAACACAGTCCTTTGTGTGTGGCAAACAAAAGCTGGCACTGCTCAATTTGTTGCTGGCGGCCATTGTCAGCGGATCAAGGACGAGATACGAGTACGCTAACAAACTGCAGCCTCATAGAGCAACCGACCTTCTGTTTGGTGAACACTCATGCCACACATCTTCGTCGTTAAGTAGCTCAGACCCACAATGTTGCAGTGTTGTCCAAGTGTCTCACTTCTGCACTTATTGTTTAGAACACTTCAATATTAATGGTGAAATTTGTGGTGGAGGAAAACGATGTATTGGTGAATATGATGAAGAGTGCTTTTGTCACAGCTGGTTGGGAATATTGAACTGTAGAAAACGCCATTCTAATTGCCAAGGAACATAGACAGAGGGGCATGAAACTTATCTGATGTGAAAGACTATAATTTATTCTCAGTGTCAACGGATACAAAGAACATCTGAGTCCCACAATTAGCCATGCTGTTTGTGTTCTCAAGTCTTCAAAAGTGCTTGTATGCTTGACTTAGTTACATAGATAAGAGACTCTGGAGAAGTACACTTTTTGTCCCCCAACTTGTAGCATCACCATGGGCCTATGTATGGCCTAAGTGTGCCTTCTGGCCCAGTGTGTATAACCTTGATAGCCACTTGAACCTACCTAAGTAGTTAGTTAAATTCGAAGCTCTTTAGAGGACTGTTGTGGTGCATTTCTGCTGAGACAATTGTGGCCCCACCTCAGTTGTGGGAGTCAGAGCATTTACTATTTCAGTACGACTTCTGACGCCTGTGTCTGGATCTAACATTCAGAATCTTGTCAGTCTTTCAGCTGTGGACTTATCTTAGCAATAGCATAATTTGAATGATTATTGTAACGGCTTCTCGATGAACAGAGTACATTTTACTCTGTTTTTGTGAGCACTCACTACCCACGACAATGGATTTGAATAACTCTGTGATTGCTTAATTTAAAAGAGCGTTGCACCAATATTGACGCCATTTTCACTCAGTCTGTGTACTCTTGGGGAAGTATCTTCAAAAATAGTGTATTCAATTTATTTATAGGGGATCAGGGTTCTCTTCGGTGCACACATTTTACCATATCCATGGAATAATTGCATGGCATCCACCGATGATTCTCCGCATGCCCGATAAAATTACTCAAAAGTATAAAATTCAGCAACCTCATTGGAAGTTCCGAGAACGAAACCTGGATTTGGCCCCAGTTCCCATCTGAGGATGTTTTCCATGGTGCAATAGGACTGGAGATGTCCGATTACTCAACTCAAGTCACATTATTTGCCACTGACTTAACTTGAACAATCTGGGGCCTCAAGTTCTATTGAGTCTCTGAAAACACCTTCAGCTGAGACTGAGAATTTCCTCATGCTTCCTTTCAAGTTAATCGGGGAATATTTTATTTATTTATTAGACCCCCCCTAAGAGAAGACATAACTGTCAATACTTTTCTCATACTCCTTTCAAGTTAATCGGGGAATATATTATTTTTTTATTAGTGACCCTAAGAGAAGACATAACTGTCACAACTTTTCTCATACTCCCTTTAAGGTTAGTCGGGAAATATGTTATTTTATTTATTGTACCCCCTGAGGGAAGCTTAATTCAATTGATTGGAGAGGTGACATCAGGTTGCCTGGCGATAACAATCGCGATCCAGTCACTGAGAACGCAGATTAGTGGCGCAAATGGTTGCACAGAAAAGCAGACACTCTTTCAACTATTTGCAGAAACATTATAAAAATAATCATCATGCCCTCGTTGACAGTCTGCAACAGTCTGTGCTCTTTTCTTTAAGTATCGTCATAGCCTCTTTCAGGCGCAAAACATTGTAACGGCTCGACAGTACCAGGCCCGGCCCCGCCTGTTGCTAATGCTGCCTGGCTGGCTGGCTGCCTGGTTGGCTGGCTGGTTTGTTGGCTGGCCTCATAAACAAAGCTATTAAGTGCGGACTAGTTCGGAGCCACATTTACCGAGCGCATTGCTTTCCTCCCTTTTGTAACTTTTTAATGTAATATCCTTTTTTCCGTATCAGTATTTTGCGTTCTGCCCTCCCAATCGTATTGATTTTCCACTTGCCATAAATGTCCCCACACACTGGGCCGGCCACGCAAACCCACACCCAGTTAAGAGCGCATAAACGGCTGCTTCGATGTCGAATTAAAATAAATTGTTGTTGATGCAAAACGTTGATGATGCTATCTGATGTCTGATAAATTTGTCTGTGGCGTTGCTGCCTGCTCTTCTTTTTTCGCCACTTTACGCCCAAAGCACTGATGTTAGTCACCTCCGAATGAATGTGCCATATGTGGCGAGCTTTTGTGTACCAAGGCGAACATTTTGCCGTGAGCACGTTTGTGTAAACCAGTAAACCAGCAAACGAAGCGTATGTGAGCGAACAAAAGCCAACCAAGCGACCAACGAACCAAGCAAACAAACAAACAAAACCAACAAACGCAGAAGCACAAAAGGAGCGAGAAGGATACGCATTCACAACTCATTCGCTGCAATTTTCGGTGATGGTGCGATTTGTTATTTTGCCATTTTGCCGTTTTGTGTGTGTGTGTGTGTGTGTGTGTGTGTGTGTGTGTGTGTCTGTGCGGCGGTGCGGCAGGATATTCAATATAGCCGGGAACACTAAAAAGAGGAAAATATGAGAAGGCAAACGAAAAAATTTCACCAAAATAGCAGAAATGTAGTTAAAATTAATCGCGGGTAATAAATTTTTTGCAGCTTTTGTCCTTTCAGCCGATTTCCATTTCGGTTATTGACATTTTAGAGGATTACTGCACACGTACGTGAATTGTGTGATATTTTCCATCCGCTCTGCACTGCACTCTCCAACCCGCGATTCCAGGTTCTCTTCTTTTATTTGGACCATTTGAAACAATTTGATAATTTTATTTCAATTTTATCCACGATGGCGCAACGCTGGCAGAGCCATCATTTATTTTGCACTGTTGCGATCCCAAGAGCATCATAAATTTCGGGTTTGACCCCGTGCGAGCCGCTGCGCTATTGTGGCATGTGTGCGCTCGCTTTCCAATCAAAAGTCGAAAACAAAACGAGGCGCGAGCCCCCAAATCCCCGGAGACGACTTCCCGCAAAACCGAATATCTATCGACGACATTAACCTGTGTCAACAAACTCACACAGGTTCTCCTTTTTATTTTGTTTCTTGCATCCGCAGACCGCCTGCTTTCTGACAGTTGCTTTCTTTGATCTGCACATCATCAGCAAATTGCCGAAAGGTACACACCACAAATGCAATGGGGAAATCTATATGAAGCTCTCATTATTACTTCGCCACTCCCACGTCTCCGCGTGCCACAGTCGCCGCGTGTCTCAGTCTCCAACCGCACCCAAGCCCACCTCCACCTGCCGTTCCGGCTGTTACGGTTTCCTTTCGCTGTTCACCGTTAGTGGCATTTTAAGGATATTGATGCTTTTGTTATTGTCCTGGCCAGTCCGGCCACGGCATGCTACGACCTGTCAGAGCTTGTGCTGTGTGGCAGGAAGTGTTCGCTTGTTCGGCAACAAGTTTGCGAAAAACTGCCCTCGGGGAATTTCACTACACAACGATATTGTTTTTATGGCCCACAATGGCAAATAGTTTACAAAAAAATTACTCCTTTTTCCTGGTGATTTATTATTTTAAAAGGATATGCGAGAGCGCGCGCGTTCCCTTCTAGAGCGTTGTGCATACTCTTGTTTAACAAATAAACACACAAAAACAAAAAGAGCAGCGAAGAATGAAATGATAAAAAATTGGTACACGCATAATAAATTATTTAAAAATGTTTCCTCAAGCAATAAAAGCTTGTTGTATTTTCCTCGAGGCTGTCATTTTATATTCAGCATAAGCAGCCGAAAAGTATGCTATAAAATTTCAAACCCACCAACACAAAAGCCATTTCGAGTCATAAAAAAGCGTGCAAATCGCTGGGCACTGGTGGAGGGAAGCGGGAAGCACGCATAAATGTATGAGCAGGCATACGAAATGTCTCCCAGTGTCTTGCAGTGCGCTCCCCGGTCCGCCTCAAAATATGCTCTTTTCATATTAAAATACTGTGCTGTTAGTTTTATGGTTTTACATACTTCATGATGTGTCGCTGTACAATAAAAGTTCCTTAAGGGATTTAGATACAAGTATGGTAGAATTTGAAAACTCTCGGAGGAATAAGAAGCCCATGGAATGGGGGAGTGACCTAAAAGTACGCTTTCCAATTCTCGTACACACCCCAAAAATTCACACTCGCACACACTCCACTAGGACACTCTCGTAATTAACATCATTGCGCTCGTGTCCTCTGGTTGTGGTTGTGGTTGGGGCCTGCTGCGGTTGTGGCGGTGAAGCAAAACTAAACTAAAATTTATGAAATTTAATATCGGGCTCATTATTTAAACAAATAATTCATGAGGTTGCAGGGCACGCTGTTAGCATTTCTGAGGATGTGTGCGGATGTGCCGTGCATGCCAAATTGGTGCGTAGCTCTATTTCAATTTCTGTAATGAAGTGAATTTTCTGAGCCAAGCAGATGCGAGACATATGACATTCATTCCCGATATATCCGACATATGACAAGTGTGTTGCCATTATATTCTGTCTGAGCATGATGCACGCTCATTCAATTGCAGTTGGGGAATGTCTGCTTCATGCTTCAGAAGGAGGCTGTGGCTTCTTGTTTAACATCCTTCAGAGTGTGCTTCCCTAGGTCCGTGCTTGACTGAGAGGAGCTGTTGACTTGGAAAATATATTACAAAGTACAATAAGCTCAAGGACTGAAGCATTTGTTGTTCTTCATGCGACCGCAAGGATCTGGGTGGGTGAGAGAAAATGATTTCTCTGGATTTCATATTCAGTAGAGACAGAAGTGGGTGTTCTGTGGTTGTTGGGTGTCAATGTTTC
Organism: Clusia tigrina; assembly: GCA_920105625.2. NCBI lineage: Eukaryota > Metazoa > Arthropoda > Insecta > Diptera > Clusiidae > Clusia > Clusia tigrina. The sequence goes on along the minus strand of OV050031.1, from coordinate 189,029,115 downwards.
TACTCTTGCTAAGCAGATTTTTCGATCTACACATTTGAATTTAGAGCTGTCGATGTAGCAAATCTCAAAACTACTGAAGGGATAATGCTATGGAAAGCGTCAATCAATCGTCTCTATAACTCCGTCCTCATAGGCAGTGGACCACAAATACAGAAGCTTCAAATCGAGTGCCTTTAATTAGAACGAAATGTTTCGTGCTTACTGTAGGCAGTTCCTGAAATTTTAAATTAAAGGAAGCAAAAATCTCCCAAAAATATATCAAGCCTTCATCAAAGAGGGTAAATACAAAAAGCGGATTCCCTGTGTTCCTTCTTGTAGTATAGTAGAATAGGGTTAAACTAAACTATAAGTCTATCAACTTCTCTGGCTGCTTTCGTTGAACTTTCGTTGTTCCTTCCCCAATAATGTCCAAAACTAAAGTCGAACGAAACGAAAGATCAGCCCAAAACATAACAGAAATGAGAAAATATCCCAGAAATATTCTAGGAAACTTTCAGAGCCTCTGCGATTGTCATGACTTGAGAAGAAGCGTCCTCAAGAATTGCCACTTATATGTATGAGGTAAGACTGAAGAGCATCCACTAGGAGGGAGGCTATAAACGAAGATATTTTCGAACATATGTTCATAGTGAGTTTAACAGATTTCATATCTCGAGATATTCAGCCTCTTTCCGAATAAAAGTTCATTTGTCAGATCTGTATTAATGTGGAAACAAGGGAAAATCTGTAGGGGACGTTTATGTACACTAAGACTGAGACTTCTGGTACCAAACAATACCGGAAAGGCCGTGAAAATTACATCCGGATAGAGAGAAACTATTTTGGCAACATTCGCAATGAGCCAATATAGCGAAAGCAGTCTGAGAACTCATTTCGGAACCCTTCTTGTACTTGCCTCGCCATGGTGAAGTTCTTGAATACGTTCGCAGTTCCCAAAACCGTTCTGCTCTGTTCAGTATTTTCCTCTTTATAACTCCTTTGATCCAGAGATTAAGTAGAGTGTATATCTTCACCAAAGAGAGACATGAAACTACCAAGAATAGTTATGAAAACTCGACATACACATTTGTGTATCTTTCTTCATGAATTCAGTTCCGATACCAGAAACTGTTTAGCCCTCATAATATCCGATAATTGACACCTTAGGGAATTCACTTCGATTTGAACACACCAGCAGGAAGTTGTTAACTATGACCACTCTGAAAGGAGAATCCCTTTAACCTTCTTCATGTCCATCAATCCATCATTTAATTATATGTTCTCCGTCCACTTTGTTTAGCTCCGAAGTTTGTTTAGGCCGAACTACTCATGTATTCAGTGTGTGGATTCATATTTGAACACATTATATATTCCATCAATCTGCTGAACGAAGCAGGCTTTTCCCATCGTGTCAAACACAATAATGATGCATCCTAAACTTAGGCTTTCTTTCCCATGTTTAGTGCTGAAGTTGCGGTTTCACCCCAACAAAAGGGATTGTGACCACCACACATAAAATTGCCGCACTCTTTTAGGGTTCTCCACTAATGCCACGCAAATGATGGTGCGAGAGTTCGTGTGGCTGCGCGGAATGATGGCCTAATGAATTATGTAAAGTTCCATGCACTTCAGCCACAATTATGACGAGAGCATCTCAAGGTGAGCCCCCAAACTACTCAGTTCATGCGGTAATTAATTGACTTTTGCCCAAAAGTTGAGGAAAACTTTGCGAATACTTTTGTGCACCCCAAGTGCCCCTCCCATTCCGTCGCATTCAACTGCATAAGTTCAGCATGGGTCACCTTTTCAAATATTAATAATGGCACACGATGCTAATCAAACATTCTAATAAATCAGCTGGCAGCAGGGCTGCTGATTCACTTGTCCTTTGCCATCTTCTCGAGAGCTTCTCACTCAGGCCGTGACTCGGGAGTCGTGTCGAACGCCCTCGAAAGGCAATATGCAAAAATTCGCTTGTCTGGCGCGCGGCATCAATGAAAAATTTCCACATGAACTGGTCTCAACTTTTTTTCCCCTCGTGTCCTTGGCGCACACCGAGTTTCGGCAAAATTTAAATCCTTTTCTAAATCGAACTTCGAACAGCTTCCTTCCTTCCTTCCTACCGCGCTGCGATGCACGCCACCGCCACCGCCACGGCAGGCGTTTGCGACATAAACCAAAGTCAGAATTGAATTTGAGTTCATCGATTGCGCGCTAATCAAGTATTTCGGAGAGCGCCCTGGCAACGAACTGCTCCCGTGGCGCATATGCCGGGGAAATTAAATTGTTTAGAGCTGGCACGTTAGTTATCAGGATGAAAGTTGTTTGTGTTGTTGTTGTTGTTGTAGTTGTAGTTATTGCGTCAGTTGCGTTGCGTTCGGTATCGTTTCATTTCATTTGCCTGCGCTGTCCTCAAAGGGCTCGACTGCTGTGCTGCGGGAAAGCCTAAAAATAGACCAAAGAATTTTCGTTTTTTGTAATTTTTGATCTTTGGCTTTGAATTGTGAATGAGTTGACACCCCGCTCCACCCATCTGTTGATGCCTCTGGCTGTAAACCAAGTACATCAACGCCACCAACATCAACACCACCGCCTTCAGCAACGCAGCAACCACTTCTGTTTGACGTGTGCCTGGCGGGATATCGCACTCGTTGCATTCCTGTTGGTGCTGCTGCTTCCGTTGCCGCTACTGCTGCCGCTGTTATTGCTGGTGTTGCGGGGCTGACGCTGGGCTGTCCTGGTCTGGTTTGGTGTCGAACTGTAAACGAAGCCAAAGTTTGCACTCGCCTTCGAAATTGAAATTGCTTGAGTGACTGACGTTGGCGCGGCAGGCAGAGTTACGCTTCAGCGCGTTTTGTTTTTATGCAAAATTTTCAATTATGATCTTTAGTCCTGTGTCCGTACGGCGTATCCTTTCTCTGGCCTCCAGCCGGCTGGTGTTGTTCTGCACCCTGATGTTCAAGTGCATTTTTGCAAATTTTTTTCCCACCCTCCCCTTTTTATGTTGATTTTTTCTTACAGCTGACGCAGTTTAATTTTCCCGCTGTCATCGCGTTGCATGTGCAAAGATTCTCATATTCTTCGGAAATCGATGAGCGACCGAAACTGGAACCAAAGTTATTGTTCGAAAATATGAATTATAATAATGTGCTCTCGCAACAAAGTGCTGGAAAGGGTTCAGCGGGGTGTGTTACACATTAGCAAATATGTGTGGCATGTGCGATGAATTTTTGCAGGACATGCACTCAACATCTGGGTCGTTGTTCGATACGAATACCACTTAGCGATTATTAATTCAGGCATAATATTAAAGAAACTTTAATACCCTCCAACTAGAGGAAAGGATGAGAGTTCATTGAAATGCAGATGGATACAGCAGGGGCTTAGTATGTAGTTTATTATCATATTTGAATACGGTTCAGTTATCACCCGTATTTGACTTAACGTTAGTTGACTGTACTAGTATAGGGATGTGCCTATATACATGATTCGTCCCAACACTGTTCGGTATCTACTGTTGCCTCGACTGCACATGGTTTTAGAGAACTGAGGATTAGAAGTACTAGAGATAGAAGAGGCCATGTAAATTTTAATTCATATCACTAACAGGATATTTAATCAACTTCTCAAAAGAACATGTAGTACGAAACTTTTAAGGATTGAGTTGAGAAAGGAATACCGCAGATTTTGTGGGAAGATCGGTGTCACTGAAAGAGACTCAAATCCAATAGTTCCGTCTTCGATATACAGTGAAGACAGAAGCTGATATTTTGACTCTGAAGAGGTAAAGGGAGTTCTCTCTTAAGGACTACAATAGAAGATCATGGTTGGAAAGAGGGTTTCATAAAATGATCTGATACGAACATCCTTTGTTGGGTACTTTACAAGTCATAATTCCAATAGTTGAAAACTTCATTGGAGCAAATAGAAGTTAATTGAGATACTCGCATATTGACCACTACGAATACAATACCGGAATACGAATTACCTAAGCAGGAAAGCTTTGAACGACACTCATTTAATACCTATAAAAACCTAGAAGGATAGGTTGGTTAATGATATTAGAACAGAGCAAGTAGCAGGAAACTTTGCTTGTATCACACTCTCTTTTCACGAGGAGAGGTAGGAAATGACATACCTTAATTTGTTTGCAATCTCTCTCCAAGTGGCCTTAATATATCTGTAATGGGTCTTGACACTACATAACCCACCTGGAGTTCAAGTCCCTGGTTCTTAAGAGAAATTGAGAGAGATATCAACAATTCATATATGAATGAAGCAGACAAGGAAGTGCTAGGCACAGATTGTGTGAAATGGAGGGTAAATGTGATAAAATTCTGCTACAGAAGCTGTGAGGAATTTTAGTGCTGATCATAGCGTTGACAAAATTTACCTCTTTCGGTCGTTACTCTATGAGTTTTAATCTCGTATACGAGATATACCAAAATATCTCCAGCATGTTCCTCAGTGTCTTGAGTAGTCGTCCATCTGAAGGCCTCACTTAGAATTCATTAGTGCTAAAAATTTCAATGCTAGACCACAATAGGAGTTTAAAATAATAGTAATAATAGTAGGTTACATTACTGCCACGCCCTCTTTTTACCTATATCTGTAACTCAATAGCTACACAAACTTTTTCTTAATGGTGCATAATTTAAGTAAAAACATTTATGCTAAATTTAGTTGTAGTATAACAACTGCCACGCCCATTTTCATGTATAACTCTGCAATATGAAGACACAAATTTGTACAAAGTGACCATATTCAGTGTCCAGTTACGAGTCCCGGGGGTCAATATCGCCAACTTTTAACTCTCATTTCTTCTATTTGCCAGAGGCGCAGTTTGTTAACTTACCGGAGGGGTGCCTGATACATTATACTAACTGGTCTAACTGGGTTTTACTAGAATTAGATGGACATATACAACTGCCCAGATGTTTGCAAGTTATAAATGTTGGACCTCTTCATATACTGAATCACCGCAGAACGCTCGTCCCCCCTCAGAGAAACAATGTTTGCAACACCGCTTCGCCATGTCTCTGGAATATTGGTCATGGCAACACTTTCACGGCTTGCAGCCGCTTTGTAAAACAGGGCCGAACAATCAAATCAGAACGCAAAATGCAATATCCTTGCACAGGATATCGAACATGAAACTCAGGTGGTTATTTTTTATTTGGCATTTTTCCTGCACATATGTTGGGCGGTTGGTTTGTTAGCTTGTTCTTTATGAGGGTGCTTTCAACGAGTGTGGAAGTGGATGAGGGTGTGAGTGTGTGAGTGAGTTTCGATTGAGGGTGAGGATGTATTTCCGCAAAAATAAACAAAAAACAAAAACAAAAACAAACAAGAACGTAGGAAATCATAAAAAATCAAACTCAAAGCCATCGAAGAATTACGACCAAAAACGCAGGCAACAGCGGAAAAAACGTGAAATGCATTCGCGCGCGCCAAAGGAAACGCCCAAACAGCAGAGCGAAAGCGGCAAGGCGCGCACGCATACACTCTCCCACACACACAAACCCACACATGCATGCATATAACGTTGCATATATGCATAGATCCGAGTATACCCAGGAGTATACGTGTGCTCATGCATAAAAGCAAAAACCAAAGTCCTGCACAATGTCATCGCACACACACCGCTTAGTCGAACATGTGTGTGGCGGAGTGGGCACAGTGCGCAAAGTTCATAATTTCAATTTGCTCCGAAAGGAAGTTCGTGCTTTCTTCATGCATATTGTATTTTGGCATTCCTTCTCGCTTCGGGTCTGTCCTGACTGCGCGTGGCCCTACGACTGTGACTGGGGCGGTGCTGAGGCAGCGGCAGTGGCCGTGGCTGTGGCTGTGCTTGGAGCTGGGTGATTACGCAGCGGAAACGGAAGTGTTTGTTGTTATGTTGGGTTTGCATGTTTTAATTATCATGTTGCAAGTTGCATACGTTGTTGCTCTTGCTGTTGCCGCCGGTGCTTCAAGTGTATTTGTTATTTTCCGAAATCAGCGTGTTTAGTCGGGATTATTGCACTGGAATGTGCGGCGGGCAGCGGGCAGCGGGGTGCCACTTACGGGTGCTCGTATGCTAAATGCGGAAGACGACAAACATGCAAAGTGTCTAGACGTCATTTAGAAAGGGGGCAGCGGCAGAGGCGGTTCGAGCGAGCCCACAGCCGAGTAATGAGGGTATAGCGGCAGGTGTGGTGTGGCTGGAGTTATTAGTCACTAATAGGATTAGTATGACAAGAAGAAATGTCTTTGCGAACTTGGACGTTCGCCCACAAACTCAGAGAAATTAAAAATGTGTTCTGCCTGTCTAATGACTGCGTACGTAATAATTACAGTGGACAGTGCAGAGGTGAGCAGGTCATCATCACATGGCTGCAAATAAGTACGAGTGTCACCTGCCACTTAAATGGCGACGTGTCTGTCTGCCACTGCCACCATGACTCAATGGTTCAGTGCTCTTCTCAGTCGGACTACACAAACAAAGCCAGGTAAAGAAGTGCGGGCAGCCACAATTACGGCAGAAGGGAGCAAACCACTCAAAGGTAGCATATAGTTGACCTCTACAATAGCTTGAACACACCCGAACTTGAAAGTCTGCGGATGCTGAAAGCACATACCCATTTCTCTGCTTCCCTTGAATTTGTTGGGGATTCATTATTGAGGCTATTTGGTGGACATAATTATTGAATAGTGGCAAATTGGTTCACACACTTCTGCTTGTCACTCTTTAGGTTGTGTAAGGAAGAGGAGGAACCTGCTGAACATCTGCTTTGTCACTGTAATGGTCTTATATGGACCCGGCTTCGTTACTTAGGTAACCATTTCCTACAACCGTCAGTTATTGCGGGCAAATCCCCTAAGGAAATCTCTGAATTCGTGATGAATACTTGACTCGAGGAGTATTTGTAAAAATAGAGCCTGTGACAATAGCTCTATTTGGCTGCAATGACTGGGTGACTAGTTCCCGCTCTCAGTACAATCTAATCTAATCTACTACTTGTCAAGTCCCACTTCTGCTTCCCTAATCCCACTTCTGCTTGCCTAATCCCACTTCTGCTTGCCTAATCCCACATCTGCTTCCCTAATCCCACTTCTGCTTCCCTAATCCCTACTTGTGTATAGGACATCAATGCCGCCGTCACTTTCTATTATTGGCGACCGCCTTTGGATCCATTCAGCATAGTCTCTGTTGGCCTGCATCTCTGTCAGTTGGCTTGTGTCTGTCTTAGTTGCCTTCCGTCTGACTCAGTTGGCTTCTGCCTTAATTGACTTATGTCTCAGTCCACTAGTTTCCTCCATTTTCATACTGTATGCATTGCGTTCTTCCTCTCCCAATCACGTATTTCCCAGACACCATTCACGAATCTTTTTAAAGGGACTTGAAAATATTCAGTTCAATTTAAACTTTGACCTATGTGTGAATTAAAGTAGGGCCTTACAAATATATACTGCCAGAGTAATCTGTATGCATAAGTCTTCTTCTCAGAGTCCTTCTCAAATCACAGTCAAATAGGGAATACCTTTCTGCATATTCAGCTTCAATTATTAGCAACTTAAGCACGTTTAGAGAAGATAGTCCTATCGGTCGAGCATCACAGTCGATCATCACAGTCGAGCATCACAGTCGAGCAACACAGTCGAGCATCACAGTCGAGATACTGTGTCTTTGTTCAAAACATGAAACTTAGCATCAACCTTGGTGATTATCTTCTCTGTCTCTCCTCTATCACCGTCAATTTATGCAAAGTCAATTTTGAAGAACACTGTCGGGAACCTCGTCGAGATCCTTTAACTCCTTATAGCGCATCTGGATCTGCATAGGTGTGATCCAGACAAAGTGATGGCCCACAGTCACCCGCAAGAACAACCTATATTAGCAAGTGGGGATTTTCTTTTCAAGTTCCCTTTTAGAGAACACACAAACAGCCTCACAAAGAACCGGCGCCAGCGATAAAATTGTCCCTGAACTGAGTTTTGGTAATTCTGCTGTTCAATCATTCTTTTTGGGTAGCCTCCGCTCTCCCAGAGGTTTGTAGTGAGTGGATCAGCAGCTCGTGGGTTATACTAGTATCAACAAAGGCTGTTTGGCAGTTCTTTAACAGCATCGTGATATTATTATGCTTTTATGAACAGTTTTAAGGCTGCGTAAAGACATTAAAGTCTACTACAGCATTTAAGTGCTGTTTTATAAAGTCTGCAGAACTGTATGAAAGCTCAAAGAGTAGTGCCAAATTGGCCATATGAGTCTTTATTTTTTACCGCTCCTAATGAGCTGACAGCTTCTTCAAATGGCGGTTAACTCCAAGCACCTGAATGGTGTCAAATGGACGGGACTGATGTACCAGTAAATCCACCGCGAAAAGGTGTTATAATAGCTTGTAACGTTCCTTATAATTCTTATAACTTACGAGGCCTTTCTTCTGAATTTGGTAGTTAAGCCACTTGTGTCTAGTATTAACATTGATAGAGAACTATGTTTGTCCCAACAAGGCCACTATGACTGGGATAATGAATGCCCTCCTCCTTGCCACCATGTGCACATCATCATCATTGTTGACCACCCGCACCAGTTTGGTAATGTCTACTTCGAACTCAATTGAGCCAACGACGAACAAAACACTTTGCGACATTCTAAAGCGCCCGCATGATTTATTTTCCCAATTAACATGGTTGCGAATTAGTTAATGGAAAGAAGTCTTGACCGCATATTGGCAATTGTCACCACCTCTCGTGCGAGACCTGGCTGTGCACTTGCTCTTCCACCAAAGCGACCCCTGCCCAGGCGACACGCTGCGCGCCACCCTAACTAAATCTTTCTATATTGTTTATTTATTTTGCTCCCGGTTTTTTCGCATTACATTTTCGGAATGATTTCCTTGCCACATTAATTACCCTCAGTTTGCGTGTTTGAACTCTAAACAAAAAACAAAACTGAAATAAGAAAACGAGCTCAAAGTTCATATTTTTCTTTCCGGCCTTTGTGCTTGTTGTGAATCTCGCAAACCAGTGCGAAACTTCGGTCCTGAACACGTGCATATGCGATGTGAAACCCTTGCTTGCCTTGCCAATCATTATTCACTCAATCGAAAATTGTTGTTCTTGTTTGCCGTTTGCCGTTCAGTGTTGTGTTGTTGTGGTGTTGTGTTTTTTCTCTCGCATGCAACAATAAACAGCACACCAGAACGACCCTTCTTTGACGGTAGCAGGGCAAGGCAAGGCAAGGCATGGAATAAAAAGCGACCGTGGCCACAACGGATTTCAAATTTGTTTGCGTTTATTTTGCACATTTTCGATACACGCCACAATTGCACAAACACCGAGGAGCCCACACTCACACATGCCAGCGCCCATGCTTCAGGAGTGTGTTAGTTATTTTTAGCTCATGCAACACTTCCTGCCACAAAAATACATAAGCGCATTGTGCGCTGATATCCTGCAACTAAAAACTCGAAATGTTTGCTCGTATTTTGTGGGTTTTTTGTTCTGCTTTTGTTGTTGCTGTTGTTGTTTTTGTTTTTGGCATTCTCGACGATTTTGCCATTCTCTAGTTTTATGCTTGAAAGAATTTCGCACAAATGTTGTCACAAGTGCTGGGAACACACACAAAAAAGGAGAGCAAGCAAATAAAACCAAAGCCAAGCTAAAGCCAAAGAGTAACGGGAGTGAAGCACGCCGCCATCGCCACCAAATCGAGGCGAATCGCTTAAGAGCCACGGCTCCGACAGCATGCAACATGCCGTGAATGCATGACGCATCCTATTAAAGCAGTGACTGACTTCTAACACCACTACAACTACCGCTGCGGCCACTACTCCACTAAGGCCGGGGCGCTCGTGTACGCAGTGTGCCAGCCTGTGTGAGCGAGTGTGTGAGTGTGTGTGTGAGTTGTGCTGTTAAGTTGAGTGCACTTCGCATCCGTTTCCGGCTTTTTAGAAATTGCTTTGACTGGCTCCACTTCTCGCCTTCTCTTGCATCCATTCACTGTTCTGTGTTGGCTTCTTTACAAGCTCCTCTATGCACATACATAATAATACATATAACCATCTCTGTGTGTGTGTGTGTGTGTGTGAGATTTCTTTTACCATTATATCCGAAGTGTTGGCTTTATATAATTCTTATTTTTCATGCCACGAGGTGTCAAACACTCGAGGCTCATTCAAATTGATAAATTGATGTATGCATTTATTCCCGGCATTGCCAGCGTTTGGCTCTTTGTGGCAGTTCGTGGCATGGTCGCAAGGACTTTTGCCTTCGCTAGTTCGAAAGTTCAAGTTTCGTTGAGTGGAAGGATGCTTGTCGTGGTTTGATTCCTAAATCGAATATTTGTGTCTTATGTTACGAGTCGGTTTCCAATTCCTTGCTAGCGGACAGAGATGTGCTGATGTCTTTTGGGTTTCTTTCATGTTGCTTTATGTTTTGTGTCGCATAATTTATAATTCAGTTGGCTTGCGTTTACCCTTGTCACTTGAATCGCAAACCGAAACCCACATTCGTATCGTGTAGCATGCAGTAATAGTGCTGCCTAAAAACACACTCTGTGTAATGGAAATCAAATTGAAAATTTGATTACGCCAAAAATGCGTATGTAACCGCATCGCACGCTTATATTGCCTACTTTCAGGGTGCATTAATATTGCGTTAACTTTCATTTCGTTTTACGGAATGAAGACATCACATCATAAATTTACATCAGACAGGTCGCGCGTATGGAATTTTTATGTTATCCATATGGAAATATGTTTCGGCTGTGTCGGGGCTAAAAAGGAGTTATTTATTTATTATCCCTGACAACATACTGAATGATTTATGCAAGGATTTGGGAGTGTGAGTACCAGCAACTAAAGTCTTATACTCGAAGCAAAGAAGGGAGACGCATTTCAAGACATTACTCTGGGCGAGATTCGAACCGGTGACTTACTACTGGCCCCAAAGGACTACATGAAATGAGTAGCGATTTAGGTTTGGTACAAAGTTGCTTGGAACAGTGCTCTGGATTAGTCCAACATTTGTATAGTTCGCTGAGGTTGGGCAAATGGAAACGTGTGTTAAGATTAGTATTTATTGAAACTGTGACCCAAGATATCTATTATGATGCCTCTACATACTTAAAAGAAGAGAACAGTCTCATCAAAAGAAGGTTTGTTACACGCAGGAAATTATGTATTTTGAAGATATGTGAAGTTCAGGGATTTTGCTCATATCCCAGATGAATTCTCCAAATCATCTTTGCCAATGCTCCATAGTATGTGATTGAGGGTAGTCAGGTTTCATTATTTTCTTTCTCTACAGATTCCACCAAGGTCGTCTGGGTTAGATCCAACTTTCCATTTGATAGTTGAATCTGTCAAATTGCTAGTGACAAATCTTAGCTTGATGCGAGGCATTCTTAGCTTGACGCAAGGCATTCTTAGCTTGATGCGAGGCATTCTTAGCTTGATGCGAGGCATTCTTAGCTTGATGCGAGGCATTCTTAGCTAGATGCGAGGCATTCTTAGCTTGATGCAAGGCATTATTAGCTTGATGCAAGGCATTCTTAGCTTGATGCAAGGCATTCTTAGCTTGATGCGAGGCATTCTTAGCTTGATGCAAGGCATTCTTAGCTTGATGCAAGGCATTATTAGCTTGATGCAAGGCATTCTTAGCTTGACGCAAGGCATTCTTAGCTTGATGCAAGGCATTCTTAGCTTGATGCGAGGCATTCTTAGCTTGATGCGAGGCATTCTTAGCTTGATGCGAGGCATTCTTAGCTTGATGCGAGGCTTTCTTAGCTTGATGCGAGGCATTCTTAGCTTGATGCAAGGCATTCTTAGCTTGACGCAAGGCATTCTTAGCTTGATGCAAGGCATTCTTAGCTTGATGCGAGGCATTCTTAGCTTGATGCAAGGCATTATTAGCTTCATGCGAGGCATTCTTAGCTTGATGCAAGGCATTCTTAGCTTGATGCAAGGCATTCTTAGCTTGATGCAAGGCATTTTTAGCTTGATGCGAGGCATTCTTAGCTTGATGCGAGGCATTCTTAGCTTGATGCAAGGCATTCTTAGCTTCATGCGAGGCATTCTTAGCTTGATGCAAGGCATTCTTAGCTTGATGCAAGGCATTCTTAGCTTGATGCAAGGCATTCTTAGCTTGATGCGAGGCATTCTTAGCTTGATGCAAGGCATTCTTAGCTTGATGCGAGGCATTCTTAGCTTGATGCAAGGCATTATTAGCTTCATGCGAGGCATTCTTAGCTTGATGCAAGGCATTCTTAGCTTGATGCAAGGCATTTTTAGCTTGATGCGAGGCATTCTTAGCTTGATGCGAGGCATTCTTAGCTTGACGCAAGGCATTCTTAGCTTGATGCGAGGCCTTCTTAGCTTGACGCGAGGCATATTTGGAAGCTATATTAGGATTAAAGTATCCAACAAGAGATATTTTGATTACCTTAGTACCGGAAGAATCAACCAGGATTACCCTCTTTTTCATCTGTGCATTTCTTCAGCAGACCTCCAAAGTTGGATGTATGTATGTCCACTGAAACGCCCAGGACCGTTAAGCTGAGAAGCCGTACCTTTCATTGCTGAAACTTGTGCCTATGGTTCACAAAAAATTGGAGCAAAGGAGGTCCGCTTTTTAACATTTATGCCACTGGTGCAATCACTACTCTCTCAGGTATTCAAACTTATTCCATCACATTCCACAAACATGTTTTTAATAACATGAGACATCAGTGTGATTTGCCCGTCTATCATAGAAAGCCCACTTATCGTCCTTAGTGATTTGTAGTTGGCCGGTGCTTTACAATACGACCAGAAGGGACAATATTATTAATGATATATTTCAGCAAAGGGAGTGAGAAAGTGACGACAAACGCAATTCCTCGTAAAGGAACATTTGAAATGCTTAGTCATGGCTTTGGAAAAGGGTCCTTCGTAATATTTCCACACACTGCTTTTGATAAATGGATTTGTTTGCGATAAACCACTTTAAATGTGTTCTGATTGTTAAACATTTATACACGAACCGTCACAAAAAGGCTTTCTCCTTTCTCCTTTCTGTGCATTTGTTATTTATTCGAGTTTTTCCTTCACCACTTTCAGTTGTTTACTTAAACTTCTTATTTGTGCCCCAGTAAAAGTTGTGTGAATGTACATTTGAACTGAAATTGGAAACGGCAGATAGGAACATGCTTCCGAAATCAATTACTGACTCTTAGGCTAATATCAACTTTACTAAAGCGATCAACTATTTGAACATTGCGAGTGTTGTCTTTAGGAAATTTCAGATCCGTTTAATTGAACAACGATTCCATTCAATCACCCAGAAATATTCCAATTGTAGGACTATCACAATTAGTATATTTCTTGGTGATTGTTTCTTATATTGCGTGATATTTAACAGGCCCTTTTATAATGAGATACTTTCATTAAAAGTGGATTAGAATTCATTCTAATGATGGATTAGAGTTCTTCCTTAATTATGGAAACTGCCTCTTATACGAGTAAGTAAATTTAAAATTGAATTATTTTCAAGTTCACTCAAACACATTTTTCTTGATCTCTCATGATCTCTGTTCCGAATATGCCCACAAACTTAGGAGAACTATTCTCGAGTATCTTCGAGTATTCTAGAATGTCCTATTCATCACGATTTTGCTTTGCTAATGTGAGCCTAGAGGACGCTCCTTTGATCTTGTTGCGGATTGGCCGAGTGCAGTTCAAGTTATTTTCCATACAAATGGCGTTGTTTTGTTTTACAACAACACTCCACTTTGATATGGAGTGATCGGAACTATTTCTTCTATTCGTTAGAGAGCAGAGAATTCTTATCCCGTTTTAACAAAAAAATGCATTTAGTTGTTACAGGTTTGGTGGTTATAATTGTTCGTATGACATGCTCAATTTCTATGACTTGCCCGGCCTTCGAGGTCTACTGGTAAGCATGCTAGTCCTACACTTGTGAGGACACGTATTCCAATCCAGTCCTGGGCATGCTCTTGAAATGCTTATGCATCCTTTTCCATTCGAGTCGAAAGCCTTAGTTGCTAGTACCCATACTCCTAAATCCTTCCTCATGGTGTCAGGTATAATAAAAAAATTATTAAATAGAGCACTATCAACTTACTCCACCAACATTACAATTCTTCATGGACTTCTCGACTCAATTATTCTTCATTATTCACATCAGACATCTTTTGTTGAAATTGGTTTTTGCACGAAAGTGGGATTATTTAAAGACCTGAAGAACCTTTTTGTACTTTACTTAGATCTCAGCAGTTGTTATTAATGGTCTGACCATATAATCCCAGATCAATTCAACAATTTTTAAAGTATTTCTCCAACTTTAGGGCGTATATTGTATATAGATAAGCAGAGTAATAGAACGCCCCTTATATCAAGGCTACTCTGGGAGTATGTTTCTCTCTTTTACTAGTTATAATTTAGAACTTTAGATTTTCAATCACAGACACAGAGTTCCGATTATCTTACAATCATTTTAGGTAAACACTAGAGTCTTAGAGAGGTAAACAAGGGAGTCTTAGTTGGCATAATCTTGCTATGTTAGCACCTACTTGCTAAGAAAAGGTTCAGCTGTCTCTCTGTGGCACATGATTGTCATCTAATGATGCCAGGAGGTACTCGTGTTGACATAGTCATTTTGCATACGTTCGCTACAATGCTTTATTTAATGCATGCGTTGTTGTGCACTAGTTTCGACTTGCAGTGTTCGAGTGATGTGTGACATCACAGGGAAATCTGCTACTGAAGTGTTTTCTGATTGAAAAAGTTTCTCGTTTCGCTTGCTCCCAGCAGCTGACAGATGACAGAGATCCCATTTACGAACTGGTGTTTGATTGACTTACGAATATAATTTACGCCTTTTGCCTCGTTCCAACAAGGCTCGCTCCAATTCAATTCGGTTGTGTACAATTCCCTACGGGAATGTTGTGTTGACAGTTTTCCTGAATCGAATACCAAGAAAGAATTGTTTCACTGCTGCTCTGAACTGTTGTTTACCACATTGGTCCTTACCGTGGTGAAGTGGGAATAAAGTTCACCCACACACTCCGGACATCACTCACAAGTAGCCTACTTTTAGGCGGCATCATTATCGTGTTTTCTGTATGGCACAAACGAATCGAATGTTTTACAGAATACATTTTATAATGTGAATAAAATGAAATATGCGTGAATTTTTTAATGCAATTTGGGCGTAATGATGTTAAAACTGATGAACTGAAATGCAGTGCATTTTCATAACTAACCGCGAATTAATTTCCATCCATTCAGTCACGCAAATCAAACGAAGTCAATTAATTCGCTCGCCAATTTGCAAATGTGCAAATGTGCAAACGTGCTCATCCCTTTCATTGTCCTGCGCCGTTGTTATTGTAACATGAATCCACTTCAAACAAATGTCATAATTACTTATTCCGAAAGCTCATTACGAATGCTGACAGTGGAATTTAATTAAATTCTCCCACCAAACGTCGAATGAATGCCCGCGCAGACATAAAGAATCATTAAAATGGTAATAAATATGCAACATTTCACAGTAATGCACAGTTGCAGCACAGACAAGCAACAACAACCACAACAACAACAACAACCACAACAACAACAACAACAACAGCAGCAGCAACTAAAACAACATACGTGCATGCATTTATTTATGCACCACAACGTGACACGTCACAAAGCGCTTTGCGCAATTTAGCTAAACCCCAAAAGCGCTCCGAGGCGATTTCGGCACCCCATAACTTTAGCAAATATCCTTTTCGCTTCATTTTTATCCCTTTCTATTTGCGTCACATTTCCATATTGGTTCTGATTCTGCTCAGCCATGCTTCTACTTCATATTTAATTGATTTAGAGTGACCTCGCTGCCCCATACTCGTACACCCCTCAGTGCTGGGTCCGGTGCTTGCCGGCCATTTGCCTTTCATATTTGATTTCATGCAATTTTTGTGAATTTGGAATCGTATTCCGCCCCAAATGCGGAAATCCCCGCTGACCTTTTAGTCAATTGTTAGTTTCGTTGTCCTCTTTGGGGAATTTAAAATTGTTTTAGTTCAAAATTAATTTACAGCGCTCCGAACTGACGGAGCAAATTCGAATTGGTGGTTGAGTTGCGGCCTGGCAGACAATTACATTTCAGTATGTTTTGTGGAATGCGCGGGGTGCGGGGCGCGGGCCCAACAACTGCACTACAAGTGGAATTTTATGCATATGTAATTAAAATGTTACTATTTGAACGGTTGCGAACTCTCGCAATTTATTGGAATTTATGGCGTAACTGGCACTACGGAGGTGGCCTTTCTATTTACGCTGATTGATTTGTGAAACGAATTTGCCCTCTTTACTTGGAATTCATTTAACTTACGAATTTGCTAGTCTCAGAAAAGCGCTCAACCATAGTAAAAATGCTATTTAAGCGGGGGGTGACGACATCAGAAAATATCTGCCACTCCACGTCCCCTCAATGAAATATTCAAAGCACCATCTCCCATTCTCTCCGATTGTAACTGCCACTGCGACTCCGAGTTGAATGAATGAAATTATAAGACCGTCATAAACATAATTTTTGGTATACGTAGGGTAGGATTGAGGGGAGATCCATTGTGTCATACTCCTTTTAGTGCCAAAGACGTTCCCCTCTACTGATGAATGTCAGAAACCTTTTTTTATGGCTGTTTAAATATTCATACTCTAAGCATATGCAAGGCGGGGAAGTCTGTGTCTTCCTTCATACCCAAACTACATAATTTTAGAGGGCCATAAATGCTTCCAAACCTGGTGTGAAGGGTGGGAGAATTGCATACAATATCATAGCGAATACTTTGAAAAACAAGGAAGCACTTTTGCCATTTTCAGTATCAGCCACTGACCCTTCTTACAACACTCAGGGACGTTATCTCCCAGAACAATATTATTACATTGCCACCCACTCTTACAGAGATTTAGCTAAGCCAGTTTGTATGGCAACCTTGGAGTTGAGCAGGCGAATCCTGCCCAGTTCAAGGTCTCTTAATATGTCTTTCTATCTCATCTTGCTTGGCTAGTCGCAGGCCAGTACTCATTTCCCCAAATCTCTACTCATATAATTGCATATATTGGAGTGTGTTGATAGCAGCGCTCGATTTATTATCCTAGTTATTCGGCTGACAAGAAGACACCACAACTAAGTCGCTCAACCCATGATTATTGGCAGTAATGGCAATGATTCTTCTATCAATATTAACCTTTTTATATGAACTGTTTTGTTCTATACACAAACCATATAATTATGACTTGGCATCACTGGTCAGATCGTTAAAAAGTCGACTTCGCTAAGTTTGGTTGTAGTAGTCCCATGGATTTTTCAAAGTAACCCACATTAAACGAGTTAGTCTGATATATTAATAATCATAGAGTTGTGGAAGTTTAAAGTAATGGAAATGAGGACGAAAATACATCATCTTTGTGGTGCCCTCATCCTGAAAAATAATCGGTAAATGTGCGTCTATGTCAGTGCTCTAGCAACACTAATGCAATTATACAGGGTCTAATATGTTTGCATATATGTAAATAGCCTTTAATGTGTGGTATTGTGGTGACTAACGGTGTCCTGGTGTGGCAGCGGGTAATATGCTAAAAAGCTCAGTATGCGCTCAGGGAATACGAATGCCGGGCACTGGTATTTGGCCATCTGGCTAAGGTTTAATTTCCGTGTTGGAAACGTTTTGTCAATAGCTCTTAACTGATTGCTTTAGCTAGTCACCTTCTGTGCTCCGCAATCGACCGAAATTAGTCTAAATGTGTGCTCACATATCAGTAGGCACAGCCGCCAACCCAAAATACCATTCAAATGTGTGACGTCGAAAACGTTCTTTATGTGCCGTGTTGTTGTTGTGCCGTTCGCTGGCTTCAATACTTGCCGTGTTCGGCATTTTCCTATTTGTTTTGCTATTCATTTGTAGTGAGTTTTACCGCCACTATGAATTCCCTTCTTACATGGAAATTACCCTTTCATTTCGCATTTCAGCATGGCACAAGACTTCAGCGTACTTAACATCCTTTCTGCTGCCTAATGTGTACGTGTGTACCAGCTCAGCAACGCGGCTACACCCGGCACATTAACATATGCATGCATGCATGTGTCACAATTTGCACTCGCCAAGTAGCTACTTGAATTAAGGACATCAGGCATACACATGCACACACTCATGCCACTGTGTACCTTTGTTCCTTTTAGCGCAGAAAGTTGAACATAATGTACTCATGTACATATAATAAATGTGAAAAAACACTACAGAAAACTCCTTTTTCCATTGAAATTGTCACCACGGAAGTTGTGGTAATGCGAAGGATACAAAATGCCATTAAAAAAGGGCTGCCACGCTGCCTTGTACGCGTATGAGGTATTACGTACGTGAAGTTTCCCTTTCAAGGAGGTTTTCCCTCTGGATTTGCATGCTACGAGTATGAGAAACTTCAATATTGATAGGCATTTCAGATTTTTATTAATTGATAAAGCG
Source organism: Clusia tigrina (assembly GCA_920105625.2). Classification (NCBI taxonomy): domain Eukaryota; kingdom Metazoa; phylum Arthropoda; class Insecta; order Diptera; family Clusiidae; genus Clusia; species Clusia tigrina. Next base: position 189,010,637 of record OV050031.1, on the reverse strand, counting down.
AAGGGGTAATGGAAAAGTCGCGTATCCTTCTTAGAACTAATCTACACATAATGGAAAGTACTTCAAATATTAAAATCACAGACTGGTGTCGTTCTCCCACCACAACAAAAATGCCCGCCCAATCATTTAACTAATGATAAATGGTTGTTTCAAACCTCATCGGTTCTGGGACTTTAAAACTTTCAAAACTGGTACTTTCAAGCAAACTTTAGTGGTAGATTTAAGTAAACAGTGGTAGATTAAAGTAAAAAGTGGTAGATTTAAATAGAAAGTGATGGATTTCTAATTTGACGAGGTTCGGTTAGGTAGGAGTGGCCGCCCAGTTTGCCAAAAGCACACTTGAGCACACATAATGGCCCATTGTGATACCACGGTGTGGCGCCGTTCAAGCACTGACTAAAAAGTTCCCTTACTTGGGATGGTGATAGTCAGCGCAAGGACAGCGCCAGCAAAGGCACGATTCCCCCGTCATATTGCAGGAAACCATCCTGATACTTTGATGAACCTGGCTATGTCCCTAATATGAATGTATGACAGCTCTGTCAGGCTTGTAAGAAATGGGGCACCAAAGGTGCAAATTCTTCTTCTGCTCAAGGATGGGCAGTGGCATAAGAGGTGGAAAACCGTCTCGTCCTCCTCCTCGGAGCCACAGCCTCGGCAAAATTTGATGAGACTCTACTGAGTACACAAAATTAGAATATAATTTGTTCCCCTTTTTAAAGTCAACATTTTTCTATACTTAGAAAAATGTTGACTTTAAAAAGGGGAACAAATTATATTCTAATTTTGTGTACTTAAGTTGTTCTAACGAGGCGTGGCATGTATGGACATTTATATAAATAAATGATCCTAGTTCCGTTCTTTTCACGATTTGGTGTCATTCGTTCGTCTGTGGGGAACTTGTTTCTTCACTGTTCGCTAGATTTTAATTAAAGGTTTTCAAAAGTATACCCTGGCCCTTGAGATATAACCACACAGCCATACGAATCGTACCGAACAAAGGACATGCCTACTTCTTATGCCTACAAATGTCCACACCTCCTTTGAAATGCGGACTACTTCGATCTAATTTTATGGTATAATAACAAAAATTAATTGTAAGATCGAAGTAAGTCCTGCAAGACTTCACCTCTTTACTTCCACGCCCACTATTTACGCTTGTTTATAAGCTAAGACCTACACAAAACGTAAGGACTACATTTGCTGTGTATTAGCATATTGTCACTATAAAGGCATAGGCAAGAGGTAGAATCAAATATAGGGCACGCCTAACGTCCATATAAGCAGCTCTCGAGACCTCGTTTAAAAATACTCCAGCTTGGCTTCAATTGATGATACTCGTATAAGGATACAATTTTGCAGTAATTTGATCAGTATAAGACTGCGGGCAAAAATATACTCCCACTGTCATGACCACAATTCACATAAGTGCTTAGCTGAGCCTCTATACGTAATTTCACAGGATGGTTTACAGTGCTAGTATAAACCATCATGTGAAATTACTGTGCCACGCCTAACATTGACGTATTTACTTAACTCCAGATCTGTATGAGACAAGTTGATCAAGAGATTTTTCCTATATTGGTACAATCTTTGATCGTGAAACTTACTGATTCTTGTGGGAGGAACATTCGTTAGCCCCCATCCACATGCGCAATTTAACAATAAGATAAATGTGTCTACCAAGAGTAGAGTATCTCGAAATCAGTGTAGCTCGACTTCAGCTTTCTTTACTAGTCTATCTTTCTTTACGACTATCATGTCTTCTTTGCTTCATTTTAACTGGAACTTGTTTGGAGTAACAAAATTTAGTTTAAAATACATTAATAAATTATTTCCATTACAATTAGTTGGCGAAAATCCTCTTATCTATATCCTCCTTGCGAGTGCCAAATGGGTAACTTTTATATGCATCTTACCAACCTGGCTGATTACGATACTGGCATTTCCGAGGAAGGATTGCATAACTATAGAAGGAATACTCACAGGTCACTGTCTAACGGCGGTACACGCTAAGAGGATGGGACTCAAAAACAAAGATGAATGCAGGAAATGTGGGGAGCAGGGCACAAGGGAAGCTTTGGAGCATCTACTATGCCTATGGCCCGCAATATTGAAAACGCCCCTAACACGTGTGGGAGCCCCTTGGTTTGAAGGACTAGAAGAGGTTTCACAATTAGCGACAGATTCGCTCTTAAAATTTGCTAAGAGCGTCTCTGTGTTTAACGACACTACAGCTCGTAAAGGGATATCCATCTGGCACCGCAAAGGACCCTGCAGGTCTATGTGTGGCCTTCACGACCAGCCAGTTTAGCCTAACCTAACCTTGTAACACAATTAATTATGTCTGCACGGGGTTGGGGAATGAGTACCAGCAACTGAGGCCTTCGACTTGAAGAGAAAAAGAAAGACGCTTCTTTTTGATACCATGCCCGGCGCAGAATTTGATCTCACGACCCCCCAAGTGTGAGCCTAGCATGCTTGCCACTACACCAATATGAAGTGATGCTCGTACATCAATAATAGATATTCCATGTCCATGTCAGGGTTCGAAAATACATAAACCACATCAGTACATTAGTGAACGTGCCACATGCAACTTGACGCACTGTGAGCTCTTTTCTACCCATAATTAGCGGGAACTTTAGCTTGAGATGTCTTATAAAGTCAGTTGCACACGATGTGTTTTTGCTAGTGAGCTGCTTTCCCAGTCGTCGTCGTCCCCCTCCCTCCCAGGTTTCGTGCGGATTTTTTGTTGAGCTTTTAAATAGAAAATGATTAGCATTCTTGCTTATAAATCAACGATTGGTCCAGGAAATAATGCCAGGGAAAATGATGTACCCTGATGATGATGATGATGATGTGAATAGGGTGTGGGTTGTTCTCATCCTCCAACACAGCGACCAGCATGTACATCTATTGTGCACCCGTAGGTAACTTAAATGTTGTTTATTATTTTGACGCAGGCAATACTTCCCTTTAACGATAGAGTCCTCCTCTTCCAATTTTACTCTGCGTCTTGTTAGCGCAGGACGTTGGCAAATAGAGGTGTTTCGTAGTTTCATCCTTCACATCTTATGTATCTGCTTGTTTCAGTATCTGATAGACCGAGTTTGGCCGTGTGATATCTACATATGCAGTCAGTGAGAGCACCACAAAGGATGCGGAGGTCGCTTCTATTTAATTCCTAAGCTTCTGTCCCTCTTTTTGCATCGAACTGTAGGCATTTTTTGGAGCGACGAAGTCCTTCCAGGTTGTCCCAATAAGTTTTTACTTCTGATTTTTTCTGAGATAATGTTTCGAATATCGTTTTCCGTGCAGCCGAGCAACGGGCTTGGCCCTACAAAGAGCTCGCCCGCCCCTTTTCTGGTTTGTACATCTGCAGCCTGATATCCTATCATCCTGAAGTGTATTCAAATTCTTTGCCTGAAGACATGATAATGGTGAATGGCAATGGAGATGATAATGGTGACTCTTGTTATTGTGGTAGATGCCTTATTTCTCAGAGTGTATGAAGCGCGGAATGCGTTTTAACTGATGAGACCACCACAAGGACTGTGCTAACCTAATAACAGTCCTTGAAACCATGTTTGCACCCTTTTTAATTCACAACAAATTGTCCGTAAACAGTTTTTTGAAGTCTTAATTGTAAATTTTCTCGTCACTCGACTCGTGAACAAAAGTTGATTGTAAATAATTTCCCCAACGAAGGAAAAAAGAGTTTCGCCGTGTTTGCCATTAATTAAAATCCGCTGCTGTGTCAAGGATTTCTGCGTCCGCAGTTGCCCCTGCCGCAAACTTCGTCAGAATATGACAACCACCCCGCCCACTGCGCCCTTTTTGTAGCGTTTTTCATAATTACAGCACGTTGCAACCACTGAGTGAGTATGAATAATTGCTGCAAGTGAACACGACACTGCGAGCCGCATTAATCATCGCCTGAATGACAACAAAAATGAAGAGAACAAATAAATTAAAATAGAGAAAAAACAACAGAAACGCTCATTTAAAAATAACACGGCGGAATGTGAGGGGAGCGGGTGTCAAGCGGAAAAAATGAAATTCAAAATAAAACCCGAATGAAAACTACGAAATTAGACGCAAAACCTTTTTGCGCTCGTTGCACCGATTAATTTTATTTGCACACGCACCGTTCTAATTGCCGCAGAAATGGGCCCAACACCGTGCAGGCTGTTGCTACTTAAGCTAATAGCAACAGCAACAACTGCAACTGCAACTGCTACTACAAATGCAACTACAACACTTACAACAACACTCATAATCGTGAGGCGCATATGGACTCGCGTTGTAATTACGCCCCTTCGTGCGTGCTGCATGCCAGTGTGTTTTATTTGCTAATTCAAAATTAAAAATTGCTCTTGACACACCCACCGCCCCACAGCAGCGCTGGTGGGTGTGGCAATGGCCATTTAAAATAATAAAGCGTAATATTTCAAAGCTGTTCAATGCGAACTCGCGTAATTGTCGCTTTTATGGCATGCCCCGCTAAGGGACAACGACTCGAGCAGGAGGAGCAGCAGCCGGAGGCGCTGCTCTGCTCCTGCCTATGCACCAACACCAGCACCAGCACCAGCACCAGCACCAGCGCTGCTCTGCTCTTTGCATTGGGCATAAATCAGCGCTCCAATTTGTTGATAATCACATATTTTAGTCGAAAATATTGCCACCGCAGCCGCAGCTGGGGCAGCCCAGTGGTTTGTTTGTACGGGCAATTGCGGCCGATTTGCCTCCGCTTGCCTTCGTTCCTACTCAAGTGCTTTTCGCAGCATTACAAATAAGCCAATTAAAATGTATTTTTAATTTTTGTTTATTTATTTTCTATATTTAATCTTTCCATGTCCCCGTTCTCGTCAAGTTGCGAGTATGCAAATCAACGCTATTTGCATACGCATATTTGCACTGTTGACTTAAAACCAAGTCACCGGCTTCGTTTCGGATTAATTATGGCATATATTTCCGGATGGAACATTGCCTCTCGGTTCCTCCGTTTCCTTTTCACTGCTTTTCTATGTCACCAACCAGTTTCCAGCCAGCTAAGCCGAGCACATCCACAAATCCACAAACCACAAGCAATTGAACTCCAGCTGAGTCCTGTTCTGCTCACGGCATAACATAATCGTACCGCACCACACCATACCTCACCTCACCTCACCTCACCTCACATCACCATTCTTCACCACACTTCAGGCCTCTCTCCAATTACTCCAAATAACTGAATTCGCTGGTATTTAAACTATTCACCGCGTGTTTGCATATTAAAATCTACAAAAACGTATGAAAAATTTTAAAATCGCATACGACACGCAACCGCGCTGCGGCAATTATTGCTGCAATGTGGTTGTCGTCATGCACGCACACTCGGCAACATCGCGCTACACACATCCCGGCAGGGAGAGTGCGCGGTATGTAGCGCGCTTAAATGAGTTCTTCAAACTGCTTTGCATGGTTTTTCCATCCAATTCTATTATTTCACTATACTCGACTATGGAAACTTTCCCCAGGTACGATCTTCGAGCTCACAGATTTATCGGTATATCCTGTGGCAAATCTTCGGGTTTTAACACTGGGAATTTACATCTCGATATGAATTTTCGTTACTCTGATTCTTTAAGGTTTCTATAATATCCAATTCTCCTTTTTCTCATATTATAAACTTCTCGGGAACAGACTGATGGTTGGAAGTGTCGATGAATTCTGTAAAATTGGCCGACGTCATAACGGCGGTCAAGAAATTAATTCTTCAAGTGATGCATTGTAAAGCAAAAGACGTGTGGCTTTATTAATTCACCGAACTAACTAATTAATATCACCCAACTTTACTATATTGCTCTAGAAATCAAGTGAGATGCTGGCGAATAATGTTTATCTTTGTCCCTAATCGCATGTCTCCTACCTCATAGTCCAGTCTAATGTAAGAAGCCTCTGCCCAAATGTGTATATTCCCTTTTCTGCGAAAGTAAGTGAAGTAAATAGAGAAGAAAGCTGTATGATTCGGTCATTTGCTATTATTCTGTTTCTTCCCTTTTTATTTTTTGCTTTTTTATTCTACTTTATTCCACGTTCTCCTTGTTCTCTTTCCCTACATTCTTATTTATCTTTTATTCTTCCACCTTTCATTTATTTTTTCGTTAACTCTTATTTTTATTTACTTATTTTTTTATTCTGGCTTCCTTCGTTCCTTCCTTTGTTCTTTCCAATATTTTTCTCCCTGTGTCTTTTTTCTTCATTTTTTCTGCCTTTTCTGAAGTAAATAGAGAAGAAAGCTGTGTGATTCGGTCATTTGCTATTATTCTGTTTCTTCCCTTTTTATTTTTTGCTTTTTTATTCTACTTTATTCCACGTTCTCCTTGTTCTCTTTCCCTACATTCTTATTTATCTTTTATTCTTCCACCTTTCATTTATTTTTTCGTTAACTCTTTTATTTTATTCTACTTTATTGCACGTTCTCCTTGTTCTCTTTCCCTACATTCTTATTTATCTTTTATTCTTCCTCCTTTCATTAATTTTTTCGATAACTCTTTTATTTTATTCTACTTTGTTCCACGTTCTCCTTGTTCTCTTTCCCTACATTCTTATTTTACTTTTATTCTTCCTCCTTTCATTTATTTTTTCGTTAACTCTTTTATTTTTATTTACTTGTTTTTTTATTCTGGCTTCCTTCCTTCGTTTCTTCCTTTGTTCTTTCCAATATTTTTCTTCCTGTGTGTTTTTTCTTCATTTTTTCTGCCTTTTCAATTATCGTGTTGATTATGTCGTTGTTCATTGGGTTCATTTGCTCTTTTTTTACCATAACTGTATTACATTTGTTTGATTATTTGTTCAATTCTTCGATTATTCGATTATTGTTTATTTCCACCATTTGTGTTTTTATTCATTTGTTTTCATACAGCAACGTCTAACATTTTATTGTTTGCTTTATTCCATTCAATCTTTTCTGTTGCCATTTCTTTTTGTTTCTCTGTAATTCTAATTTCCCTCCTCTATTTATTATACACAAACCTTTTTTTTTGGGGATAATTTTACGTTCTACTTGTCCATCTCTCCACTTCTTTAACACCACAATATGTTCCAGGGCAGTTTCAACCTAATTCTACTTTCCTCCCTTGATCCCAGTCTGCTTTATGCTCTGTACAGAACTGTCTTCTTTCTGCAGTGAGTTCGCTCTTTCCCTGCAGGGATGTCTCTGATGCTATTCTGCAGATAGTGCAGTTGCGAATGTGTTGCAGCTTGTCCTGCAGCTCCTGTTCCTGTTCCTGCTGCTGTTTATCTTGGCATTGACATCGCAAATGCAGTCCTTTCTTTTTGTTTTGTGTTCTGGTTTATGAAATGTGTTTGTTTAGGAGCCTTTCATGGCGGTATTTGCGTGTGTGTTGTTGTGTGTGTGTGTGTGTGTGGAGGCGAGTCCGTGCTTTGTTGGCAGCTCCGCAATGTGTGCTTTAATTACAGCTTCGATTATGCGATAAGTGCACACTTTTATGCCTTTTGATATTTGAAATATGTGCGCTTTTATGGCCGCAGCTCGCCATATGTCAACCCGAGGCTTGATGGCGCACATGCCTCACAGAGACGCCGCGGTTGGCAATCCTACCCGTTGACGACTGCTGCGTCTGCTATGGGCGCGTGTGTCCAGTTGCTGACGCAATTTTAACTGCATGGCCATCACAGGCCCACACAACACACTCCCTCTCCGCTTCCACTCGCGCGGGCACTTACTCACACACACTCCGAAGGATATCGTATTTCGTCCAATATGCATACACTCATGCTCGCTTTTGGCAGTGTTTATATGTGTGTGTGGGGGTGTGTGGGCGCAGATTTTTATCGACGGATTTTAATTGATTGCTTTTATGAAGCTTTTTCAGGTGAAAGTGGTGAATTAATTTACTGCAGTGTCGTTGCAACCGTCCGTGGAAACACTTTCGGGCGCCTCGCGAGCAGCCTCGCCAACGCAATGCTGCGGGGACATACTCGTATGTACGTGCGCATATGGTTGGTGCCCAAAGCTGGTGATTAATTGTCTGAGTGGCAGCTTTGCGAGTGCTGGTGGCCATAATAGTGCGACCAAAGGACTCTCAACGTAGCGAAGATGTGCATTGTGCTGAGGGGTGCTACGCACAAAGGGACTTGAACTCTGCTTTATCGATACAGTTGTCATTGCTGAGGTGTTTCTGGCACTAAGCCAATATTTATCCTTTCAAAAAATTACGAGTAGAGCACTCGCAGCCTGGGGAGGTGATGCCATTAGACAGCTTCAGTGTCCATATTAGCACCCTTTGTTCCGCTGCACCGCGAGCATCCTTTTAATTTTTTCTCCTGCACACATTTCGCTGGGGAAGTAAATTGCACCCAGACGCACACAACAAATGGCAAAAGTGCGCAATTTCTCACGGAACATCAGCCAATCGATTACTGAAAAATGACCCCGGCTCAAAATTGATGACGTTCAGTAACTCGATTATGGAGATTGGGTAATTAAGCAGCTCCAGTTCAGGTACTCGATTGCTGAAACTTACCAATTCGTTGCTAAAACTTGTGAAATTATTGCCCCAAGTCAACAATTAATTTTTCACGCCTAGTGCGGGATGGTTTTTGAGATCCAACGAGTGTCTCTCTTAAAGGTGTAAATTTGTTTAATCCACACTAAGCGAATTTTTGTGCAGTCTGGAAGGTTACAGAAGAAAGATGTGTTCCATCGATGTGATGGGGATTGATTGTGGGAGATTGATTGTGGGCTGCCTTCAATGTTTCTTGCATTCATGTAATTGTTTAGAAGAGTTATCTCCTAATTTATAATAAGAGAATTCGGTTGCGTACATTTATAGAGACAAACCCCTTTAAATGTTCCATGCTAGATACCGTCAACTATGCTAATACTAGGATCGTTAGTTATACTCACAAATAACTGCGTAGGATTGACATGAAGCTGCCTTCTAGTTATGGTTTCAACAAGTCCTGCTGGGTAACTGGTGAGTTACAAGGAGTGGCTTTCAAGCCACCAGGACAATCGAGTATAGTCGAGACATAAACCCCTTTAAAAGGGGGTCAATTGTATACGGTCATAGTAGGAGCTTTGGTGCCTGGCTGCGACTTCGTATTGCTTGAAATTATTTGCCAGGACTTACATTGCTCCACAGCGAGTTAACCGCTCTAATCAATTATTGAAGGATATAAAACTAAACAGCGTCCCATTCCCAGTTGCAATGAGCAACGCATTACACCGCTCAAAGTCACTGATGGTTTAAACAATTCATTATATCGCTTCTTACTAAGAGAAATGTTGGTAAGTCTCCAGTAACCAAGGTCACCCAATTAAATTGCAAAGTCATGATTATAATGGTATCTTGCTTAGTCAGCGGTATCGATGTTGCTCGTCACTATTAGCCTGTATATTAGCTGTGTTGACGCAAGGGTCCTGATTCAGTTCCCAGTTTAATTGATTATAAATTGATTGATAAAAATTTATATTTATATGCCATTGACACAGCTAGAAATGTGCAACCGTCTTCTGTCTTCTCCTAGAGTGAAAGGTCTCGATTGTATCTAGACCAAATTATTTAAGTTCGTTACAAATCAGGACCAACAAAAACAAATACACTTATTTTAAGGAAATGGTTACTATCTACTCGATTGTCTATAAAAGGACACCTTTGCCTCACAAATTTTTCTGATTATAGTCACATGCAGTCTAGTAAAGTAGACAAAATTTCTGTGACTAGTCCTGCAATTCTTAAAAGCTTCAAAAAGAAAAGTATTTCCGCAGAGAGTGAAGCCGCCCTTTAAACGAATTCTGTGCTATTTTATTTGCTTCGATTCAGTAGAAAATCAAATTAATTCTCTATTAATTTTCCAATTTCAGATGTCAAACGCGTCAAATTGGCAAACAATGGGCAGGAAAGGACGGCCACGGGGTTGAAGTTGTCCACCCCGAAAACAATATTCGCAACAGTGGAACAGACTAGTCAAGGCAATAAAATGTTGCCACCCAAACAACAGCAGCTGCTCTTGCAACAACAGCTCCAACAAAATGTGATAAATTCATTAAATGTTAGCGGCGTCAATGCGCCACAACAACAGCAACAACAACCACAACAACCACAACAACCACAGCAACAAGAACAACAGGAAGAAAATGTCATTAACGCCATTGATAACAATGTCTGGTGCAAAGAAGTTGGTGCTGCACCAATACAACAACAGCAACAGCAAACGCAGCAGTCGCAGCAGGATGAGCGCGTACCACCTTTGCCGCAGACTCACTTGCCGCAAGTCATCGCAGAGGTCGAGGCAACGCTGGCTGCCACACCATCTTGGCAAAATGCACAAAATGACCCACATGCCAGCGAAGCACTGGAGCATTCCCTCTCGGCGCAGAACAAACTGCAGCCGAACTTCAAGGATGATCCCTCAGGCTACCTGCAGCAGCAGACCACCTTGCTGCACAATTCGATGATGAATGTTGCCATGAGCGAGGACGGTGTGGAGGAAGCAGAGGTGGAGCAGGCCGTGAGCGAAGCTGATGAAGTTAAAATAGAACTGAAGCTGCTGGGAGGAGTGACTGTGGTGGCACAACCACCGCAGCAGGAGCAGCAGCAACAGTTGCAGCAGGAGCAGCAGCAACAGTTGCAGCAGGAAGAAGCTGTTGCCAACAAAAAACCGACCCCAGTGCAATACGCTAAAAGAGTGTTTACGGCGAATGGTGGTCAGATTTATCAACAACAACAACAACCATCAACATCACCACAACAGCCGCCACCACAACAGCAACAGCAGCAGCAGCAGCAGCAGGTCACAACGTTTTATCGTCCACAGCAGCAACAGCCAGCACAGCAGTTGCAGCCGCGTAAAACCATAACATTTGCCAATCAACAACTCATTTTCCCATCTAGTCAAGTGACTGTGAAGACTCCGTATCAGCAGCAGTTCACAGCCACAGGGAGGCCATTGACAGCCCACGCCGACTGCGAAAACACCACGATTATATCACTCAAGCCGCAGCAGCAGTTGCAGCTGCAGCAGCAAATTCAACAGCACAATTCGTTGTACCGCCAGAACGCGCAGCAGCAGGACCACAAGAGCGCGGTGAAACTAGTGCCGAAGGCGCAGGAGTCGCCGGTCTCCTCCAGCACTGCCTATGCACGCTCCACGCCGGAGATGCAGCGTCAGACGCCTGAGGGCGCACTCAAACGCCCCGAACAGGTGGGCGCCATATCCACCAGCAACGAGAGTCCACGCCCTTGTCCACCCTCTCCAGCCGATTCCGTGGATTCGGGAAGCTCGCGCACCTCGTCTGTCAAGACAGCACCTTCGCCATCACTGATGCAGCAGCAGCAGCAACACCCGCAAGTGTTGATAAGTAACCAGCAGCATGTTGTACAAATGCGTGTGCATCAGCCGCAGCAGATGCAGCAACAAATCTCTCAGCAACCACAGCAAGTGCGCATCATCCGCACATCGCAGGCTCAGCAGCAGCTGCAACAACAACGCGTGCTGGCCACATCACAGCCCGTGGCGCGCAACACAGTCACAACGATTGCGGGCAGCCGAGGCGCCTCCACGACCACCACTGCGTCGGCTACAATACAGCAGGTGAACACCCCTCAGTCCACGCAGCAGAAAATACAAGCCGCCATTCAGAAGCTGTCGCCCAACAGCGCCATCTCCGTCAGCCAACTCCAACTGCAGCCGGTTATGCGCTCCGGCGAATCAGGCAACAGCCAGATCATCATGACCTCCACCGGCCAACTGATTGTGATGCCCGCCAACAGCAAACCACAGGCTCAGCAGCAGCAACAGCCGGCTCAGCAGCAGCTGCTGATAGCCACTAACAACGGCACCACAGGGCAGCAGCAGACATCCAACGTCATCATACAACACCCTCAGGCACAGGTGGAAGTGCTCAACGGGCAGACGCTTGGTGCGGCCACTGCGGCCACCAACGGGAGCATCATATTGCAGAACGGCCAGGGACAGCAGAGCAGCTACATTGTGAGCCAGGCATCGGGCGCAGCGTCCGCTTCGCAGCTGCAGCCCACCACCGTCATCCTAAACTCCGGTCAGAACATTCTAACCAGCAACGGCGCCAAGGTGCTAACGACCAGCGCCGGCAACATCATTCACGCCGGCAATCAGCAGTTGATCGCGAACAACCAATTGCTCACTGCGCAGAATGCCACCGCAGCCAGCATGTTGGGCCAGCAGACCATGGTGCTGAACACGTTGCCCAACGGCAGCTACGTTCTGCAGCCACAGCAGCAAGCCGCCACCCAGCAACAGTTCGCCACGCTGGACGGCCAAGTAGTCAGCCAAATCGTGCAGCAAGCGGACGGCACCACCGCCTTTGTGCAGCAGCAAGCGCAGCCTGTCCAGCAGACGCAACAGTCGCAGCACCACCAACAGCCACAACGCATAATCATCACCTCGCCAGATACCAAGCGCAGGGGCAAGAAGCGGAAGAGCTCGCCCACCTCCTCCCCGACAAGCTCGCCTCCCGCAAACATCTCGCCACAGATATCGCCGACGATTCCTAATCAGACCGCGTCTATCCTCCAGCAGCAGGCTGCCGCAGTGGCCGCACAACAACAGCAGCACCACCAACAGCAGCAACAGCAGCCGCAAGTGGTGCAAATCACTTCCGCCGCAGCTGCTCAATATCCGCAGCAATTCCAGCTCAGTCCCGGCATCCAAGGCATTGTCGTCAACAAGACGACCACTGCGCCAGGCACACAGCACCAGCAAATCCTCCTCCAGAACGGGCAATTGATCCAGCCCATGAATCTCATCGGGCAGCAGTTGCTGGTGCCCGCCGGCTTGGTCATGGCCCCCGACACCACGCTGCTCCAGATACAGAATATGGGCACGTGCGCTTCCGGCATACTCACGGCCACACCGCAAGGCACCATGATGCTGCGGGCGCAATCGCCGCAAAACAAACAGTTCATATCGCCCACTGCCACGGGCCAGCAATTCATTGTCGGCAGCAATGGGCAACTCAGTCCGATCAGCCAAATTTACTCCACTCCCATGGGTCTAATGATGCCCACAGGTCAGCAGAGTGCGGGCACCGCCACATTCGTGCAGCAAAATGCCACCATTCAAGTGCAACAGCAGCAGCAACCAGCACAGCAGCAGCAACACGTGGCCATACAACCAGCCACCCTGCACGCTCAGCAGCAAACCGTCGCTGTGGTCAATGAGCGCATCGTAATGGAGACGGCGACCTCGTCGTCCTTGGGCGGCCAGCGATCTGCCGCGGCCAGTCCCCCAGACACGACCACCCACAGTCCGCGCAGCCCCGAGCGGCCGCCCTCGCATCGCAGCGGCGGCAGCGATATGGTAAGTAGACAAATGAGTACCAATGTCCCTGGAACGCAGAACTGAGGGGAAACTAGGAGCGGACTCATTAGGATGCATTGAAGTGGCAGTCCCGAAACGTTGACAATTGAAGTTGTTTTGATCTGAGCTACTTTTTCTTCAACTAAGCGATCCAGAAGTTCATTCGTAGATGGAACTTCTTTTCCCTACTGAAGTCCGATCTAGTTCAGGACAGGTTGGAAGTGATCTCTTTACTACTACTTTTCCATTGCATTTTATGTTAGAGAATCCCAATTAATTGTATGCTCCTCACATGATAGCGCACAGAGTGCTAAGCTCCAAGCACTTTCCTTACTTAACATCTGTTTAATGCAATGAAACAATTTTGGGGATTCAGACTCACCTCAGAACTAATCTTCATAGCAATTTACCCTATATGGGTTCACTGATTATTCGTGCTAGGAGCAAAATTGGGACATCGAAACATATACGTTATACTGTCTTAAAAATCTCCTGCCATACCCGGGATGCTAGGTAATCCCTGCAACTTCATGTTCCCGAGAATCAGAATCAATATTACGTTAGCTTAGAAAGTTGCAGGTGAGTGTCTTATCTGCCAAAAGTTGCCGGAGTTTGGGAAGTGATAAGGAACTGAGTAACCACTCCTTCTACTCCTTCTACTCCTTCTATTCCTGCTAACTATCCATATATTCCCTATGTGAGACCCGACCTGGTGAGGATAGGTCTGCCTTGACCCTTCGTGGAAGCGATGCAGATTTATCCAATGAGTTATCCACATCTTTTTGATGGCGTTTTTAGACCCTTCAAACGGCCGAAGTTGAGGGTTACACTGTCGTACGCCCACGTGAGGGCAAAATCTTCAATGATGACGTTATTTCACAATTTACTTTCACTTCCATCAGGGTTCGTTTAAAGTACTCCACATTTTAGACTTGTTAAGATCTAAAAAATTCTTCTGGACTCTTCGCAGAAGGCATCCAGATTATCGCCCTTGATATGCTGTTTGTTAGTTAGCCCGAGGTGTTGAGCTTTCGAACATCGCATCCAACCTGGACTTATTTAAAGATAAACAATTAAACGTCCTATCAATGCTTCATACTTGTTTATGAGTTATTGAGCTGAGTTGTCGAAATACAACCAACCTAAAAATTGGAGCAAAATATCGCAAATTCTTCTTCTTTCTGTTCCCTTGTTCACCATCTCTGCTTAAGTTCAAAGGATATATAATAGTAATGATGGCCACATGAAACTTCATTAGACTCACGGTATGCAATTAATGACGTTTCTGTTCCATTGCGATACAAACAGTAGCATGAATGAATGTTTGTACCACACAGGCAGGTTGAGACACTTATGTGTAATCTCAAGTAGATTAGAATACTTGGCGATCTCATCGGTAAAGCAATTTCTACCGTCTTTTATTTGTGTCTACTCAAACTCCGCTAATGACGAGGTAATCTCTCTATCACTTTAGAGGGTCCATATCTATAATTGGTGTTGCAGAGAGTCCCTAGTTTCAAAGCATCGTTGTGTCGAATGACCATGGCTCCCTGCAAAGGTTTAGATTCCTATCCAACGCAACTTCTTAGAAGTTGAAGAAATCTGAGTTCATCGCACAAACGGGATCGCGAACTTGGCGAACTGTCGAACAGCCTGTATTGGCTTCCAAGTGACCACTTTCTATTCCCTTCTTGGAATCTTCACTCATATGTGATTGGAAAAATCCAAACTTGGCGTTCTCTGCCAGCTGTGATCAGCGACTTCTGTCTGCATAACTATAGAAACGACTGAACCCAGCGACGACCCGCATGACGTAAAGTCACAATCGTGCCCGGTCATCTCATCAACAATTTAATTATCTTCAGTGTTATAGTGGGCGGGAACTGAGCTGAGTTCTTGTTAATTAACTCGTTTCATGAAATATTTTTGCGGACAAAAACAGCTTTGACGAGTTATTCCATCATGGCTGTCAGTCAGGACCAAACGGACAATCTCATCACTCCAACTAGTATTTGGAAGTACTTCTCTTCACTGGGGTACTAAACCAGAGTAGCCTCTTTAATAGTTACCTGATAAAAAAATAAATCTCCGTTTGCACTCTCCCTCTCCTTTAAGCGAACCTTGTTCTAAAAAGTAGAAAAGGATACGGAAAAATTTCTGCTTTTGATGCCGACAAACGCTGTCCTCAATTTTTACTTGATGTTCATACTAATAACTTGTTTCTTTTCCATCATTTCAGGTGCAATGCGTCTCCAGTTCGGAACCCGATGGTGCTGTTTCGCCGCAGAGTGTCGAGAGTCGCCAGTCGCCATCCACAACGGATTGTGAAAGAGGTGGGTATGATTGATGGCGATTGAAGGGTGATTGAAATGGAATGAGCCGCAATTGTGCCTGATTTTTCGGGCACCACTGACCACCTTCCGCAAATGCTGCATATTTTTCAAATTACTCGTATTGTTCCCAGGCGGCATTTGTTGCCGCCACTGACGGACTGAAGTCCTTTCAATTTGCCTTTGTTCAGCTTTTGGCGAGTCAAACAATTCGTTTTGATTTGAGGTCTTTGATTATGATGTAATCCCCCTGGCATTATGTGTGTAATGTAAGTAATGTTCGTCCTCGAGTGCGAAATCACTTCAATCCTTTCATTTGCAAAATATGCCACTGCGCTGTGTGCGTCGCAAGCAAACTGCTATGCAATGTTTCGACCCTTGGGCATGCAAAGTTGGTTAATCTTGGGACCTTTTAGTTAATCTTACGGAATCTTTCCATTTTGCCACTGACTTATCGTACCTTTGCTAATCGCCGACATAAATTCAGAGCTCCTATTCCGCACATAAAAGCATTCAAAATCCACTTATAACATAAAAATCAACTAACGACCCCAGAGGGTGGCTGCTGTGGCTGGTTGTGGGTGGTTATGGGTGGTGTAGCTGCTTCTCCGCTGCTCGTGCCGCATGGCAAATCTAAGCTAACCAAAACCAAAAATAAAAATAAATGGCCAACAAAATCAAACCCAATCCGGAAGGTATTTTTATGTGCGCTACGCACATAAACTGCAAAATCCTGCGAGCATATTTTCACAGCAGCACCAGCAGCACGCATGTTTCTAACCCCACCCCCAAGCAAAGGAGAAAATACGAGGACAGACAGGAAAAGAGAAGCATTCAGGCTGCTCACATTTTATGAACAAATCAAGACGTTAAACGGAACATTAAACTCCAATCGACGTTAGCACGCGCCCGCCGGCGAGTCGACTCGACTCGAGTTGAGCCAACTTGCAACATTCACCAAAAATCGTTAAAATAAGTAGGCCCATAAATTGCACGCGCTATTAGCTCCAGCTACAGCCACACTCCCAGCTTCAGCTCCCGTTGCAGCGCCACTCTGACAGTAACAGTTGCGCAACGACAGTGAACGCGTTAATCCTCAGAAGGCAGGGGCACGGCCGGAGAGCTCTGCCGCCACTATTGATAAACGAAGCCATCTTTAAGTGCGTTATCGACGAGCAATCAATGTCAGGCAGACAAAAACCAATCCGGACAGAAAGTACACAAAGCGACAGCAAAAGTGGATTTGCCTCAGCCTTTACCCAATTTTTTTCCACTGTGGTGGCTTTTCTGCTATTTTTCTCTCTCTCTGTGTGTGTGTGTGTTTGGGTGGGTGTGTCACAGGTTTAATCCACTTTATGCCCAACTAACTGGTTTCTCGTATTGCCCAACTCTGATTTCGTTCTCGTCCTCTTTGCAGGCATCGTTATGTCAACCGCATATCAAACCACAAATATTTACAAACCATCGGAAGCGAAAATTCGACGTGTGCAAACACCGCCGCAATATAGCGCCAACAGTCACGGCCACGTCCACGGCCCAGGCGGCGGCAACACCACATTCACGCTGGCGTGTTCGCAGGCATCCACGAACGCCAATGCTGCCTCCGCGACGGCTCTGACTACTCTCCATCTCCAGCAGCAGCAGCACCCACAACAACAGCCGCGCCATCATCGCCAGCAACATCAATCCGCAGGAGCTCAGAATTCCCATCTGGATATTATAATGAAACCTGATTCTCATGGTAAGTGGAAGTCTTAATGGAATTATGATTTTTGTGCTGGTATTGTTTCCATACTTCCTCGCCAATTCGGATTGAGCTCCGATCCGAGTGGGCGAGTACTAACACTTACACTAACATCAACAACACCAACAACACCAACAATAACACTAACAACAAACGCCCACATAAGTACGTATGCATGCATATGTGGGCGCACACTCACCCACAAGTAAAGTACATGTAAACATTTCCATCACATCACTTCACATCACCGCCACGGGCGCATCCTTGTATCTTCACAATTCCTCCTTACTAACAACACTCCCAGCTTAACATCGAAATCTGCTTATACCCACTTGCGGCATGGTAGTTTTCTACGAGCTTGTGTATGTGTATGTGTATGCGTTTGTGTTTGTGTGCGTATCTTTGATTTGCATTTAAGTAGCTTATCTTGTTGCAGCATGAATTTTTCTATTATTTTTCGGCTTCTTTTCCTTCCTAAGTATTTGTTGTGTTTTTTTTTCTTCCTTCTATATTTCTAAGTCTTCCTCAATATCCTTTTCTTCCTTCCTCTCTCACAATTGTGCACAATTGAAAGCTTTTCATATTTATTATTAGCCACTTTTGTGCTATTCGACATATTTTTCTCTGATTTAATATGAATTTATTTTGACAATATTCCTGCTTGCACCCTACTTGCGACTTCCACGGCACTTCACTGTATCACACTCGTTCAGTCACCTCATGAACAGTCATTTTATAATTTTAACCATCACTTTGTACGAGTGTGACTGGATGCCAAAGCGACGAAAATTAAATCATTCAGTTCCAGAACTACCCTGGGTACTTCGGGAGAAGCAGAGATAAGGTTCTGGGAAATTTTGAATTTCAATAAATCACACTTTGGCAATTGAAGAGGTAAAATGCACAAGGAAAGCGAAATGTGTTGAATGGGTAGTAAGCAAGGTAGATAAATAATACATAGAAAAGGCGTGGAACAAGCCCGCATACCACGAGACTGAAATATGGACGCATTCCAGCCCGAGACTTAAAGTAAGTTTTCCTACTGGACGCATTCCAGCACGAGACTTAGAATATGCTTCCCTAATGGACGGATTATAGTACGAGACTTAAAGTACGTTTTCCTAATGAACGCATTCCAGCACGAGACTTAAAATATGCTTCCCTAATGGACGGTTTATAGTACGAGACTTAAAGAACGTTTTCCTAATGAACGCATTCCAGCACGAGACTTAAAATATGCTTCCTTCATAGACGGATTATAGCACGAGACTTAAAGTACGTTTTCCTAATGGACGCATTCCAGCACGAGACTTATAACCTAATGGACGAGTATTACAGCCTTCCACATTTCCGACCGTTTATATACGCTCATCCATACTCTGGTTTATTTGGTTTGTGAGTCCTTTTCCCCATTGTCCCTGAAATGAAACACTGTCGTTACTTGGGATAGCTCGTAAATGAATATTCCATGCTTATCTCTCTACGCGTCTGTAAGTCGTCTCGCTTTGCGACTTCAATTCCAGAGTAAGGCAGAGTATTTTACAGTCATTCGTGGTGGTGTCCGTGATTCGACCTCCTCCACTAAAGGAACTCAGGAACTAAGCACTTTCATGTTGAAAGATTTATCTTCATGTAAAGTATTTTCCACACAAGTAACTTCCCATTCTACTCCTTTTATCCTTTTCAATTTCATCTTACCCAGACATGTCTTCAGATTCTGAGATTCGAGCAGTTTCCATTCTTTCAATCTCTTCAGTGCCACTAAATCGAATGATTTAAAGAATATGGAAACTGTGTCCCACTTTAGTGGCGCTGAACAACATGATTGAAGACTCCAGAAGGCAATGAGAGAATGTGGGGGACGAGAGTATACTTAAAAGATGTGCATGTCTCCAGAGAAGGCATTACTTTAGCGAATACTTTTGTTCAATTTCCATTCATCAGATACTTCGAGTGACAGTCGCGATGGTCACCAGTAACCAAAGTCATCAGTTGACTGCAAAAGCTGGCGACAGTATCGGTGTTAGTCACCGGTATCTCCCACAAAGTTTACGAGGTCGATGGATTGCTCTACAATAATCGGAAGAGTCTTCTGATAGAAACAGAAATCGCAGTGTTGAAAAGATTCCACAGCCCTAACTGCAATAGTATTCGCCCACTGGGTCTGCCTCGCTGTGGATAAAAATGGGTATGTTTCTCATGATCCTTTTAAGTCCTACTTTAATATGGAAATCCAAATTCAATTGGAAGCAGTTCTATTAAATGGGGGGGTTGAACATCAGTCAAACCTTTAATACTCTTAATCTACCACCAATGTAGAGTTCATATGAAAGTAGCTATTAACAGTACTTCGATCCTAATCGTACCTCACCGAACCCCATATCAATCGAACGCCAGGCTAATAATGCATATGCGTAGTGTAGGGGGAAGCTAAGCCCTACACTTCTGCTAATCTGTTATGATATTCCAATTGAATAACGAGTGCGTACACGTAAGAGCAAGTATCATTTCCATACCTGTACGTCATTTGAATTTACTTATCCGCATCTCTGGCTGCTCCCCTTCTGCGCGTACACTTTTCGTGTTCTTATTCAGCGCACACACACACACAGATAGACCCGGTGGCTCCGTGCTTTCTGGCTTTGTTTCCATCCTTATTAAGTAATATCCATAATAATTGCATTACCCCGGCGCGCATAAGTTTATTTGTTTGGTAAATTTTTTCCTCCCCATTTTGTTGACTCCTGTTCCTTGTTGCCGACAAAGTTGCTTCCGATGCTATTTATTCATGTGTCGTCCTCGGCCGTATTTATTGCGTCCCAAGCATTGTGTACATAGGTAATAAACCTTATAATAGCTGCATGATAATTCCTTCGATATCAATTTCCATCATTGTGATTTATCGATTTCAGCCAACAGCGTTTTGCCATAAACTTTTTGGTTGTGCTGTTTTGCCTTTTGTCCCCCTCGCTTTGAATGTGCACGCTATTTATTTAATTGATTGATTGATAGTGGTGGTGGTGGTGCGGGTATATCTCAGTTCCTCTTTGTTCGAGCGTTACAGTCTTCTTTGTGCACAGTCAGGAAGACAACTAATTCCGCTAATAATGTCGGAACACAAAGCAGTGACGCAGTCGGGGGAATCATGCCGTGTGTGGCGGTCTCTCCAGGTGTTTTGGCAACCTGCTCGAAGAATTATCCCTTGATTATCAACACAAAGGATGGTGGCCTTTGAAAATCATTGTCCTTGACATATAGTTACTTAATTGCAAGTCAATTCATTAATCACAGCGGCCACTTTGACCAATTTCGGTATAATCCGATATCAGAGATGGGAATACAAAGAGGAACAATAAGAACTGCTGACAAATGACGTCACTTGACTATCCTAACTATCTTCCCAGCTTGCTCCAAATGGTGTATATAAGTATTCCTCCATCAGAAAAAGACGCTTCCTAACTTGACTCGTATTCCGCACAACTCAAATCGTAATTGCTATTCTAAAAGATCATGATATCAAAACACGTCCTCTGGGGGTAATAAGTCCCACACCCTCGTTCCGGCATAACCATACGTCTTCCAGATTTGACTCCTTATTGCTGCTAAGATCAGAGTCCGTACAAAGAGGGCCGAAGGCAGCTTTATTCTTCTACTCACCCGTACAGCTTCTAGCTCAGAGGTTGACTGGTCCATGGGACTCCGTTACAAATTACAAATGGCTTCCAATATCGAGATGTAGAGGGAAATGTATTGAACATGTTTAATTGTTGTCCAAAAAAATTCACTAAGAGTTCAGAGAGCTCCAGACAGAGAGAGTATTTTTGTAGTGTCGCCTGTAAATATCCAGTTTCCAAGTTTTTCTGCTATGAAAAATGTCCAAATTCACCTACGAATTACCTACCATTGGACTATAAAACTTTCCTATATAAATAACCGTGTCCATACCAAGAAAGGTCTTTAGGAACACGAATTACTGGGAGAAATTCCAGACCTGTGAAGTACTTAAAAAATTAATTTTTCTTCATTAACTAAGAACCACTCTTCAGTTGTTTAGGAGTCCTCCACAAAGTACACGAGAATCCCGTCAAGAAAAGGGCTTCAAACTGAAGACTACACCGAAAGTGCATACTAAATACAGACGTACAACTTTGCCTACTAATGGCTATAGTCAGATCACTTTAGAAATGCCTTAGAAGTAGGGCTGTGGAGTTGTTGCATACTTCTTCAACCCTTCTTCGATCTCTCCCTACTTGAAGCACATATTGAAGCTAATCCTAAACTAGTGTCATTTAAGTCGCTTTGGAATACTCGTATCTCCGTGGCGCGAAACTAAACAAGTATTTTCCCTAGGCAGGCGTATTTTTATCCCGATTCTGTACCATATTCCTTTTGAGTATGTAAATGATTCATTCTACGTCCTCTGCTAAGTTCTTCATTTCAAAATGCACAACATTCAAAAAGGATTCACATAGTTTGTTAGTTAGAAGTTACTCATTTCTCTGTGACTATTGGGGAAAAGCCCCCATTATCGTCCTAACAGACCCTCTGTGTGTCCTTTGACTTCCAGCGAAAGCTTTCGTGCCAGAACTTGGTGAATATCAGCAGACAAGATTACGCTGTGAGGCATCTTCAGACATTGTATGTGAGTACCTGAAATACTTAACCGAACTGCAGTAACTAATCCATCTGAGTCCTGTAGCACAGCAGAATTGAGGGATTGAACCTAAAGATTTATATATCCCGAATAGTTCTTTGAATTGAAATGGTATAAAGAAGAATAGAGAAATAAAGGAACTCCATCCTCTTGCCCACAACTTAGACAGGAAGTTTTCTATCCGATTTCAATTTAAATGAAGTTAATTTAAGAAATTGTTTGGGGAACCATGTTGGGGACTTTAGGTGGCACCAAATGACATGAGAATAACTGGGATTCCATTGTAATACGGACCGGATTCTATCAGCATACCTTCATTCACTGGTGAGCTCTTTCACGCATCGAAGTCATCAAATTCAGCTCTCGTAGTTAGCTTAGAATAACGTCCCTGTAGGCGGAAAGGGGACCTCATGAGGAAGATGAGGCATAATTTCGCAATCAGCGAGACAAGCAGTGCTATTCGGATTATTATCTCGGATTTTATGGAGCTATTTGGAGTTGAATCCTATTCGAGTCCGCAAAAACGCGTAATTCTGAACGGGGCAATTTTCTGTGGAGTTTTCAGAGTGGTTTAAGCGAAACGCGGTGTTAATGGCTTCGACTGCTCAGTTGCAAACGGCAGTTTGAAACTGGATAATTCTGCTTGGATTGCTGATAACAGCACGAATTGCATCCTTTGCACACCCTTCCCCTCCTCTCGCGACGCCTCTCTGGCCACCATGCGGCAATTGCGCGCTTTAAAACGGCGTTAAAGTGAACTGGCGAAAGGGCGATGCGAGCACAATGGAGCTCATTTCGCACTTGTTTGCAGTGCGTTCCCACACTTGGCGCGCTGCAGCCGGCAACTGGCAACTGGCAACCGAACACCATCATCAATTTGCCATTCGCAGATACACACGATGTACTCATAATAAAGATTTCCATGATTTATTGCGGCCAGTGTCTGACGTTCCGTTTTATCGGGCGATATAATTTTTCTCTTTTTGCAAATTTTTCTGATTTTGTTTTTCTCTCGCTTGCCGGATTTTTATATCGAAATTAATATTGATTTATTGAACATGTGGCGGGCGAGAGTCGGCGATGGTGGTGCTGGTGGTGCTGGTGGCGATGGCGCTGGCGCTGGCGATAGGGGCACACATGCACAATTTCCTTTGTTCCATTGTATAATTTTACATGCCACTTGCAAATTTGCCTCTGTGTGGAGGGGAGGGTGACTGAGAAAGAGGGAGAGAGAGTGTGTGTATGTGTGTGTGTGTGATTGTGTGTGTGTGTAGTAACAAAAAACGCCGAAAGGATAAAAATTGAAGCTAAAAATGTTTCATGTCAGCAGAGACATGACATGTTTTTAGTGATATATTTACGAGTGCGCCGGGCAATTGCACACTCTGCTCTGGGCGACATGATAAACCGCGCTTCGCTCTGCTCTGCTGAGGTCTACTGTGATACAGTGCTAGTGGGGACAGGCCACAGTAGAGTCCCGCAGCGGGCAGGAGGGGCACACATTTTAATTGTTCTCATGAAACATGCATTTTACATTAAATCCCTTGGTGCTGGTTTGTTTAATTTAACATTTTAACTCTTCGCTTGTTCGCTAACTCCCCCTCCCCTACGTTTAGCATTCCATTCATTCATTGTCACTGCATTGTTATCAAAGCTAACAAAATTCGCCTGCGTCCTGCATCTAAAATGCCTGGATGCACATTAAGCTAACCGCAAACCACGCCAGTTTGGTTTGAAAATTTCGTTTGGTTTGGTTTGGTTTGTAAAACTGTTGTTTCCTCCATCCTTAGAATCTCCGAACAGTTCGCCAACGACAACCTCCACGACCGCAACACCGCAACCGCCAGCCACAGCGGCTGCAACTACACCAACGCAGCAGCAACGCTTGCAGGGGAATTCATCCTCGCAACGGGCCGGCATCAAACAAACACGCACGCGTGCTCGTGCTCCGAAAATTACGCCACGCCTCGCGGCTGAGAAGGCCACTGCAGCCGCAGCAGTCGCAGCTACAGCAGCGACAACAACAACAACCACAACAACGACATTGGTGACACGCTGTTTTTCGACTGGGGAACTGATCTGGGGCCCCGCCCGAGGGCATCCCGCTTGGCCAGGCAAGATTATGAAAATTCCGGGGGGCATGCCTTCGCAGCAGTGCGAGACAGTTTGGGTACAATGGTTCGGCGGCGGCGGACGCTCAAATTTGGAGTTAATTTCGATTAGTTCGCTGCAGAGTCTCTCCGAGGGTTTGGAGGCCCATCACAAGGCGCAAAAGGATACCAGAAAGTGAGCAGGGCGGGGCAGGGGACACCACAATACACTAATAAGAGGGAAAAAGTTTAAGGAAATAATATCCCAGACTAGCAATTAAATAGAGCCACAAGAAAATGTTTAGGACTGATGCTTGACCGCGATCATTTCGTATTCATTAAGGACACCCGACCAAGCTTTGTAGACTGTTGCACGACAAAGCATGCTCCAAAAAATTGGGAGATGTTCCTATGTGATGGTAATCATAAATGCGTAGTATCAAAATTCTCAGTAAACCGCATCACAAGGAAGGGAGCCAATTTTAGGGTGGATACTATCGTGCAATAGACGAATGAAGCTGTCGAGTGTGGGCAGGGAATAAGGCAGTTTTCTTCCACGCAAATAAGATTTTTGAGTTGTATTAGAGTAGCATAAGTAATTTGAAGTGATTAGCATTCTGTAAAAAGGGAACGACAATCTGTATAGTGTAGGCCGCATACGCCCTAAAAGTATGCTATAATTTTCTGTGGTGTGGATTAGTGATGCAACGATTGTGCTCGGCAGCAGCATCTTATGTTTTTATGCCAAGCCCTTTGAGTATCTGTCATTTAGACAAACGGTGTGTCGGAGATCTGAGCAACTGAAATGGAGTAAAGTAGTGACTAGAGAGTTGTACTCATAGCTATCGATTGAAAACTGCCATGTCAGATTGAAAAGTAATAATGCTGTCTAGACTCGGTGTGATCATTCTGTCTAGACTCCGGTCACCTAAATCGGACGCCAAAAGAAGTTCTTTTGAAAGACGGAATGAAGTTCACAATATTATATTAAAAGATAACTCCTAAACGCCTGTGATTTTGCTTACGAATATGGTCGATGCGACATAAGTTTCTTTGAATACTTTATGTACACACACCAAAACGAAATATTGTCGAGTAAACAACAAATGAATGGCTCAGTATCGAGTAAAACTTGTCGGGTACCCGAGACGATCAAATCGAGTAGGATCGAAGAAGTAAGAACTCCAGAACTTGACCGAAATGCCCATATAACCAAAGAAAATATACCATAATGGATGGGATATAGTTCTCTCTTGAATTTAAATATGTCGGTTTTTTCGAGGGTCGGTTTCGAGTTCGGAAGATAGCAAATAATTTTGGTTGTGTAAACAATATTGCCTCTGATTAGGGCTGTGATTAAACTCTCTCATTTTTGTTGAAACACTTCAGAATAGCAGATCCCGACGCCACCCTCAGTATCAATGCATATTCAGATAATTTTTGTTACTGCTCCCAAATAAACTCGTAAATACATCGCAAAATATCCACCTCGATGGCATTTCTGTGGAGTCTTCGTCGCCTACCAGTATTAAAGGGAGACTGTTTTGAGTATGAATTTTGCAATGAGTATGAAGAAATATATTATAGTAAATATTCAATCTGATCCGAGTACATACGAAAGTAGCCTGAAAATATATCGGCCTAGGCAACTGATGGCGCCACTACTATCGAATCGTAAATAATACTCTTCAAATGATTACCATACAATTTTCATCCAGCTGCGTCACTCAGTGCAAGCCTGGCTGCCATTGAAAGCACCAGAACAAAGTTATATGAGTTGCGCTACGAATTGGCTCCTCCCTCATCCACCATATGCTTATATGTTTAGAGCCGAAAGCAGACTATGTTGAGAAATAAATTCAGCGTTGTCCTAAGAATGACTGTTTTCTTGCCCAGACCGACTACTTTTCAGCCAACCCTCGTATCAAACTTTAAGTCTATAAAATCGACACCTTTTTTTGATCTGAGTACAGAATACGATTTTGGATACTTGGTGGTATTGTCACTAGATGAGATCGTAGTGCTGTAATAACATTTTCTAGTCTATCGCATCACCACGAATAAGCCTACGTTAGGAGTGCTCCAGTCCTATCGTTTAGTACATTCCCCAAGATGTGGACAATGAGGAGGTTTAGCCTGCGATCCTTTGCATATACAATATTAGACGATGTTCTTAAGAGGCTACCGTACTGAAACCACGATGATCAATTGTGGAGGAGCGATAGAGACTAACATATTATCATAGTCAAGCTTAGCTAAGGCAAAACTAGATGGCAGTAGGAAACGTTCAGTGGCGTTCTGCATTGTATTTCCAAAGGATCACATAATGAGGCCATTGGAACCATTTGATATGTAAGAGGAAAGAAACCATTTTGCTCCAGAACTTGACCGAAATGCCCATATAACCAATGAAAATATACCATAATGGGATATAGTTCTCTCCTGAATTGCTATGCCGAACCGTCTTTCCTCAGTCGTTCCCTTTTACAGAACAATTACGCTATATTTAAGGTGAACTAATTGTTGTCCTGAACTCCGTGGATTCCTTTTAAAGTGCTCTCTGAAATTAGATTTGTGTGTGGAAGGAAATGTAGGCCACCCCCTGTTAATCCTGGACTACAACTATTATGAGTCTGCCATGAAAAGGGGTGTGAAGTCAAGGTTCAACTCGAACCGTCGAGCCAACAATGATGATGCCATGAAAAGGTGGTCTCTAGAAACAGTTTCGAATGATTCACAGACAACTCCTGCGAATTTGCTTTGAAATTTAGTTTATTTAGTTTATTTACAATTTGAATAGTTTGACTTTAAATTAAAGGATTGCGTAGAAGATCGTAGGCGATTTTGTATTATGCCAATTCCTTTTTATTTGATTTATTACTGGTAAATTGGCCTTAGTTTGAATATTTAGAAAACTTAGTTACCTTTTGTTTGCTACTTTTATTTATTAGTCCACTTTGAGTACCGCAGAAATATGTATTTTTAAGTTTAATATTAATTTTAAATTAAGTTTATTTAAAAAATTTTATTTTCTGAATTTTAATTAATTTCCTTATTTTTGTTTCTTCAATGCGCTTTTTTCTTCTTCCCGGCATCCCAAAAACCTCTCATAAATGTATATATATATATATGATATATATGTATGTATATGTATGTGAATGTATGTGCCTGTTTTGACAACACATTTGCAACCTGCTACAACAACAACCTCAACACACTTCCCATCCCGCCTACAACAACAACAACAATCCGCCACTTTCACACTTATCCTTACCGACACTATCCCCCACTTTCACACTTATCCTTACCGACACTATCCCCCACTCGCACACACACACACACACATTCAAACACACTTAAAAAGGAGCCGAAAATTAAATTCGCAACTTGAACGAGCCATACAAGAAGCAATGACCGAATTGGATCGTATTTCAGCTTCATCCACGACAGCAACCACCACTACCATAGCAGCCAACAACCACAATAAGCAAGTACAACAACCCACATCCACATCGCACAACAACAACAACAACAACAACAACAACAATCACAACCACACCACCATCACCCACAACAACAGCTCGCATCGCATCAAGCGCACCACCCTGCAGCGGGCCGGGCACAGCTTCTCGCTGATCCCCACCAACGCGTCCAGCAACGGCATCTCCACCACCACCGCCACGCTGAACAGCATCGTCTCGCAGGCCCAGCAGCGCACCAAGCCGATCCGCATTGCCCCGGCACCGCCCAGCGGCACCAACTCACCCACGAAGAACTCCGCGGTGCTCTCCATCCAGCCAGCCACCAACGGCAAATGACCCGAGGAGTCGTGCGCGCAACTCTCCTGGTCCATGCAAACGTACACGCTGGTCATCCACAACAAGTGAGTGGACGTCCAGGCGACCGCCCAACTCTGCGCTGAGTCTCACCGTTCACAGTAGACCGGGCGGCCGTGGGAGTTGTGTGTCAACGCGTGCCGTGCGGAGTGTGGCTCGGAGGTATGGGCGCCGTCTCGGTGCGTGGCTAAGGAATTGATCAGGAAGCACTTACTTACTTACTTACTTACTTACTGAGAAGGAAGGCAGGAAGGAAGGAGTTATTTTTATCTTAATGGAAGGTGCATTTTGCCCACTAATTCGCTTTTGTAAATTCGGCGTGTTTCATTTTGGACGCTTTGTAAATCTATTTTATTTGTTTAAGAAAACAAAAGCAAAGAAGCAAATTTTCTATTTCATTTGCCAGCATTGTAAATAAGTTACTTTAATTAAGCGGAGCCGTGCATCGCGCGGCATTGCCATGAATACTTAAACGCGTTTATTTATTTCTCTCCTAGTTTAAGTCCCGAGTATTTGCGAACGCAACGCGAAAGAACTTC
Organism: Clusia tigrina; assembly: GCA_920105625.2. Taxonomy (NCBI): domain Eukaryota; kingdom Metazoa; phylum Arthropoda; class Insecta; order Diptera; family Clusiidae; genus Clusia; species Clusia tigrina. The sequence continues at coordinate 188,982,091 of OV050031.1, read as the reverse complement.
ATTGTACAAATTATGTTAAAAGCTACTTGTAAATTTTATTTCCAACACAACTTTCAGTGACCCTTTTTTGTTTAGTCCAGCAACCCCCTCCTCCTCCATAACCGAACAAATGAGAAATAGACAATAAAATTCAATTACGCGTTCCTTTGTAAGGACGAAACTTTGAGCGAAACAAGAAGCCAACAACTGAAATTATTTACGAAAAAACTATAAATTCACTGAGTAATTATTTAAAAACAGCATTTAACAAAGTATTTTGCGCGAACACACAATTTCCACACTCATTTTTCAGCTGTTCAATTTATGTAAATATTGTTTATGTTGCATTTTAACTTCGACTAATTTCGACTTTTTTCTCGTGAATTCAACTCTTCACTTAATCATAACTTTAAATATTCGTAGACTAAGTAGCTCTAGAGGAGAATAAGAACACATTATATACTTATACGAAGAAGCAAACTTATCAAACTGTCAAACAACAAAGAAACATAAAACATAAAACATAAATCCACAGAAAATGTAACTGAAGATTCTGTGTGCATGAAAAGCCAATTTCATTAATTGTAAACAACACGAAAAGAGATCAGAAGAGAATATTAATAAATGAGTAATTAATAATAAACTTAAATTAGTACATCAACAACACAAATTTCCAACTACCTTGAAAGTAAGAACGGAACAGAGCAACATAAATTATGAACCCTCCACACTTTAAGTTGGCTCTGCCGCCACTCCCGCACCCGCGATTTCAGCGTTTTGTGTAAATTCTTTCGTTTTCCTTTGAACGCACCTAATTTTAATAATTTATGAACTACACTTAAACGAACCATTGTTATTATTTATTTAGTTTTATATTTAAAGCAGACACACAAACATTGACTACACTTAACTACGTTTAACTTTACATTTACGAGTACCCAAAGCATCTCTCATTGGAAATGTGGCCAGCGATTGCAAAGGAACACTTTGTGAAAGCTGGGAAAAGATTTGGAAAAAACAAACAGAGCATAATTAAAGAATATTAAAATAAAATAAATTATTAACCTTAATTGAAGCAGTGCAATGTGTGGTTTATTTTGCACTCTGGCGTGCCACGAGTTGCGAGCGAGGTGAGTTCTGTACACAAATGCGCCGTGACTCCTTCTGCATCGTTGTTGTGAGTTGCGTCGGAAGCCAGCTACAGCGGCGGCAACGGCCCAGCGGAAGTGAGCTTTCGCCGTAATTATTGCCGCCAATCGCAGCCTCCGCCGGCTAATTAAGCCTCGCTCATTTCCCAGGGGTCCTCGTTTAGTGCGACTAGCAAATCATGAGCAACTCATCCCAGCGGCCGGTCTGTCGTGTGCATCCGCCTTTTTCGTCGGTAGTTATTTTCAGCAGCATGAGCTGTGGATTTCTGGTTGGCGACGTTACCCCAGCGCCACCCTATAACGCACTTATACGCATCACGCACTTTGAGCGAAGCCCCAAAAATGAAGTGTCGGGAAGAAATCACCACTTCCTCCAGAGGACTCATAAGCACACATGTGAGGACTTCAATTAAAATTCATTGGATTTCTCAGCTGAGGAGTGCGTTATAATTCACGTTTGCCAGTCAGTCCCTGCTCATTAATCTTAACTTTAATATTAATGTTGGAATAACAAAGCAAATCACTCATATAGGAGTAGGGACGAGGAAGCACCCTTATGAAGGGTGAAGGTAAGTAACCAGACTTTCACACTGTGTGTCGTAGTTATAATTTGATTTAAGAGTTGCTTCTTTTTAATTTGATATCAAAAATTGCACTCGTATGCTTGCGTTGCCCCTTTGGTGAGTCCTTAAAAGGATACGAGTAGCTACTTATGGAAATATTCTTCTTGCATCGCTATCAGGGCACTGTGGCTCAAGGTGTCTGGATACAAGTAGATAAGGCAGGATATTGTAGTGAGAGCAAATATGGCTCTCTGGAGGGAGTGAGAGTTCAGGTACGCTCCTCTTCTGTCTTTTGGAATACTTCTGCTTTCTACGGAAAAAGACTGTATGAGTCCATAGAGGAACTACCACATGAGGTAAGTAGGCAGGGTCCCCGATTTGATTTCCCGAAAAGGAAAAAGAAATAAGAAAGGAAGAAAAGAAGAAAAGAAGAAAATAGCATTAAGAGAAGTAGTGAAAAATTGTTTGCTTAAAGTTGTGCTTACTTGAGATACTCTTAATTCCCAAAGGCAACTCATTCGTCAACCTGATGGCGTTCACAAAAAAGAGTATATTCGAGAGCAAATACTTGTAATTGGGGACTAAGAAGTTCATATTCCTGCTCGATTTACAAGGCTTCAACAAAACAAACAAATATTTAGGTGTTCAGGGGTATACCAAGTTGTGTAGAAATATGCACACACACATACACAATTTCTAGCGTCCAAATAATTAAAAATATTGCAGCCAAGGACTTGATTGCAAAACTTACTGATGTGGTAAAACTTGCTTAAACCATAAACCAATCTTGTAGCATTATTGAATGCAACGTGCAGCTTATGCCTGGAACCGGAGTCAAGTCTACCATAAACAACATCTGAATGAGTCATGAACGGCACTATAAGCTGAAGCACCAACCTCCTTCTGGTCTCAGTAGGCACAAAGGATGCAGGCCGCCTCAGATTCCGTAAGGTATAGTATAACACCACAGAATTTATGTGATCCTCACAGGATAGTGCGGAGTTAATGTGATATCAAGGTCTTTTACTTTTTCAACAAATTAAAGTTTAGTATCATTTAGTGAAATTGTTGGTATATCAGAGGGAGGATAACCAGACTTGGAAATCGCGAGGCCATATGATTCATAGCTTCAGCCAATTAGCTTTAGCCCATTCTGCCAATATGATCAAGTCTTCGGTTACCCTAGCACATAAATCATCAATGAGATCAGTAGGTCTGGACAAATACAATTGAAGGGCATCAGCATATCGTCACCTTGAATGCAGGACAGCGTAACATCAAAATTTTGAAAATCGAGATTTTGATGGGATATGATGCAAATGACTTAAATACGTGTACCTGCAAAGTTTTAGGCACCAATATCAAAAAATAGCTGTTTTATGAACCAAATACGAAATAGCGTAACAACAAGAGCAAATATTTCCCAATGCACAACAACTTAACATTACGTATGTTACAACAAGACAAACAATACTGTTAAATTTAATTTATTAGATCAGAACGCAGGGCCAGCGACATATAGGGTCCGCCAAATAACTTTTTTTTTTGAAACAGGCGCAAAACATCGAGTGTAGCTTCGGCTGTGTGGCACGTAGCGCCGTCCTGTTGAAACCAAATGTTGCCAATATCCTCCTCTTCAATTTTTGTGAACAAAAATTCGTTCAACATGGCCCGATAACGATCGCCATTGACTGTAACGGCCACTCCTTGCTCATTTTCGACGAAAATTGGCCCAATTATGCATCTGGACCAAAATCCGCACCAAACAGTGACTCGTTTTGGGTGCATCGGCTTTTCAATGTATGCGTGCGGGTTTTCTGTGCCCAAAATGCGACAATTTTGCTTGTTTACATACCCGCCAAGATCGAAATGAGCTTCATCTGAAAAGATGATTTTTTTGGCAAAATCGGCATCTTCTGTAAGTCGATCGCAGGCCCACTTAGCGAAGCGAAAACGCATTGGATGGTCAGTTGGCTTCAACTCCTGAACCAATTGGACTTTGTATGGCGTCATACCAAGGTCTTTATGCAAAATTCGTCTCAATGATGTCTCCGAAATGTTCAATTGTTGAGAACGACGGTGAATTGATGTTGATGGCGCTTCACGCACACTTTCTGCCACAGCAGCAATATTCTCGGGTGTACGCACTGTTTTTGGCTTTTCACGCTTTGGTTTATCGATGAGGATGCCAGTTTCTTTCACTTTGTTCACAAAATAACGAACATACGGAGCTGACGGTGCTTCTCTTCTTCCAAAATCCGTACGCAATTTTCGCACACATTCTGCAACATTGCCATGATTTTCAAAGTAATGTCGCAATATTTCCCAGCGTTGTTCAAGCGTATACACAACCATATTCGTTCAGCGGAAGGATAAAACTAATTATCTGTCAAATCAGATATGAGCTAAGTGTTACCATTCACGAAATAAGCACTAGTTGACAAAAAAACGTTAGATGGCGGACCCGTTAGAATGAGAGCATGCCAGTGTTATGAACGCGTCTTCCCCCTATTCAGCATTATAAAGCACTCAGCTACGTTTCGGTAAATAATCTTCACAGTTGTTGTAGAATTTATCTCCTATTTCTTTACTTTATTTTTCTTTCACTTTCTTCGAAATTGGTGTTTTACACTTTGGACGGGAGGGTATGAGTTGCTTGAGGGGTAGATATACCACTCATAACCTCTCGCCTTCAATATTCCACAGTCCCGTTATATCAGAACTGTTACATCGCAAAATCATCAGATTTTGGACAATGTGATTCAGTGATAATTGCGGTTCGGACTTATTAACAAACGTTATTAACAATCGGAATTAAAGTTATTTAATAAAACTTATGAAAAATGAGTTCAAGTGATGAGAACAATACCGATGAAAGTCAATCAAATAGAGTTAAAAATAAAAGAACTTTGAATAAAAATAAACGTATGCATGGCAAAGAATATGAAGGAATTTCCGAACGAAAAATTTCCCAAAAAGAGCCAGGAAAAATGAAGGCTGGGTGTATATCTAAGTACTGTGAAAAGTGTAGAAAGTGCTCCCAATTTTGTGAAAGCGTACGGAAGGAATATTTAATAGTTTCTGGCAGATGTCTTGGGACCAAAAGAAAATTTATGTGACCAGTCTTATTGAATTTAAGAACAGAAAACGGATATATGTTGAAAATTCCAGACGTTCGATATCGAAGTCATATTATTTAATGAAAAATTCTACCAGACTTCAAGTATGCAGAACAATGTTTTTAGCAACTTTGGGCTTAACAGAATCGATGGTAAGAGGCTGGGTACAAGAAACGGATGAACATGGTACTCAAGTTGGTCCAGAGAAACAAGTAAAATTGCGAAACCACTCCCGAAGAAATACAAGTCAACAACAAAAATATAGAACCACCATGGAATTTTTGGAGAAATGGTTAGATGATGTACCAAAGTTAGAATCGCATCATAGACGCCAGTATACGAGCAAATTATATTTCCAGTCGGATTTTAAGTCCTATAACCATATATACCAAATCTACATTAAACATTGCGAATCACAAAATGGCTATCATTCAGTATCATTTCCAACCTTTTTGGGAATTCTCAAGAAACACAATTATGCTACGAGTATATACAGGGTTGCCCAAATTCGACGGACCCATGTTTTTGTTAAAAAAATCAAAGAAAAAAATAAAAATTTGGCGGTTGGCAATCTTAATCATTTAATTTGTTCCAAGTAGATTTGTTTACATCAATTTTTGAATATGATATCTCTCAAATGGCCGCCTCTGGCGTTGATGGCGTATTGTGCCCTTTTTGCAGCATTTTCCATCGTTTTCGCCAACATTTACAACATGTACAAACCCAGAAGTGATATGTGCGATATTTGTGTTTCATAAGAAACAAAAAATATTTCACAAAATATTTATGATGCTCATAGAAAAGAGATAAAAGACATGAGAGATGAAAAGATATGCGACACAGAAAACGCAAAATCTGGGTTGTGCTTGTTGATATGTAGAGATATGCAAGCCGTAAAACTTATTCCCCAATTAAAGGCTAATGCTTCATACTACAAAATGAAGTTGCAAATACACAATTTTTCAATTTATAATATAATTACACATGAATCTTGTGGCATCTACTTTTGCAACATGCATAATTAAATATTTGAGAAACGCCATTAATATGTCACCAAAAACTCATCATATTATTATATATTCCGACGGTTGCTATTATCAAAACCGAAATGCAGTCCTCTCAAACGCTTTGCTTTCTCTGTGTATTGAAAAAGATATCACCATAGAGCACAAATATTTAGTCGTTGGACGCACGCAGATGGAGTGCGACCACACTCACTCCTTAATACAAAGAAGGATAAACAATAGAGCCATATATTTACCTTCACAACATGTTCACATAATGGAAGAAGCACGGAAAAATCCCTTTTCTCTTAATGTTCACCATTTGGATCACAAATATTTCCTTAACTATGAAAATCTTCCAAAACGCTTCCCATCAATTAGACCAGGTAAACGAAAATTAATTTAATAAATAGCATAATTATATTTTGAATAGCTTTAGGCAAAAAGGCTGGAGATCCAACGTCAATATGATACGTGTTTTGGGCTACGATCCAACTGGAATCATATATTTTAAAACGAATATAACCCACGATTATGAAATACTTCCACAAAGATGTACCAAAAAAATGAGCTTGACTGAACCTGAACAGTTACATTCAGAAAGGCTGAAGATTTCTAAAAAGAAATGGGATCATCTTCAAGAACTTAAAGTTTTAATTCCACCAGACTGTCATAACTTTTATAATAGTATCCCATTGGAAATATAATTTTTCTGTAATATGTAGTTTATTATTATAGTTATTCACTTTTTAATGTTTTTAATGAAATACAAAAACCGTAAATTTTAAAGAATCCTTAAATTTTAATTTCAAATATGAACTTTTATTTTTATTTTTATTATTATATATATATATATTTTATTGAATCTCCTAAAAAATATCTTAGAACTAACAATAAATCTTCATAGTATATATGAACTGAATAAAAACTTAAATATATTTTTTGGAAAATATTCGTAGATTGTCTTTATTCTATCCAAAATAGTCAGTAGATCAATGTTTTTGTTACTTAATTCCAATCTGATTTGATTTGATCTTTCCCACCCTAACCCTTTGAGATCTTCCAACCAAGTAAATATTGAACATACGGACCGCCGAACTGGCAAATCTAAAATTCAACTGCAGCTTTTTGCACATAGTAATGAGTGAACCAGAGAATCGAATGCTTTTGAAAAATCTAACAGACAAAGCAGGCTCAAGTGTCCCATATCCAATGACTCTCTAATGTCACCCAGCAGTGCAGCAGCTGTGTCCAGGCCGAAAACCAGATTGGAGTGGGGAAATAAGGTAAAATTTTCTGACGTGTTCTGAGATTTGCTCGGCCATGAGCAAACCACCTTTGATAAAGCCGACAACAAACTGACAGGACGGAAATCAGACGGTGCATTAGCATGGGACTTTTTAGCTACAGGGATAATCGTCGCTACTTTCCAAATATGGGTCAACGGACTTACCCCCTATTCTTACTCAGTCACAAAACTCAACACAGGCACATGTGTCAGTCGAGTATCAGAGACTCGGAACTATTCACAGAGAAAACTGAAAGCTCTTTGAGTGACATATGAGATTTTGACTTTCCAAATATTGGGGAAGCAGGAACTCGTGCAACAATGGTTAATTATATGGGTCAACGGACTGAGAGGTAAAATGAGTTTAATAAATTTAATCCATCCTCTCCGACGGCATTTGACTTTATCTTGTTGACACAGCGAGCAACATCACCTTCACCCACAGAAATAAACTCAAACACTAATGGGCATTCAGAAAATAGTCCCTTGCATCTACAGCAGACATATTATCAGCAGACGCTGAACTACTACTTAAATAGTCATTCAGATTACCTGGATCAATCCGCCAATCATCAGATTTCCCATTGCATACCCCAGCTTGTCTTAAATGATTCTATAGCTGCTTGGAAGATCGTGCTAAACATAGTTTGGACATGAAATATCTGCGTTTAGACCATTTAATAGTAGAATTTGCATCATTTTTAGCTCTTTTGTGCTTTTCCCATCTAGATGCAGTTGGATTTCGTTTCCACTGATTGTATGTTCTATGCCGTTTTTTAATAGCTAAGCCAAGCCAAGGACAACTGCTGTTAGTGACAGAGCGAGTAACAAGTGGAACATGCAAGTCAAACAATGCACCAATTCTGTACATTAAAGAATCCAGCTTTTCATTCACAGAGATAAACAGCCAACATTCAGACCAATTAATAAGAGACAGGTCATTAAACAAAGAGTCCAGATTAATTGAGTTATTGTCTCGAAAAGAGAAAGAATTTTCGGCGACGACTGGGTCTAGATTTATATTCAATGAGCAAAAGTTTAGATCGCGGTTGGATATAAACGATAATTGGTTAAAGATCATAACAGAAGAAGGATCCGAAACCACAGAAACATCCAACAAACTTGGAGAAGCATTATCTGCAAAGCGTGTTGGGACACTGGTGTTCAGCACTTGCAGTCCAACTCCAGAGATTTTACAAATGAATTGCTTGGTAGACTGTCCTCACATAAAATGTTTATATTAAAATCACCACACACCACAAAATGATCTTAATCAACCACACAATCTGACAAAGTACCAAACCACGGATCCAAACAGCAGTAGCGGATAGCATTATACACACACGACAGGAAAGCTTTAGTGCTATTGTCATAAATTTCAACATTTAGAAATTCCACATCTGATCCTCCAGACATACTTAACAAATTCACTCTTAAGTTACTTTTGAAATATATTCGCACACCCCCGTTTTTTTTATATAATCGATCCTTTCGAAAAGCTTGTAGTTACTTATATTGAAACAAGAGTCACCGATACCTTTATGAAACCAGGTTTCAGATATGCAAATTACATCCACAGATGAGTTCTGTGTTTAACACAATCCATCTTAGTATCACTGAGACTCCTCGCATTGACATGCACAATGTTAAAACCAGAGCGCTGGCTACATAGAACGCCAATAATGCCCATACTTGATATCAAAAAATAAACGAGGGTTTCCACACAATTATGCACAGGAATTTTGCCTTGTTTCCAATTAACTCCTCTGAATTTGACCCCAGTGAGAGCTGAAACTAATCCACAAAACTCCTGTTTGAACCTTTCAACTTTACAAACAACCTTTACACACCTCATAAAGGATCAACAAGTCACGAAATTTTATGGGATTTCCTGACATCCGAACCTTGTATTATGTCATTCTAGAGCATTATTGGTCATTCTTACTTATTTTTGGTCATTCTTGGCCACAGATCGTAATGAAAATTTCGCAATCTTGTTCGAAAAACTTTCTGAGTCCACGAATATCAGCGAAATTAGAATCAAAGACTCCGATATCAATTGTGGGAATATATATTTCCGCCTGCAGATGCTGTCATGAGCAAGATATATATAGTTGCCATACTTTGTCAAAAGCCCGAGTTATATCCAGGAAGACTGCTGGGCAATATTCTTTATTTTCGAATGACTTCCTAATAATCGAGACAATGCGCTGCACTTGTTCTATCGTGCTATGATGTTTTCTGAAGCCAAACTGGTGTTGAGGGATCATTTGCCCATCTGTTATTATAGGGGATATTGCCTTAACAAACAGTTTTTCAAATATTTTCGAAAGCAGAGGTAGGAGGCTGATAGGCCTGTAAGACGACACGAGTGTATGTCCTTGCCGGGTTTCGCTACCATAATGATTTTGGACATTTTCCAGTCTATTGGGTAATAGCCGAATCGAAGGATAGCGTTGAAGAGATGCACTAAACGAATACAAGCTGAATGGGGTAGTTCTTTTATCATCCTACCTGTTATTTGGTCATGTCCCGGGGCTTTTTTAATGTCTAGGTCTTTGGACACCGCTTGAAATACATTTTTCTTTTTTATTACGAGAGGTATTTGTGTGTGCTTCGAAATCAAAGTCGGAAACTGGAAGCTCGTTGTTGGCGGATTTGGAGTGAAAACTCCTTTAAGGTGGCTAGCGAACAGAGTACCCTTTTCACTGCAACTTCTAGCCCAGGTTCGGTCACTTAAACGTAGAGGCGGGTCGGTGAGGACGGGACGTTTCAAGTTTCTCGCTGCTCTCCACAAGGAATAATCAGTAGATATAGTGGGGGATAAGTTTTCAAGATACTGCTGAAGTTCTTTCACTTTTGTCGCTTTAAGGATCGTTCTAAGCTTCCTGCAGCAGCATTACAGTTGATTTTTAAGATTTGGTGATCTGGATTGTTGCCATTTCCTTCTCAGATTCCTTTTCTGTTTAACTAGAGCTTGGATCTCATTAGAACTGAAGATTGAGGTTCTAATTCTGCATTGGTTTTTTTTTTACAGGAGTAGCTACTTTAGCCCCTAATAGCATCAGCTGATTTAATGTAGTATGTGTGGAATATGTTTCACGAGTCCAGCAGATCGCATTTCAGAATGCCAACATTGGTAAAGGAAAATAATACGAGTACCAATCAGTACCACCATTCCACTCCATGGAACGCTTGAGTCACATTTGAGCGGAAACTGGAAAGAAGGGCGAGCAGGACCCGATTCGTATGGATTGGTTATTTATTCCATTATTAAGGAAATTCTGAAAATATTCCGCAAAGTTTGGCTTCAATTTAACTAATTTCAAGTACAATTTTGAGTACCGGAAGAGAAGAAACAGACTGGAAGCAGCTCTGCGAGTATTAGACCATGCCCTGAGCGGGACTCCGAGACTAGTATGGTGGACCGGTGGAGCATTGAGGTCGCCGACAAATTAATTTTGTATAAAAATGAGAATTTTTTTGCTTTGTATATACGAGGGGTAATTTTTATATTTCGGAAACTGGCAACACTAATGTCAATAGCTAAAATCTGGCAACACCATAATAAAGTTTGACATTTTTTAGCATAAACGTACTCACAACGTGTTGATGTACAAGTGGTATTTGTTTTGTTTACAGTGAGTTAAGAAAATCAGTTTGGCCAAAGAATGGAAATTTCAAGAGAAGGTTTTCGTTGGATTATTTTTCACAACTTTCGACGTCGATTTTCTCAACAAGAATGTGTCGATGAACTCAAGAAGCACAGCATATCGCTGGTATAGTGAATTCAATCGTGGTCGTAGTTCGGTCGCCGACGAACTCCGTGAAGGTCGTCCAAAATAGGTTGTTGTGACACACAACATCAATGCAAGATCGTCATGTGACATATCGTGAGATAGAGGACACCTTGGGCATTACTTCCACTTCCATACATTCAATATTGCATGAAAAAGATTTGTTCGCTTTGGATCCCACAAATTTGACAATCGCTCAAAAAAAGGCTCGAGTCAATTGGTGTAAGGAAATGATTAAAAAGTTCGTGGTGCTTCAAAAGACGTGTATAAAATCGTGATAGGTGACGAATCATGGATATATGAGTATAAACCGGAAACAAAATAACAATCGACCGTGTGGGTATTCCAAGGCGAACTAAATCCAACAAAAGTTGTTCGTGGAAGAAGCACAACGAAGCAATGGTCGCCTGTTTCTTCGGCCGAATGGGTCATGTGGCCACTGTTCCGCTTGAGCAACGTGGGATTCTGAGTGGTATACGAGCATTTGTTTGCCGGAAGTCTTCGGAGAAATTCGTAAAACCAGCCGCCAAATACGAATCATTCTGCATCATGACGATGCGAGCTCTCACTCATCTCGTCAAACAGAGGAATTTTTGAGCAGTCAAAACATCGAATTGATGACTCATCCTCCGTACAGTCCTGATTTGGCACCCAATGACTTCTTCTTGTTCCCGAATATCAAAGGTAAATTGCGTGGTCAACGATTTACGAGCGCCGAAGAAGCAGTTGAAGCGTTCAAAAACCATGTTTTGGAGGTGTCTCAAGAGGAATGGAAAAACTGCTATGACAAATGGTTTGAACGAATGCAAAAGTGTATTAACAATCAAGGGGAATATTTTGAAAATCAATAAAGCCATTTTCATTTAAAAATGTTTGTTATTATTTGCTATTCCCGAAATATAAATAGTACCCCCCGTACTTCCGTCTCCGACAGAGAAAAGCAAGTCGTGTTTTTATAGGGCGGAGTGAAGGAAGGAACATCTGCTCATAATGGAAATGTTATAATTTACTTCCTAACAAAAGCTCTTTTGTACGCGTCAAAGGCTTCTTCAAAAAGTGACCCATGGAAAAGTTTTTAGAGATTGTTCTTTGTGCCGCGTTATTCGGCCGTTTATCCCGCCCCTGATCAGCTTGAGTGATTGCCATTACGCAAGATCAGAATATTGGAACATAGTGTTACGTAGTTTAAGTGGATTCTGGGGGATTGAGAAAGGGCAGATTGAAATGGATTTGGTAAGGATGTCCCTCTTTTAAAGTACGTACTCTTTTTCGAATAGATCAGTCATTTTTAGAGTCGTCAATTCCATAATTATCAGTCGCTCAATTCTATAAAACCTACAACTATACTAACAATGATACGGGCCTCTCTCCAGATGCTTGCTGCATATTTGCTGCCTTCACTGGGTTTGCAAATCCATCCTAGATAAACGAGAATAAGCAACCTCTCGTAATTTATGTTGCAGGCTTTGTCGGGATTTCCTCGTTAATGTTGTCGACCAGCACGAAAACTCCTCTCTTGAAAGCCTTGAACTGCTCACTGTTCATCTCGTATAATTACGGGGCAAGACCATTCAAAAATGAAACAGACTGGGTCATTCGATTCCGACAACAACGACGCAGGAGTAGACGGACTCAACCGAGCAATTTTTGACGGCGAACGGTTGCTTGCAGACTCGTCTGTCGTGTGCATCCGCCATTTTCGTCGGTAGTTTCTTTCTGCAGCATAAGCTGTGAAGTCCTGGTTGGCATCCGGACTCAATTCCTCAGATTCAACGAGGAACTCTGTTGGCTCCTGTAGGGCACCACTTTCCTCAACTTCGCTTTCTTTCGTTTGAGAGCTTTCCAACACATTGGACACCGATGACAGATTCGCCTGTGTGGGCGGGATGACATTCTTCAAGAATGGTGTTAGGAAGCTCATCTCGTTTAGCAATTAGTAGGGTTTCTTTTTCCTTCCCTGCCCAGTGAGTGGCACTTTTACGTGCCTACCGAAAACTACGCGCAGGTTCCTCCACTTCTCCTTCTAAGCGGCTCCTGTGTACCACCAAAAATCATAAATTTTATAGAACTATGAATGGAAACAAAATGTTAAAAAATGTTTTGTAATCGGTCGAAGGAATAATACAAATACGCTACACACCTGGGTGTCAGCATCAGTACCTACGGGAATGTGGGAGTGTTCCTATCTATCTCAGTTCTTCAGAAAAATTCGTATAAGTTTAAAGCAAGTGGGTGTGTTGGGAGTCTGATTTTCCCCGAAGTGTCTACAGCTCATATGCGGTTCTTCAAGCTACTGTACATAGAAACTTCAATACAAATACGAGGGTCTTTTATAAGAAGTGTGGAAAAATGCAAACGCCGAGAGCCGAATCCTCTGCGTGGCATTATACCAGTTGTCACGTTCAACGAAAATCGGTCGTAATTGCCTAAGGAAAACATGCTCTTCCATCAAGACAATGGTCGAATGGGGAGAAGATGTGAGAATTCCACAAATTCGGAAATGAATTGCCATTTGCATCTACACATTTAACCCCTTAAAAGTATTTCTTGTTTCAGAACTAAGTCCTGGCTCAGCGGTAGAAGATTTGCCTCCAATAATGATGAGGATATCATTGAAACAAACACACATTTTCAAGGGTTGGAATAGTCTTAGAGAAGGCCATGTCATTAGAGGCAGTATTACCACCCTGCCACTGGATTTTTATTTTTATTTTGATGTTGTTTTGCCAAAGAGAAATCCTTCCGTTTACTTATTATGAGATACTCGTACCTTTTTTGGTCGTTAAAGTATACGTTTTTGAAGCAAGTAGGAGGGATATGGAAAGGTGGAGTGTTGAAGAGCTGATTTCAGTTCAATATCTCTCAAAGCAATACGGATACCCAGGCAGCAATTTCGCCTCGGCAAGGCTAGATTTTCAAGATTTTTGGAGTCAGATGCTTCGGTAGAGACACGGTGGAAGCTGTGAGCGGAGGTTGACGATTTTCGGAGTCGGACGAGCGGAGTTGGATAAACCAACTTAAGAAGTGGCACCGTCTATATGCCACGATAAGTCCTAATAATACGTGCACTATAAAGTCTGTGTAATGTATAACAAGTTGGTAAGTGTGTGGCCACCAATCCCGCGATAAGCGAATTGGTTTGATGGACTTAAATTTGAAGAAATGGAACAAAAGTGCTTCCGACAATTTCCAGAGAGGACCTCCTCACATTCTCTCTCTACACACATTCTCTCTCTCTCTCTCTCTCTCTCTACACTATGCATTTATTTGCACACTAAGGTAACTTCCTCTTGTTCATTTTGTAGGGGACTCTCAATCAGCGATGCTCAAACTTGCCTTCTAATCAATGAGTTTGACGCGAACCGCGCCAGTGGCGACTTCCTTACATATGGGAACCCTTTTCGGTGTTTGGCCATAAAACGAAACAAACATCCATATCGTCCCAGAGACGATAGCAGAGCACCCTAAAAGTTGGCGGTACTTTCAAGTGTTGCTTTACGTAGTTGTGAACAATTTTTACTAAACCTCATCAGACAGACTAAGCTTACTTTTCAGGTGCGCCACCCTCATCTCTGTGACGATACGATTATTCGTTTTAAAATAACTTCGCACTTCTGCAGACTTTGTGTGTCACTGAGTCTGTACGAGTGCGAGTCTGGAACTCTTCGTAATCAATCAAACTGGGGACAAATGGAAATCCCTGATTGCCGTCACTTCAAAACAAATAATATCAAATATGTGTATTTCACATTTTCGCTGTATTTGCATATTATTATGCAAGAAGAGAACTTCCTCTAGCATGTCCTTACAAGCATAGCTACCACCCTAGTGTGGCTGGCTTCTTATTTTGAGAAACTTGTTCCTACCCTTGATTACTCTCATACTAAAACCTATCGAAGCATACTTTGAGCACAAATTACATGCCAAATTTTAGCATATAAACAATGATTTGTCGACCCCGCTTCAATGTCTTTTAATACATGCTATGCAGCACTTGCAATCCCCACATTATCTATCCTAGTAGTGCGTCTATCTATTCCAATTATAATTGAGGCTGGAATCGGCAAACGGGCGAACACAAATGGACATGCCCAATAAACATTCTTTTTCCCCACAAGGATAATTCCAAATGGATATGTCATTTGAATGAAAATGAAGCATTATGGCGTTTATATTTTAATGTTACATTAGCAATTTGCATATATTGGATGGGGGCAAGTCTAAACGGGGCCTAATTCCATTTAAGAATAGTCAAAAGACATTGACAACGTAAACGATCTCCTTTTGAATAAGATGAATGGTCGAGGAGCTTGTAAAGTGGCGTAGAAAACTCATTCGCGTATTTAAAAAATTCGCGCGCTGTGCATTATTCAAAACCCCTGTAAGTATGCAACATTTGTTCCCTTGAATTGGAGTATTGCCACACTGAAAAGGAAAGAATTATAGTAAAGAAGAATAATTGTAGCATACTTTTATGTGCTATTTTGGAAATGTAATTTAAAATACAAAATGAGTTACTGCAGAGAAACGGAGGGAAAGATGGGTGGTTTCCTACTCTCATCTGCTCTTATTATAATTATCCATACGAGGGAGCCCCTGTAGTAAAGTACTCGGTACTCCATTCGCACTCGATTCGTTTCACCCTATACTCACCATAGAAGACCGCATTGCCGACCGAACTGCTTTTCCGACATTCGGTTTGATTCTTTGCCATCAGTCACAATTTCCAACAGAAGTGCCATTCACAGTAGAAGCCAAGGTGAATTTATTATAAAGGTGGATGCATAAGGAAGACTCATTGAATTCCATTTCACTTTCGAACTGCGTCTGAACTGGTAGCTGCGATTTTCTTTTCACAATTCGCAATTGACATGGGAAAATGTGGCAAAGTGATTCGTAACTCCAGCAAAGTGGAAGAATAAAAGCAGTAAATATCAGGCCATTAGTGCTTCAAATGTCAAAAACAGTATCAAAGTGGACCGAAACCGATTATAGTGAGTGGGAGAACTTAAGCAATTTGCATGTGAATAAATTTTTAATGTCACTACCACTTCGATTATTGCTCTATGTTGACCGTAGGGTGTGATTGTATTGAATATTCAATTTATATTAATTTTTATTTTTATTTTTACTAGTTTCTAAGTACCTAGAAACATTCAATAAACGGACGATGATGGGGAAAAAAGAAGGTACATTTTAATCATTGCTTTAAAAAACCGGACTTTTTAAACTAAACTATAATAAACTACTCTTTGGCAAAACAGATTTATTTTAATGAAAATAGGTCCCTTCCGACTCGATACAGTGATTTGCACGGTCTAAAAGCATGTCGAATGAGTGTTGTCATCCAGGATATTCCTCAGAATGTCGGTAGAAGCCTTTTAAATATACTCGTATCTATGTCCACAAAACCCTTTCCTTGCAGCGGCAAATGCCTTTTTCCGAAAAGCTAAAAGTCGGCCGATACCAAAACAAGCGAATACGGGGAGTCGTTGACAGTTAAATTGTCAATAGATGCCCTTACTAGAAACATCTATTTTCAAAAAATTCTGTTCTCTTTGTACGGCATCTTGGATTACACCTTACAACATCATTAAATATGTCAGCTAAGATATGTAACAACGAAGCCCTTCGACTCGTGGTGAAAAGATTTAGAAAGAAGAATTTTTGAGGCCATGCCCGGGGCAGGATTCATATCCACGGCCCCACAAGTGTGAGCTTAGCATGCGTACCATTAAACCACAGAGGCCAGATATATATTTATTTATTGTGGGCGAAAATTAAACACTTTTTTTTTTGGCACATCATCTTTGTTTTTTATACTTTAGTTTAAGTTTTTACTGTCCCAAACTGATCGAAGGAAAGAAATTTTCAGAGGCATTCTTACAATCAGCATAAGACACTATTTTTAGCTCTATAAAATAAACTAATTATGAAATTAGGGAATTTTTGAAACATGATATTAATGAAATATATTTTGAAAAAAAACCTCAAATTGCTACTCAAAGAGGCGGAAGGCATTGTGACAGGTGCGAATCGAGAATCTCCAACAACAACGTCAATATCCAAATGAGATATTGTCAGTGAGCAAGTTTTAGAAACAGTTCATTATGATGAATTACTTCAGAAATTGTTCTGTATTGCAATTGTTTAAAGCCGCCTCATGGAGAAAACACCGCAAATAATAACTAAGAGTCATCATCATCATCATAATTGGCGTACAACCATTTCTGATCATTGCCGAGTTATTAGCCTTCACCAGTCGTCCCTGCTTCGCGCACGCTGGCGCCAATTGGAAACACCAAGTGCAACCAGGTCCTCTTGAACTTGGTCCTTCCAACATAGTGGTGGTCTCCCCCTCCTGCGTCCGCCACCCGGCGGCATCGATTCAAACACTTTTTTCGCCGGAGCACATTCATCCATTCGCACAACATGTCCCAGCCAGCGCAGCCGCTGTGTTTTAATGCGCTGAACTATATCAATGTCGGCGTACAGCTCATACAGCTCGTTCTTCCATCTGATTCGATACTCTCCGTAGACGCATATAGAACCATAGATCCTTCGAAGAATTTTTCTCTCGAACGCCCCCAAGGCTCGCTCATCGTTGTTTGTCATCGTCCAGGTTTCGGCACCATAAAGCAGGACGGGAAGGATGAGGTCTTTGTAGAGCGTAATTTTTATTCGTCGAGAGAGGGCTCTGCTTCTCAATTGCCTACTGAGCCCAAAGTAACACCTGTTGGCAAGAGTGATTCTTCGCTTGATCTCCTTGCTGACATCGTTCGTGGTGTTGATGCTGGTTCCCAGATAAACGAAGTCCTTCACAACTTCAAAGTTGTAGTCGCCAACAGTGACGTGTTGTCCAAGACGCTGAGACTCTTTGTGTGTTGACACCAAGTACTTAAGGGGTTGCCAACGGGGACAGGTTCACGTTAGGGTTTCCTGCCACTAACGACTCATGTTTCTTAAATCTTCCTACTCTCACCTCCACGTGGTGCACCCTGGTAACCTGAGGAACCTAGGTGAAGATGTGGTAACCAACCCATGTGGGATCCTTGGTCAGGGCCAACGAGAGAGGGAGCTTTGGTGAGGCCACTCTGACATATTCGGTTTAAGGATTCATCAAAGTGTGCGAGGCCAGGTGGGGTCTCGCATGTAGGAACGGTGGCGGAGGAGTACTATATGTAGGTACCAACGGCAGCGCCCATACCCCCGAAGTGGGTTACCACTACCAAACAAAAAATCCCGATGCTGCATACGAATTGCTTTCAAGTTGGTGTTGGCTTCGGCCTCAACAGGAAAGCAACACAAAAGGATGCTCGTTGCCTTGGTGCAACCAGTTACGTCCGTTTCCGCATGGTCTGAAGGCCGACAACAGCAGAGGCCGCAAAAACACGCTACACTCAGTCGAATTGTTGTGCATTTGCCTAATTAAGATTTAATTCGACGTTGCTGACGATCCGGTGCTCCTTTGTAGCACAAATGCAGAGCGACCTTCTTAATTTATTTGTTGCAACTGACTGAATTATCTATGCAAGGGTTGGTGAGAATGAGTGCTAGCAACTAAAGGTTCAGAGGGGCATAAAGCAGAAACGGCAACAGAAACAGAATCAACCGAATTACTAACAGAAAAGCCACAGAATCGCGACGACAGAAAACGAGCTTTTGACGACATAACAGAAAGAACTCACGATGAGTTGCTTCTGTAGCAGAAATCGCCAGAAATATTAGAGTAATTGTTGGGACTAGCGAACGAAATGCATTTTATTGATAATAATAATAATAAATTTGATTTGTTAATAATGTATTGGAACAATTAGTTAATTTTTTTTCAATATTCATTGTTCTCAGAGAAGGAGCTGCTTAGCGATTTGCAAGAATACGCAGACATGACGCTAATAGCTGATGAGCCTTGTGCAGATAAACCTCCACCACACTGAGGCAGCTCCGACTGCACTTAAAGGTCTTTCAGAACACCAGCCCGACTTTGTCCTCATTCGGAAGCCGTGAGTAAATGGAGGAAGAGTGTGCGAACTGAGGACTCCAGACTATAAGTTCTACACCGCCAACAGTGTAAGTAAGATTAGGGCTTGCACATATAATGTACTCAATTAAGTGTTTTTATGATCCTTAATTACAGCAACGAAGACGTGACAGCGGGCAGTAGGGAAGCTAGCGGAAGCATCTACCGACTGGCCTCAATATACCTCGCCCATGATGACCCAGGGCTATTACCATCGCACCTGATAAGCGAGTTGGTAGCGAACAGCGAAGCTTGCGGCGCACAGTTTGAGATTTAGTCAATCTAGCATCTCAAAATTAATTTTTATATGAAGTTTCGGAGATATCAACTTGAAATTTGGCACGATCGTTAAGGAGATTATAAGCTTCAATATGGTGAAAGATAACTAGTTCCAACTAGTGTCAAAGGGGACTAGTTCCGAACTATCCTCAAAAACACTAGTTGGGGACAATTTTTTTTTTAAACATTTATATTCAAAATTTCTTCTTTTTTTCTCTTCTAACTAAAACTTGTCGATATATTGATATAAATACCCACATACAACCATTTCTATAAAATGCTTCAAGTTTCGAACTTTAGTTTTCGATGATTCTTTGCAAATGAGAAAAATAAAAAGTTAATGTTGTTTCAATGTTAAATTTATTGATATCTAAAACATAATAAAGAGGAAAAATTAAAAAATTCAACGAAAGTTATTCAAAGAATGGAAAATATTCAAAATAAGATATTAATCAAAAACCAAAATAAAGAAATTATATACAAATTATACAAAAGTAAAAAGCGAAAAGTAGAAATAAAAAAAAATAAGAAATTTATACAAAAATAGAAATTCCAGAGAGCTGCAAGCAAAGTTTTTTATGGTAAATCATCAAATTCATCATTTAGTTGGGTGTCAGACAAAAGTGCAATGACCTCAGAAGGTAAAGTAGAACGCTTGGTTTTTGGGGGCAAACGTAAACTTGCAATCAAAGGGTCTGACGTGATAAGCAACCTATGCCATAAATCTATGTTGGTGTCAACTCGGGACGTTTTTCTTGTGAACAGTTCGCGATACTGTCTCGACTCTTTATTGCGTGCTTCTTGCGCTTCTTCAGAAAAGTTTGCTATGGGAAGAATGCATGAAGAAATGATAGCTCCTCCATGAAACAATATTTTGTGGAGAGTTACTGGCATATAGTACCAAGGATATAAACTCAAATAAAGCTCTCTTGTTTCTGACGTAAAATTTTGGAACGCATCTATATTGATAAAATAGCCGCTGCTTATGCAAATAAGTATTACTCGAAACCGCTTGATCAGATCGACATTTATGCCTGTAATATCCGATGTCTCTTCTGCTTCTTTGAAAAATCTTCTGGCCGGCCGTATTGCCATCATTTGTGTTTCCTGTTTTCTGTTTCGGCATATCCACAAGAAGACCCATTTCGTTCCTAAACCTGTCTTGTATTTTTTTTCTTCCTTCTTGCAACGCTCTCCTTATTTTCATCGCCTGATACGTACCATTTTTCTATTTGCAATCTGTAAGAAATGTGCAACAAGCACTCCATAAACCTTATGTAGGCATGTAGAGGTGAAAGACCAACAGCAAGCATATTTTCATCGATTTCGCGCTGTGATAAGGCATTCATTTCGTTCATAGTTTTTGGAGTTGCACCACATAAATAGCACGCTTGCGATGACGTGTAATTTGAAAGAGCGGTGCAGACTTTGCCGTCAATCACACATAGAATTAAATTGGCTTTAACCGTGAAACTATAACCGTGAAGCTCAAGCTAGTTGGTTTCAAAACAGATATTTGCTGCCGAATATGCTCCACTTCCGCTTTAATGACCTCACGCGTCTCTTTCGTGAAAATAAATTTAATCGGTCTACAATATCTTGTCGAAGACGCAACTGGATTTTGCCAAAAAATATGTTTCCTTCCTTCAGCTCCAGAGTTAAGTTGAAGAGGCACCATCGAAAGAGAAAACATGCTTTCGTCTGACATGTTGTCATCCGAAAATTTTTGCTTGTAACGGTTCTGTTCAGCTCCATCGCATCCCCATTTTATTATTATGCTTAATTCATCCTGAATGGCAGGGAACGACTTAAAAACCTCATATTGTGCATCTATTAATCTTTTCACCGTGTAGTCTATTAAGGATTGCAAATTGATTTCGGCATATGTTTCAGTAACAGTAACAAGGCTTGGGTAGCACAATAATTTTGATTGCTTAACGAGGTCATAGCATGGATACAATTTCGGACTGTATGGTATCGTATGCAATCGTATTCCACGGTATTGCTCAGTTGATAAATTTTCGTCTACGATCATGGCCAGTGCTTGATCTGGTGTAAGACTTTTCTTTTCAGTAATGCTTACCCTTGCTCTTTTTATAGCTGTACCTCTCGAAGGGGATGCAGCCGACAACCCTTTTACAATGTTTGCTGAGTCTCTTTTTCCACAGGATCTCAGATGCATTGCGGTAGCCATAGTTAATTGTTCCGAAGCTACATTTGATATTAACTCTTTGCATTTCCGTTTTTGTGTACTCGAAGCACTTTCAGCAAACTCTTTTTCTCGCCTTCCGCGTTGCGGTATTTGTTTTGAAGTTGATGGTGCGTGATCAAGAGCAAAATCAGCAGCAGAAATGTTTGAACTTAGCCAAATAGCATTGTCATGCATAAATCTTGCTTTATCACGGTGAGATTTGCTCCATCGCGATTGAAATTGGAAGCAAAGCTTTTTTATACGATCTTTAATTTTGGTATCGTCAACATCTGGTCCAAAAATTGATATAACGTGCTTTTCGACCGCTTCTGTTTTTTCGCTTTTCACCTTGCTCAACCAAATCCAAAATAGCTCCTCTCGCGATATTTTACTCATACTAAAAAAAGGCAAAAAATGGGCAGGATTTTATTTTTTAAATTTGTTTTGGGCACATTAACAAAGATTCTGCTGGCATTCCCATCACGAAACTCCGTGAGACTTGGAAGTTCTAGTCTATCAAGGATTTGAAAGCTTTAAAATTTGTCTTACCTTTTAGGTGGTTATAAAACAATTTTTTCAAAATACTTGAGTGCAAAAATAAATATTGTATAAAACAAAAATTTTAAGTTTAAGTAATAACCTTCAATACAAAAAATATTTTAGGCCAAAAAAAACCACTCACAACTTCGACCTGATCACTCAAACTTTTGTGATCAATGCAAGCTTGCAAATCAATTGTTGCATGCTATGCAATTGCACGTGTTTGATAGCTGTTATCACGCCAATAACATTTTTTTATTCTCTTTTGTGTTTGTTTTCGTAACAATTGGGGTCTCTTCTCACGTAAAAAAAATATATGAGCGAGTTACGAAAACATTTTTTTTTTTAATTTCGATATGCCAGATTGATTAAATCTCACACTGTGCGGCGTGGGGCTTATACTAGGGTGTGATGCAAATGCCCACCATGCACTATGGGGTAGCTCCGACAACACCGAACGTGCTGAGTTACTTTTCAATTTTGTTATTAGTAGGAAATTACTACTTTGTAATAGGAGAAATGACCCCACTGTATCACACGCAATCGTCAGGAAGTTCTTGATATTACGTTGGTTTCCAACTGCTTATTCAAAAAGATGGTACAATGGAATGCGCTATAGGAGCACTCGTTCTCTGACCATCGTTGTAATAGGAGAAATGGCCCCACTGTATCACACGCAATCGTCAGGAAGTTCTTGATATTACGTTGGCTTCCAACTGCTTATTCAAAAAGATGGTACAATGGAATGCGCTATAGGAGCACTCGTTCTCTGACCATCGTTATATGGAAGTCACATTTTACGAGGAAATGACCCTACCAATTGCATATAGGAATCATCGGAAGACCAACTGGCAGAGGTATAATCACGAGCTAGAGAAGAATCTTCCTATGTATCCACCTCAAATTCCTGGTAATGATGATTTCTTAATTAATCTTCCGAGATCGTTTACTAACTCATGCATGAAAGCACTAAATAAAACGTGTCCTTAAAGCTATGATAGAGGTAGGTAGGTAGGTAGGAGTGGCAGCCTTCGACGCAAAAGCACACTTAAGCGCATACAATGGCTCGTTGTGGTACCACACTAAGAAGACGCGACTCTCCCGTCTAGAATTTTGGGAACCACTGTGATTCCGAAATGAACCTGGCTATGTCCTTGATGTTGATGGAAGATAGTTCGGTTAAGGTAGTGAAGAAAGGTGAGCCTAGGAATTTTAATCTTCGCCTGGCCAGAGATATGATAGAGGTATGAGGCAACACCCCTGGTAGTCCTCTGAACTAAATAAAGTAAGAATGGACTCGAGAGACCAATTCAATAAAGCGAAATCCTCTCGTGACGGAAGCGACTGGAATTGTTAACGTAACAACTTAAAAGTACAGAAAGAGGAGTTGAGAAAAGCGAAAAGAACCTCTTGAAGGTTCTTTTGCGGTGATAGTGAGGGCACCACAGAGGCTTCTCGACTACGTAAAATTCTCTCAAGTCGCACTCCATCAATAGGAGACCTCCAGACACCTGATAAGAGTTGGACAGTATGCAGTCAGGAGTCTTTAAAGTTGCTGATAAACACGCACCCTCCTGATAGCTCAACAACGAGTATAATGGAAACTGCTCACAACGCAAGGGCAAAGTCCAACATTCTAAATATAATTTATGAGGCTAGTATCAAATGGGCCGTAAAAACGTCTACTTACTTACTTACTTATGTGGCCCAATCATAGAATCTGTGAAGACAACCTGCTATCGCGTTACGGGCGCAACGTTAACTATCCTCCCGGACAGCCACATCTTAATCCACTCTGACAGCAAAAGGAGCACAAATTAGGATTCTAACAGGAGACCTCACGGGACATGGTATAATAGGAAATCATGCCAGAAGAATTGGAGTTTATACGCATGATTTCTGTCGCAACTGCTGGAACGAGTAGGAACTGGAAACAGTCCAATAACATGTCCGGCTTTTGCTAGAAATAGGCAACGTTTAATAGGAACCTACTTCATAACAAGTAAAGACAATCTGTACTAGCCAGCTGTTGACAACCTTCTACGCTTTATTAAAGGCTCAGGCTGGTTCAATCTGGAGGGGGAAGCGTAGCCATGTCGACGTCATAAGGTGACTGTCTGTGGGTAGATCCGAACTAAACACTGGGTATAGAATCGGTCCTAGTACTTTTCGCTGTGGGACACCAGCTTTAATGTTATAGTAAGGGGTAACAAACTCCGTGTATTTGACTCTATAAAGGGTGTTTTTTTTAGACGTGTGGTTTTCAATCCGGCAATACTTTTCGGAGTGGGTCTTTTTGACAGCTGTCACTTGATTTATGCTGTTTGGTTTGCCATTTCACAGAATTGAAACCGAACGACCATCAAGCGCGTCGCACTTTCGGCGAATGGGCCCAAAACGAGATGGCCACCCATCCCGATTTTCACAAGAAAATTTTGTTCAGCGATGAAGCTCACTTTTGGTTGAATGGGTACGTTAATAAGCAAAATTGTCGCATTTGGAGTGACGATAATCCACAAGCCATTATTGAGACGCCGTTACATCCTCAAAAAGTCACTGTTTAGTGTGCTCTATGGGCAGAGAGCATCATTGGAGCATATTTCTTCAAAAATGAAGCCGGCCATACAGTTACAGTCAATGGGCTATAGAGCCATGATTAATGACTTTTTCGTGCCTTTAATTGGAGGATGTTGATGTGGACGACCTTTGGTTCCAACAAGACGGCGCTACATGCCATACAGCCAACGAAACAATCAATTTATTGAAGGAAATTTTTGGTGAGCGCATTATCTCGCGTCGTGGGCCTGTGGCGTGGCCTCCAAGATCGTGGGATTTAACACCGCTGGACTATTTTTTGTGGGTTTATGTGAAATCGCTTGTCTACGCAGCGACTGAGACGCCTACAGAGACGCTGACAGAGGCTGCGACGCCGACTGAGGCAGATAGCGGTAGATATAGGCATAGAGAAGGCAGCAGACCCCCCAATCGACAGCGGCAGCCACTGAGACGCGTACAGAGACGACTTCAGAGATGCTGAAAGAGGCTTCGACGCCGACTAAGGCAGATAGGGGTAGATATAGGCATAGAGAAGGCAGCAGACCCCCAATCGACAGCGGCAGCCGCTGAGACGCCTACAGAGATGCTGACAGAGGCTGGGACGGCGAGTGAGACGCCGACTGAGGCAGATAGGGGTAATATAGGCATAGAGAAAGCAGCAGACAGCCCCCCCCCCCCCCCCCAAAACGACAGCGGCAACTTCTGAGACCCCT
The DNA here is from genome assembly GCA_920105625.2 of Clusia tigrina. Classification (NCBI taxonomy): domain Eukaryota; kingdom Metazoa; phylum Arthropoda; class Insecta; order Diptera; family Clusiidae; genus Clusia; species Clusia tigrina. Next base: position 188,956,894 of record OV050031.1, on the reverse strand, counting down.
ACAGAGACTCTGGCAGAGGCTGAGACGCCGACTGAGGCAGATAGGGCGACGACTGACGCCTCTGAAGAGAATATTCAGCGCGTTATTGCTGACATACGGCCCCAAATGCTGCAAAAGGTGGTTGAAAATTGGGCCTCTCGGCTGGAATTTATTCGAGGCAGCCGCCGCGGCCAATTGCCCGAAATCATTTTTGAAACATAATGGCATTATAATAAAGCTAAATTCTTGGCCATAACATTAAATTATATGCGTTTTATTTCTGCTTGAAAACCACACACAACTAAAACAAACACCCTTGCGATCGTCCACATACGATTTAAGTATCTGGTGCACGATTGCAGGCAAGAATAGATTTGCAGATTTTGTGTATGAGACCAGCGTGCCAGACCCTTACAAACGCCTGAGCAATATCAAGGAAAATTGCCCAGCAGTATCCAAGATGCTTCGCATTAAAATATCTCTTGTCGCTACGAATATCTTCCCAACCTCTTTCAAAAATTAAATGAACTACAGGTTAGTGCCTGGAAATCTAGTGAGACAGCAATCCCACTTTGCCTCAAGTGCTGCATAGAAGTGGTAACTATACTCGGCTTAGGTGGTCAGTACGATGCAGCGCTACATCCTTGGTATCACAATAGGCCATCATTTGTTCCAGAGGAGTATGCTGTCTGTCTGCTGCATTCCAACCCAAATGACCACGAGTTCCTTGATCTCTGTATAATGTATTAGATTGAAATATCGCAGCGGGTCCCCTTAACAACAAAAACCAAAAGAAAGGCGACCGCATTTCACTTCTTTGATTGAATTCTCTTTATTTGTAGTCATTTAAATCAGTTGTTTTGTTTGTTTTCCTTTTATTTATTTAATTATTTATACAATAGTTGTAATAATAAGAATAAGAATATAATTAATTAAAGTACGCATATAATTGATAAACTGATTGATTTAGCAATATAAGAACTAAAAGCTAAAGACAACGAAAGCGAAAATCAATTCAGACAATCAATTTCAAATATCAGCACTCGGGAAGGAAGAGACGCAGACGCTCCGCTCCCTCCTCTCTTACAAAATATTTCAATATCAATTCTAAGCAACTTTAGAATTCTCGCAAATATTTATTGCTGTGTTAAATATTTATTTAGATATTACACTATTTTACACATGACAATTATAAAGAGATGTGGAAAAATGATTTAGAAAAAGTGCGGAAAAATCAAATCAAAATATTACAAATAAAGTAAACTTAAAAACACTAAAATAGCTCAATTGTTTGTGTGTGTGTGTATGCAAGTGCTGTTTTGTATGTGTGTGTGTGTGTGTGTGTGTGTGTGTTGAAATTAAAACAGCGAACAATATTTTAAATTTGAACAAAGTGAAATTTTTAAATAAATTTTAGGCTAATTTAAGTGGGGGCGAAGGATGTGGGCGACAACAGGACGTGCGCGAATGCGAGGGTGTGCTGCCCACATTACGCTGCACTGAGGAGATCACCAACAGTTCGAACACTCCAATCTGTTCTACTGCTTTGTGCTTTCTCCCAGCGCAGGCTCAAGTAAAGTCACGCGTGCACACACACTCAACGCATGGCCGACGACACTGAGCGTGGGGTGTTTGTGTACAACCACATCCTCGCCCGGCGGTTCATTCAACACAAATCTAGGCAAGGATGTTCAGCATATGGTGCGAAGAGATATGTTCACCAAGCATATTTGCAATGGCGCCACTTTCCCTCCAAACAAGCCGAAACTTGCTCAAGTCGAACTCCCTCCGCGCTCACACTTTCCGACAGCGTCAGTTTAGATATTTTACTAAAATGTTCTTTAATTAGTGTTTAGTTTTAGTTTTTGTTCTACTCAGCAGCAGTGTCCTTTGCAGCTTCAACGTATTCTCACATGCGGGCTTTGCGAATTGCTTAAAAATAAAAGTGGCGCAACTTAAACTTAGTGTAAGTACGAGTGAGTGGACACTCGTGTGTATGGGGGTGTGGTAGGTAGTTTTTGTGTGTGTGTGTGTATGTAAAATAGCGCCAGGTGTGTGTGGGTTTCTTGTTTCTTGTTTATTTTTTACAGTGTAAACCAAGTAATTAGGTAAAACTTAAGTAAACTTAACAAGTATGTTTTGTTTTTGTTTTTGTTTTTGTGTTTGAATTTGTTTTTAGTTGTTTTGTCTCTGTGTTTAATAATGGGGTTTTCAGGTTCGGAGTTTCCTCACCCCAACAGAAAAATTATGAAAAATATAGAAGCATGCCATCGCTTGCAGATGGCTCACACAACGATTTGGTTATCCTTAATTACTACGAAACAAAATTAAACAAAACAAAAAGGTGACAAAATTCTGAAATTAATTCAATTAGCATAATAATTTTGTGTAAATTTCACACTTTTTTATGTGGGATTACAATTAACATTATTATTTTTATTTTCTCTCCTCGGTCCATTCGCACTCAAATGAACACCTCTTCATGACGGGTTGTTTGCCTGAACATTTACTTTTTACAAAAGTCCATTGACAACAGGGAACAACGTACAGAGTGGTGGGTGACACAAAGACACCCAGGGCGTATATCCCTGGGTTACTTGCGGTGTGCACATACTTTTGGTTCCCAGTGTTGTGGAAATCACACTATTTCATATTTGAGCAGACATTTAAAATTCATGACTATAAATTTACGAGCACATGGGACTGAATTTAAAGTAAGAAGTATAATCAAAAGGAGTACAAAATATACACGAATCATACAGAGCGTAGTATGGAAGGATATCTTAAGAGAAAGAATTAATAAAGGAATCTCTGAGAAGTGGACAACTTTTCCAAGAGAAAAGGGTACAAAAAATATTAAATTTAATTCTATAAATTTATGCGAAACATGCATTTTTGCTTTGCATGCAATCGAGAACTGGTTGCAAACATATTTTGCATAAAATTGCAGTAAAAGATAGAAATAGATAGCTTGAGAACATTATATAAGAAAGTTTCACAAATATAACAAAATTAATCATAAAAAAAATCAAAATTCTACCTAAAATATATCTCTTTGGATACTTTCGGTGATTCCCCTAAGTCTCAACTTCATTTTGTAAAAAGTATTTGTCTAACATAATTCTTTTTATCTTTTCTTTTCTCTGTTCTCTTTTCTTCCTTTGAATATTTCCGTTCTTTCTTTCAAATATTAAAAAAAATTCTTTTCACTTTATTGCTTTTAGTTGCGGTTTTGTTGTTGTTGTTGTTCTTCCTAGTTACATCCTTTGTTGTAACCACTCCTCCTATGTACGTACTACGTGTTGCAGCTACCGCTGCTATTGTTGTTGTTGTTGGTGGTGTTTTTGTTGTTGTTGTTTGTAGTTGATGATAATGTTAATTAACAATAACCAAATCGCGCCATATCTCATCTTGACAAGCTGTGCGAACGCTCGCGGCTGCTGCTGCTGCCCGATGAGACTGCTTGCTTGTTGTAGCCAACATCACCAATGCGCTGGTGCGGTGGGAGTTTCTCGAAGAATGGATGACGCAAAGCTTCACCTGTGGAGAGGCACATTCAAGAAAATAGTGATTAGTGGAAGAAGTTCATATATCGTGTGCAATTTTCGAGCTTTCATACTACGCCATGAGCACGAATAATATACGGATATGCATAGAGGAGAGAGAGAGAGAGTGAGAGAGAGTAGCTGCTGTTGTCTCTCCCAGTGCTGGTGGTCTCCGCGTGGTAACAATTGCAACTTTTTCTGTCTTTATATAAAACACAAGACTTACTCTTAGAAGATTGGGTGGCTTACCTTGGCGATGGTTCGAAATTTGCAACTGTTTCGAAGCGACAGAAAGGACACACAAAACGAACAATAATAACTGCCAAAGAAACTGTCACTGGCATCAGGCATATCCTGTGTAATACATTCTCAATCTGATGGCAAGCGAAGCTTTTCACATAAAAAACGGGTAATTCACAAGCCAGACCATATTGGAATCGGAGGTGCACAGAGGAAGGCCATTTGCATTGACACAAGATTGTTAGGAATTAATCAAGATGGGCCTGAATGATTTCTTTTCGGTGTTCGGGAATTTGTAAAATAAAATAAGCCTCTAATTACGAGTTTGTGAGCATAAAAACAAAGTGTTAACTTAAATGGACACATTTACCCACTCTACTCTAGTCTACTCATGAACCTCTTTTCCCCACTCTACTCTAGTCTACTCATGAACCTCTTTTACCCACTCTACTCTAGTCTACTCATCAACCTCCTTTACCCACTCTACTCTACTCATAAACCTCCTTTACCCACTCTACTCTACTCATAAACCTCCTTTACCCACTCTACTCTAGTATACTCATAAACCTCCTTTACCCACTCTACTCTAGTCTACTCATGAACCTCTTTTACCCACTCTACTCTAGTCTACTCATAAACCTCCTTTACCCACTCTACTCTAGTCTACTCATGAACCTCTTTTCCCCACTCTACTCTAGTCTACTCATGAACCTCTTTTCCCCACTCTACTCTAGTCTACTCATGAACCTCTTTTACCCACTCTACTCTAGTCTACTCATCAACCTCCTTTACCCACTCTACTCTAGTCTACTCATCAACCTCCTTTACCCACTCTACTCTAGTCTACTCATCAACCTCCTTTACCCACTCTACTCTACTCATAAACCTCCTTTACCCACTCTACTCTAGTATACTCATAAACCTCCTTTACCCACTCTACTCTAGTCTACTCATAAACCTCCTTTACCCACTCTACTCTCGTCTACTCATAAACCTCCTTTACCCCCCACTCTACTCTAGTCTACTCATAAACCTCCTTTACCCCCCACTCTACTCTAGTCTACTCATGAACCTCTTCTTCTTAAACCGTTTCCTTCTTTCAAAGAAACGTGGTATCGCAACTGGGGCAACTTCCTACTCCCTTCCCCTGCCAAACTTGACTTATGTGATATAAGATGCTATAAATGGTTTGTATAGATCACAATCGTAGTTGAAGTCTATTATAGAAGCATTACAAAAAGAAGCGGTTATTTTTATATTGAAAGTTTAACAGGAGGTTCCAGAAAACTTCTCCAACTTTTGAATTGAGGTTTCTTTTCTGTTGGCGTTCACTTTTAACCTGCAATCGTAGCAATCAATCCACCAAATTGACCCATATGGGAGATTTGACATATTTAGATTTTCAGGCTATTTTCTATTCTAAATCATTCAAAAAAGTTTCAAAATTTATGATTTGAATACTATTGCTAAGTTCAATGAAGCGAATACTTTATTTGTAAAAAAAACCATAGAAATGTTTTTTCAGATTACTTCTATAAAAGGCCATGCATCAAGTGCTGACGAGCCTTTCAAAGGAACCCAAATAAAACTTATCTGAAGCTTTTAAAGGAGGAACATTTGATATAAATTCCTTCACGTAAAATCTGGCAGTGGTCCTTTAAAAAGACACACGAGTACAGCGCTAAGGAGCCAATTTCAACGCAAAAATACTCTATATCTTTAAAAAATGCGTTTTCATGTACTAAAAATTGAATCCTCTTTCAAAGCGAAGCGATTCGGACTCTTAAGGCCGCAGCATTCTGCTCCTTTGCTTCAAAGCAAAAACATTAAATTGTTCGTTCATAGTTCTGCTTTCGAGTTCCAACACTGTCTCCAATAACGGGCTGTGAGCAGTTGGAAGGTAGCAGGAAGCTCGGTTTTGCACTAGTGAAATGGACACAGTGTTTCTTTTCTAAATTCGGGTGGATGCCTCTGAAAGGAAGATCGAATGTCGAGAACGACCACAAAGCAACATCAGCGTAGATTAGAATTTAATAAAATTTAGACTGCATTCAGTATCCCATCTTCCTCAGAGCATTCCTGCTATGGACCATGCGTGTAGGTAGAATCTAAAAAGCGAGTATAACTGGAATAACTCAAAGATTTGAATGCACTCTTGAAGATGTCTTTTGTAAGGCGGTATATGAAAATGCTGTTGCTGTTTAAGATGCAATATCTTCCTGGGGAAAAATTGCCTTTCAATGAAAAATCTATGATTAGGACAAGAGGCGTGTCCGAGATAAACTGCTTTTCAGATAAACCGAACACTTGCACCTGAAATTTCTTTCTTCCAGGTCCCGACAAGCCAATAAAATGAAAATAATATATTTCAAACTAGAGACAAGTTAGGTAGGTAGCCTAGTAAAGCACACTTGAGCACACCTGATGGCCCATTGTGATACCACGGTATGGCGCCATTCAAGCACTGACTAAAAATTCCCTTACTTAAAGATGGTGAAAGTTAGCGCAAGGACAGCGCCGGGAGTGCATGACTCCCCCCCCATTATGTCGCAGGGAACCATCTTGATAATTTGAAGAATTTGCTATGTCCCTAATATTATGGGTTGGTTCTGTGTTTGTCCATTCTTCCCCAAGTGAGCCTAGCAGCGTGGCAGGATTTCTCCACGACCCAAGATTTGCAGGCGTCAGTCAGGTATTTGCGTTTGATATCAAGCTGGCTGTTGCCAGTGGGATGCCGATATTGACGGAGGGCTGAATTTCATGTAGAAGAGTGCCCGCCTTGGCCGGCTCGTCAGCGCGCAATTGCCTGGGATGTCGCTATGTCCGGGAACCCAGACTAGGTGCAGCCGAGAGTATCTTTAAAGTTCATTTAGAGACAAGTTAACAAGAACAGTTTCCTAAGCATTTCTACACTTACTTTTAGAAAAAGTTTATTACAAAGACAAAACACAAAAAAAACTCACAAAATAATATATAACTATAAAATTCGATGCAGTAACGAACAGGCTTATTATATATAGAAATTCTATTATTCTTGATATTAGTTATTGTTTCACTTAAAGAGACCACTTTCACTTAGTTAACATAAGAGACCACACAACACAGCTCTCAACTCAACTGAACCAACGAGTATTGGCACAGATTCTCAACTCAACTGAACCAACGAGTATTAGCACAGATTCTCAACTCAACTGAACCAACGAGTATTGGCACAGATTCTCAACTCAACTGAACCAACGAGTATTAGCACAGATTCTCAATTCAACTGAACCAACGAGTATTTGCACAGATTCTCAATTCAACTGAACAAACGAGTATTTGTTATAAAGAGTCCAGTCGCAGCAGTTCGATCATGAATATCAACTCGTTGACTGAGAGGTTAACATTTCCTCATATCCAGCTTGCCAACTTACCTCCAAAGAAATGGAAATGAAGCAAGGTAAGCATTTCCTGGGGGGGTTTGTTTTTCATTCGTATTTTCTTTCTACCATAATCTCCCACCAAAGTACTCGTAGCGTGTCCAAATTCAAAAGCGAACTGCTGGCTGGCTATTTACAATGCACACTCCTGGACTGAACTCAACTCAACTCAAATGCCATTTACGCTTAGTCACTCGTGCACCACAACGCAACGAAACGCAACGAAAAATGCAACATAAAGAACCCACTCACCTAATGTAACTCGCTGTGATGGCTCGTACTCCAACATTTTCTTGATCAGATCAAAGAGCTCACAATGATCCTCGCCCTCGCTCATCTGGTACCTGAACAATGGCTTACAGTGATCGCGCACATACCGTCCGGCCGAGGACTTCTCGTCCCAGTCCAACTTACCATGATAGAAGTACTTCGTTTTGGTTTTACTGTAAAGAACATGATTTCTACAAATTAATCAAATTTCATGTAGTGCACTGCGGGGAGGAGTTTGTAAGCATGTTTTGCTTTGCATTACCGTGCCATGCGATATGGTATCTGTCCGAGTATGCGCTCCATCATGGCAAGATGCTCGCGATTGTCATGCGTCTGGAAGAGTGTTATGCCCAAATACAGCTCAAAGAGTATGCAGCTGCGTGGAAGAAAATAGAATGCAATTATTATAGCAAATATATTAGGGGGAGACTTACCCAATGGACCACACATCACAGGGCTGCGACCAACCCAACTCGAGTATGACTTCAGGCGCACGATAATGGCGCGTGGAGACAATTGTGCTGTGGTGCTCGTGGTCGAAGGTGGCCGAACCGAAATCGATGAGGCGTACATCGGTGCTCTTGACGCGACGAGCTTCGCGATTCTGCCAACATATTGGTAAAAGTTAATTTCAAATTGAAAGTGGACACAAAATCACTCCATCCAACTTACAATCTTATGATTATAATGCGTTGAATACTCCGAATCTACGAAGAGTATGTTCTCAGGCTTCAGATCTGTGTGCGTTAAGCGATTGTCGTGCAAAAATTTCACAGAGTAGCATAATTGGTAGGCCATGTGACGCACCTGCTCCAATGGATACGGGTCATAGTTGTTCTCGCGCTGCTTGGAGGAAATTAAATTTATTTGAAATTAAAAATTGTCCTGTAAATATATTTTCACAAATGGTTCTCTTACTAAGAAATCGAAAACACTCAAACCCAGCATTTCAAATACGATGCACATGTGTCCATGGTAGTCGAACCAATCAATCATCTTAACGCACAAACTGCAAAGATAACAAAGGGAAACCAGTGTGATGAAACAGCGAATGGAATATGACAACCACAAATTTACAAGTACTGAAGAGGGCCACAATCAAAGTCACCCCCACTCGATCGACTCTTCCCACAAAGGGAACAATCATAATTAATGAATTCATGTCAAGCTGTGAAGGGAGGCGGCAGCAGAATTTGTCAAATTAGCAGGAATTTTCGAGCAGCCACGCGATTTCACTGAAGAGTATTCAATGAAGCATAATTAATGAAGGGCTGAGACCCTCTTGAACAGAAATTTTAAATATTTTAAAGGCAAAATCCCGCTTGTGAACTTGAAACTAGCGACAACCTTAAGGAAAGAGTTGATTCGAAGAAATAAGATTTATGCTGTGAAAAACAAATCTGTTATTCGGTTGCCAGGAGGGAATGGCTGAAAAAGACCACAGTAGAAGTGAGAGTACTTCGTCCACACCAGTTAATGCAATGTCTTGAATTCAAAACTACCCAATCTCCTTCAGAAACACCCAGACCGTAACAAGTGTAGTCAGTTCACATCATGACAAAGTCTTTTATTTAGTTTGATTTTGTAAGCAAACGATTCTTTAATGTCAAACAAGTACCCTACCAGCAGTCTCTTTGGTATTAAGGAACTTTCAATGTCAGTATTATAATTATAACTTACACCCGAACTAATTATGGCGCAAAGGTTTAAGGAAATGAGTTCCAGCAACTAAGGCACTCGGCTTGAACTGAAAAGCGTTTGGTTACAAACTTTTAAAGACCGTGATCTGAGCAGAATTCAAACCCGTGACTCCACTACTATCAGACTAGCACAGAGGCCGGCTTCGAATTCTTTGAGAGGTTCTGAAGATCTGCCGGATTTCACGGTCTACCAACAAAAAGCTCATTTGTTGAGTTCGCTGTTCTGTAGGAGAGAACGTTCCGAAAAACACTGCCGTGAAAAATCCAATCGACAAATAGTCTTGGGCAAATTGCGGAATACCCACTATTCAGACACCAAACACACTTAACTAGGAAATCCTTAGGTAAGTTTTCTATATTCCAGTCGTAGACTGGGTCTCTCAATATTCGAGCAAATTTTTGATTATTTATAATATTTTATATTAATTTATAAATTTTATATTAATAAAAATTAATAATTAAATAAAAATTGCTGTATATAAATATTTGTTGCTGTTGACGGAAACATTCCTAGAAGGATACGTAAATCAACTCCTGAATTTTAATGAGGACATACTCAGCAATCACTGAATTGAATTCCTATTCAAATCGGAACACTAAAACTGCGACGGATTATTCAACTCAATTTGTCGGTCGTGAATTTCCAAATTGGTGTGGAAGAAGTAGCGGCAAATTCTTAATGCATCCCCATTCGTCTCGGAAGTCCGAACTTCCCCTCACTGTTCTATGTATACCACCAGTTAACTAGACCTAGATGCAAGTTTGTTGTAACAGCCGAATCAGAAGACATTGAGAAGATGTATCCTGGGAAAGAATAAGATCGGAGAAGGGATCAGATAATGTGGCAATGCATGAGAGAAGTGACAATTCATCGGAGAAGTGGGAATTCATCGGAGAAGTGGCAATTCATCGGAGAATTGAGAATTCATCAGATAACTGGCAATTCATCGAAGAAGTGGCAATTCATCGGAGAAGTTCCAATTCATCGGGAAGTGGCAATTCATCGGAGAAGTTCCAATTCATCGAAGAAGTGGCAATTCATCGGAGAAGTGGCAATTCATTGGAAAAGTGGCAATTCATCGTAGAAGTTCCAATTCATCAGACAAGTGGCAATTCATCGGAAAAGTGGCAATTCATCGGAGAAGTTCCAATTCATCGAAGAAGTGGCAATTCATCGGAGAAGTGGCAATTCATTGGAAAAGTGGCAATTCATCGTAGAAGTTCCAATTCATCAGACAAGTGGCAATTCATCGGAGAAGTTCCAATTCATCGAAGAAGTGGCAATTCATCGGAGAAGTTCCAATTCATCGAAGAAGTGGCAATTTATTGAAGAAGTGGCAATTTATTGAAGAAGTGGCAATTTATTGAAGAAGTGGCAATTCATCGGAGAAGTGGCAATTTATCGCCGCACAATGACAATTTTAAGCAAGTGTTTTTTAGCACTTCGACCTGAGACCCTACCCTGGGATTAAAGATCAGGTATTCATCCATACAAGGGAACTTTAGAATAGTTATTAAGTAAAATGGACTTAAATACTTAAACATCCCGCCATACAGATCATAAAGATACCTGCTAATTTTTAATTGGTTTTTTCATAGAGTGAGGGTTTCCAATCGTCGGACAACTTATCCATTGGACTTCCTGAGTAGTCAGATGACATTAGGATATATTTTTCATACACAGACTGTCGTGAAATATGAAAATACCTTATTCGGCATCTGACTTACTTCGTTGACTTACAATTGATATGTCTCTTCTCTCCTTTAAGGAGCCACATATTTGAGCCCCCTTTCCACACTTCGAGTCATTTATCGCTTTACACATAAAACCAAACATAATAGAAATAAAATAGCAAACTTACTGATCGCAATGCGGATCCTTTTGTGCGATTTTCTCCAAAGCGTTTATTTCCAGCTTGGCAGCTTCACGATATTTCTCCACGTTCTTAATGATCTTTAAGGCCATGCAGAAATCCCTGAATGAATTTAATGAACAGATTCAAAAATATTAATGTATGCTTTCTTCAATTTGGCTTTCAATAATATGTCAGCACTGAAATCAGTTGACTGACTGGCTGGCTTACCTTTCCATGTCCTTGACCTTGACAACGCGTCCGAAGGTACCCTCTCCCAGAGTAGCCATAATCTTATCTGTAAATTCGCAAAGAAGACAAAATTGTAATTCAAAGGACCTCGCATGAGCCAAATATTTATTTAAAAGTGGTTAATCCTTCACGCCTCCTTTCTTTTCTTTACAATCAAAATTGCTATGCGAGTGGATTTTATTCAAAGAGATTTTTAATTGAAATTTTTAGCTTTCTGTAAAAGAACCGCGAACAACTTTTTTCTTTCTAGATTTAAATTTAAATTAAAAGTTAAACTGAACCAAAAATGAGAGTTGCGAAACTTTTGAGATAATTAAAAACAAACTTTAAGGATTGAAAATTGTTGCAATTTACGAGGAAAACTTACTTAAAAATTCTCAAAAATGGAAGCTTTTTCTAATTAAATAATTATATTGCAAAATTTATTAGTTTATATAGAAAAAAATAAAAAAAAACACGCCGCGAATTTCTTTTCAATTGAATAAAAATCAAAAACAGAAAAACACTTTTTCAGCAAACAGCGAAGTGTCCTTTTCTGAATGGGAAGAAGGACCCGAAAAACGTTTTTTCCGTTTTTGTTTTCATTTGTTGCTGCCTGACTGACGATTGATTGTTTTGTTAAAAGGTAAAAATTAAAGTAAAGGAAAGAAAAACAAAAAGTTGTCACGAACATCTGTGATGAAGTATGTCGCCGGTGTGATATATCAAGTGGCCATCAGCATCATCTTGTATGACGGGCTTTGCTGTCTGTTCGGTTCAACGGAACGTGTACGAACGAGCGAATCGGTTTCGGTACGGGTACGGTAACGGTTTGGTTGCGAGAGAGTGCGAGAGAGACGGAGCGAGCGTTGATGTTGGTGGTGTGTGGGATTGCAGCGTGTGTGTTCGTGAACGGCAGGCAGTGAGAGGCGGTCATCAGCATCAGCCGGGAAGTGTGATCGGTTTGTTTGGACGTATTCATCAAATACGCGTTTCGGTTGGTAGATTGGTTGGTTGGTTGGTTGGTTGTATGTTAGAAAGAGAGAAAAGAAAAAAGAAACAAGAGAAAAAAGAAAAAAACCGAGGCATCGCACAATCCACATCCAACATCCCAAACATCATCAATGATTTTATCGTTCAGCAGAGCGCAGGGAGAGAGTCAGCCAGCAGGCAGGCATCCAATCAGCCAATCAGATGTAACCACAGCAAATGCACATGTCCAACGGTGACACCACAACATTCAGTACCAAAATCATCATCATCAATATCATTATCATCATTATAATTGTCGTTGTCATCCACAGCAAAGCCATTTTAATTCCATCATCATCATCATCATCATCATCATCAATTCATCAATATCATCATCATCATCATCATCATCAAGTTGTTCATCATATCAACATCATCATTGTGATAATCATCATCATATCATAATCAGAAAAAAACACGAGAAAAATACGTATCGGTTTTTCGATAAGAAAATTAGTTCGGACAAATTTTTTGTTGTTTTGGTAATTTTTTTTTTTTTTACAAAAATTTGTATTATTTTTTTTTAATTTTAATAAATGTATTAAAATATTAATTGTGTTAAAATTAATTTGTTTAAAAGAAATTAAACAGAAGTCAAACAAAATTCATTAAAATTGTAGCAAAAAATGCATAATTATCGAGTGCTTAACAAGTAGTAAAATCATCATTAGTCTAGAGAAGAGAGTTTGGTAGTGGGAGGAGCGGGAGAGTTGAATCATTCGGCCCCATCGTGACATCGGATTTGCACAGAAGGAATATGAAACGAGAATATTGCCAATCGCTTGTCTCCAGAGCCGAGGGAGCATTCACGATGGGGCTGAGTATGAAATAGTTTTTATTGCACTACAATAATATTTTTAACTAGAGACTATGAAAGAGTAAAATAAAATAAACTAAGCAACAACAAAATATGAAAAAAAGCATATACAATAAATAAATAATATAATATATATCATATTGAAATAAAGTCTTCACTTGCTCAATATCCTCGAATAAATTCACACATATTCTGAATAATCTCTGAAGTTCGCGTATGAACACTTGGAATCGTTCAATTGAACAAATTGAGCGGCAATACTTGTATGTACAATGAATGATTCGTTCTTAGATCGATGTGGTGCCATGGAACCAGCACAGAACTGCCAAAACGCATACCAATTATATCGTTCACTATTTCACAATCTGTCTCTGATTACAGCAGAGATAGTCTCAATATGGTCATTGTTTAATGTATTATGAACAATTGATTGAATTGATGAGCAATCAATCAAGTAAAGAACGAATCATTTATCTGTACTGAACCAATCAATCCAGTTATAATAATAATAATAATAGAATTGGTATATCAATAGGTGAATTCCAGCAATGGCCGAAGAAGAGAATATCTAACTCGGATAAATAGTAATAATAATAATGTGCCGAGATTGTGGAATTCATTAATAATGATAACATCATCGACACCTGACAGTCAAATCACCCAATCCCTCATATTAAAATGAACATTCAATTGTGACGAATGTGAGGGTTCCGGCCGGCACATGATCCATCTCAATATGAAAGCTATTATTTTAATGCTTGTTACCGCGAATGTTTTGTCAGCCAGGTGCTGATATTATATATGGGCTGATATATTATTATATAAGGGATGATAGATTATTATATAGGGGTTGATAGATTATTATATATGGGCTTATATATTATTATATATTTATATAATATCTATAATTAATCATATTACTTAATCATACAAATATGTTTCCTTTGAATACCTGCCTACTCTTGGGATTGCATAGGTAAACTTGAAATTTATAATAAAAAAAAATCCACAAATTATAATTAAAAATAACACCATAAATTACATTTCTATATATATAAAAATTAATGAATTCTTAGAATTTTTGCTGTCTTAATAGATTGAGTATTTTTAGAACAGCCTTAAAGTATGCAATCAAAATTACTTTCATTAATACATATTGAGGGATGGATAACTTTACCTATTAAACACTTCAGCGTTAGTGCAACACATTCCAGCATCCGTTCTGAGGCGGCGCATGCATGCCGGCAATCAAACAAATGAGCGCTTCACTGCTTTTACAATGTCCTGCGTTCTTTTTTTACGGAACAAAAACATCCCATGCGAGCGAGCACGTTAGAGGGAAAACTGGATTAGTAACAATTAAGAAATTCGTTTAGAGATGAACAGCACAGAATTGATAGAACACAAATACGAGTAGTAAAATAATTGGAAAACAATTGGGGGAGAAAAGGACCAACGTTATGTCTGAAGGATCAGGAGCAAAAATTAATACGCATTTGTATAAAGGATATAAATTAGGCACATTCAGAGGTACACATTTTGAAAAGGAGCACTACTAATTGGAAGTGAAACTCGATGACTATGTGAAAAAATATTCTGGAACTGATAAGTTGGAAGCAGAGTTCAGAAAAGCATGTTCTCGAGCACCCCAGTGTGTGAATCAAGTTGGGTCTTCCTTTTGGAGTAAGTGCATTTCTGTGACCTGGCCTGCTAAGAGCTGAAAGTCAAACGCTCTGAACTGTTTTAGCTCTATTGAACACTCTTGCAACTTCCGGAGGTGTAGAGAGCTCGTGTCGAGTTCAATTGTGTTTATACACGGGACTAGTTTCTTCTCGTTGGTTCAATGTGGTTCGACAAATATGCTGAGCAAGTATCAGCAACTGAGAGATTGTGTCTGCAATAAGCATCATACAACTTGTAACAAGGCGCATGTTGACTCATTGTAAGCTGGAGACCAATCCAAGAGCCGAAGTTCATCATGTGACTAACTTGGTTTCAAATGCAAAAAAGCTGTCACACGAACTGTCGACAAGAACTCTGGTAGGTGCAAGAGCAGAACATTAGTGTATAAAGCATATAAAAATGGAGAGAGCAATATCGATTCAGTCTCTTCATTTGGGTTCCTTGGTACAGAGATTTTGGTATGTTGAAGAATCAATACTAGATTCGGTACAGGAACGATAGTTAAAAGTGGTGAATTAGTTCTCCTTCAGACACTAAAAACTGATCTGTTTGAAACTCCGGAAAATAGAATGAACTATTTCAAATGGAGATCAATTTTGATTTTGAACAGAAGTGAATTGAAGTAGACCGTAGGTAGGTAGGATTAGCACATACAATGGCTCGTTGTGGTAAGTAGACCGTGGTTTACTCTCATATTATGTGCTTCCATTTGTAGCAACCGATTGAAACACCAAATCCATGTTCAAATGGATCACGATTGATGATGGAGAGCTCTTTTATCCCATATCTATATCATCACAGGGAACCCGAAATCCATGTTGTGTTGTATGGAAAAGGTCACGGGAGTTTTTATTCAGCCCTATCCTGAACATTTCCAACAATTTTCTCATTGGACTAGGAATGCCAACTTTCACATAGGAATTTGCGTTCTATTCACATCACGACAGGTCTGATTTACAATCTGACTCTCTAGCTAGTTTAGTTCTAATTGAGTAGATGGAATAAACGAAGGAATATTCATGATAGGGCTGATTAGAAAGTTATACGGGTTATTTCGTACTGACAGAAAACTGGATCTGGGAAAGGTAGTTCCACCAATTTAGTTTTTTAAGGACTGTTAGCAAGAACACGAGATGGAACTCGAGTATATAGTTAGATACTGGGAACTATAGCTAAATATAAAGTGTAACTGTGCGCTTGAGTGTATTGGAGTCGTTTAATCCGTGTTCATCGTTCTACTTTCCATTTCTACATTATATTCAGCAATACAAAAAATGTGGTACTCATACAGGACGAGGACTGAAATGAAATGATAAATTGGGTTGCTGCAGAAGGGAACCGAATCAAGACACTCGTGATCGAAGAACTTCAGAACTTCCCTTACAGAATTTTAGTTCGTCATTCGATAAGGAGTGGCATCGTTTGGCCCCAGGCAAATGAATTGGTATCTTAGGTTAATTAAAGATGACGTCAGACCAAGCGCTTTTAAGCTCACATTAACGCAGAAAGCTCGGTTCTCGTGCAAAGCGTAAGCTGAGCCTTCCAAACAAAGCAAAATAGAGCAGTAACAACAAAAACAACTACAAAGAATATCTTACAAACGTGGAGAGAGTTTTTGGAATGCGTGACCTATGGAAGAGTGCCGACGAGGTGGCACTCTTCGATAACATTGACAGATGCTGCTGCTGCTGCTGTTGTTGTTGCTGCTGGTGCTGATACGCCTGCATTTGATGTCGCTGATAAGCGGACGATGAGGGCACAGCCGCAGCAACCGGCCTACGACTACCACTGCCGCCACCGTAAGGGTTGTACGGATCGTACAGATAGGACTTATAGGAATTATTGAGGATGTTATTGTTATGCTGATAGCGACTGGCGGTCGATGGATTCGCGGCATCGAATTCACTGAGCACGGCTGCCGTTCTGGAAGTTGCGCCAGGCTGATAGCGCTGCGAGCGTCCAGCGGCGAGACGCTCGCTAATGCCACCGAAAGCCAAACCAGTCGCGCTGGCGGCGGTGGTCGCTGGGGGTTTGTATTTGGAGAGGTCGTTATTGTTGCGGTCTGATTTGAGGAAGCGACTGGAAGTGGTGTTTGTGGTGGCAGAGGGGTTAGAAGTGCTCGTGGCGGTGGTGGTTGATGTGGTGGAGGATGTGCTTGTTGGGGCTTCTGTTGTTGTTGTTGTTGTTGTTGTGTTGTCTTTGCTTGTAGTGGTGGCTTCAGTTTTATCTTTATCTGTACTGTCATCAGAGCTACTCTCTGACGAGGATTCACTATCTGAGGCAGTGGTAGGACTAGTTACTTTTTTGGACTTGGAGGTGCCCTTCGTCTCCTTGGCTGGAGCTGCCGTAGTGGAGTTAGTGGTCTCTGCTGTGTCGGTGTCGTTGTTGTTCGCATCGTGGTGCTCGTTGCTCTCCGTCTTTTTTGCGTCTTTATCACTGTTCTTAGATTCCTCCTCGGCCTTATCATCGATTTCCTCCTGGGCATATTTCAAAATGCGCTCTTTCAGTTCTTTGCGCTTGCGCATACGCTCTTCGAACTTTTTCGCCTCGAGATATTGACTGTCTTCGCGCAGCGCCATTAAGATGGCCGCATTGTCAGCCGAGGATCGATCGTCCTTGAGCAGTTCCTGTTCCTCGTCATCGAGTACATTGGGCTTAAGGCGAGTACGCTGCTTCCCATGGCTGCGACGATTCCTCAGGGTCTCATCCTGGTACTGCTCGTACCGGGGACGCCCTTCTCCTGCGGTCGCTGCTTCCAAAGCAGCCGTCAGATTACCACTGGTCCTATTGCGCCCGTAGGTCCTTTGTCTCCGAGAACCGGAGGATGCTGTATCCAGGTCGTTTTCTGGAGCGGCATAACGACTCTTATAGTTATCACGTCTGGACATGCGAGGACTATCGTAATTATTGTAGTCTGCGGCGCCACGCGGCTTGTAATTCGAAGTGTAGTCGCCTGTAGGACGTCCATATCGACTGCTCGCTGGATACGCTGTAGACCCGCCGGACGGCAACGCATCATACTCATCCTGGTAACGATGGCCGCCGTAATTCCGACCCGCTCGATACCGGCCACTGTAGTCCACCGGATAGTTGTCATCCAGCAGGTCGGTGCGGCCACCATTGGTGCTGGCCGCCGTCAGGTACCCACTGTCGTTCGAGTCACCCAAATAGCGACTGGTCTTATTTCTGGTGACTCGGTAGGGGGTGCGTTCTTTGCGATCGCTGGCATTGAAGGAGTGCGAGGAGAGCTTCGTCCTGCCCGCACCCGACAGCTGATGTGAGGTCGACGACTTCGACAGTGGGTTGTGATTCTCGTCGGGCTCTAGCGTCTTGTCACGGTCATCATCGTGATTTCTGCGGCGTCCAACCCGATCCAAGATATCGGAGTATTTGTTTTCAAGGCGGGAGATGGTGGAGAGTTTACTCGACGAGGCTGCTGTCGGAGTTTTGTCTTTATCGATGTCTTTTCTCTAATTGTGAGATAGAGAGAAGTGGGATTATGTTTGGTTTCAGTTTGAATTTGTTGCTTGGTCTTCATTATTGGAAAGTTTGGAGATTGGGGGAGGTGTGAAATTGTAAAAGTTGTGGCTAGAATCAGCAGGAAATAGACGTAACAACCTGTCAAGATCAATGACATTTCTAAAGAACCGCCGATATATGTACTGTATTTAGCGATAATGGTCACGCTTTATATTTAGATGGATATTAAAAATATATTAAAAAAGTGCGGCGAAAAGAGGGAAAACAATTTCAAAAATGTTCCCAATTTTCATACGAAATTAATTTCGAAAAACGTAGACAACAATTCTAATATAGCAGAGGCACTCTTCGGCGTTCCCGCAACGACCTTCAAATGAAATCTAACTGAGAACCAAAATAAAAATACGACCACGACGCACCAACACTTGCCAGAAGATGTGTGGGTACACTCTCACACTAACTCACACACACACACACACGTACGAAGAGGTGAACAGTTTGCAAGTGTGAGCTAAATACTGAACATAAAATTCGTTGAGAAAAATGCGATTTTTTAGTTATTTCTTCATTTTTTTCGCTTGCCGCATACCTCCGCGAATCTGAGGAACCGATGCAGAGCGTGGTGCAAAATTGCAGCGTAGATTATTTCGGTTCTATTGTTTCTAAGGTTTCTGCTTGTTCTGAGGGTAAAAATAATTAATATTTTGTTTTCTTGAATGATGAACTTGGGAGATATGAGGCGAATGGCGCAAATTGTGGTTGAAAGACTGTGCAACAAGTGGACGGATGGCCAAAAAATATATTACATGAACAACAATGTCAGCAAATATAAAGTTCATGTTTAAATATAAAGTTCTTGTTTGGAGGTCTTGGTAAATTTCAAGGACTGTCGGGAACACCAACCACAATCCCGTATTCAGGTTTAAGGAATGTCGAAAAAACCAAATAATTTGAAATTCGAGTCAGAAAGGAACCTCAGTTGAAATGATTGCTGAGTGAACAATCGGTCCGCGTAGCAGTTATTCTCGGGAACACAACACAAACTATTGAGATCCTTAGTTCAAACAGTGCTTAAGTTGTGCGTCGATATGCGGTTTTTATACAGGTTAACTGCAAATAATTTGAAACTAGAAACTGTCAAAGGAATCTCTCAGTCTCCTTGGCTGAGGAGTGAACTGACCACTCATCGCTCTTTAGCTGCAATTAAGTTGTAAGCATGAAACCCTCGATTACATCCAACTAGGTAGGTCTCTGAATCAGAGTGGTGGAATAGTTGATTTTAGGTAGTAAACGGCGTCTGTAGAATGAGGATGACGTGGTAATTAGGAATAGTTTATTTTAGATGTACGATTAGGCGGCGGTAGGATTAGTACCATGCCGAGTCCAGAGGTGGTAATTAGGAATAGTTTATTTGAAGTAGTCAATGGCGTCGTTAGGATTAGTACTATGCCGAGTCCAGAGGTGGTACGAAAAGTTCATCCAGATCATAAATTATTATTACAACTTTTTTGAGTTATAATAAGTTAATCGGAGACATAATGGACTGTGATTTTAGGTCGTATTCGTATGAGTTACAATAAGTAAATAGGAGTGATAGTGAACTGGGTTTTTAGAGCGCAGTCATATTGAACTTTTAAAATTATACTAGAGGAAGTCAACACTGTAATAATCCACCGACCTAGTTGAAATAGCTTGTAAGTACAAGTAATCGAGGTTCATTTTGAATCATCAGTATAACAATGGTTTCACCTCGGTCAATTGATCGCTGAATCCTTTATTATTTTAGTCTCATTTCGATTTCTGGGAGTTCACATATAGAAGAATTTAAGTCAGCCACAAAGTAAGTCCAAAGAAACCGAGTTTTTTCACCGTCTTGTCAATCACTCTCTAGCTCCGCATTAACCAACAACAGTTTGAAATGGCAAAATTCAATTGAATGTGAACTCCCTGTTCGGTTCTTTGCATCAGTTTCTCACGCCAAAACGAACGATGAAAATGACTCTGTGGTCGCTTAATGTGAACTTGACCTTGTGTTGAGAGTTCACTGTCATATCAGCGTCACAAACGTTTATTTTTTGTTTTGGTTCTGTGGTAAATCACAGAGACAACCAAGGCCAGCTTCACATTGGGTGAGAACAGAGAAATTGTCTTCAATTTCCCCCCTTAATTCGAACCGAAAAGAAACAGAAACACGAATCAAAATAGAAATAGCGATGGTCCGAATGAACATCAGGTAAAAAAAGTTGCTATTGTGTTAAATTTAGTTCGTTTAAACATGACACTGATATGACATAGGGAACACCCTTGACAAGGCGGGGTTCATATTGAGTGATCAACAGTGCCTGTCAGTCATTTGGCCCCCAGTGTTCTTGCTAATATGCATACAGACACAACAAGGAAATGAAGGGAGAGATCAGAGGAAATGAAGGGAAAGATCAGAGGAAATGAAGGGAGAGATCAGAGGAAATGAAGGGAGAGATCAGAGGAAATGAAGGAAAAGATCAGAGGAAACTGACACTAATGTCACAGAGAGAATACGCAGCGTTAAGACAAGAGTTCACGTAGGTTGCGGCATTTCCCATTTCAAGTGGCATTTTTGATAAATGTTCTCAATCGTCTTATCGACTGATTGTATCGATCAGAGAAAACACTTGAAAATGGCACTGATTTGACATAGACATCGTTCACACTTTGTGACAAGATAACAAATTCTTTCTTTTTTGTTATTGTTGGGAAAAAATCGAAAATTTCTCAATTCTGAACCCGCCAGAATAGTTTTTGACTTTTGCAAACAAAATGCTTAACAAAAACATGCCACAAATGCGGCACATTATGGATCATAAATGCTTGAATTGTATATAAGAAAAATTGCAAATGATTCGAACTAAAGTTGCTTTTATGACCAGATCCAGTGGCAAGAAATATTTTCAAAAATATTCCACAAAATTAGAAAACCGAATGAATCACAATCTTTAAATTTAAATCATGATGCAAAGGTACGAGTGGCGCGTGAGGAGAGAGAGCGTGATTGGTATCCAGGCACAATCACTCGGGAGCTGCAGCCAAAACTTTAACAATTTCACTTTAAAGCTGGGATTTTCTTTGGGTGGGAGGGAGAGAGGCTCGAGTTGTGGGCATACTAACATCGTCATCACCGCGTTTGCCGAAAGTGCGCATCAGCGGTTTATAGTACGAAGTGACCGGGCTCAGATTCGAACGCAAACGATCAAGCGCCGTCACGGCAGTTGAACTTTTCTGGTAACGTCCTGTGGAGGTGCCGCCGTAAAGGCCTCCGGCGCCGACACCGCCATAGTAACGCCTGTGTCGGTCACTCATCGATGAGGAGGATGCGGTTTTTGCAGACGCTGCAGTTGCGTCTTCGCCGTTCGCAGGGTGGGAATTATCACTATGTTCGGTGCTGTTGTTGTTGTTGTTGTTGGTGTTGTTTGTGGGAGTTTTACTCGAACTGCGCCGCTCGCTGAAGATCGGTGGACTTTTTATATCACTAAAGAAATTTTGGATGTGTAAATAATATGAAAGAATTCTTCGTCGTCGACGTCTGCGATCACTGCAGCAGCAGAAGTCAGCCAACCACTCACACACGGATATCACCCACGACTCTCAGTTTAAAAATAATCAAAATTAATTAATTTTTTACTTAATTTATGCCATTTAAGGTGGTTTTTGTTTTTAATTTAAAACTTTAATTTTTATTTTTTCCCTTTTTTGTTTTTTATAAAATTATATTTTCGTATTTCATTGAATTGAGAACTTTTTTTTACACATTATAAACGGATTTTCGTAATGAACTCGATCGATCGGCACGATCAGATCCGCGAGGAACACGTTACGTTGAAAGAGCAAAAATTAACTGAACGGCGCTGGCAACGCGAACATTTTCAAAAATTTTCAGCTTCACAAATGAAAATAAAGTAAAAATACACACGAGGAGAATCTGTGAAAATGTGTGAAAATTCTGTGCGACGGTAATTCATGCGGGCGCGGGCAGAGTGTCGCCCAGGGGCAGGTAACGTGCGGGCGGGCGGCATGAGAAATTGCTGACACACGGACGGGGGCGTAAACTCTCGTATAAGGCTTACAGCAGAGCAGTGCAGTGCATTATTTTATACCAACCCGCCATCAAGATTTGCTCAATGGAATATTTGCCTAAAGAAAACACTTTCGAATACGTCGTAAAAGGTTCAAAACTCGGTGGGAGAACTGAGGAAGCATGCGATAACTGGGCATGGCTAACAAAAACAACTTAATCGTATTATGTCAAAGAGAAAACATCGAAAGACGTGCGAAGTGGACGCTAATTATACACACTTCTATTGTGGACGACGACACACCTGGTTTACGAGACTCTGCGCTCGCATTGAACTATATTCCGACAACGCCAGCAAAGGAGACCGACCCACCGACCCACCGACCGACCGACCGCGTATTAAAATGTGTGTATATGAAACAGAAACGAGCGATAAATATACTGTCTAGATGAAGAACACTCGAAATGTGTTTTCATTTCAAGAGCTATGAAATAAGATGCAAGCCTTCGAAATAGAAACGGCATCGAAATAGAACAGAACAAGATGAACATTATACAACGGTGGTAGTCATCCATCCATCATATAAGAAAATGGTGATTTCAACCTTTAGAAAGGATCCGACATATCCTTATGTAGAAAGGTAAGCTCTGGAAGAGACTTTAGATAGTTATCAGAATGTTGATTCGAAGTTTGAAGAATCTCCCAAACCTAATTTCTGCGGTAGTTAGAAAGTATTTGAGAAACATAACGTATCCTTATGTGGAAAGGTAACCTACTAATTCTGGGAGATAGTTGAGATAGTTATCAGAATGTTGATTCGAAGTTTGAAGAATCTCCCAAACCTAATTTGTTCGGTAGTTACAAAGTATTTGAGAAACGAAACGTATCCTTATATGGAAAGGTAACCTACTAACTCTGGAAGAGACTTTAGATAGTCATCAGAATGTTGATTCGAAGTTTGAAGAACCTCGCAAACCAAATTTCATCGGTAGTTAGAAAGTATTTGAGAAACAAAACGTATCCTTATATGAAAAGGTAACCTACTAATTCGGGAAGATAGTTTAGCATCTGTACTAGAAGTCGAAGTACCAGAAATATCTCCAATAAAGAGTTTTCGGGATATGTAGGTCCACATAGAGTTTTGGAGAATCAAACGACACAATCCACTGCTGATAGTTGATAGTCTACTTTTGAGAAACTCAAACATGTGCAATAAATTTTATAGAACTTTAGAGGGATTGAAGGGTTATTGAAGGGACTTGAACAAAAACATACCCGTAGATGATGATGGCCTCCGAATTAGCAAAAATATTCGAATTTTTATTATATGTTAAATGTATCCCGGGCATGAAATAGACTAAGGTATTGAAGACCACTGTATTTAGCCTATGATTAACCGGGATTTTCTATATAGCCCCGTCAATGAGCAGAAAGAGTGAACATTAGCGAACTCTTTCGAAATGAACATTGTGTGGGGGCAATTCTACAGCAAAGTAAGCAAATTAATAATAACAAATACTACAAAAAAATAAATAAAACACTAACAATAAATCAAATACAAAAAATAAATAAAGAAAACACTCAAAAAAGAGTCATTAGAAAATGGAATGTTTTATGCTTAATCAAGACACACCTGGGCAACAAGCCTGACATGGGGCACTATTAAGAAGGCAAGGATATCCACCTACGAGTATGGCGACCCGTAAAGTTTTCAAGGGAAAATTCTTGGTAACATCTGAAAGTCCTCGCATAGAAAGTAAGTCGTATGCAGAATAGAAGCATAATCACTCATGCAACTTTACCAACACTTGTAAACTAAACTAAGAAGTGATTTCTGAAAGCGAAATGAAGTATACAACCAGGAGATGCTGAACTTATAAACAGTAGGAATAGAGGAATGAACATTGCTTGAAACAGTGCCGGTTCAACAATTTTTTCAAGGGGCCCTTTAAGTTTTCTACATTTTTCACATCCAAATATATTGGTCGAAGAATATTCAACCTGCATCTAAATAGGTGGCTTCAAACTGGAGAACAAAAGTCGTTTGGGGTAAGTTCACTAGCAACCCGCGACTATGACAATCTCAGTATATTCCTGACAATCTCAACGTATTCCTGACAATCTCAGTGTATTCCTGACAATCTCAGTGCATTCCTGACAATCTCAACGTATTCCTGACAATCACAGTGTATTCCTGACAATCTCAACGTATTCCAGGCAGAAGTGATGGCAATATATTAGGCACCAACTATGGCTTATTTGCAAAGAGAGAAGAGGTGTACTACAATATGTTCAAATGAGAGATCCAATCAAACCAAAAACTGGCGCCTCATTGGATTTGAACAGAACAACTTCGAATTGAATATTTCTTTCAAAGAATATGTACATCATTACTTGACTGACTAACCACTTTAGTGATTGTTGTTGAGGTCAAAAATTTGGCAGGATTATCTGGCAATTCAATATAAAGGCCTCTATGTTGGTTATTATACTTTTTGATCAGTTATTGGATATAATACTAACTGTTCCTCTTTGTGAAAACCAACCCGACCTTCGTTTTGAATAACTACTTCTTTTGACATTGTTCTCAGCTTCTGGAAACTGAGAACAATGCTGAAAGAGGTAGTTATTGAAAACGAAGGGAATCCGTGTCAGCAGACTGACTACTGAGCGACTCTTAATTTGCACATGCGGAAAGTGCTGAGAGAGGACTGCTAAAAATACTAAGATAGCAAAATAAATACGCATATTAGCATCCAATATTAGTGGACACCCTCGGCAGAATTGTGAACGAGGAAATCTTACAAAGAACACTATTTGGACATAGTGAAAATGAAGAATGCGGTCATTTTTTATACAATTAGAACCAGAATACAAGGACATCAACAAACCGTGGCGAAACCGTTAACTAAACGAGTTGACTCGCTTATTTGAATTAGTGAACTGAACAGTGATGCCTGATGAGCGGCTTTCATTGAAGGAAAGGCTCGCTTAGAAGTGACCTTAGTGGATGGGCTTTAGATCCTTTGCTATATAAGAGAAATACGATGGTTCAGTATTGAAGGCGCCGATGTTCTCATATTCAAACCAAAATGCTGAGCTTCGGCACCCAAGCAAGAGGGCGCCGATCTACTCACATCCCATACAATACAAGGGGGGAAATGCTGTGCTTCGTAAGAGGGCGCCGATTCTCTTAGATAACATAAGGGGGGAAATGCTGTGGTTGAGTACTCATGCAAGAAGGCCCTGATGAATGTTATGGGCTTCCCTGATGCATGCGCCATTTAGATTCGAGTAAGGTCAGAGGTCACATAGTTTCCTAACAACCTATTACGTTTCAAGATAACAGGACACTCAACTCAGAAGATGTCCAATTGTTCCTGCTTCTAATTACAGGCGATTCTTGTGAATAAAGGAAGGAGTCAGGAAATAAAATCTGATTTCACACCCGAGATTCTCAGTTCACTGAAAACTTCCAGGAATTGAGGACTATTTACAAAGCATTTATACACATTTGTATACGGCCGATCAAGGGGGATTGAACTCGGTTACACCTCCAAGCATCTGACACTGGTATGAGTGCATTTTGCGGGCTTACGCGAAACAAAAACAATAAAAAGCAATTTCATTTAAATTAATGCAAAAGTGTTTAAATTGTTTCCGCATACTTTGTTGTTACGCGCGACTTATCTATATACGCAACGGAGGAGGAATTAATTGCACTTCCTACCGAGAAGAGAAAGAAAAATATAAGCGTTAACAACAGACAAATCAGGCAGGGAGATAGGGAGGCAGACAGACAGCCAAGGTGAATTGCCACAGATGCAGCATAGATGCACAGATGTGGAGACATGGGCACAAAGAAGGTGTCAACGCCAGCACACGTTGCTGCAAGCGGGAGAGCCCGCAAACCTTGAACTCGGAGCAACGCCATATAAACACCCGTTCCCATACACACACGCACACACGCACACACACACACACACACACACACACACACAGTGTCGCGTTGGTGTGGAGAACAAAGATTTCTTGAAGATTTCCATACGCGTTTTCCCACTAATTACCAACAGGAAAAAGGAAAACACAAACGCATTGTGGAAAATTGCGCATGAAACAAGCGTGCGCGGAAAATTGATCGTGATCTATAAAGGAAGAGCGTGCCAAAGCGGAGACGGTGGTGCGAGAGTGGCGAGAGATGCGCACATGAACGCCGTGGGCGGCGCGACGCGATCTGACGCAGGAGGAGCTTTCCCCACAACGCGAGAGCTTTTGGCACAGAAACAAAGCACACGGACGAACAAAATATAAACAAATCTACCTGCGTAAATGGCTTTTATTGCTCTGTCGCCGCGGCAGCAGTTTCTTCACTTTTTTCAATTTAATTATATTGCTTTTTAGTTTTTCTTTTTAATAATAAAATTTCGAACTTAAACCGAACGGAACGACTGCGACAGCAACTAACACCGCTCTCATCAGCACAGAGAATGTTCGGTTTGGCTATTTTTAAAGCGTATATTTTTTGAAAATGTTCAAGATTTAAGTGTTTCGGTGTTTCGCTCGCTCTTAGCGCTGATGCGATGTGGGGTTGGGTGGGGTTGGGTGGCGTTGGGTGGGTTTTGGTTTGCCTTGTCCAACTTTCCGTTTCAATATTAAATTTTAATTAATTATTGGAACAGTTGCAAATATTGCGTTCAAATTTTTAATGGGGTTAATGCAATGAAAAAATGAGATCGAGAGCGCAATCAATTGCGGGCAAACATTACATAAAACAGGAGCTTAACCGGCAACAGAGTTGCCAACGCGTTGCGAAGCTGCACCGTGATCATAGCAAAAACTCGCTCTGATTCAAGTAAACTCTGAAAAGACTCAAATTTGTGAGAGAGTAGAGCAGCAAATTGAAAGTAGACATTGCATGAAATAAGGTTGTTACACAGGCGATATTTGTTGAATGTTAAGTAAAACTAGAATTAAATACTAAACCTCATGAGAGAACAGTGAAAATGTAAATTGATCGTGATAAAATGTACGCTACGTCAATGTTACACAGGGGACATTTGCTGAAATCTATCTAAATGTACCACTAAATACAGCAAAATATTCTATGTTCAGGATGAATAAAAGTGCGATTTTGAGGTGATCAAATTTGGACTGAAATGAGGATAAAATAAGTGTAGCGTGTGTGTAAGAGATGTGGGACAAATTTCTGGAAATAATGCCACTAATCACTGAAAATAATGCAATAAATCTACAAAGGAAAATAAGAAAGCCGCTTTCTGTGGTAAGCATGCTAGACTCACACCCCGAGGGTCGCTGGTTCAAATCCTGCCCCGGGCTTGGTCTCAAAAACGCTTCTTTCTAAAAATCTTTCCCTTCGCGTCGGAAGCCTTAGTAGCTAGTACTCAATCCCCACCCCCCTTGGAGTCATAATTAATTATGTTTTAAGATATAATTATAATAACAAAAAGTAGAAAAAACACCCTCACGTTTTTTCTACGATCTCCCCTATTTCGATAACTGATTGTGCGGCATCAACTGCAGTGAATTTGTACAAGCCACTTATATTCAGGTGCTGCCATGAACCACTTCAATAAAGGACTTTTAGGCAAAGAGTTTAGGCCAAGTCTTCATAACTCTCAGTAGAAAATATTAAGACAATGATTAAAGGAAAAGAGATCGTTTGTACCCTTTGGATAAGCAAAACTACTAACGGAGAATACTAATATACTCGTGAGGTGGGTTTACCAAGGAATTTTGAGGAATTCACTCACTCACTCTAGGTACTGAGAAGTTTCTGCACCTACAAAGGAATAGTAACCTGGTATCTCTAACAGTTGAAAACAAGAATATTACAGTGAGAATGCAGAGCTACTCTTAGTATAGTAGAAAGAGAAATAAATCATTAAAAACCAAGCTAAGAAAAAATAATTAATATGTGGGGAAATATCGGGACATAGAATTATCTATTTTCCACCAATGCCGGGGGAGCAAATGAAATAAAAAGATCAACCATTCTTCCGAGTTTTATTACACCAGTTTAACATGAATACATATACTGGGATAGAAAGGTATTCAAAATATCTTTAATACGGTAAACCCTATAAAGTAAAGATCTCTAGAATACTGGATTGCTGTTCTTCCAGTTAATAGCGGGGAAACGAGGCCTGACAGACCCTATTTACGAGGCTTACTCTCATTGGCTTCTCACATGTTGAAGAAATAAACAACAATTCAACAAAAGGCCAGTTACCTACGCCAGATACAAGTCTATATCTATATTCAGATTCTTCAACCACTATTTTGTTTGTTTCTTAAGGCGAGTGGACCACATTTCTAAAATCAAAAGGTGGCAACTCTGTTTGAGGGACTGACATGAGAACAACACGCAAATTGGTAGAAGGAAAACAAAAATAAAAATGTAAACCAAAATATATTTAATTTTATTTAATTTGTTAAAATGAGAAAAGAAATTGAACAAAAATATATTTAATTTTAAGTTGGTAGATTCAAATAAAAATACTTTCGCATTAAAATAAATTGACGACTTCTCATTTACTCGGATAAAAATTTCATTTAAGTTTATTTAAGTTCCTGAATCTTGAATTGCAGCTTTTTAACGTTGATGTAAGGAATGAAGGAAGAATAAAAATTAGGAAGGATATGCCAATGTGTGTCAAAGAGAAAAAAAAGAAGGAAGGATAATGCCAAAGTGTGTCAAAGAGAAAAAAAAGAAGGAAGGATATGCCAAAGTGTGTCAAAGAAAAAAAAGAAGAAAGGATATGCCAAAGTGTGTCAAAGAAAAAAAAGAAGAAAGGATATGCCAAAGTGTGTCAAAGAAAAATCAGGACTTTGAAAGTGGAGTTACGAATATCACTACTGCCACAGGAGCGAATTGGGAGCGACAAACAATAAAAAAATCGGAACAAAAGATTACCATCACAGCTGAGGTGGCGAAATCTTCAAGTATAACAAATATAATCAAGTGGCGTAATATTTGCAGTGTACTGCAACTACACTGAAACTTCATTCGAACGCAAATCGGGACACCTGCAACTGCAAATGATCGCAGATAAGCGACAAATGGTGGGGGTTGGGTATGATAGAGCAGAAAAGTTTGATTTTTTTACATTTACACTGAAAATAATTTTTGTTTTATCCGTCAGTCATAGCACTTTTTGACATTTGCGTGTGAATCTCACTTGCGACGGAGTCTATTTTCGGCACCGACAAAAACCACCGAAGCACTCAGACTCGTCAAAATCCCTTCAGGAGGAGGCGCGTGCACTGTGGTTAATGGTGTTGTGATGTTGCCATGATTAATTACCGCTCACACACACACGCTCAGGCCCAGATTTCCATGAGCGATTTGTCACAATTTTTTCGGCATCAAATTTTAAACGAAAAAGAACATATTTTT
Source organism: Clusia tigrina (assembly GCA_920105625.2). NCBI lineage: Eukaryota > Metazoa > Arthropoda > Insecta > Diptera > Clusiidae > Clusia > Clusia tigrina. The sequence continues at coordinate 188,927,179 of OV050031.1, read as the reverse complement.
ACATAACCGAAACCGCCACTAAAACGTCGCAAGGGAGAGCCGACTGAGAGCCTGAGAACGCGCGTACCGCGGGCGAGTGAGTGGAGGCTTCCGCTGCGTGATCGCACCATTTTTATTTGGCCGAAGCTCGGTGCCATTTTCAATTGATTTGCGTGCTGTCAATTAAGTGTCCCACCGCTTCGCATTTGACCGAGTTTTCACGCACAAATAAAGCAATATTCTTTTATTTTTACCGATTTTGCTTATGTAGTTGTTGTTGTTGTTGTTGTTGATGATGTTGTTGCTGCTGGTGTTGATTTTTGTCAGGTCGTTCGCTCGGGTTTCTGCGAAAGCGCTGCAACAGACTGTTGCAGCTGTCGGACAGCAACTGTGTTACGCTCGCAGCTGTGGCGCTGCGTATGTAGCGGCGTTGCTGGCGGGGTCGTGTCTGTTGCGTTTCTTGTTGCTCCTGCTGCTGTTGATTTGTGGTTGTCGCTGTCGCTGTCGCCGTAGCCGCAGCATTGGTGAATGTTGCTGAGTCGTCTGTTGCTGTCAAAACAGCTGCTGCTGCCACTGATGTTGTTGTTATTGTGGAAGAGAACTCTGTCTCGACAATTGCTCCTCCTTTTGCTCCCTTGCTAGATGTGGCTGACTTTTTGTTGTTGTTGTTGTTGTTGTTCGCGGCGCTGCTGTTGTTCTCACTCAGTGTTTGTTTTTCACTTTTATCACGATGAAAACGATTCAGAAATGTTGTGGCCATTTCGTTTGCCCTGCACGATTCTTTCTCTGCTTTTATTTCTCTGTTTCTGGTTGGATTCCTCTCAGGAGCACATTAAACCGTTGCGTTGCTCTTAAGCTTTATGGGAGTCTCTTAAGATAGTCTCTTTATTTTGCAATAATGTACGTAAGTAAACACCATTCAACTGGTTTCTGATTGATAGTCACATAAATTAATCTAGAGTTGAAGAACAAATTGAGTTGAAGAATTTTCAAGTATGCTGGGACGCAAGTGAGCAGCCAGACTATATTTAGAGCATAGTTTCCTTCGCGGCCAACAACGGAAGCAGCCGAGTTCAACGCAATATCTGTGTGAGCACAGACTCCGCGCATTTCAAGGAAATGTTGCGTAAAGAATTCCACGCTGCGTGGCCGAGTAGGAAAATCTAAATGCAGTCACATTTTCAAGAACACCGCCGTTTATTTATTGTATTTATTTGAAAATATTTTTGTTTGTTTATTTTGCCGTCGAATGCCTGTCTAGAAATTATATAGCTGCGTAATCGAGCTGAAGTTTTGTTAAGCGAACAAAATTGGAATGTGCGGTAAACTGAAACCGGGCACGTTGAACCACGCTGAACAGCAAAAGTGGCAAACGCAGTCGAAAATACGAAAGTTCATGTTCGCGAGCAGGAAACGTGCACGTTTCCGCTGCTTTGATAAACAAATCATTTGTTTTTTACATCAATAAGCAATAAAATTTTAGTTGTAATCAGGCGAATAGAGTTCGCAGTATGGTTCACGAGTTGGCTCAGTTCATTGGACTCAACAAGGAGCGTACTATTCAAAATGAATATCAATGACATATTTTATAAGGAATTATGGCCAGGACTCCACGAATAACGTTCTTCGTTATGCATTTATTTTATTTTATAAAAACCGAGGGCTTCTGCCTTTTATACACAAATACACTTTTCAAATTGGGAAGCGACAACAACTCTTCCTGGGATGGGCTGAATACAAATTAACAAATCAAAAATCAGTGGGCAAGGGAAACACTTGGTTAAAGTAACCGTAGGATATCATACAGTACAATGGGCATCAATGCCTGAGTGCTAGAAGACCTAATACTTCGGCGGCCCTCCGGCCTACCCCACACCCGAAGGATTATTCACTTAGATAGCTTTATTATTCGGTATTGAAATACACACTCCTCATAAATTAAACTACTTGTTCCTGTATGGCACCAATCCTTGTTAGTGGCTGAAACGAGATGGACCATTGGTTAACATTCCGTACCAACAGCACACGAAACAAAAGAAATGATGGGGCCCTATACCCAACTCTAGACTTTCATTTTATTTCCCCAACTAATTTCAGTTAAATATATAATGAAATGGCGTAAATTCTCTTTACACATGTTTCGCAGATAGAATAGAGATTCCATAATAATTGGACATAGTGGAGAAACATCGAAATAAGATACAATATTGCTGCATCCTAGGAATACCAAGTGCCAATAAGGGGGCATTCAAGAACTGGGAAAGGAAGGAAAAACGGTTACGTTATTGAAATCTGAGATATTGAAAATTTTGCAATCCAATGATAGCAAACAAAGATTCAATACAAGATACAATCTCCAGAGAAACACTTGCGGTGATAACCATGGAAGCAAAATATACAGACCCTCATAAAAATTGAGATAAGAATGGCACTATAAATGTTCTCAAACATTATAATTGTTAAAAGACAAATATTGTTCAAAGATAATAATTGTTCAAACATGGAATCAAAAATCAATATCAATATGGAGAACAATTCAGGATTCCCATATCAGCAATCTAAGAAAACCTGTCCAGACTTATTCAAATAAATAATGTTCAAGAATTAAATTTTATCGTTCTCATCGCTGGAGATAAGGGAAATAAGGTATGCAACACGGATTGGTCGAAGAGAACAAATTAATGGGTCCGCCCACGAAGTAAATAATAGTAATCTAAGTAGACTTTAACAATGACAATGACAATGACCTCATTGGGCAATGTTCTGATGTCTAGAAACGATTTCCTAGAAAGAGTGAGCAAAAAGTAAGATTAAAATAATATTCCAAGGACCCATTGAAGTGGAAGAACCTACGAGAAATTGAACATCGTAAGAAGGAAGTTCAATCGCTTCTAATTAATCGAAGACCTTGAAGAAACAAAAAACTAAACAATAAAGGAATGGAACAAAATTCTCTAATAAGATGAATTTCATAGGGTGTTATGGCTTAGAGAGTGCCTAGCAATCAGTTCCTACATCGAAGAACATGGTGTATCTTCCAAACTAAGAATAATTGGCGTAGAAAACTTATTGTACTGAATCCTTGAAATCGCTGGCTTCATTTTAATTGATGGTCGTCAGGAGATGCGAAACGGTGAAAGAGCAGAATTTAGTCTTAAAGGGACCTTCAGCTACCTGCTAAGGCTAGATTCTCAAAGGGATCTTTAGTCTTAGTAGGTTGCTGAAGGCTTGGTTGGATTAAAGCATTTCTGAATCCAAATTCTAGTACGTAAATTTTATAACCTAAGTCATCGACTGATGATGAGAATCTAGCCTTAGCAGGTAGCTGAAGGTCCCTTTGAGACTAAATTCTGCTCTTTCACCATATCTCGTCTCCTGACCATCAATTAAAATGAAGCCAGCGATATGTAAGCCCGTTTCCTGTTTCCCGAACTTAAATTAATGTCAACCACTCTGTGGTACTCTAAGGTAAACTTAAAAACGGAGACCATTGAAAGTAGCAAATGAAAGAAACACATGTAGACCACATCAGAAAAGGGTTGTAATAAGTGTTTGAGAAGGAGTCGCATCAATTGGGCCCTATTTATGAGGCAAAAACAATTAAGTGCGTACGAACAATTCTCAGTATTTGTTGACCAGAAGAAATACAAAGTTCTTTACTACAAGGTTACAAAGTTACGAAGGAGAGTCCTAAACAAGACACACAATACGAAGAAAATCCATCAGAATCTTGATTAGGATTAAAAGAGCATCGCTTCTTTTTAGAAATGCTGAATTTAGTGCCCAGTCTCTACAATAAACAGTCACATCAATTCAATCATTTGAGCAGTCGCCAGGCTGAAGGAAACGTCGTATATACCCACTCAGAAGACAATCTTTGAAATTTAGAAATATTCGAAAATAAGTAATGACAGCAGCCACAATGCCACACAGTGCATCCATCCATCGCTCTGCTGCTGCCGTTGACTTGGTTGTTGTGTTCGCGCACTGAGTGCCGAGGCATGTACTAATAAATTTGTCATTTTGATAGCGAGTTACACAGATGATGATGATGATGATGATGATGATGCAGAGCAGGAAGAGTACGCGGCATTCAAAATAATTTCAAAATAAATTACAAAAACACACAACAAAAAATGTTGTGATTTAGTTGTTGAAAATGAATTTAGCTTTGACAAAAATAGCCCAACACCACACCACAACAACGCTTCTTTTCAGAATTATTTGAATTTGTTGTTGGTTGTTGGTTCTTGGTTGTTGTTGCTGGCTGCTCCCACTTTCCTAAGTTGCTTTTGTTGTACGTACGAGCCGAGTGGGTTCCGTTTTTGCAGGCGAACGGACCGGACCGGACCTCTTGCGTCAATACAACAAATTTATATTTATGAATGTTTTTTCTTGCTTTTCATTTTTCATTTTGTTTTTTTGTTTTTCCCTTTTCTTTTCTTTTCTTTTTTGTTGTTGGTTTTGCAAATGTTTTCGCTACTTTTGCTGTTTTGCAATTTCTAATATTATTAAATATTCGCGGGCACAGTCAGTCGTGAATCTTTCTTGACAAACACAATTATTTTTAAGTGGTTTTTTTCATTAAACATTCGTTGATTTTAATGCAATGAGTAATTAACTTTTTAGTTCTTTTCGACCTGATTCGCCATGAGTGTATCTCGGCGCTGAAATTGGCCCATAGAACGAACGCACAATCCCCGCCTTTGTTTAAGAATTTACGCAAATTTTCATAACTTTTCTTTTCATATTCAACGCAGAACAACTTCACTACGCGTAATTATTTTAATAATTAAAAATTAACAGCAAAAAAAAAAAACAAATGATTTGCGTTTCTCTCGTCTACGTTGGCGATTTTTCGGTTGTTTTTTAGTTGATATTTCTTTGCCAATAATTCAAGAAGAAAATAAAAACAAACTTTTCAAGCATATTCTTGTAGAAGAACTAATCCGCAACGATTACGAGCGAACGCGCACGCTAGAACACTAATAATAATCCCCGAAAATAAAAATATCACATGCAAACGACCACGGACAGAATCTGTATCTCACGGGTATTCAAAATTTCCCATGCTCTTCGATGGCGTGAATGGCAGCGCTGGCCTAAGGCGCAGAAGAGGGCGACGGTGTTGTTGGGACTGTTGTTGAAAATTCACATCGTTCGCGTTTTCAACAGTCGAGATGCTCAAAATAGCGGCGAAGTGTGTAGCGAGAACACTGAGGAATCCAGAGATAGTTGCAGAAACACACAGAGATAGAGAGAGAGAAAACATAAATATAAACGAAGAGATAATATACGCGAAACAATTCATGTTTCAAAAACGAACGCACTCACTTTAATAATGCATTTTACATTACTTAAAAAGCGGAGAGTGTTCGATGTAGCAGAGGTATGCCCAGTAGTTGGAGACAGCAATTGTAGACAGTTAGAAGAGCGAGAGTTATTTCAGGAGCAATTGTAAACAGAAGAGTACACGATATTTGGGGAACAATTGTAAACAGAAGAATACGAGATATTTGAGGAACAATTGTAAACAGAAGAGTACAAGATAGTTCCGGAGCAAATATAAACAGAAGACTACAATATAGTTCCGGAGCAAATATAAACAGAAGAGTACAAGAGCAAATATAAACAGAAGAGTACACGATATTTTTGGAGCAATTGTAAACAGAAGAGTACCATCTCGTCAGGAGCAATTGCATAAATTTCAATAATATTTGGGCAGTTGCTGAGAATTTCCACAAAGATTCTAATTTGATATTTGAAAAAGCATGCCTAAGTAGGTGGCTTTAGGAGAGAAAGTCATAAATTCATTATTTAAAACTGCCACAGACGATTTCAGTTCAATCACCAGCAATTAAAATAGATTAAATTTTAATTCATTTGATTATTAATAGAACGGAAAAGAGAAAACTGACCGAGAAAATTAGGAAATTTTGTTGCCACAGAGATCCCGCTGTATTCCTCCATACTAGGGGAGACTCCAGAGCGTGAATGGGTGTTCCTGTTATTAAAGTCTTCTATTCTGAATAAAAAAACTATTGAAAAATTGTTTCATCATCCAATTCAGAGCACAAAAAATCACTGGATTGATTCAATTGGTTTACTTCAGGACTTGTTATTGGAACAAAGAGCGTATTGCTGATTATCATAGTAATATAAACGGAAAGTATTCCTTCACTTTCAAGTGTTCTTAGTGGTTCTTTGAAATGACCGCAGACACAACGACGCAGTTCAGTTATTAATATTCATCTGTCGCTCTTGACATGCCAATTTGAGAATAATTTTGTCGCCGAAGATTGCCAAAAATAATTAAATTTTAAATTTTAATTTGTATGCACGTGTGAGGAGATTTTTCAGGCGAATGCAGTCACATTTACGGACATGGCACGCAGAAAAGACCCTGTGAAGCAACGTTATATAGAATTTGAGAAATCACCGATTTCATTATAGTTCTATGCCCTTACAAAGCCAGAGGTCTGCTGTGAATAACAAATACCACCACTCAACAACCTTGACCTGGAATTTTTAGTATGCCACCACGATGGCGAGAGAAGAAATGTGAAATATGCAATTATTGGAGGCATCATTATAAAAAGAATAAAATTATATATGCATGTCGAAAAAGAGGGGGCGGATCTTCTGATGTCTATACTCTGCTAGAAACCACAGGTGAGCTGCTAAGTAGAATTTTCATTTTTTTTTATTAAAAATGTAAAATGAAATTGTGTGACTACACTCAAGCCAAAAAGTACGGAATCGAACTGAAAAACTTGATAAAATTGATTCTTTCAAATCTCAAAGATAAATTGATGATGATGTAGACTTCAATATTATTCAAAATTTTTATTTGTATAATAAAAATATAACCAAAATTAAATAAAGCAATGACACGGAAATATTTTAATAAATAAAAAAAAAATTTTTAAAAAATTAAAAAAAAAAAAATATATATATATATATATATATATATATATATATATATATATATATATATATATATATATATATATATATATATATATATATATATATGTATATAATAAAAAATGGAAACAAAATGTTTTAAATAATATAATTAATTTATATGAAAAAACAATTGATTAAAAGTAAAATTATTATAAATCTCAATGTAAAAAATAAAAAAAAAATGTAAAAATAAAACTTTTATTAAATTATTAATAAAATTAAATAAAATAATCAATAATGAAATAATAATTTTAAAAAAATGTAAAATCAAAAATACATTTCAAAAATTAAATAAAATTTAATAAATTAAACAAAAATTAAAGAACAAAAATAGCAATTAAAAAAATTAAAGAATAAAAAATAGCAATTAAAAAAATTACATAAAAATGAACAAAAATAGCAATTAAAAAAATTAAATAAAAATTAAAGAACAAAAATAACTGTTAAAAAAAACAAAAAAATATAAATTAGAAAATTTACAAGAAAAAATCCAAATATAAACATATAATTAAAATTTTAAAATAAGAAAAAATGAAAAACTTTGAATTAATAAAAAAAAATAAAATAAACACTTTAAATGAAGAAAAGAAAATTTCTAGATAAAAACAAAATTAACAACAAATGAAAAATATATGAGAATAGAGTAAAAAAAAAATAAAATAAAATAAAACAGAAAAAAAATACTTAACTAAACCCGTATTACACAATAACATTACTATAGAAAAAGGCATTAAAAATAAACCAAATAATAATCAATTTTATAGAAATTATTAAGTTTATAATTAAACAAAAATTATAAATGAAAAAAATTATAAATGAAAAAAATTATATAATAAAAATTAATTTAACAAACAAATAAAAATCAATTAAATACAAAATTTTAAAAAACTCATAATAAAAAAAAATTGATTTAATAAAAAAATTAAAATTAATTAAATAAAAAACAAACAAAAACTTATAAAAATAAAAATTAATTAGATAAAAAAAAATTAATTAAATAAAAAAATTTAAAAAAATAAATTAATTAAATAAAAAAGTAATTAATTAAATAAAAAAAATAATTAATTAAATAAAAAATTAATTAATTAATTTAATAAAAACAAAAAATTTACAATTCAAATAATACAAAAAAAAAATAAAAATTTTTATGTGTATTTGGTATAATTTAAATTTTGTTTTATTTTGAAGTTTTTTTTAATGAAACTTTTTTACTTTTGTAAATGGTTTTATATAATTTTATTCTTATTTGGTTAATTTTTAATGATTTTTCTTAACTTTTATTTATTTTAAATGTTTTTTCTTTAATAGAAATCTTTTTTTTTTTTTAATAAAAATAAACTAAAATCTTTACATGAAGAAAATAAAACACTACATAAAAACAAACCAACTAAAAAAGCTCGAAGTAAATAAAAAACAAAAATTATTCAATACACAAGAAAGTTCCGCATGCGACTGCGACTCGAGGCGTCAGCAACGTTGCAGTGATTGATGAGGGCGGATCATTTGAAAAATGCAATTTTTTACAAGTTGGAAACCGTTCTTCTCTAATTCGACGCTGAAAAAGCGCACTAACAAAAAATAAATACAAAAAATGCAATTAACCTCATTGAACAAAGGCAGCACAGATAAATGCACCGCCGTGCCAAATGCGGTACGATTTATTACAAATGATACCATCAAAAATATACGAAAATATCGAAAAGTTGTGCCAACGAAACGGGGCGCATTAACTGAGAGAGCCTGAAAGTATGCAGAGAAATCGCGCAAGTAAATGCACAGCATTTTCGTTCGAACTAAAAAAGAAAAAACAACACAATATGAACTGAATATTGAAAAGGCCTGCAGCAGCAGAAACAACTGCTCAATAAATCCGGCAGCGACTGCCTGCATAGATGGCAGACACAATCCACACGCCCACACGTACACGAGCGACACGAGCAGTCTGCAAATTGACGCACATACAAGTATCCGCCTATAGTATAAGGCAGAGGAAGCTGAAAGAAACTCAGTCAAGCGAACTGAATGATCACTCTCGCACATCTGTGGGTTGGTGGGTGCTGCTTGGCAACGTTTTCTGCGGCAAAAGAAAAGTTTATTTGTTGAAAATTGTTTTATATGCAAAGAAAATGACACCAAACAAAGTTCAGCAGCGGCAGCCCATGAAATATTGAAACTAGCCGGCGGCCGCTTACATGGTGGGGGCGCCAATTAATTAGTTAAACAGTTGAGAATGGATTCGTACCCACTCTAGCACTGTCAAACTGGCTCTCACACACACACACACACACAGACACATATACACGCCACACATACTCACATCATTCATAAGAACACACACGCCAGCAAATTTATTAATAGAAAATTGACATTGAAATCGGTGCGGTTGCATCACTTGGCTCTGTTGGGCTGCTGTGTTGCAAGTGCACACAGCGCCATTCCCACTGCACCCAACCGCTCCACAATTGCCATCCGACGGCATGGTAGCAGCACAGTCACCGTCTCTGCCTCTGCCACCGCCGCAGACAATCAATTTCAAATTTACCAAAAATATTGCAAATAATAAGCAATCCATTTTGTACACCATATGTTACAAAAAAACAAACTTAAAATATTGTTATAGGCTGGCCAAATGCGAGGAGTGAGTAAGCGCGCTATTTTGGTGGCCAAAACATAAATAAGTCAAAAAAAAAGCATACGAAAAAAGAAAACGCGATGAAAATAAGTGCCTGCTTGTGCTCTCATTACATGTAAGGAGTGCTGAAGCCGTCCACGCCAGCGGCAAGAGGGGTCGGGTCACTGTTAGTGTGCGTCTCACTGTATGTGACACTTGAAATTAATTATTAAACCGTCCAGCAGAGTTTAGCCGAAGGGACTTTTCGTGGCCATACATGACGTATGAGTAACACACTCGTGTGTATTTATAAATAAACATTGCGTAGAAGTATGATTTTTAGTTAGTTTATTCTTGGAAAAACTATTTTTGCTTTGGAAAAATTGGGGCTGAAGCGAAGAGAAGTTAAGAATGACTGCTTCACTCCCCTTCACTCCTGACCCATTGGCACATCGTCATCGCCGGGCCACGAAATCAGACACTGACGACTTTTATGCTAATGGTAACCTGAAAAATGACTGATTCTAATGAATAATACGCCAATAAAAATTGCATTAAATATGCAAAGACCATACGCAAACACCACAGACAGCAGAGTTGAACGCTCAGTAAAACAAAAACAAACAAAGAAAAAATGAACACTCCAAAATCGACGTTTGCAAATATTTCAATTGTAGAACAACGACACCGCAAAGCCAATTATTATTTCAACACCACCATCACCAGCAACATGACAGGTGTTTCAGCAGCAATTCTGATGGATTATTCCCAAATAAGGGCTCACAAATATATAAAAAACACAAAATAAAATTATGGCGAACGAGTGAAGAAGATGTGATTAATTATTGCAATGAAATTCTAAGAACACATTCTTTAGGTCGAGCGGAACAAATCAAAATGCAGGACAGGAATTACAAAAATAAAGTATATAAAAAAATAGTTCTGAAAAAATATGTAAAAAAGTTAATTGATTAAATTAATTGTTAAAATATAAATTAATATTATCACAGCAAAGCCTTAATCGGAACTGTAAAATAATCCAATCGTTTATTGACTTCTTTGAGAATGGAGTGGAGGAATGAAGTGACTTCAAATGATTTTACATGATTGACTTGCAATGTTTTCAAGCGACTAACTTCAAATGATATCAAGCAACTTCAAATGATCTCAAATTACTGATTTTAAATGATTTCAAGAGGCATCAAATTATTTCAAAGGACTGACTACTAATTTAAAGCGACTTCATAAAAGGATTTCAATTGCCCTCAAATTATTTCAGGTCACTTCAAATGATTTCAAGCTATTTGAAATGATTTCAAGTGACTTCAAATAACTTTACGTGATTTTCAATTATTTCACGTGACTTTCAGTAATTTCAAGCTACTGACTTCAAATGGCTTCCACTGACTTCAAATGATTTCAAGCGCTTTCAAATGATTTCACGCAACTGACTTTAAATGATGTCAAGAGACTTCAAATGATTTTACATGACTGACTTCCAATGTTTTCAAGAGACTTCAAATGATTTCAAATGAATTGAAGCAACTGACTTCAACTGATTTCAAGCGACCCACTTCAAATGATTTCAAGTGACTTCAAGTGATATCAAGCTATTTCAAATGATCTCAAGAGACTGACTTCAAATGATTTCAAGAAGCATAAAATGATTTCAAAGGACTGACTAAAAATGATATCAACTGATTTGAAGCGACTTCAAATGATTTGAAGCGACTGATTTACACTGATTTCAAGCGATCGACTTCAAATGATTTCAAGTGACTTCAACTCTTTTTCAAGCGACTGGCTGCAAATGATTTCAAGTGACTTCAACTCTTTTTCAAGCGACTGGCTTCAAATGATTTGAAGTGACTGAATTCAAATGATTTCAAATGACAGACTTTAAACGATTTCAAGTGAGTTCAAATGATTTGAAGCGACTGACTTCTACTGATTTGAAGCGACCGACTCTTCAGATGATTTCAAACGATGATTTCAAATGATTTCAAATGACTTCTACTGATTTTAAGTGACAGACTTCAAATGATTTAAATCAATTCAAGTGACTGCAGTCAAAACTTTGACGTCAGGACGTTGATGTTAATCTAAATTCACAACTGACTTTGAAAAATCATCTATTTGGTCTGAATGAAAGATACATCAATATCAATCAAATATTGAAGGTTACTCCTACGATTGCAACTATCAATAAACTTGAAATTTTTACAGCTCCGGCATTAAACACAAATACGAATCGCAATGTAACGTTGCAAGCCTTGCATATACAGCGAAATTGTCAGCAATTGTCACAAATAACACAAAATACAATGTAACAAAACAAAACAAAAGAACAAAACACAGTCACAGACACATAGAAAAATAATCTACCTCGTTATAGTGTAGTGCTAGGGCGGATTTGGACATTTGGTTTTGTGATTGATTTAAAATAACAGTATTACATTGTTGCTGTTGTTGTTGTTGCTGTAGGTTCTGTGGTGGTGGAAGATGTTGGGGGTGCTGTTGTTGCAAGCCAAACGGGTGGTAGACCTGCGCCGTGCCCAAGCTCGCGCTGGGATCGAAGCACACAGCCGAAGTGGAGGCAGATTGCATGAGTTGATGAGCGTGCGCGTGAGCAGCGTGATAGCCGGCAACATGCTGCTGAGATGGCAGTTGTTGTGGGGTTGCTACACCGGCGCCATTATGCTGTTGTTGTAGTTGCTGTTGATAGAGTTTCTGTGGCATATTCCCAACGCTGAGGTTGCTCGGTTTGGCGTACAAATAGGGCTCAAAGGTCTGCAGAACTTTGCGTTCGGGCGGGCCCGCGGGTACGGCTTGTGGCAGAATGTGCTGCGCCTGCATGTTGTAGTAGAGGCCGCCACCTGTTTGCGGCTGCTTCAGCGGTTGCCCCACGTGCATATGCAGGGCCGCAGGACGTTGAGCAGCGCTAAAGGAGGCCGAATGCGAAAGAGCATTTCCGTTGCGCGGGTGTTGGTGGTGTTGTTGGTAGGCAAATGTGGGCTGCTGCTGCAGCGCCTGAGTGGGCAAATGTTGCTGGTAGTGTGTTGCTGCCATATATTGCTGTGGCGTTGCATGCACAAACTTATTTTCCTTATTTGTGCTTTTCTGTAGAAAGGCCGCCAAACCGGTTGCTGGCTTCGGTGACTGCAGTTGCTGGTGTGGTGGTTGTTGTTGGTGCTGATGCTGGTGCTGGTGATGCGTCAGTTTCTTGGCCACATTTGTTGCCGAGGCGGTTTGCTGCAATTTATGCTGCTGCTGCTGCATAAACGGATCGGTGGAGCCGCTCATCGCCGAACAAGCAAACGAGTTCCAGTTCAAAAACGGCCGCTTATGTTGCGGGTACGGCTGTGATTGCTGCGTGGGCTGCTGTGATTGCTGTTGTGATTGCTGCTGCTGCTGTGAACGCGTCATTTCTGGCACCGGATGTTGCTGCAGTTGTTGCTGTTGTTGTTGCTGCTGCTGTAACAACGACTGCCTTTGGTAGGCCAACTGTATTTGCGAGGTTGAATTCGACTTTCCAATTGGGTAGCTTTTCCTCGGCAATTGCTGCTGGCTCGGCTGCTGCGTTGGCAGCGGTATCTGCGACACACCCGCATGCGCTGATATTGCCGGTGGCCCCGTCGCCGCTGCTTCACTGCTTTTATTGGCACCCGGACTGCTGGCCACTTGGGACTCTTGATTCGCCGACATCTTCGGCTCGGCCGTTTGCGATGCCGTGGTCGTGGTGACCACCCCCTGTCCGGCGGCCGTCGCCGTGATTGTTGGCGTTGTCGTCAATTGCGACATGTTGTTGCTTATTTTCAACATATCGTTCAAGCATTTTTCGATCTTGTTATCCGTGTCCTTTTGACGCTTTGACAATTCTAAGTTGGCACTGCTCTGAGCCTTGCTGATCTTGTAGCCGCCTCCACAGCCAGCGCCGCTGCCAATGGTGGTGGCCGTTGCTGCTTTCAGTTGTGGTTGTGTCTTGGCATCCGCCACCGCCGCCACAGAGGGTATGTGAAAAGATGACGTAAACTTCGATAAATGGGGCAAGTGTGTGGTGCAGCAATTCGTGGCTGCCACGCTGCTGGTGCTTATGGTGCTGTTGCTCTTCTCCGATTTGCGCTCGAGCGAGGGCGAGTCCGTGGCTCCGACAACATTTTCGCTGGCAGCCACTTTTTCTTTCATGGTGACAGCTGCTGATGTTGCTGCTGGCGCTGATGTTTTGGTATGACTTTGAGGCTGCGTCTGCGTCTGTGTTTCTTGTTGATGTATCTGCCGCAGTTGATGCTGTTGTTGTTTGTGTTGGTGCTGTGACTGATGCTGCTTCTGCTGCCTTTGCATGTTCGTTTGCGTTTGCGTCTGTTTTTGTCGCATCATCAACTCATCACTCAGCGGCGATGTTGGCTTCTCGTTTGGAGCCACCAAAGAAGTTGTCATTGCTGGCGCAAGTGTCGCTGTGGCTGGCTGCGATGAGTCAGCGTGTGACTGCTTCATGTAGAATGGACTATATTTAGGCGCTGCTGCCGCACCAAGCACGCTCGAACTTGATGAACTTTTCAACAAACCTCGGAAAGGATTTGTTGACTGCGGAGCTTGCACTGCTGTTGTTGTTGTTGTATTTGCCATTATGGCTGTTGTTGTTGCAGCTGCTGCTTGGTGAGATGACGCATACGCGGTGGACGCCGCATTGGTCATCGTTGCTTTGGGTTGACTAATTTGCTTGGATGTGACAGCCGTGACAGCACCTGTCACTGAGGAAGACGCGACCCCTGTGCTGCTGGTTTTTGACTCTGTGTGTTGAGGAGGCAGCAGAATCGCTGTATTGGAGGTGCTGCGACTCAGCGAAGGCAGGTGTTTCATGTAGCATGGTATGTGAGTTTTGCTGGAGGATCGCGCCAGATTGTTCGTTGTCGCTAGCAGATGGGGTTGCGGCGTGGTGCGTCCTAAAGCCGTGGGCACTCCGGAGGGCACATGCGACAGGGACACACTCTTGTTGAGCGCAGAAGTCGGCTGGGCATGAAGTAACGGTGCACTGACTTTCACCGGCACCTTGCTGAAAAAGCTCGTCGCCCCCGCAGTCCCAGTGGGTGTGGTTGGTGAGTTTTCGTTGCAGATGAGTTTGTAGAGATCTTCTTTGGTGACCGCCTGCCGCACCTTCATATCGAGATGCGACAGCGAAGCGTTCTTCTGCAGCTTGTTCGGCTTCTGCAGCTCCTTCTGAGCCGCTTCCGCCACTGTCGGATCAAAAATGGCCAATTTCTTGGCAGTCTGCGCATCCACCTTGAACGGGGCCCCTGCCGCGCCCACAGGGGGAGCACAGATTTTCTCATAGTTCCAGACAGATCGTCGGGGTGTCTGCATTTGCTGGGATGAGGCCAGGTTCTCCGCCCAGAAATCATTCAGCAGCTGCTTATTCAGCGAGAGATTTGAGCCCGTTGTGGACGAATTCTTTGGCGGCTGAATACTTCCCAATGGCCCCGACTGCGTCACGTGAGAAGGTAAGTATGCCTGGAGGTTTTCCTGCATCTGTGGGGTGGTAGCGTACGGCATATTCGAGCTGGATATGCTGCGTTGCAACTTCGGGACGGGAGCGCCCGGTTGTGATCCAAGAGCGGCAAATATGGAGGGATAAGCCATGCGGGATTTGTTGACGGGTTGTGCTGGCACAGCCGAGTCCAACTGATTGGCGAAGTTGATGGACGACGACTTCGTTAGCCCATTGGTGGGCGTAGGTGCCGCATAAGCAGAACTTGTCAATTGTGGTGGCTGCAAGGCCCCACTGGCTTTTGACGCCACCACACTCTGGTGCGAATTGGACTTCGACAGTGGTTGCTGCCGCTTCTTGATGCGATCGTAAAGGTCCTCGCACTCTTGAAACTCCTGATGTATTTTCTTGTCCAGTTCGCTGTAGTCGGGCAGGCTTTTGAGGTACTTGTTCATCATTTCGATCTCCGCATCGTAGAAATTCGCATCCAGCTTGGAATTACGGGTCACAGCGGCAGTCTTCTCCTCGAGTTCCTTCTGCTGAGCGAGTAATTTATCCAGATCGATCTCCGGCAAGGGCTTAGCAGGAGAAGATTGGTTTTGTGGGGCTAACTTTGAGCTGGTGGCCTTAGCACTGGACGGCACAGTGGGTAGAGGACGACTGTAGCCACTGTTCTGGAACTGAGGTGTAATACTAGACATAGCTTTATAGTAGGAGGCGCCTTTGAGGCCCTTACTGAGCCCTGCTGTGGTGTTGGGGCTGTCTTTGGGGCTCGAATTCAGCAGCCGATTCACATTCCCACTCGAATTGTACTTCGGCGCTCGTGAGGGAATCGGCGGCGGTGGCGACGAGGACGGCGACGATGTGGAGGATGACAGCGACAGACTCGAGGCCGGACTGGACGCAATGGCGGCCATCATTCTCGGCGGCAATGCAGGTATGGAAATGGGGGAGGTGATAGCTCCGCTGCTCATGTTATAAGCCAAGGGGTAATTTTTGCGTGGCAACGGCGGCGTGGATTTGGGACTGGCCGGCAGCAGAGGACGATTTTTGCGTGCTGCCAGTGGTGAGGAGAGGGGCGAGTGTACTCCGCATTTGCTGTCCGCCTTGCTGGACGATATGACCGAAGCCAGTTGCGGCGACTTCACCTGGTAAACATGTGATTGTGGCGGCTGTGGCTGTGATGGAGGTGGAAAATGCGGTTGGGGAGCTGCGGCAGTGTTGGGCACTGGGCCCGTTACCACGTTCTTTGCTTTCTGCATGGCTTCCTCCCTGTTTTCGGCTGTACCCTTCTTTAAGTTGCCCGCGTTTGTGGGGTCGCTGACATGAGGTACGACATAACATGTCTTGGTTGACGTTGCGGCCATGGTTGGCGTCTTAGATGCGGCGGACGCTGCTGTATGTGTAGCATATAATGGCGACGGCATGTCACTGGCGGACGCTGTGGTGGCAACTGGCACGGGCACTGGTAATTTATTTTCATTTTCACTCATTTGGGTGGGGCAATCTTTAAAATTAGAGGACCCACGAGCTACAATCAGAGGAACTGGTTGCCTGGAGGAGGAGTCCGCTTGGCGCGCGTGCCTGAAGTGTTATTAAAACCACACTGAGGTTAGTGCTACTCAATTACTCCGAGACGAGTTGGGCTGAATTGAATTGCGCTGCGTTGAGTTGGGACTCAGTTTACTCGATCGATCACAATACTAAAGGCAATTATGATCGATCGCACGAGTTGATTGCGCGGCGTGGTTTTCGGTTTAATTAGTACGCAGGAGACGTGATCTTCAATCTAAATGGTAGGAGAAAGTTTTTTTGTGTGTTGCCGATGGAACACCGGCCGCAAAACCTGAAGACAGGCCACTCTTCTCTCGTGTCTCGCATAGACAAATTTTGTGTGGCTAGATATGGTATGGGGGGGGGGGGGGGGGGGGGCTGGGTTAAGAGTCAGTGTACAGTGTGTAATACAGGGTGTGGTTAGAGGTTTGTATGACTGTGTCGTGTGGACAGAGGTGAACTCCTCGCGCAACGATGGACGATACAACACTACGAGCAAAAGATACAGAAAACAGACTGCGACTGGACTGGCACACAACAACACTCCAACATAAACGACCAACCTTCAGATACTGCTCCGGCACTTTGCTGTTCTTGGGCACAATGATCTTCTTGATTATGATAATTTTGTCGCCCTCGATTTTCTGTATAGTGATGGGCACTCCTATCTGAGGGCGTGGCTTGGCAGCTTGTGGATGCACTACGGTGCGTATGACTTGTGGACCGGTGAGAATGCCGCCAGGATTCGGCTTGCCCGGCACAGCCGTCATGGTGGCAGACTTTTGTAGCTGTGTGGAAGCAGGCTTCGGCTTCGGCTTGGGTGCCGGTTTGTATTCCTTGTTGTCGCTGCGAACGATGGAGAACTGATACAGTGGTTTGTCGTCGTCGAGGATGCTCTTTTGGGGCACGATCTTTTTTTCGACTTTGCGCAGCACTACACCCAGCATGGGCCCTTCGTTCTTCTTCACCGTGATGTGGGTCTTTGGTGGCGACACTCTCTTCAGATTGACACCCAACTTCACTCCCACTGGTGGTGGCGTCTTGGTGCGATGCACCGCTTTGCCGGTGGGTATTTCGCGATTAAACGTATCCTGCATGATTTTGTGGACTTCGTCGTCATGGTCTTTTGGTAAGCATGGATCGGTGTGTAGAATCGGCTCGGGCGCCACCAAAGGCGAGGGTCCTGGGAATAAGGCGGTCAGGCTGCTTTTGCGACGGTTCATATTCGGTACGGAGGCAGTTTTCGCTATTGGAAATGTGGGCGGAGCTGGGGCAGGTGCAGGTGCGGGTGGCGTGGGTGGCGTTGGAGATGGTGGTGTTGGCAATGTCGCTCTGACCGGATGGGGCACGGCTGCTTCACCCGCATTACTAGAGGTGCTGCCACGTCGGCTGGCATTCTTACTGGCGTTGACAGACACCGACGCACTGATAGATCCCCCGACCGAGGCGGAGATCGCCGAACCTATGCTGCTGAGGCTTGAGCTGTGCAGACGGTCTGGTGCCGCACTGCGCTCGTAATCTTGTCGCAAGGCCGGCGACAATGAGCGTTCTCGATCACGCGGTAAACGCTCTCGTTCCCGCCTCTGCATGCGCAGCAATTCAATGGAATCGGCAATCGAGCAGTTATTTGCGGTGTCGTAGTCGTCCGTGGATGACTTGGAACTAGAACGCTTATAAGATGCACTTCCACTGGCAGTGGCAGCTGCAGCGGTCCCTCCAGCATCTGCGGTCTGCTGACCTTTGCACAAGCTCTCAGCGGAGTGAAGCTCCAATTGCGGTTTGCAGGTGCTGCTGGTGGCCGCCGCAGTCTCATTTAATCCGGAGCTTAGTGCCAACAAGTGCTGCTCCATGCCTTCGTCGACAAGTATGTTGGGCAGCGAGGTAATGCGATCGCGTGGTGCGGACGCGGTGGGCAGCAGCTTTGCTCTGGTGGGACTTGGAGATGGGGAGGTTGTGGTGCCTACTTGCGGTGCTGGAGGCGAGGGTGTAGCAGCTGGTGTGGCAAGTGTTGCCGCCTCAATAATTGCACTGCTGCTACTAGTGTTGAGCTGGGTTGAGGCTTCAGTTGCGGCCGCCTTGGAGATTTCAGCCGCCTTGGCCAAAGCAGTTTCTAATTCAGCGGCGGCTGCTGCGGCGGCTCGGGCAGCTGCCAATTCAGTGGCTGTCATTTGTTTCACACTCAGGCGTCGCTTAGCGTCGACAACGTGTATTTGAGTGCCGCCACCGTTGGTGGTGGTGAGATCGGGACAGCCCAGAGCGATTAGTTCGCTGAGCTCGTTCGACATACTCACTTTGGTTTGCTTTAGTTTGGATGCTTGATTGCGGCGTTGCTGATCAACGTGGCGTTGTGGTTAATTGAAGTGCAGTTGCGTGCCTTTCAAGGTCGCAGTTCAGTTTCTGAGGTTGCTATTTTCACACACTTGCGGCGTTGACGTGCTTACGTTCTTTTTACGCCCTCGCAAATTTCACCATTAGTCAAGCGTGAGTGATGTGGGGCTAAAGTTCGGGCTTATCAGTTCTGTCGTCAAGCGCCTATTTCGGGCTGTTCACGGTACCTGATTTTCTATGTCTATTTTCTGCTGATTATTCAACACAAAATGGCGACTCGGTTGCGTTTCGTTGTTAATCACTTGGCAATTTTTTAAGAAATGCGTTTCAAAGTGCATTTGGCCCAGCCAAACACTGGCGGCACCAACTACACGCAAAGGTGCAAAAAGCTCCTCCTTTCATTGAAGGCGCAATATACGCACGACAGCTTCAATCAGTTCAATGTCAATGTTGTCATGGCCCTATCTACCTATCTACCTCTACCTACGACTACCACAACGACTACGACTAATCGACCCCGCCCCCACCCAATTTCTTTCCTTGCTTTGGCCGTCGTTTGGCATTTCGAAGCGCTGCTAATTAAATTTATTAATTAAACTAATGGCACACATTTTGGCTGTGATTGCTTTTGGCGCCATTTCCCACAATCGCGCCAGTCAATTGCAAGACGTTTGTCAATTATAATTAACAGCAAAAGAAAAAAAGTTCAAAGAGTTTATAAAAATAACAAAACAATCAATGACGTATTTGGAGAAAATATTTGCCATAGGCGAGCATTTTAAAAATAGCTCAGAGCCACGAGCAAAACAAACAAGTTTCGCCTACATATGGCAGCAATTTGGCCAGTCCGCCTGGCGGAGGCTCGCAGGCAAACACATTGGAAAGTAAACAAAATTATAAAAATTTGTTTCAATTCAATTGTATTTATTTTTAAATTAAAAATATTTGTTTTTTATTGCAAACTGCGAAACTACAGAAAAACTAAAAAAAAACCAAAATCAGTCTCAATATAAACAGCAACAAAAAAGGTCTGCAATGTAGCAACCTTGATCTCCGAATACAATTGAATAGCAGAGCAGAGCAGAGCAGAGCAGAGCAGAGCAGAGCAGAGCAGAGCAGAGCAGAGCAGTAGCTGCAGCAGAGCACAGACGAAATGGTTTGTGGAGGTTGTTCGGCGATCTTTTTGTTGGTTTGTGCAACAACGTCACTCAAAGTAATCGCAACTTATTTTCACATTGTAATTGAAGTTATCAATGAATCGCGTCTAACTTCTGCCAAGCGCAATCGAAGGTTGTGCAGTGTTTGACGGAGCAAGTTCAAAGCAATTGAATGAGATTAGATTAGAAGAGGATTCTATCTGGAATATTGTACTTCTGTGAGTAAGTGCCTTAACATAATTTGTATAAGCCTAATATTACCTCATAAGACTAACAAATTAGTTGGTAATAATTAGTAGAGTAATTAGTTGAGTCTAGAAATAAGTCACAGAACTAACTTTATATAAATTAAAATTTCCGACCAAAGAAACTACGGAAACCGAACCTGAACTAAGGCGTCATAAGCCAAATATCCTTCAAATAGTCCCAAGAGAGAGAGAGAGAGAGAGAGAGAGAGAGCATCGATAGAAAGATAGACAGAGAGATAGAGAAAATACCAGAAAGAGATATACACATTAGTAAAGAGTGAGAAAGATAGATATATAGATAGATATATAGATAGATAGAGAGAGATAGATAGAGAGAGAGAAAGAGAGAGATAGATTGATAGAGAGAGATAGATAGAGCGAGAGATAGAGAGAGAGAGAAGGAGAGAGAACGAGGGAGAAGTAGAGAGGAAGATAGGGTTGAGTAAGACAATGAGCGATGAGCCAAGGTGATCAAGAGAGAGATGGGCTTAAGATTTAGAGGCCAGTAAGAGAAAGGTTTGAAAAAGTGATGAGTAAAAGAATGGTTTGAAAAAGTGATGAGTAAAAGAATGGTTTGAAAAAGTGATGAGAAAGAGAGCGAAAGGTTTGAAAAAGTGATGAGAAAGAGAGAAAGGTTTGAAAAAGTGATGAGTAAGAGAATGGTTTGAAAAATTGATAAGGAAAAGAATGGTTTGAAAAAGTGATGAGACAAAGAAAGGTTTGAAAAAGGTGGAGAATTATAGAGAAAATCTTACTAACTTATCTCTCACCCTCTTTGTCTTTTCATACCTTTCCTAAGTAAAAATGTGGATTATTTTTGTATGGAAAGAGAAAGAGATTACGGTATAGGAGTATCTTGACGATAATCAATGAACTTGAAACAAACGCAAATTTACTCGAAGACCATTTGATTAAATTGCTCGATAGTAGATTTGCTTCTGTTATATTTCAACATAATCCTCATGTAAATACACTCGTCTCATCGGTTTACCATGCCCTTTGATTTATGCAATTGGTATGGAGAGTTCAATCTTCTTGTCTCTAAGCATTGCTGTCTTCTATAATCTAACATCTAATTGACTTTAGTCTAGCTTGAAAGTGGGAGAAGATCAGAGACAACAAACAAGTTTTAATAAACCACCTGAACATCCAAATGTCTCTTGAATTAAGACAAATGGGTTCAGGCTTTAGAACAGTGATGATTATAATGATTCTATCTAATAAGTCTGGCAATCCTTATAAAGCCTCATATCATTTTCAATAACCAAAAGCAATCCACTTATTTTTCGTTTCTTTGCATGCAGATTTATAACATTTTTCATTGACCTTTCTTTTCCAGAAAACTTGCACTTCTGGAGCAAGTAGGATAAGTACGTTTCTGTGAGAATATTTGGATTACATTAGCCAGATAAAGTGGGAATTGATCGCAATCTCATTGTATAAGAAACGTTATTATAAAAAGAGCTATTGTGAAAGGTCTGGGAGCTGTTCCAAAAGGTCTGGGAGCTGTTCCAAAAGGTCTGAGAGCTATTGTGAAAGGTCTGGGAGCTGTTCCAAAAGGTCTGGGAGCTGTTCCAAAAGGTCTGAGAGCTGTTCTGAAAGGTCTGAGAGCTGTTCCAAAAGGTCTGAGAGCTGTTCTGAAAGGTCTGAGAGCTGTTCTGAGAGGTCTGAGAGCTGTTCTGAGAGGTCTGAGAGCTGTTCTGAGAGGTCTGAGAGCTGTTCTGAGAGGTCTGAGAGCTGTTCTGAGAGGTCTGAGAGCTGTTCTGAGAGGTCTGAGAGCTGTTCTGAGAGGTCTGAGAGCTGTTCTGAGAGGTCTGAGAGCTGTTCTGAGAGGTCTGAGAGCTGTTCTGAAAGGTCTGAGAGCTGTTCTGAAAGGTCTGAGAGCTGTTCCAATGGGTTTTTTCGGCTTGGTCGAACGGCCTTATATCGGGATTATTTTAAAAGGTATCTTAAGCAAGTTTGTGAATGTTTTACATGTGGTGTTGTTACTGAACCTATAAAACTGCCGAGGTCGGGTCCTTTCTTAAACGCAATCTTTCTCCCGTCAATTTGGGATGTCTGTTTTAGTGTTGTTGTCCCAACATTTGAGCACTTACATATATGGGTAGGTTTATTTGTGGGATATTATATACCTGAATCCTTTTTTAGGACTCGCTCAATAATAACTTTTTATAAATGTGAACTGGAAAGTAGACAACTTCAGATTGGTTAACTGCTAATTGGTTGTTGAAATGCACTCTTTTCAAACGAATTGTTCCATACCCATTTCCTTCACGGTCCTGGTCAGACAGTTCGCCTAGTGACAATTCAGTATCCCTAAGCTGACTACATTTGTATATAGAAAGCTGTCGCCTAAATCTTTACATCTCGAAATAAGTCAGAAAATATTTAATCAACAATAAAAAGTGAAAAAAATAGATCCAGAAACTATAAAGAATATTCGTTAAAATACTATATATCACTTTGAAGTTGAGTGCAGACGACGGATCGCAGGCACCACATCCGGAATTCGTAGTCGTAAAAGACCACGGTGCACGAAAACGCATTTCTTAATTGTAACAACAAAATTGCCAAATAAAATTTTTATTGAGTTAATAAAAAATAAATTCATTAGGAGAATATGGGAAGAGAGGCGAGCGCACGAGAGAAGAAGAGAGGGGATCCGAAGCCGTGGCAATCATTCACATTGCAACTGGCGTCGACACCGGGAGAGGGGGCTGGAGTAGCTGCCACGAGAGATTTGCAGAGTTCATTTCGTTTTATTTTGGTTCTTGTTTGGTTTTTGATGGATTTTCCATGTTATTTTTTTTATTAAATTTTCTTGCTGGATTTTTTATGTAATTCTATTTATTAAATTTTTGTTCTTGATTTGGAGATATTTTAAAAATTCACATTAAAACGAAACGGAAGAAAATTTAAATATGTTTTTAAAATTATTATTTCTTTTTTTGTTTAATTTACGCAAATTTTTGTTTTTTGTTTCAGTTTCTTTAAGTATATTTTTATACGTTTTATTATTTATACAAAAAATTATTATTATTTCCTTTAATTCCTTACATTTATATTTTTAATTTCTTATATTTCAAGTATCTTTTTTTATATATGTATATTCATTTTTTTTTTATTTAATTATGTATATTTTTCTTTATTTTTTTGTATATTTATGATATTAGATATATTTACTTTTTAAATACCTACTTTTTATATATTTATTTGTACACGTATTATTTTATTGTGTATAAAGATTTTTTTATATTTTTAAATACTTTTTCTTATATTTATTTGTTTATCATTTTGTATACTTTATATTTCCTTTATTTGTATTTATTACTTATTTTTTTATATTTGTTTTTTATATATTTTTTATATTTATTTTTTTATATTTATTTATTTATATTTTATTTTTCTATATTTTATTTTTTATATTTATTTGGTGATATTAATTTTGCATTTTAAGTTTTTTATATTGATTTTTTTATATATTTTTTATTTGTACTTATTATTCATTTTAATGCATTTATTTTACATAATTTTTTTATTAGTATCTGTTTATATTATTTATTTTTTATAATTTTAAATACTAATTTAATATTAATTTTCTATATCAAATTTTTTATATTTTTTTATTTATATTTATTTTATATTAATTTATTATATTTGTTTTTTTTTAATATTATTTTTTTATAATATTTTTTTATGTTTATTTGTTTATATTAATTTTGTATATTTATTTTTTATATGTATATATTTTTTGTTTTAATTTTTTTTTATATTTATTTGTTTATCTTAATTTTGTAAATAAAGTTCTTATATTTTATTTTTTCTTTGTACTTACTATTTATTTTAATGTATTTATTTTACATAATTTTTTTATTAGTATCTGTTTATATTAATTTTGTATATTTATTTATTTTTATTTATTTTTTCATATTTTCTTATTTATCTCTATTAATTATTTATTTTTTATAATTTTAAATACCTATTTTTATATTTTTTGTTTATAATAATTTTGTATATCAAATTTTTTTATTTTTATTTTATTTATATTTATTTTATTATTATATATTTAATTTATTATATTTATTTTTTATATATTACTTTTTTTGTTTATTTGTTTATATTAATTTTGTATATTTATTTTTTATATATATTTTTTGTTTTAATTTTTTTATATTTATTTGTATTTATTATTTATTTTTTTATATTATTTTATTTGTATTAATCATTTGTTTTGTTATAATTCTTTTTTTATTTCTTTAATCTCATTTTTTAGTATATCTTTATTTGTTTATTGCTTTATATTCTGATATATTATTTATTTATATTTATTATTGAATTTTATAATTATTTATTATTTTTGATTTTTTTGTCATTCCCGGTTTGTTTTTGAACGGTTTTATGTATTTATTTATTTATTTCATTATGTTAGTTTTTTGTTCCTTTCGGATCTCGTTTATTCTTCTCATTTTTGTACATTTATTTCTTTTATGAATCAAAAGTAGAACACGCGATTCGGGCCTGTCTCCCAGTTGCATTTCTGTTTGTTTCTTCGGTGAAATAATTCTTTATTTTGAGCACAAAAATTGATGTCGACTGAATTTGCTTGCATACAACAAACATGCACAATAACAACAACAACAACAACAAAAACCGTTGCTGCAATTTTTCTGTTATTGTACAATTTGTTGTAATTTGCTTGTTTAAATTTTTTAATTTATTTGTAATGTTTTCTTTCTTTAAATAGACAAAAAAAAACACACACACACACACACCCGTTCACATTGGGAAATATCGGAAAATTCGTTTTCGCTTTGCCTATTTTTTCCTCTTTTTACGATTTTTTTCAAATTTTTTTTGTATATTTTAACTCAAAATAGACACATTTGCGTCTAAAAATAACAACAACAACAACAACACAAGTCAGTTTCGCTCATGTTGATAATGTTGATCATATTCTTCGCGTGGTGTACCAAGCGGTGTATTCCACAGACGCATGCATGGGCGCGTCTGTGTGCGAGGAACCGCGCTTGCGTGTGTGCGTGTCGCTGCCACGCACACAGATGCACGCGAGATGTGCAAAAGCAGAAAAAGAGCAAAGGAACACTTCGAAGACCGTTGAAATTGAGGAAAATGCTTGAAAACTGCTTTTGCACAAACCCAACAAAGTTCATGTGCCAAAGGGAGCGCGGCCCGGCCCGCCCCGCTTCGAACCTGCTAAGGGGTGGTTAATTGCTTTGTTGCTGGTGTTGCTGGTGGTGTTGTTGTTATTGTTTCTGTTTGTGTTGCTGCTGCTGTTGTTGTTGTTGTTGTGGCTGTTGCTGGAGGTGCGACACCACTTTTAGTTTTATTTTTAAAACACTAATTTTTTAATTCACTAATTTTTTATGCCGTGCTCTTCGATTTTCTTTCTGTTCGCTTCTCTGCTCTGCTTGGGATTGAGTCGAATTGGATGGGTTTGTCGAACATTTGCAGAGATCATTTTCTTTTCTTTTACTTTTATTTCTAATTTACACTTAAATTATTTTAGCGTTGACGTTTTCAATGTTATATCACCGCTTTTAAGCAATCAGATCAGGTTGATTGATATTTTTGACAAATAAGTAAAAAGGAGGGTGGCGTTGCAGCTGAATTTTCCGATTCTTTCCCAAATTTGCGCTCGTTGTTCGTTTCTGTATCTAGAAGCGAGCAGCGAGAAGTCCACACCTGCACAGTTTCAGACGAAATTGCGTTTTTGCATAACGTCTGCTCTCCAGATTTTACATTTACACGGGCAAATCTCCGGGCAGTACGTGGAACCAGCACGAATCGGAACGGAGTACATGAAAATCACTTTTCCAACTTGTTAGGAACGGCCTGAAAACACGATTGGGCTTAGTTGGGTGCGGAAAGGTGAGTGAATAAATGTATTTTCTTTTCTATTGCAAGTAGCATCCCCACATACTCGTACACACACACAACACACTTCACATTTGAATAGCGCCGTGTCTCTAGAAGAGAATTGTTCAACGTCGAATTTAGTATTTTTTGTATTTGTAGCAGGGAGAAAATCTTTTTCGCGTTCGCGTAACGCGCTGCGCACAACCGTCTAACGAAGATTTTAATCTACTTCTGATTTAGTTTTTCGAAATGGGAATATGCGCTGCCACAGGCGAACGACGGAGCAGGCAAGCGGCAGCAGCAGCCGCCGAACAATTTTCAAAATCGCGAAGATACAAAAATATAAACAAAACGTTTTCGAAAACATTTCGACTCGGAACAGCAGCAGAAGAGGAAAATGTGTTGAAAAGTGGCGGTGGTGGAGTGGCGGGAAAAACGGCGCGCGCATCTCTACCGATCTACCAAAAAGGAAAACAGAAGGAACTACAACAAAAAGCACAACAGAGAACTCAAAAACAACAACAACAATCGGCGCTGACAGTTCCTCTGTGACGTCACATATTTTGACATTCGGTGGTGTTGCGTTTGACATTCGCGAAAACACAGAACGAGGCAAGGTAGACAACTGCGAGAAAGCAAGAGGAATATTTGGGGAGCAGGAAAACAAGAACATGGTGATAAGTCATCTGCTTGTGGCGGATACGCAGCTGAAGTGAGTGGAGTGGCGTGGAGAATAGTTTTGTAGAGTTTCTGATGTGCCGAGAGGGAATTTTTCTCTTAAGTTTTGTGCTTGGCTAATAAAATCAGAGAGGAAAGCTTTCTCGCACTGCCGAGTAGATAAGGATCACCGTGGAATCGATAGTTTGCAACACTTTACAGGGTGAGTTTTCAGAAATATCTGATAAGCAGAGGTCGATTTTGGTGGGATTTAGTCATGGTTTTAGTGTAGTTTTTGTAGTGGCCTATAAAATATACACTAAAAGAAAGGCTAATTTTAGTTAGTTAAATTTTTAGTACTACAAAAACAATTTCCCTACTCTTAAATATTTATTTTATATTTTAGTAGAAAATTTAAAAAAAAGAAATTAAATAGAAAATTAAATATTTTTCTTGCTATCAACTCAGTGGACTTCATAAACAGTAAATGCCAAGTATTCTGTAATCAATGTTTATTTTGTCGTTAATCAGTATGTAAATACTTTGTAATTGAGTATTACATGATTACTTAGTGAACAATTGATTACCACCATTTATTACTAATTAGACTAATATGTGGAGAATGATCACATAACCAATTGTTTACTATGTAATTACTGATTAGATTACTAGAAAGTAGTTTATAAGAACATAATTAATAATAATAACGAGCAAATGATTACTATTTAATTACTGATATATAGTCAATGATTACTTGATATGATTACTTCGTATTGAAATATTAATTACTATGTAATTACTAATCAGATGACTAAATTGATGATGATGATTATTTAGTAAATACGATCAATTGATTACTATGCAATTACTGATTACATTACTAGAAAGTAGTACATATTTACTAATAATAAAGAGCAAATGATTACTATTTAATTGCAGATCACGCGCCGAATATGTAGTCAATGATTACGTGATATGATCACTTGGTACTGACACATTAATTACTATGTAATTACTGATCAGATGACCAAATTGTAGTTCATGATTATACGATAACACAATTATTTAGTAATAATAATCAATTGATTACAATTTAATTACTGGTTAGATGCTTAATTTTTAGCTAATGATGATAGCATGATTACTCAGTAATAATGATACATTGATTACTGATAAGATGACTAAAATGTAATTATGATTACTTAGTAATAATGATCCATTCATTACTATCTAATTACTGCTTGGTTGCCTAATATATTGCTAATGATTACATGATAGCATGATTACTCAGTAATAATGATCAATTGACTGATATTTAGTTACTGATTCGATTACTAATTTGTAGTTAATGATTACATGATATGATGACTTAGTAATAATGATCCATTGATTACTATGTAATTACTAATTAGATGTCTAATATATTGTTAATGATTACATGATAACATGATTACTCAGTGATAATGATCAATTGATATTTGGTTACTGATTCGATTAATTATTTGTAGTTAATGATTATATGATATGATTACTTAGTAATATAGATGCATTGACTACTGTGTAATTTCTGATTAGACGCCTAATATATTGTTAATGATAGCATGATTACTCAGTAATAATAATCAATTTATTGATATTTAGTTACTGATTTGATTACTAATTTGTAATTAATTATTGTGATTATTACGTCGCTAATATCTACAAATTAAATTGCAATTATATATTATTTAATTACTATGTAATTCATGATTACGTGATTAGTACTCATGTAATGATTGCATTCCAATTGGCGATAATTATGTAGAATTTTTTGAATTATTTGAATATATTTGATAAATGATTGAATGATTAATTGGACATTAATGATTATTTGTGATTACTTTCAATAGTTAATATTCATTTCTCATGAGTTTCTTTACAAGTACAGAGTGTTTCTCTTTCTATACAAGTACATTATTTTAAATTTACGGTCTTCTAAAATTGTCGTAGTATTTAAATAAGTAATACATTTGTTCAATAAAATAAGTAAGTAATTGAACAAAAAAAATTACAAATTTCATCTTGAGATAGTTTATAAAAATAATAAATATAGTAATTGACTCTGTAAGTAACCTAAGTATCTATTTATCAACAATACGCATTTGTATATTATACAAAACTGATTTTTGATCAATTACTCAAGTCATTATTTTAACAGATTGCGTCAGTGTAATTACTCAAGTAACAGTTTTGATTGCAAATAAGGAAGTAACTATTATGATGCATATTCATTATTATAATTAAGTAATCAATAATTAAATAATCATACTTTAATTATTAATAAAGAATTATTAATTACAGTAATACATATTTTATGTAAATCAAGTAATCATCTGTAAATATATTTAAACAAATTTTTAATCGTCCACTGATAATTAATTTGCTAAGAATTTGCTATAGGAAAATTGCTTTGTAATTAATAATTAATTAATATCCAGTTAATTAGCGAAGTAGCCGTACAGACTGAGTAAACGGTGTAATTACAATTATTCATTTAATTTTGAAGAGAAAAGTAATGAGTAGAACCGGAAGATAACGGATACATATACATAAGTATGTGATTAATAAAATAAAAACATTTTAATGGCCAGTAATATTTAATTACTTGATTGTTTTCTTATATGATTTATATAAATCAAAAATCTGAGTAAAATTACATTAAAAAAGGCCAATTAGTCGGTAATTTGACAAGTATTCCAGCATTCTTTGATTACAAGTTGTCTTTTGTATTAAACAAATAATCGATATTTGTAATCATGATCATTGGGTACAAAAACCAAATACAATAACAACAAAAATAGGATTAAATAGAATTATAATCCTATTTAATCATGTTTTTGTTGTTATTGTATTTGGTTTTTGTTCCCAATGATCATGATGACAAATAGTGATTACTTATGCCTTCTAAACACTTTTGATCTCCCAGGATATTGGAAATTGGTTTCGATCATTTCTAATATTCAAGAATATTCCTTTGTTATTCTCCAATATATTATAATTACTATAATTATTTTAAATTTCCAGGGAATATATTATAAATAATATTATAAGTATATGAATAATAAAAGAGAATATGAATATTATAAATAAAATATTAAAAATGTATTTAAAATTATAAATACAAATATTGAGTATTATATTTGTTAGTTTCACGGCTTTCTCATGCACAATAACAAGATCATTCATTAGATTAGAGAAACCCTAACAACTAAACCACAAAAACAGACACAAACAGAAACAACCCCGAACAATGATTATTCCCATTATAACTTACAAGATAATCATCGTCATGGTTAAGAAAATACTCATCCTCAATCCAATCGTCACCAAAATAGACCTCGAAAGGCATATCACACTCTGCCACCAAATCGAAGAGATTGCGCTGCCGTTTGATAGCGCGATGGAATTCCGCGGGTTCGGGCATGTCTGACGTTGGAGCCGCCTCTTTGAGGGCATTTTGCTGTAGCAAAATGATTTTCTCTAATTTGCGAAAGAACTGAATTTTGAATGATTTTTGAAATGGAAGCAGCGAAGTGAGTGCGCGATGTCGAGCATGTAAAACAAAAAACTGTTCCAATATAATTACTGTGAATCTAATTACAGCGTTTCGTTGGCGGCAGATAAGAAGCGAGGCAAGTATAAGAATCGAAGACGGAAGTGAGCAACATTGAAAGTATTGAGAGGCAAAGATTTTGGCAATGATTTGAAGGGCTGATTGAAAACCAAATTAGATGAAAGACTCGAACAAAAAAAAAACGAGGGAAGAACTTGTACAAGAAAGTGATGAGAAACTAAATGAAAATAATGCAAATAAAAAGTATAAAAAAACAACCACATTTAGTGTCAGCCAAAGTGTCTCTAGTTGTCCTCTCTTCAGGTCATAAAATTAGTAATTTTAGGCTAGATGAGTAATTCAAGACCCCATTCATAAAGCAAGCAGGTGGGTTAGTCATAATGATTAAAATAAGAATTACCGACATATCGATGGACCCGTGCAAGGAACGAGTTTACAATAAGAATATTTCTATAAATATTTACATCGTTAGAAAAGATTGATAACAAAAATTATCCCTGTACAGCTCCATCGATATGAGAATAACTCGATTGTCCATTCCAACTTCTCACAGTCTTCTTCTATCCTTCACACTCACAAGATAATCACTGTCATGGTCCACAAAGTATTCATCGACAATCCAATCGTCGGTGTACTGCTGAAATGGCACCGAACACTGCCACACCAGATCCTGAAACAAATCGATCTTCTTCGGCGCGGGCAGTTCACGCATTTTGTAATAACACGGAATTTTGGAGTTCTCGAAATTTTCGGCTATTAACTGGGATTTCTCCAAATAACGCTTGAAGAACAACATCGCGTTTTATGCAAAAATACAAAATTTCAACTGAATCGATTTACTTCAGTGCAACAAAAGCAGCAGCATAAAAATTTATAAAAAAGTCAAACAAGAAATTCAAATAAATGGACAAAACCTCGCAGATCTCTTTCTCCCTCTCTGTGACCGCGAGTGCTGTGCGAGTGCGGCAAGAATCACATGTGGAACGACGTTTTGGCAGACGTTGTGATTAATTTTCGGTAGATTATTGTAGCGCGTCAATTGAAAACACTTTTAAATGGGGCGTTCAGAGCTCACAATGTTGGTCGTTCTGCCACCGCAAACTAGTCAACGGTTCGCTTGGCATGTGGAACGCAATGTTTGTGAAGGGCTCTGCTAAGGCGAAGCTTTGGGCAAGTGTCGCGCTCGCTCGCTCGGTGAAAACACCACACGTGTTGTTCGGTGATTTTAGTGTAAAGTATCTACAGATTTATAAAAATAATTGAAAAATATGGTTCTTAAAATAATAATAAATAAACATTACTCTATGCAATCCACAATACGTGTGTAGAAAATATAATAAATGGTTAATATATAAGAAATATATAGGACATATAATATACAATAAGTATATAAGACATATAATATATATATAAAGTAAATGACTAAAATTAAAGGCATCTCTAGCTCTAGGGAAGGTTTTGTATCCTTATTTATTAAATACCTACTTAAAGTGTTTCGAAAGGATATGTAAAAAAATTCCAATTTTGTACTACCGAAGGATTTGATATCTCTATTTATTAAATATCTATTTGAAGTGTTCCGAAAGGATATGTGGAAAAATATGTTCATTATGCAGACAATTCTTAGGATAAATATTGGCTAGAGTGCTGTTGTTTATCTTCACTGATTTCACACTCGGAATAAATGTCTGTTTTGTGGGATGGGATTATACCCATCGGGATCGTAGTGAATTCTAAATGCTACTCTGGTAGCTCAAGGGTGACCATAATGTGACCAACACTTTGGAGAAGAATAAAGCAAAACAAATTGATTACGGAGCTATAAAACTTAGAACAACACTGATGTACTATATAAATATTTTACTATATGCATATTTGCTAATACCGCCAACCAGTTAGGAATGGACGGATTCAGTATTATGGTTGAAAGGAATCGAAACAATTGAGTGCCA
The DNA here is from genome assembly GCA_920105625.2 of Clusia tigrina. Classification (NCBI taxonomy): domain Eukaryota; kingdom Metazoa; phylum Arthropoda; class Insecta; order Diptera; family Clusiidae; genus Clusia; species Clusia tigrina. Next base: position 188,894,749 of record OV050031.1, on the reverse strand, counting down.
CAAATGGAAATAAAGTGTTCTAAATCTAAAAATACGTCTTTGAAAAACAAAATCATTATATATAGATCATATATATGCACATTATGTGTATATATAGATCATATACTCGTATATTTATTATTATTATTAACAGGCTAAAAGAACACCGCGACCTAAAAGATCTATTGTGCAGCCTCGTATCCAACTAAAACAGTCCTAGACTGTTTATGTCGTCTTCTACCACGCCTATTTTTTTCAGATGGTAATTTAGTCTACAGTGTCCTGTTAAAAGTTCAGTATAGAGTTTGATGTCATTTCTGCTGAGGTTTAAAGAAGCATCTACCCTGATGTGTTCAGGATCAATGAGTAGTCTCGACCGCCGCATGCCTTTTTGGGCTCTCCAGTAGTTTAGCAGACCTCGTTTTTCCTGTTCGCACAACAAGTTATTTGTGAAGCTACTGTTTACCCCACAGAAGGGTTCTGGATCTATAAAGGCAGTGTCTGCACCCCTTTTTCCATCATATATATGCATATTATGTGTATATATATAGATCATATATGGGGATGTGTATATATATGGGGATCCCAACTACTCAAAATTTATCCATTCCAGTCAACGGTCCTGAATGAAAGAGAAAAAGGTGCTCAGTGCTCATATTATGTGGCTTTACATGAGTTACACTGGAGTCATTTGACATAGAAAAGATACACTGATGGTCCAATGTGATGCTGTGAAAGCAATTAACAAAAAGCAATTAGCAAAATACCCCACCCTTGACTAGCACAGTATATGACCATAAAATGTTTGTACTAGTACGTATGTACTGGCAACCAGTGGGCCTGCCCTGAAGAGGTTGAGAAAGTATGTTATGCACGATACCCCCAACCCACATCCCTTTAAATGTAGCTACACGTATAAAAATACATTTATTTTTAAATTTATCTTCATTGGAACTATTAACCAAGGTGGGTGCTCATTATTAGCAAGCAGATTGATTTCGTAGGGCGAACAAACAAATTTGAAAAAATCATGAAGACTTACTCGTAGTACTAATCTACGAAGTTGCTATAGTAACCCATACATTCTTTGAATATAAATATAGAAATCCATTCTGAATGTACGGCTATAAATATGTGAACATTTAAGGGAGTTTAGAGCATCTTAGTAAGTTTAGTTCTACAGTGACTCCACATAATATGTTATAGCTTGAGGGGCTGATTAACTGTCACGCCCATTATGTGAATATACGGCTATAAATATGTGAGCATTTAAGTGACTTTAGAGCATCTTAGATCTTAGTAAGTTTAGTTCTACAGTGTCTCCACAAAATATGTTATAGCTTGAGGGGCTGGTTAAGTGTCACGCCCATTATGTCTTTAATAGGGTTCAACAAAACTCAAGTATAACAAACAAGTACTGAATTGAAATATATATATATATATATATATATATATATATATATATATATATATATATATATATATATATATATATATATATATATATATATATATATATATATATATATATATATATATATATATATATATATATATATATATATATATATATATATATATATATATATATATATATATGTGCTACAGTGTGTCCTGCCGTGAAATCAAGGTTGGTGTGGTCACATTATGGTATATTGGAAATATGAACTTTGCAGATATACTCATATAGGACTTTAATTATCATGTTCAAGTGCCATGCTAAGACCGTCGCCTGGTTGTGATCTAGATATATAGCCACACACAAACATTCTTAGACAATGCAACTTTTGCTCACCAGCAACAAAGAAACATGTTGCTTAGCCTGTGCCTGTAGTTGCGCTCAGCAGCATGTTTCTTGATCCCCAGTGAGCGAATTTGTGAGTCTATAAACGAATCTGTAATCAGCTTCAATGTTTATACACATTTATGCACAACATCCCGTTATACTATTGTCTGTAAACATACTTAAACATACTAAAGGAGGCAGGTAGTGGGTCCAATGCAATTTTACTACTTTTAATGAACTCTGTAAATTCCATAATTATGCCTTCTTTCGTTACCAAACAATGTTCAAATAGTTTTATACAAGAAAATATTGTTTGCTATTTTTGGCATTAGTTATTATTTTTTTATTTCTTTTGTTTGCTTTTTTTCCTGCATATAAAATGAAAAGTTTTTACCTTAGAGTGCGACTTCCGATGGTTGCGTCCGCTGTCTCGCTCATCCTTAGCGCGGTCGCGATGGCGTCTGCGCGAACTCGAGTGTGAGGTCTCATCTCTGTAACGATACTTATGGACACGCCTGCTTGACGTGGGTGACTTACGGTGCGAACGTTTGGAGCGTTCCTTGCGTCGACGAGATGCACGATCAAAGCTAAACAAATATAATTGTGTGTATATGTTGAATAAAGTTAGCATTAATAACTGTATAAAAATTTCATTAAAAAGCATAAACAAAAATATCTTTTGCACAAATTGTGACCTAAAGTCAGCTACTAAGGGGTCCTCTATTGGGAATAGAGCTTGCATTAGTCAATATATATGGGCCACTTCCACGAATTTGTTCCCCGTTGTCGCGAGCTAATTCGTTCACTTCGTTCTTGAATATTCGCGCTTGTAGTCGGCGGGGCGTATTGAATATGAACAGCGAATCGATCGCTGTTTGTTTTGAACTGAAATGTTATTTGTTTATATTTTTTCTTATAGATTTGTCAACTAAATTTATTATATATAAATATTTTTTTTATTGAAAGCTTAGAATTGAAATGAAGACGAGTTTAAATTTTTGAGATATGATTTTTTTTATTTTCTTTTGTTCTTGTTCATAAATTTTCAAGTACGGGAACAGACTTAATGCTAACAGCTCAAAGGGATATAGTCACTAGGATGATTCCCGCGCCCCTGAGAGAGGAACTGAGATCCACATTTATACTGACTCACTTCAGGATCATAGTTGATGATTTGAAGCTGGAGCGGGAGGTTGACTTTTAGTGTTCTCACTTAAGATTTCAGTCATAAATTTTGGCGGGAAACTTTCCTATTTTGAGTTCCTTTCTTTTTTCTACATCAAAAACTTCTCAATCAGCAATTTTCGATTGAAAATTCCGGGGAATGTGTCCAGCATGGAGAAAAATTAAACAGGAGTTTATATTTGCAAGAGATCTGAATAATAGTCCGGTGCAATTGGAAATCTTAAACATGTGCAGTCTCACAATCTACCTTCAAATACGGCTCAGAACCCAGGAACCCCAAAGAAATATAGGGCTGAAATTTGTAATGGAGATGGATTTGAACACAAAAATGATCTTAATAAAGTTTAATAAAACTCTAACCATAAATTCGCATTCTTTTCATGTGCCGATAGTGTTAGAAAAAAAATATATCTCAAGAACCAAAGGATTCTGGGAGCGGGTTAAAAAGTTTCTTGTATAAGCTTCAAACAAATGCCAAAATAAGATGAAGGATGGAGCTTCTGCATGATGCTCGTAAATCATGTATATTTGGTTCTGTCATCCTCTGGAAAGTTGATTGAAGGAAAACTTTCCTGTCCGCATACTGTTCGAACAACAAATGCACCCACTCCCTATATGTCTCTTTTCTTATAAAGGGGCACATCTAAAGGAACTGTTAACAATTTCAAATCTGAGTATGGGGAGATGGGAGCAATGTTCGACGGGAATTCTCATTCCGAATAGGGTGGGTTTCTATAAGTTTCATTACTACAAATAGACCCATCCTATTAGATATTTGTAGGATATCAAAGAGTTCTTCAACTTTTTTAAAACACAACAATCCGCTTTCAAATTGATAAAGCTGTCACAATGAGAATTAATTCACAAAAGAGGGGTTCAATGAGTAGAGTTGTTCATAGAAACAAGGAAAAGAGTAATTCAATTTATGAATATTTAGGATATGAAATCATATTATCGTACACATTAGGCTTCAGAAGATTGACACTCCCATGATCGTGGAATAACAATGAATCATGTCAATAGATCATACCATGTACGTTGAACAACAGACACTTGCGCAATTGGAGAATTTCTAGTGTCAGCTTTGGTGTTGTGAAGAAAAATCAAGCGCCACAGAAAGGATCTAATTGAATTAAAACAGTGATGATCTGGAAGAGTAATCCTAGATGCATGAAATCGGTTGCAGCGGGGAAGCACAATTTCGATATCTTCCGTTCCAATTTACAGTTTTATATTTTTAAAGAAATGTGGTCCGAAAGGAGTCGTATTTGTATTTATTGCCTGATAGTCAGGCTGCTATAAAATCCGTTGAATCTTTGTCTGTAAGAACTGTCCTTGCGAACGCCTGACTAGGGCTTTTGTAAGAGCTGACAACATATAATGAAATGACTCTGAGCTCAGGAAGGAAGAGGTAGAATCGTTTGCAAGGGAAAAAGGGGAAGGACAGGTATGTCTAAACTTTACAGGACCCAAGGATGTTTTACTGGGTATCATTCAAGTTCATAGGCTCAAACTGTGATGTTTAGAATAAGTGAAATTCCTGAAATGCAAACTAGAGAAAGCTTGGGACACTCCCCACTATGCAACACTAAGAAACCGGACACTTTGATTAATAATAGTATACTAAAGAAAACTTAAAGAAAACAAGCAAAATGTAAGATACTTATACTAAACATATACAAAGGAGGATGTTCTATACATATACCCCCCTTAAAAACTAACAGACTTATCATACTATCTATCTGTATATATACTTCAATATATCATGGTGATATTTTCCTACTCGACATACTTATTATATATTGAGTATGAGGAAATATATTTGAACAAGGTGTTAATGATGTCCTTGGAATGAATTGACAAATTCATTCCAAGGATAATAAGCATCCCTTTGCTCCAGTTGTTGGTGATACACTCCAATTATACCGCACTTAATTTATGAACAAAATAGTGACACCAAAGAAGGATTAATGATATAATGATTAGTTACAGGAACAGAGGCCACATTGTATAAAAGCATGAACGTCTCAAACATCCGCTTCTAAACCCACGAATTCCTACGAAACTACCCACATTAAAGGTTCATATACCCCATTGGGTTAGTGCTGCAAGGATGTGCAACATTTAAAGCTCTTTGAGGAGCCTTTGCGATATGGACACCACTTGCGACACGAAGACGTTAACCGCCTCATGCCACTCGTAGGTACCTACCTTACCCACCCTCATTCTTGGCGACAGACTCACAACCAAAACCCGGACGCTCTCTCACGTACTTTTAGTATTTGACATGGTTGGAGCTGACTCTCCTCCTCTCCATTCTTCTTAGTGTGCTTCTCTGCACAGCTGGAAAGGAGCAGGACAGCGAAAAGATTCAAGCTCCAGGCAAAAGCTCAAAAAGCCCACTCCACATAAGGGAATAATGAGGAAGAGAGCTTTCAAGAAGCGTCCTTTTTGTGTGTTTTGCTCCAGTTGTTGGTGTGATGCACTTCAATTCTACCGCACTTAATTCAATATAAACTTAATTTGTGCCTCCACGGACTCAGTGCTAATCACAGAGCAAGCGATGATGAGGGTGCATGTAACCTTAAATTTGAAAATGGACCAGAATGGGTTGAAATACCTACAACAGAAAATTCGGGGCACATGATTTAAAATCAACAACCGCGTTGAAGTTCCGCCCAAGTAGATACGAGTACTTCCAACACATGTTCTAGACGCACCTCACACACACACACACATTGATATGAATATAGACACACACGGAGGCACTGGCGAATGTAGCAAGCGAGCGGCGGCGAAACGAGTATTTTTACGCGATTTATTTCACTTTTATTGCAAAATTTTAATAAGTTGAACAAAAGTGCTTTCACTTATAACTGACAAGACTTAAAATATTCGGGAGCACCGAAACGGAGGCACACGCGCCTCAGCAGCTGGCAAGCCAAGCGAGACACCACCACCACAGATGATACACGAGAAGATGCCGGGCGAGTGATGCAGCAGCCGCGCTGTGGCGGGAAATTTAGAGAATTTATTTGCAAATATTTTCCTTCTTGGTTTCGTTGGCGTTGTTTTTCCGCTGACTTGGCTTATGCACTCGCGGAAGACGAAAAAGCGCCCGAACAAACTGCACACTCACAGCTCAGGGTTTGGCACGAAGCGAGGTAGAAATGCAACAATCGTCCCTAAAGACACAAATTGTACTGAAAATGGTATTGAGAGCGCACTCGCATTCGCAATGGCAATTGCAGCTGTGCAAGGGAAAACTATCGACATGCAGACGGGTGGGCCGACTGACTGTGGGAGAGTGTGGGGGCGGTACGAGTAATGAAATAAAACAAATCTGCGTTTCTAGCATAATGAAGCCATCAAGCACAGCCAAGCGAAGGAAACCAAAGCGAGTGAGTTTGTTTGGGCACATTTGTCGCCGCATATGCAAAGCGGCGAAGCGCCTCAAATGACCAGCACACTGGCGTATATCTTTGCAACTGGAGGCAGGAACATAGCGACCGAGTTAATGGCACCGAGTGCCACCGCACTCTGATCGAGCAGATAGCATGATAAGAAGAACGCGCTGACACGCCGGATCAGTAGGTTCATTCATTTATGACTACTGCCGCGAATGTTGACTCAATGATAAGTGAGTGAGTGAGTGAGCAGTGTTAATGGTGGTAGTGCTGTTGATGGTGGTGGTACCCATTCCGATGTTGTTGAATGTTTAATTGAAGCGATCATGAGTGCATGTTTATGAATTGTTGGCTTTGTTCTTTTCCGTCTCTTCCATCGCAGAAATTCCAATGAAATTTATTGTGGTTACCCGTATATAGAGCAGATGCGTCTCACCAGCCTTCCGGGAACTTTTCGCCATTATTCATATTTGCGAACATTTTGCGGCGAGTGTGTTTATCTACTCGCAGTTATATGAATATCAAATATTTATACGATTCCCACATACTGTGACCCACTTTGAAACGAAGCCGCCGGCGATTCTATAAAAATGGCTCTAGAAAAAAGAAGCAAAGTAACCGCTTTGCCTTAAATACGCTCAAAATAATGGCGTCGTTCGCCGAGGGACAAGTTGCCATTTTTAGCCATATTCAAGAATATAAAGTTTTGCAAATATGAAATGTGAATATCTCTTAGAGCAGTTCAGATATCTTTTAAATTTGCATAATTAATTACGTTTATTAATATGCGGAGCACACATGCACTTGTGCTGCAAACTGCCAATTGGCAATGTACCTGTATCTAATGTTGACATGTGTTTTATTAGCACAAAACAACAACAACAACCACAAAAAATAAATAAACGAGAACACCAATAAAATATTTAATACCGCAATAATTACACGAAAATTGATGTCAACAGAAATTAGGCACAGAATTTTCATTTTTTTTTTTCATTTAAAATGGAATGGAAATCACATTTCACTTTTGTCCATACTCAGAACATTCAACGTTGGAGCCAAAAATCAACATTTATGCAGATGTTAACCAGAGAAACATGTTGCTGAAGTGGGTGTGCTTTAAAACTGTTCCAAATTAACAGCCCTTGTTGTTGATGTGGGTCTGCTTTACAACTGTTCCAAATTAACTTAGCAACATGCTTCCTTTGAGGCTGGTGAGCGGAGAAACATGTTGCTGAAGAGGGTGCGTGTGCGTAAATAAATTCAAACTTTGCTGAACTCACTCAGCTACATGTTTTCTTGTTGCTGGTGAACAGAAGTGGGTGTGCGTAAGCTATTCTTAACTAACTCAGCAACATGCTTCCCTTGTTGCTGAAGTGGGTCTGCTTTACAACTGTTCCAAATTAACTCAGCAACATGCTTCCTTTGAGGCTGGTGAGCAGAGAAACATGTTGCTGAAGTGGGTGGGTGTCCGCAAAAATAATTCAAACTTTGCTGAACTCACTCAGCTACATGTTTCTTGTTGCTAGTGAACAGAAGTGGGTGTGCGTAAGCTATTCTTAACTAACTCAGCAACATGCTTCCCTTGTTGCTAAAGTGGGTCTGCTTTATAACCGTTCCAAATTTTGCTCAGAAGCATGTTTGCCTTGTTGCGGGTGAGCTGAGAAACATGTTGCTGGTGAGCAGAGAAGCATGTTTCTGCATAGGGTCAGCGTAAACTCTTCTTTACTGACTCAGCAACATGTTTCTCTTATTGCTGTTGGGCATCCCTAAAAGTGCATGTTGCCGGTATAAGCACCAATTCAGTGGCCAGAGTTAGAAACGTGAATCCAGAGAGTGCCAGAATTTCAAATTTGGTTACAAACATTCTTCAAGGAGAGCAAAGAAAACAATAGATTTGTATTGTCGCCAACGCCCAATGGAGTAAACTACAATGAACATCACTTGTAAGACCCTATAAACAAAGATTTTGTCTTATAGGTATGGTACAATGAATACTCTCAGAATAACCCCACACAAGTGACTAAAGCAAATTTTGTATACATATTTCCGGTGCGCAAAAATTGTGCCCCCATTAAAAATGTTCTTTGTAGTTATTTCTTCGATTTCTTCGAGTCGATTTCTCATCTTTACCGTAGTATGAAACATATTGTGGAAATGCTTTTACCACAACCTTCAAATAAAGTGAATGGACAATGATCAGCATCCCTTAATTATGTTAATTGAACTTGAACAAGACTAAAATCAAGTGGGGTTACAATAAAATTATCTGTATGCACGGGGGCAGAAGCAACACAAGAGCACCTTCTCTAATGAACTGCGAAGCCTTAGTTCGAAGTGGGAAGAAATATATGGGGCATTACTGGCCCAAGGGCAGAGATATTAGAGCAATTAACCCCAACTCAGTGTTAAGTTTCCTTAGAACTGTTACGCTAATAGAGGACCGTTAATAGGTACATGCAGGAGGAGTACAATAGATCAAATTGGTCGAAGCACATTTTACCTCTTTCTTTCATTTTCATTCATTCATTCATTCATTCATTCATTCATTCATCTGTATGACTTCATCATTTCCCCGCTTAAATAGCAATAAAAAAAAATTAAGTATATAAAACCCTGAAGATTGATGTAACTCAATTATAGCCGTGGATTCCTTGATTTTTTTTCAGATCAGTTTTATAATTGATACTTGAAACCTGCTTATCTAAAGCTCACATGTGACTCCCTCATACTGCAACATGTTGTCCACAACTTATTTGCATACTCGTAACATAAGCAGCATGTGGCTAACAGCTGGTTAGCATTCTCATAACATTAGCAACATGTTGCTAACAGCAAATCAACACACACTCGGAATACGTGGAGCAACATTCGCACAGTCTCTTAACACCAGAGCAGCTAAGCAAATTGTACCACATTAAAATTTTTTGTTTGCCATGAACAAACAAAAATGCAAATGTGTTCGTGCGGATATTAACAAAAACAACAACAGAAACAACAACAAAATACCATAAATGTTAATAAACTTTAAACGATCTGGTTGCATACCAAAACAGCTGTGACAAAAAATAAAAATAAAAATAAACACATAATTGCGAGGAAGGCACACACAAAAATATGAATGTGATTATGAAGACGAGGTGAGATGAGATGAGATTCGCTTTCATAATGAATCACATTGAAAGAAACAGCAAATTATTAAAAAATTAACCGCTAATAGTAAAACGTTATTTATAAGCAAATCACTACCGGGCGCCCGGCTCAGCCCGGCCTCTTGAACGTCATTGAAACGTAGTCCCAAGCTGACAAAATCGATTGAAATGAGTATGGGGGCGCAAAAAAAACGACTATGAGTATCAGCAACTTGGCATCAGCCAAAGTGAACGTCTGCTGTGTTAGAAATCGCATGGCCATCAATCAATTTTGGGATTGGCATCTTGGAGCACACTCAACTGAGGTAGAGCCCGCCTGGAACCTGTCATCAGTGAGGCAAATAGAAACCAATCATGAGAACCGCGGCGATGTAACACTTTGTCAATGACACTGGTATTTTAAAAGAATTCTTTTGTTTTTTGTGTTCTTGTACGTGTGTAAAGCGCAACAAGCTTTTGAACACTTCCCACACGAACATAGAATGTCACTTCGGTTGTCCATGAGTTGGTTGCAGTCAATTCTTAGGCGGAACGCAAGGTGTATTTGGTTGAGCAGACATGAGCAATATGCAATGAATGCATTATGTAGTCTGTAATGTATACTTATACTGACTGGCCGTGAAGCCCAGACATAGACCTGCAAGGTCCATTGAGGTGTAAATAAAAACTTAACCAAAGAAGTGACACTATTAGACACTATAAGAGTGTGCATGCGTAATCCTCAAAATGTCCTGTTTTCTAAGCGAAAAAAGGTTTGTATTCTCCTTGAAACAACTAACAGCAGAAGGAGCAAGCAAACCAAGAAGTGGCCAGCGACACTATTAGACACTATAAGAGTATGGTAAAGACTTCTCGAAATGTCCTGTTTTATAAGCGAAACAAAGGTTTGTATTCTCCTTGAAACGACTAACAGCAGAAGGAGCAAGCAAACCAACCAGTTTAGGAGCTTTGTAATTCCTTATTTGGAATATAATACAAACAAAAATGTATCTGCTGGGACAATCTGCAGCTAGCAACAAAATCAGTTTATGAGGGTTTGAAGACTCCTCATTTCCAAAGAATACAGAAGAAACTGTTTCTCCGCTGGGGTCGTCGACTCGCTGCATAGAAACCCAGCTAACCACAAAAGCAGTTTATGAGGTTGTGAAGACTTTTCAATCACAAGAAAGGCTTTGAGAGTCCAACATCGCCACTGAGAGAAAAAATATGGCTGAAATCGGAGCGTTCTCGGACTTTCCTTGTGACCTTAATTTATCATTTAATGTTTTGTTCTACGAATGTGGTTGAAAACTCTTCTAAACGTATCCGAACTCCACTTAAATGCCTTTAATTTTATATATAAAGGATGAGTTGGAATGTGTTCAAAACTTGGGCATGAGCATTCCCATCAATTAATATTTGCTTTTAACTTCCTTGGTGAAGTCATGCTGAATGTTAGTCAGGAAGCTGATACCTTCTTTGAAGTTGATTCAGTCACGTCCATTACAAGACGCAAATCTTTCCACATTGTGTTTGGAATGCCAACCAGCTTGCTTTGAATAAAACAGGAGATATAAACAATGAAATTGATATATGAAGCATGTTAACGACAATATCAATTAAATGTGATTTAACGACCGTATTTAGAAATGCCTCCCTCCGAGAGAGTGAGTTATGAGCGCCTTGGTCTGCAGAGTCACTTGCGTTCAAATTTCAATTCAAGTCATTTTTTGTTGTCTCAATAAAAATAAATTTAAAAAAACAATAAATAAATTAAAATTTCCGTCCAACTGGTCTAAAAATGTTTCATTTAATTTCCTCACACTTTTTATACGCAATTGAATATTGTTTTATTCGTTTGTTCACATGAGTAAATTAATAATTCGTGGCGTTTCGGTCATTTTGGCCAATTACGTTCTACAAAGTTCGGAAGGAATTTTGAGACGAATTCTAAACATGCGTAAAAAAGTTGTGTATAAAATAAATTACAAGATGCCAAATGAAATAAAAAGTCTGTGAATATCACGTATGAAGGCTCACAGCAGAGCCTGCAGGGGGTCTTAGGAGAGTGGTGTGCCACACACCATAATTTGACAACGCTAATGACACTGGCCACAATCACTTTGCAGTCATAAAAGCCAAAACAATCACTCTCCACCTCAACTATTTGCTTCGACTAATTTATGAAGTTGCATTCACCGCTTAAAACTGAAGTGCCCCGCTCATAAAACCAGCTGCAAATGACATATTTTCATAAATTTCAACAAAAGCCGATAATAATAATAATAAAAACCGCAACAAATTCACAAAACAAAACTACAACAATCACAAAAAAGAAGGAAAATCAATTTAACCAGAGTCGAAACGGTTTTAATGCACTTTTCAAATCAAAGCAAAGCATAAAAAATCGATTAATTTACATAATAAACAAAAGGAACGAAGTGAAGTGGCATAAACACAAACCAAACAACCAAACAACCAACGCCCAATTGCATTATAACAAAACATTACAACAACAAAAACATTACAACAACAAAAACATTACAACAACAACAAAATATACTAATATAAAATTAAAAAAGGTATGAAACCCAAAGATCAGCCGTGAGTGACACATAAAATGACACCTCGTGGCTGGCAAATGGGTTTCAAAGGCGATTTATCAACAGCGCTGATCTGACAAGCCTACGCACTGCTCACGAACACACACACTCAGATCACACAGCACACTCACACACACATGCACCCATGAGCTTGCATACTGAACGGGAAATGGGAACGAACTATCCCAACTTTAAATGTTCATTTTTATGTTTAATTAGTCCTAATTAAATCGCTGGAAATGTTGACAAATCTGTGTGCGGAATTGTTAGCGATTTTCCGCTAATTGTCAATTTAACAACCGCGCTCAAATTGCCAACAACTTATTTACAAAATAATTTCATTTAGTTAGCATGATCGAAAATTATGTAAACAAATATTTATCCTTTCCAACACAAGTGGTGCGGATCACTCGAATGTGATGTTACTTGGGGGGTGGTCGTGGGTTCGAATGCCGGCCCGGGGATGGTGTCAAAAATGCTCCTTTCTCAATAGCTTTAGATGCTCATTCCCCTTGTAGACATAATTAATCGTGTGTATAATAACAATAATAACTAATGTGATGCGTTTACTTAGGATAATCGATAACAAACCATGTATAACTAGAATAAGGGAACGGATAATGAATCAATCAAAGACCAAGGGACTTTTGGGTAATGGATCATCAAACTAAGCCCCATAGAAATATATTCTCTGTGGTACGATGAGAGGCCATAACTGTTTATTTTAATACAGGCTATTCCCGTTTCTAATGCCTTAGTAATAATATTGAAGGTGTTTATAAGGATACGGTGGCAATGTCCTTATTAACTACCACATTTAGTGCCTTAAGCTCTTTCTGTTATATTTGCAACAAACCAAGTACAACTTCACATTGAATATGTCTAGAAGGGGGTGGCGATGTCCTTCTAGACCCCCTCATTCAGTGCTTTAAACTCTTTCTGTTATATTTGCAACAAACCAAGTACAACTTCACATTGAATAAAACTAGAAGGGGGTGGCGATGTCCTTCTAGACCCCCTCATTTAGTGCCTTAAACTCTTTCTGTTATATTTGCAACAAACCAAGCATACAACTTCACCTACAAAACACATCAGCTTTCTTCCTGAAGCCAATTATGTGTTCCCTGCACCCAAAAGGTCTCACATAAAATCGTCCTTATGCTTTAATGGATGTAAAATTCAAAACTTTTGTACTCTCTTGCAATTTCAGTGCCTTCAGAGTCCTTCCTTTGCTTTAATTGTTTGGTTTTAAAGATAACTATGAACATTGCTTTCAAATAACTTGTTGGGTGCTTGTAAATAATTATGTACGTGGCTGCAATTGTTGCAAGTGTTGTTGCGCTTTCTGAGTCTCATGCAGCACGAAGTGTTGCTTTAACAAACACATACACGGAAAAAGCAGACTCGCCTCAAGCTTGAGATGTTTCCTGCCGAATAACATCATCATAACTAAAGTGTTAAAAGCATGAATGACAAGAGGAACTTTAAAGGAATCAGGACAGAGAATATCCCTGTGGTTGTTTGTTATGAAAACTCACTTTGATGTATGATGTTACTCAAGCTTTTCAAGTCGCTCAAGCTTTTCCTGTCACTGAAGCTTTTTCATATCACTGAAGATTTTCTTGTCAGTCAGGCTTTTCATGTCACTGAAGCTTTTCATGTCACTGAAGATTTTCATGTCAATCAGGCTTTTCATGCCCACTCAAGCTTTTCATGCCAAATCAAGCTTTTCATGTCACTAAAGCTTTTCATGTCACTAAAGCTTTTCATGTCACTCAAGCTTTTCATGTCACTGAAGCTTTTTCATGTCACTGAAGCTTTTCATGTCACTGAAGCTTTTTCATGTCACTGAAGCTTTTCATGTCGCTGAAGATTTTCATGTCAATCAGGCTTTTCATGCCCACTCAAGCTTTTCATGCCAACTCAAGTTTTTCATGTCACTAAAGCTTTTCATGTCACTCAAGCTTTTCATGTCACTCAAGCTTTTCATGTCACTCTAGCTTTTCAAGTCACTCAAGCTTTTCAAGTCACTCAAGCTTATCATGTCACTGAAGATTTTCATGTCACTGAAGATTTTCATGTTAATCAGGCTTTTCATGCCCACTCAAGCTTTTCATGCCAACTCAAGCTTTTCATGTCACTAAAGCTTTTCATGTCACTCAAGCTTTTCATGTCACTAAAGCTTTTCATGTCACTCAAGCTTTTCATGTCACTCAAACTTTTCATGTTACTCAAGCTTTTCAAGTCACTCAAGCTTTTCATGTCACTGAAGCTTTTTCATGTCACTGAAGCTTTTCATGTCGCTGAAGATTTTCATGTCAATCAGGCTTTTCATGCCCACTCAAGCTTTTCATGCCAACTCAAGCTTTTCATGTCACTAAAGCTTTTCATGTCACTCAAGCTTTTCATGTCACTCAAGCTTTTCATGTCACTCAAGCTTTTCAAGTCACTCAAGCTTTTCAAGTCACTCAAGCTTATCATGTCACTGAAGATTTTCATGTCACTGAAGATTTTCATGTTAATCAGGCTTTTGATGCCCACTCAAGCTTTTCATGCCAACTCAAGCTTTTCATGTCACTGAAGCTTTTTCATATCACTGAAGATTTTCATGTCACTGAAGATTTTCATGCCCACTCAAGCTTTTCATGTCACTAAAGCTTTTCATGTCACTCAAGCTTTTCATGTCACTCAAACTTTTCATGTTACTCAAGCTTTTCAAGTCACTCAAGCTTTTCATGTCACTGAAGCTTTTTCATGTCACTCAGCTTAGCCCTTAAAGTTGGGGTCATGATAGTTGTGAGAATAAAATGCAAAGAAAAAACAGCTTAATACGTGACAAGAGATTCGACAATTCATTTCTCGTGAGTGGAAAGAATGTTTAGTTGATTCTCAACGCATTCTACAGAAAATCTCTTTCCCATGGTTCTTAAAAATTGATTAACGATTTGTAGACGTAAGAGAACGTTGTCAAAGTGCGTGTCAGGAAATATTTACTGAGATTATTTCTTTCTTGAATTCTTTTGTCTAAGGTGGTGTTTTCAACAGGAAATAAAGTAACAGATGAACGACTTTAATTACCAATAACAATGCACAGTACACTGGAAACAATATATTGGATCATACAATCGATAACATTCATCGATTTAATCCGTAATAAGCGTTTAATCATAGCTTCTGACTTATTTGGGTTAGTCAATCGCGAACATAATTTGGAAAATATTCAAAATATGATAATAGTCACTGTAACACATTCATGACTAAACATGAATAAAAATTAGATACTTTAGTGGTAGTGGTAAGAAGTTAATGACAAGTCTTTACTTGAAGTATATGTTTCTCTCATATGATGGGATATAAATGCCGAGCTCTAATATACTTACTTCTGGAATTTGAGGATTGAGATCGAAAGCATTCGAAATACATATATAGAAGATACGTTTTGATGCCTAAGTTCAGTTGCGACATGGAAGAAGAAGCGATAGCAATGCTATAGTTGTATGTGAATACAATTTATTAAAATCGTGTTTTAAGCTACGTGTGAATGTTGATTGGTCCAGCAAATTGTTGTTAAACGTTTTTATAACTTACTTCATCGTTCTAATAAATAGGGGCATCACAATAGACCTTTCAGCTCGCAGTGTATAACACCCTTAAATATATCTATCTATCTACTTCAAACGAATTTATGTCTGCCAAGATTTGGGGAAGTAAGTACTGGCAATTAGGCTTTCAACTCGAAAAGTAAATACTTGGAAAGAAGCCTTTCAAGGCCATGCCCTGGGCTGGAGGCGAATCCGCGGCCGTGTTGGTGAATTTAAAATTGATTCAGTGATGGAACTAGTAGATAATTTTCATAACAATGTTGGTATACTTAATAATCGATTTTGAATTGTAAATCATTCTGCTCTATCCATATATATCCCTCATACCTGTTGCCACATATCCATCATAGCTTTAGCCATATATCCCTCATAGCTTTCGGCATACGAGTACCATGAACTTTCAACCATTAGTAAAGGTTCTAATTGTTTAGCTTCTAGGGAAAAATCGATTATATTCACTACTGACCTTATACAATCGATTGCATTAATCGATTTTAATAATATTGGCAATCGTTTCAAAGCGACCATTACAAGTTGAAAGACCAGCCCGATGTTGTGAGCATACATTCGGAACTGTTTTTTAATTGTTTAAACAATCGATTATGAAAATACTTGTATTGAAATCGACGGTGGTAGCAATTTATATAACTACCCGTATAATCGCTCGATAAAAATCGCTCGCCTCTGTACCGTCATTCTTAGTATTTTCAGCACTATTTCACTTTCCCCATCCACTTCAAATGGAAATCATTCAAAATTGAATACAGTTTTCAACTCGGCCGTATGGAAAATTCCCAGTAGAACAGCTGTCTTTATAATTGCAAAATGTCTGTCCGTTTTTCCTTAGAAACGTTTAACTAAATCACCCGACGCTGCATCTTTTCAGTATTCAACTTAATTATTTGTGTTAATTTGTTCGGCAAGCAACCCAAACGCCACTCACAAGATTGCAGCAACAGTTTCGGAGCAACTGTTTTCATTGCAGTCGACTGCAAATTGCGAACTGGAAAAGTTCACACCTGAACTGAAAATATAAAAGTTCAAATTACCACAACTAAACCACGATCAAAAATAAATGACAATCGAAGCCAGGCAGGCAGCGGCAGAACGCCACAAACAAACCGCCATCGAGCAATGTCAGCCAACCCAATAAATCAATGTTGGAAGGAGCAATCGAACTGAGTGGAGTGCAGTGGAGTGAGTGTGTCTGTGCAGCCACCACAAGTATTGAGTAACCGAAACCAAGAGCAAAAACTGAAACCGTTGTAATAACTTCTCTTTTAATGATTTGTTGGCTGTTGCGGCGGCAATTTTAGCAGTTTGTGACTGGCAGCACGTGGCTTTGCGCAGCAACTGCCGCAAAAGACACAAGTGGCGACGGGGCGCGGTGCTGCGCTGCTATCGCTTTAGGCGTGCTCACACAGGAAGCTGATCAGTGGTGCAGCTGGCGTCGTTATTGTTACTGTTTTGCTTTGGTTTGTAGTTGTTGTTGTCATGCCCCCCGCCGCACGAGCATACAAGAAAAATGCTTTCCGCAATTAAATTTTTAAATGATACTCTGAAAGCTGTTCCTTTTATGCAACGCCACAACTTTAGCCGCCAACTGTGGGGGAAAGTGTTTGTGTTTATTTTCTGTGTGTTCACTTTGGACATTGTTACATTTAAATTTAATGTATAACACAAATTTTTTAAATATATATCGGACATCCCGTCTGAGATGATTCAGATCTGAATAGTGCGTGAAAAGTAAGAGTGGTGGTGTCACGGTGTGGGTTTTCGGCTGCAAAACCTGGCTTCTTCCTTCACGTGGCTTCAGATGAAGGAACAATTAGCAGAAATATGGAAAGTAAGTAGCTCAAATTTATCGAAGCATAACATTTTATGACTTGACGAATAAACGAAGAAGAATAATCCTTCAATTCGCCCACCATTTGTCAAACACAAAAACTAGCTTTGCTTTCCCGACATTGATAGCCCTGGCAACAAAAGCTTCGTCCATGTAAATATGAAAGACGTTTCAGTCTATGTCCAACCCTTCACACAATCTGAGTGGTAGCGCAGATCCCAGTCGTTAGGTAGATAGGTAAATCGGTCGCCAGAAAGGGCGCACTTATCATTGACCCCTTGTCATACCGCATGAGATACAGGTCCTGTCCATTTCAAAGGTCCAGCCATTTGCAGCTTTTAATGAAGCAACTTATCTTTTTATTTGAAATATCTCCCAAAGAGTCCAAAAAGTGGTCACCCAGGAAAGTTCGCCTCTTTCTGGACAACGCTGGGCTCGTGCATAACAGGTGTTCAATGGAGTATTGCTCCTCCTCGTCCATGCAAATGGCACGTTTTGAGGTGAGGTTATGTCAATCATATGTTCAGGTCCGCATAAATCGGCCTGAACTGTCTAGATTTGAAATTTTCACTTTTTTAAGAAACCTGTACATATACTACCTCCATGGGGTTCGTGCCGGTAACAGTCGGATGGTGAATTGGTCCTCTCCTGTCTCCTATCTTGGTGGGAGCTGGGAGTATCCTGCAGAAGTCGTTAGAGGAAATCCCAGCCTACTACCGTGAGTACCCAGAGTACAGTGTCCTATTAGGACACTAACTAAAGAGCCTATACTCAGTCTATTTAGAGATACTAAATCCTTTGAGCGCTTGACATTATTTCGGGCCAGGTTTGCATCATGTACCTTCAGACCAGCGCCTACCCGCTGTACCTAAGGATATTGTATTTATTAAGAGCTTACATGAGGCAGTAGGAATACCGAGGTTTGACCTATTTGGTTCAGTCGGTATGGTACTACCCTCACGGGCAAGTTCATTCGCTTTACAATTACCTGGAATATCCCTGTGGCCGGGAACCCAGCTTAGATGTAGACGAGTCTGCTTAGCTAGCTTGTCTAAAGATATGCGGCAGTTCTTGACCGCTTTTGAGGTGATAAAAGCCGAATCAAATCAAGGGAGAGCAAAGCCGCTTGGCTGTCGGACAGAAAGCAAATATCATACCTTATTCTTCCTTAGCCAAGACAGTGCTGCTTCTATAGCCGTGACCTCTGCCTGAAAAACACTGCAGTGGTCGGGCATCGAAAAGGACATGTTAATGTCCAAATCTTCTGAGAATACAGCACCTCCCACCTTTCCAGATATCTTCCCAGACGGCCGACTGTTTCAATCGCAGTCGTTACAAATAACTACTTCGTTAAATATTGTCATTTTAATCTCGAACACTACATAGGACGAGGGAGATTGGCAAATCTACTCTATAATGAACTATTTTGAGATTTATCGCTCTCTTCGATGATTTGCTAATGACATGATACAAGAACAGATGAGAATTTATTCACATATAGCCATATTAGATCTGTGTACTCATGACGGTAGATCATAGTACCCATGATATTAGATCATAGAACCCATGATCAAACTAGTCTTGATGTTAGAATACATAGAACAGAACATATTCAGTTGAAAGTATGTACGAGATTTATTAGAAAAAGCTACAAATAAAATTTCTCGTTAACTCTTCTGTGTCTAAGGGACTCGTTGGATGTCCAGTTATCTGTCGTTTGTGCTCCACTACCTTTTTGTTAGTCATATTTCACTGAAAAGTCTCTCCCCGCGTTCAGCTGGACAGCGTTCATATTAAGCACTCAGTCCGACTTCTTGTATTTAGTACCCTCATGTTAGTACCCTCATACGTGCCTAAATACTTTATTAACGTAGTCCATACTTCCTACAGATTATCTTCCACTGTCTCTGTGGCCTAGTGGTAAGCATGCTAGACTCACAGTCAGAGGTTCAATTTCAGCTCCTCGCCGGGCTTGGTCTCAAAAATTGTTTTCTTTCTTTCTCGGTTCGAGTCGAGAGCCTCAGTAGTTTTAGTACTCATTCCCCAACCCCTTAGAATCCAAAGTAATTATGGTGTAGAATATAATAATAATAAAAATATCTTCCACTCTCCAATGGAACTCATACTTAATCGACTGCTGTTGTTACTTTTTCATGTTCATACTAAAGACTCTCTTCACAAAGATTCATGTAACTTGGGTAATCGCACATATCCCTTTAGAATCTACCTCTGGTTTCGCTCACACCTATAGTTTAAGACTACGCATTTTCCTATAGATCATATTTCTCATTCGCACGTATCCTTTAAGGGTCTTATTATTCCTATAGATCATATTTCTCATTCACTTCTTTGAATGTCTATTAAAGTGTTACAATTGCTTCCTTTGAATCTTAGCCACAATTTCTCAGCGTAGCACTTGAAAAACCACCTGCTCAGCCATTGCTCAACTGGAAGTGACTAAGTTCCTTTGAAAAGGACCCTCGCTCCGCTCCAGGCAGTGCATATCATTCTGAATGATTGATACTGCAATAAATTGAACGTTACATTTTTGCCATTTTTGCTCAACTTTACGTACTTTCAAGTCTGATTCAACTGCTTTTGTATTTTTTTATTAATAATTTGCTTTGCAAATGTATTCAATCAATAATTCAAATTGACAATTTAATTGAGCTGAAATTCCCGTGAACATTGCAAACAAAATTAGCCGCATATCAGCGCGAGTATCAATAAAAAATATGCTGTTAGTGAGTAAACGCTTTCAGCTGTTTGCCAAGTAAATTCGTTTCATAAAAAAACTAAATAAATAAAAATACGAAAATTATTTAAGCAAACATTTCCGCAACTGGAGTCGCCAAAGGCGATTCTAAGCGAGACGAATGGGAGGAGAGTAAAGTGAGAGAAAAGGCAACAGAAAGCAAAGAAAAAATGGCGAAAAATCATTTGCCATAAACTGTGTTTAAACTGAGCGCGCTCGCTGAATGTGTACAAATTAGCCAAATAAGCAAACGGAACCGAATAAACTCAAATGGGGGGTGCGTCTGAATGGCAGCAGCAAAATTCAAAAGTAACGGCTTTGAAATTCGCTCAGTTGCGCACGCGCTCTGCTAGACAAACAGACGCGACCGACCGACGGCGGCGTGCGTTCGCTCGTGCGATGTCCCCAGACCGCGGCAGTTACCGCAACGGCCGCCACAACAACCAAAACAACAACAACAACTACGACAACAACAACAGCAGTGTTTACAGTTGTAAACACACTCAACTGGGCAGAGAGCAGACTTAACTGTTTTTCGTAGCTGGTTTTCGTTTTTGACGTAGTTAAACGCAGTTTACCAAGTTCGATGCACAATTGATGAGATTTGGAGGCTGCACGCAACCGCACAAAAACAGGCTACAACGACTGCGCCTGCGTCCTCTGCCTACCTGGGTATACCTGGGTGCGTGTCGACAGTTTTCAATGTTGCTCACTTTTCAATATTGTCGCCACATCGGGTGACAGCAATTATTATCATGTAAAGCGAATTGAAATTCCCGTCTACAAATTGTGACCAAATATGGGCCGAGACGTGCGCTACGTTGAACCCCGTCAGCCAGCCAGCCAGCCAGCCAGCCAGCCAGCCAGCCAGCCAGCCAGACCCATGCAGAGGTCCGCATTCGGTGTTTGCTTGTAATCAAAGTCAAAAATAATAACAGTAATTTCGAAAAGCTGCTCATTAAGACAACTCGAAAGAGAGCTGGGGTTGGAGCTGGAGCTGTAGCTGGAGCTGTAGCTGGAGCTGACATGTTCATAGCTTGCAATCAGCAATCGATTAAAAACCATATTCAAGCAGTCTGAGGCCCGAAAGCTAATTAAACAATTTTCTCTTCAACTTTGACTGTCCTCCAGTTGAGAGATATTTGAAGGCAATGCTGATCGATCATTGCAAAATTATAGTCATAAATTATGATGCATATCAGAATCGATCAAAACATAATTCACATGTAGTCCTCATGATTCATAACAAGCTGACTGCATTTACCCGCTGATGTTAGTACCTTTATATGGCTCATTCGTCCTTTTAGACTCTAGGTTAGGTTAGGTTAGGTTTTCGTGGCTGTCAGTCTACAGACCGACTCACCCAGACCACTTGGGGTCCATTGCGATACCACCGCGTAACACTGCACTTCTACTTTACTCGTCAACCTATTTTGAAGCCATCATAAAGCGCAGGATTTGTTTGACCTTCGCGCGGGCCATTTCCGTAAAGGAGCTGAAAGCGTATTTGCTTAAAGAGCCAGGCACCTACAGAAGCTATGTTCGACAGTATCCTCCTACTCTTCATCCCTACAGCTTCTGCAATATTCAATAGATAAACAGAAGTGTGGTCGGCTGTAGAACCGACAAAGAAGCAGGTCTCCAAGCACTCAGGGAAGTGATGCCCATTATACTAAGCCTGAGAGTAGTAGGGGGTAAGATAGAAGATTGTGAAAGGGAAGGGTAGTTACACATTTTCAGTATTAGACTCCAACTGCATTTTCTAGCTGTTTCATCATCATCTTACCTTATCTGTCACTGATGGTTTCCCTTCACTATCGCTACTGTTGGTGTTGTTTTTGTGTTTATATCACTAATATGTCCATTTCGATATGATTCAAATGATCGAAAATTTCTTTCTAATTCTTCCTTGAAGGTTTATCGCCAAGCTGTCTTGATCACCAACCGCGATCTTTGGGGAAACCGTCGATTTGATGACTTTGGCCAGAGTTACTGGCTTCAACCTCGATGATGTATATAGGGAGAGTACAGTCAATACCCATTTTTTAGTAGATATATTACCTTTTATCACAGGCAGTAGACTCTTGTCCTTGTTTTGACTACGGTTTATTCCAAATTGTTTACTATTTAGGAGTATTTCTGTCTCTCATAGGCTTCTTAAAACTCTATTCACACCTTCAATCTGAAGTGCGTCATATTTCTCTTCCTTTTCTGTCTTTATTTCCTTTATTTCTTATTATAATTATTTTGTTTCTATTGATATTTCTTTCTTTTCTGCCTTTATTTCCTGTTATGATTATTATTTTCTTTCCATTCACATTTCTTCTTTTTTGTCTTAATTTCCTATTATTATTGTTATTTTACATCCATTTTCTCGGTCGTCTTTCATATTCACCTTCTCATATGAGCCATAAAACTATCCTGTAATTTTTGTGGGTCACCTTTCACACCATCTTGATATCCCTCATACGTCCCTTTGATTCTCACACTCTTATCTAGACCATCTTCCGAATTCCATACAACCATGCTCAACATCAACTAAAGTGCATTTAGTCAACCATAAATCCGTCAAACATTCCATCGGTGTTATTACTTGGATGTTTCTTCCCTTTATCGTCTATTATCCACCTAATTACACTATCCTTCTATCTATCTTCTTCTTCTAAGGTTAGCATTACTTCAAATCACTTTGCGCTTAAGGATCCTACTCAATCAATCCAACCGATCCCCGCTTCAGAGGGATCTTTTCGGTTTCTGACAAAACTGCTACCTTTCTTATTTAAATCTTACATCCCTAGGACTCGTGAGTCCTCGTCAACATTGCATTACACTCAAGGCATCATTATCTCATTTAAAGCTGTTACAGTTCCTGTCCGCCTCCTACCCAATTCCAAGACTTTTTCCAGCTACCCCCTGGTCTCTGTGAATCAAATCCTTAACTTCTATCATTAAGAATGCCGTCGATTTGTTTCTGTGTATTTGGATTGGACTTTTTTCATTCAAAGAAGCCATGGTACTGAATGTGGGCTATGTCCGTGGTTTATATTCGTTTCTCCTTATAAAAGTAGTGACTGCGCATATGTTCGTAGTTAATCAGCGATTTCTTTACATGTTATATAGTTATACAATGATCCCACGAACGCAGGAGCTTGATTTGTGAATCCCTACACATTTTTTGGTTCGAAGTTTATGAGTAAGAGCCTCATTCTGATTCCTGATTAGTTGTGTACTGCAAAGCAGAACTCCCTTTCAAATGAATCGTTCAAAAGTGGAGTTCTCTGATAGATACATAAACTCAAGGGATATTCAAATTGTCTGCAGCTTTGGGGTGCCTTACAAGTATATCTAGTTGTGTAGTACTAAAGAAAGCTTTGGAATTTGTTTCATAAACAACTCGAGATTGGGTGTTCACACATATGTACTCGTATACAAAGAAAGATTCACCAGATTGTGAATACGTCGTAACACATTTTCACTCTTTATTTAGATTTGTGAATGTTGTGGGATCGTTGTTCGTTGCTCGAGTTTGGCATAAGACGGCCTCGGTTGGATTAAACTATTACTTTGCTACCAGGAAGGCCTCCAGTAATAAGAAACATTTCATTATTCCAATTGCTGAGTTCCAACTGCTTGCTTAAAAATGATTTTGAAGATCTTTGGCGCTTTTTACACAGCATTTTATACCCTAGCTTCACACTAAGAAATGACTAACTCCACAGAAAACACACCTACTGCCTCTGACCAGACTCTGCTAGATGCTAGTTTATAATTTCCAATCACAACTAAACGCTTCCGAAACTACTCCAATAGATACAAATGTCAAATAAACGAAAATGTATGTTTCCGTCATGTGTGGATGCATACATCTCGAAAACTAACGGAGAGCCTACACAGCAGCCACAACAACAGCAGCAGCAAGCGCGTTGTTTCTGGTGTGCTGAGTGTCTGGCGGTGACTGTTTTACCAGTCACTCACTTACTCAGTCAGTCAGTCAGGCAGTCAGTAGGCAAGTCAATTAATCAGAGTCAAGCCGAGAGTGATGGGAACAGAGGTTAAAAAACCAAATTAAAACGCAACATCGCCATATTTGACACACACGCGGCTGCCGCTTGTGCTGATGACGAGGATTCTATGTTGCAATGCCGTTGCACAGCAATATTGTTGCCGGTGTTGCAGCAACATTACGTAACACAGACACCAACACGCACACAGGCACACTCACATTGTACGGTGCGGATTGGTTTGCATGTTGGTGGCATAGAAATCGAGTTTAATTTCTTTTCTTTTTTTGCTGTAAACTGAGTTTTACAGAAAAAAAAATAAATAAATAAAAAAGAGAAGTAGAAAAAATTGACAATTGTTGCGTGCAATTTTATTTTATTCGCTAATGTTGGGGCAGTAGGTAAGTAAACTATTCAGTCAAGTTAATTAATTTAGATTTTATGCAATGTTAATTTGTTGTAATGCAAGCTCGGCTGCGAGTAATTGAAGTATGTGCCTCTGCACTCTGCGTGCGTGGGTTCTAATAAATGTAGTATAAATGTCAAATGTAAATTTACTCAGCGAGAAGAAGGAAGAGGGATTTAGAAAATACTATATAAAAGTAACTTTGTATATGTATATATATAAAAATAAATATATAAGAAAATAAATATATAAAAAAAAAATATATAAAAAAATAAATATATATAATAAATAAATATATATAATAAAAAAATATACAAAAAAATTAAATCTATGAAAAAATTTAATATATAAAAAAAATAAATATATAAAAAAATAAATATATAAGAAAATAAATATATAAAAAAATAAATACATAAAAAAATAAATATATAAAAAAATAAATATATAAATAATTAAATCTATAAAAAAAATAAATATAAAAATATTTTTTTCATATATTTATTTATTATATATATTATTTTTTTATATATTTATTTTTTTATATATTTATTTTTTTATACATTTATTTTTTTTATATATTTATTTTTTTTATATATTAATTTTTTTTTTATATAGTTATTTTTTTAGTATATTTATTTTTTTTTTATATATTTAGTCTTTACAGTCAGACTACACTGAAGGTCCTATAAACCGCGTTAACCACTTCACAAATTGTCCAAGATGGAATTCACTGTTTGGGGGAACGAATTAGCTGATGAACTCGCAAACTGTGGATCTGCGAGTACTCCAATGGGACCAGAGCCAATTATCGATATGAGTTTAGCAGGGACTGTCAATTGAATTAAGAGCGACATGAATACTATTCCCCAGGATCGATAGTGTAGTTCAGTTGCCTGCAAAACAACCAAGATATTCCTAGAGATGCGAACAAGAGAGTTGCAGGTTTCCTTCTAACATTACGAAGGAAAGACCTTTCGATCGTTTGTTGGGTTAATCACGGGGCATAACTGCGTCTCCTGTTTGGAGGAAGAACAGGACGGCACAGCGCATTTTCTGTCTTTGCCAGAATGAGAAGACGCATATAGGGTCAGATGTATTGCGAATGTACATTCCTTATCCCTGGACAGACTTCTGAGATTCATAAAAGAGTCAAAAGAATTTGAAAAGTTGTAACCTCCCTACCTCTCCCTTCCGCCAAATATTTCTTCAGCATCAATGCCTAGGTGCTTGGAGACCTCTTTCTTCGGCGGTTCTCCGGCCTGCCCCACTTCTATTCTTTTCTATTCTATTGTATTCTATTATATATAAAAAAAATTGTCTAGCTGCCAGGCTTAACATTTTGAAATACCTCTCATCCCCTAAAAGTCATATCCACAATTACACTCTAAATTCTGCTACGAAACTGACAATACTCTCCAAAATAGACGACGGCCTGCAAATCTATGGAAAATGTCCCAAAACCAATCTTAATATGTTAAAGAGACCATATGCAGTTGTGAGATATTATGCAGAGCTTACGAGCATTAAGAACTACGCGTACTGAAAATCTGTTAGCGGAAGGAGGCTTCGTTAAAATTGAACAGAGAATGCAGATCCTGCGTTGTGGACTAACACCTCGTTTATTTTGTACCTCCTCGCATATTTTGTAATAAAGAAGCACAACTCTTAAAAGCTCGAAAATTCTCTCTGTCGATGGAATCAACGCTGTGCGCAGTTTATAAGCTTAAAACCAATCTGGATTTCAATACAACACCACCAAGACGATCGGCCAAACACCCCCCATGGACTTGAAGCGCAGAGTCATTTATCGATAAACTTACAAGATATGGTAAGGGAGGCACAAACTCCACAGTCTACAAGCAGCTCTTCCTAGACACTATTACACCACTCAAACAAAAGAATTGGTTTCCGATTTTCACTGATGGTTCAAAAAACCAGGCTGCTGTTGCTTTCGCAGTCGTAGCCGAGAATGGCGCATATATTTCCAAGAGGATTATAACCGCATGGAACGAGCGTTCTTGAAGCAGAATCGCAAGCCGTATTATCCAGCCTACAATGGATTCAAAACCGAAGGGGAAAATACGTCGTCTGCACTGACAGATCAATGAATGAGGCAACAAAAAACCATTCTAACAGTTTGGAGTTTATAGAAACTATACAATTGCTCACTGTAATGAAAAATAAAGTCAAAATTATGTTGATACCAGAACATGCAGGTATACTCCTATCTGGAAACGAGCTAGCTGACTTAGCAGCTAAAGTTGCACTAAACTATCCATTACAATACTTCAAGCCATTCTCCAAAAAAAGTATTATTACTTCAGCTAAGAGATATATACACTAAAAATTAAACGATGAATGGGTACCATATGATCACCCACAATAAAAGGGTCAACCCAAAAGCCCCTCTGATCCTTCCTCACACAACATCTATCACCATGAACAAATGTTACACGCGACTTCCATTGGGTCACACGCTAATAGCCCACATGCATCTTTTTAAAAGGAATCCCTCAATCCCGATGTTGCTTCTACAATAATTCACCTCTCACCATCTCACGTCTCATTTCTGCCTGTCGCCTCCATTTCCACCATCCGAACCTTAGTATTCCAAAATAAAAATCCTTGCGAAATTCCTTCATCACCCTCTCATGAAAATATACAGTTTTGTATAAAAACTAAGAATTGAAAATATAAAATAAATAAAATGGAATTTTCTTGTTTTCTCATTTTGAAAAATCTCAATCATCATAAGCCGACAGCCCTGGCAGCTAAGCTTGTATAAATGTTTACAATTATCAATGTAATTAATTAAAATAAAATAAAATAAATTAAATAAATATATAAAAAATAATTAAATATATATATAAAGATCTATATATATAAAGATCTATATATAAAAGATCTTGGAAAGAAAAAAAATAAAATTACGTAATCAAATTAAACACAAAAAAATACAATTAAATAAAGGCAATATGAAATTATTAAATATATATTAAATTTGAAATGCATTAGAAAATGAATTTGAAAAGTAAAAAAATAAAACTAAAAATTATTGTAGACAAAAGTTTTAAATTAGATACAAATTTTTCATTTTATTGTTTTATGTGATAAGTTTAATGGTATAATTTAATGTATTTTATTATATTTTTTTTATAAATTATTCTTATATTATTTTATTTTTTGTTTCACTTTTTAATTTATATATTTTATTTATATTTTTTATTCATATTTTTTATTTATATTTTTTATTTTTTATTTTTGTTTATATTTCTTATTTATATTTTTTATTCATATTTTTTATTTCTATTTTTTATTTCTATTTTTTATATATATTTTTTATTCATATTTTTTACTCATATTTTTTATTTATGTTTTTTATTTATATTTTTTTATTTATTTTTTTTTTATTTAAATTTTTTGTTTATTTTTTTTATATTTTTTATTCATATTTTTTATTAATATTTTTCATTTATATTTTTTATTTAAATTATTTATTTTTTTTTTTTTATTTAAATTTTTGTTAATATTTTTTTATTTATATATTTTATTTATACTTTTTATTCATATTTTTTATTTATATTTTTTATTAAATTTTTTATTTATATTTTTCATTTATATTTTTTATTTAAATATTTTATTTATTTTATTTATTTCAATTTTTTGTTTATATCATTTATTTATATTTTTTATTTATATTGTTTATTCATATTTTTTATTTATATTTTTATTTATTTTTTTATATATATTTTTTATTTATTTTTTTAATTTAAATTTTTTATTTAAATTTTTTGTTTATATATTTTATTTATATTTTTTATTTATATTTTTTATTTAAATTTTTTATTCATATTTTTTAGTTCTATATTTATTTATATTTTTTATTTATATTTCGAATTTATATTTTTTATTTAATTTTTTTATTTATTTATTTTTTGTTTAAATTTTTTGTTTATATTTTTTGTTTATATTTTTTATTTATATTTTTTATTCATATTTTTTTATTTATAGTATTTATTTATATTTTTTATTTAATTTTTTTATTTAAATTTTTTGTTTAAATTTTGTATTTTGTTTTATTTAATTTTTTTTGTGCAAATTTTTTGTTTAAATTTTTTATTCATATTTTTTATTTATATTTTTTAATTATATTTTTTATTTATATTTTCTTATTTATATATTTTATTTATATTGTCCGTTTGTACTTTTCTTTTTATGTGTTTTATTTTATATATTTCTTTTATTTATTATATTTCTTTTTAAAATTAATTTTATATTTATATTTTATTTATTGTTTAAAATGAAAAAAAAAATTTTTTTTTAATTTTGTTAATTTTTTTAAATTAAATTTTTCATGTATACTTTTATTTTTTTTTTCTTTTTATTTAAATTTTGTTTTTGTGACTTTACACTTTATTATTTTTGGTTTTTATTACAGAATATCAAAAAATTACCAATAGAAAATAATAAACTAATATATAAATAAACTAATTATAATACTAATTTTAAAAAAAATATTCTAATACAAACAAAAAACTTTAAAATGAAATTATACGATAAAAAAAAAATGTATAAAATTAATTTAAGCATATGAAAGTCAACTTAAAACACAAAAAAAAATTGAATTATTAAAAAAAGCAGAAAACAAAAAAGAAACAAAAATTAAATTATAAGAAAAGCAAAAAAGAAGTCAATACTTTAATAAAATATGTAAATACGAAAAGTTTTAAACTTTTGTATATATTTCAGAGTTGACCTTTTTTGTTAACGCATTTCATCTGAATTCAATGTCAATTCTGTGAAAAGATTAATATTATTTTTGATCGTGCGAATCGCATTCTCCAACTTAAAATCTGACAGTATAATTCTGCCCGCAGCCACCACTGAAGTACTCCCAAATGCGTCTCGCAGATAGATACCAGCGTTGATAGCCGAGTTTGAACGTGGCCGACCATTACGGCCGAAAGTGTGAGCGAGCAATTTATCTCAAACTGGCCATCAACAAAAAAAGCCAACAAAAATCGCTTTGGCGTGGTTTGGATTTTAACCGCACAACGCCCGTCCTTGCCGATACACCCAACATAGAATTCCGCCTTTAACGAATGACTGAGTGACTGACTGACTGACTGACGGACAACAACAAGAACAGCAACAACGAAACAACTCTAACATAGTAACAACGAAGCAAGTGTTGGCTGGCTGGCTGGCTGGCTGGCTGGCTGGGTGCTACAACAGACAGACGGCCAGACCTGGTATCGCTGTGTCTGCATGCCATGCCAGTATTTTGGTTTGAGCCCAAAGTTATTTGAGAGGGACGGACGGACGCAGACGCGACTACGAATAATAATTCTTAGCGTGGCCAAATTTTTGAAACCAAAAACCAATTCATATGTAATTGTTAACAAGAATTGCTTGTTTGTCCACGCAAATTTGCATATTTGGTAGCACGCGGCCTGGCAGTGCAAGAAATCACTTGCAACAGTTGAAGCTAAGAGTGGCATGCAGTGAGCCGCGATCCAGCAACAGCGGCTTACAACCCACAAATTTGTGTGGATTTCCGCTCATACAAATTCAAGTGAGTTAGTATAAATGCGTGTGTGTTAGTGTGTGTGTGTGTGTGTGTTAGTGTGTGTGTGTGTTAGTGTGTGTGTGCGTGTGTATGTGTGCTGTGTTGTCTGCGCATATTCCCTGAGGGGAAAAAGTACCGATGTGTCTTCGATTATGTCTCGCAGATCACAGGTAAAATTAGAATAGATAAATGTATATTTCCATACATGTCTCTGATTGCAATGTGGTGTAAAAGGTTCGCACGTCTTGAAGACTGCTTGAAGACATGTCTTCAAAAGCATACACATATTATAATAAGCTCAGCGACAACAGGGATCTCAAAGGTCTCTCTACCTCCTAACAATTAGAAATGGAAGAACAGAACTTTTAAATTTTAGCTGAAAATCTGACGAGAATCTTAGCAAAGTGTACTTCTTGCCTTCAGAGAAGTTATAAGCGTGATGAGGACTGCTCACATGACTATGGAAAATTGCAGCCAACATAATAGCGACAAGTCTTGAAGACCGTTTGAATATCAATCGACTCTTAGTAACAGAACTTTCTATAGCCATCTTCATTGGCCTTGAGAAACCTTCGTGTCATATGTGAATGTACATTCGTTATCAAACAAGCTCGGAAACTTTAGCTGCTAAGAGACACAAGCTAAACACACCTGACATAGATACATACTCGTCCTCGAAACATAGTTGTTAACTTGGATTTGAAACAACACACTAGGCTTTGTTTAAGTTTTTATGTTGCTATAAATCAAATGTGATGACTTTTTCAACTAGTCAGGTTTCCACCAGAACTCAATAACAGGAGCACTCTCTATCTACATATACTCGTATATGTATCCGTACAAGTAGCTATATCTATCCATGTATCTATCTAACTAGCAATCTATCTCACTCTCCTATCCATATCTCTCTCCAATCCATATCTCTCTCCTATCCATATCTCTCTCCTATCCATATCTCTCTCCTATCCATATCTCTCTCCTATCCATATCTCTCTCGCATATACATATCTCTCTCCTATCCATATCTCTCTCCTATCCATACCTCTCTCGCATATACATATCTCCCTCTCCTATCCATATCTTTCTCTCCTATCCATATATCTCTCTCCTATTCATATATCTCTCGCATATACATATCTCTCTCTCCTATCCACTACTTTCTCTTTTATCCATATCTCTCTCCTATCCATACATCTATCCATACATCTATCCATACATCTATCCATACATCTATCCATACATCTATCCATACATCTATCCATACATCTATCCATACATCTATCCATACATCTCTCTGTCCTCTCCGTACCCTACTTAACACTTTCTTTTTATTTAACTTTCTGTCTTCCCATATTTCTATTTATTTTTCTTTATTAATCTCTTTTAATCTATACTGTATATCTCTATCTCTAATTAGGAATTTATTTATTTATCAAGTATCTCTCTCTATATCTATACTTATATCCATATATCTCTCACTATATATATACGTATATCCATAAATGTCTCTCTATATCTCTCCTTCTAACTATATATATATCCTATATATCTCTTACTATACCTATTTATCTGCCTTTCAATTCATATTCTATATTCTATTCACGTCGCTCTCCATTTCTATATCTTTCCTTATTTCCTTCTCCTTTCGTACTTTCTTTCAATATATATATATATATATATATATATATATATATATATATATATATATATATATATATATATATATATATATATATATATATATATATATTTATATATATATATATATATATATATATATATATACTCGTATATATATCACTCTATCATTATCTGTCTAATTATATATACATTGTATTTACATTATATTTATCCAAATTTATCTGTCTCATTTTACCATTGTGTCTACTTTTCTATCTATAGATCTCTTGTCTATATCTCTACTATCTATATCTCTACTATCTATATCTATCTTATCTATATCTCTTTTTTTATCTATATCTATCTTATCTATATCTATCTTAACTATATCTATCTTATCTATATCTATCTTATCTATATCTCTTTTTATCTATATCTCTCTTTTCTATATATATCTTATTTGTATATATCATTAGTTTCTATATATCTCTTTTTTCTATATATCTCTCTTTTCTGCATATCTCTCTCATATATATTTCTTTCTATCTATATATTTCTCTTATCTATGTCCTTCACCTTCTCTATCTATATATTTTTCCCCTTTTCTATCTATATATTTTTTTCTATCTATATATATCTTTCTATCTATATATATATCTTTCTATCTATATATATCTTTCTATCTATATATATCTTTCTATCTATATATATCTTTCTATCTATATATATATATATATATATATATATATATATATATATATATATATATATATATCTTTCTATCTATATATATATATATATATCTTTGTTTATATACTCGTACACGTAGATCTCCCTTTCTATATACACATCTCTATCCTTTTCTATCTACGAGTATATCTCAATTTCTGTCATTCGTTATATCTCTCTTTCTATGTTTTCTTTATCTCTCTCTTATTCTTGGGTTATTTCTTTTTATTTCCGTCTCCCTCTTTCTCTTGTTCTTGGGTTATTTCTTTGTACTTCTTTCACTCTCTCTCCCTCACTCTATTTATGAACAAAACTACCTCGTTAGATGACAATATTAAAATAATTCCTATAAAATGTTTGCCCAGGAGTATTCAAAGACCCCGATCGTGGCAGGCGAGTGATTTCCTGCTGGGTCTGTCCATGTGTAACTTGTCTGGTCAAGTCTTTGGCATGTCAGTTGGCAGAGACAGACAGACAGTTGGCAACTTGTCGCCACTGTGGTCTTTTACCAGTTCTGCACATGGCTGTGGATGGTTAGAAAGGAAAAAATTGCTACTTCAAACGCTTTACATTAATTATGCAAATTTTTACGTTTTAATTGTAAGCCCGATCAATATATTCATTTCCATTGAATACCGAACGAGTCAATAACTCATGCGTCTGTGAGTAATTCGACTTGTTGCTGGAATTGGATTAGATTGGATTGGACTGGATTAAGAGGTAAGGTAAGTTAGAATACCTGAAACATGAGATCACGACGACATTTGAGTGGAAATGATAATTCGGTGACTTTAATTGAATGTGATCTCTTCCATCCAACTGGGTACTATAGGCAAATACTCTCTATAAAGTATTTGCTATAGGGAAGAAGAGTAAATATAAATAGAAATAAAGCTAACGAACACTCACGAACTTCGTCATCATTCTGTACAAATCTCTATCACAACTTTGGATATCTGTGATCGGTGTGGTCTGTTGCAACCTAACTAACTGTCTACGCAATGTTGCTTACAACAGTACGCATAAACAGCGTACCACCGCCCACCGCAGTACTTGCTGTGTCATCACCGAAATGACCATATCTTCCCTGCTTCCCACACAACAAGTGCGCCGAGCTTCTTGTGTTTAAAAGTGAAACTGGCGGTGATTCTATGCGTACAGCAACGCACCGTGTAGACGCACATTATGAACAAATTTGTATTACAGCAGCATTACGGGGCTACCGTAAATGAAGCTATTAAGAGGAGCATCTTTGAAAAACAACAACAAACAAAACAACAAAGACGCTCGGAGGGAAAACCGCACAAGAAATGTGTACGAACACATAATTGCAGAAAATATCAGAAGAGAAGGGAGAAGGGGGACAATGTACGAGAGGAGGCAGGGTAAGAGAAGTGGCTGGAGGGAGACATGGTAAGAGAGAAGGCAGACATGGTACGAGAGGAGGGAGACATGGTACGAGAGGAGGGAGACTTGGTACGAGAGGAGGGAGACATGGTATAAGCAAAAGAAACAAAATAGAAAGTTCAATTAATCGATGAGTTTACACTTTAATGCTTTGATGAGCACGGAGAGATAAGCCCAAGAAAATTAAGAAACACAAAAACAGTGGAAAAGTTATAAAATTTATAAACGAAATAAATATATGCGGCATAAATAAATTAAAGGGAAGCACTGAGTAGCGGAGTAAAAGGAGAGTTCACTGTATCAAAGCCCACAAGAAGAAAGAGCGGCAATTTCTTGAGTTTCACTTTTTTGAAACGTTTTCTGCAATTTTGAAGAAGAAAAAAATCGCAGCTGAAACACAAAATTGCTTTTAAAAACTTATGCAAGCTGTGTCAAGATTTGCAGAGAGAACTCTTAAAGAAATATTAACACAGAATGAGTTTATTTATAGAACCATTTAAAAGCAACTGTGAAGAAAGAGATTTGCTTCCTTGTTGCAAAAAACAAAAACAGAGAAAAAAAAGAAAATAACACAAAGAAAAAACCCAACCAAAAAAAAAATAAAATTGAAGATAAAAAATACAACAAAATAAAAACTTAAAACTTTGTTTATTCTGTTTAAGCGTAAAAATTATTTCAATGAATTCGCAAATATTTGCTCGAATTTGAAGTTCTTCACAAACACATTCATTCATGCTGAGGGTTATTGTTCGGGGTTCTTTCGAAATTCTTTTCTCTATCTTTAAAAAAGATCATTAAGAAGGAGGCGTGGCAGGGAAATGGACAACCATTAATAATCAGTGTGAATATCAGACACGATCTGAGCACACAGTGAGATATATTGTGATATCTGTGGTCTACTGCCAAGCATGCTAGACTCACACTCAGAGGGTCGCAGGCTGAAATCCTGCCCCGGGATTAGTCTCAAAGGCCTCAGTAGATAGAACTCATTCCCCTAAAACCTTGGAGTCATAATTAATTATGGTGTAAGATATAAATAATAATAATAATACTTTGACAAAATGGGACAACAAGCAATGATACTGTGAATCATCCCTGAATCTAAGCCAAATATAGGAGGTTTATATATAGACTTCCACGCCCATTCATAACACAAGATCAATAAAATACTTATGCACGAAACTGGGTTGGAAATACCGTAATATAAAGCTAAATGAGGGGAAAAAAGAAGGAGCGGCAAAAGGTCACAGCTACCTCCCATATACGTTACTCCTCTCGAGTCCTCCTTTAACATCACCTCAACTAGACTCATACTGATGTCACAAGAATACAATTTGGTAGCGTGTTCGGAGCTAGTTTGTGTTCAAAATATAAGAGCAATATACTTCCACTGCCACGCCCACAATTCACACATGTTCACAACTAAAAAAAAAAGTGTCAGCATATTGCATATGATGGATCACAGAGGCAGGTAAAACAACTCTCAACAAAAAATTACCGAGTTAACTAAAGTGGCACGCCCAAAATTGTCATATATGCATAACTCGAGATCTAACAGGATTTATCAACAACATTTTCCTAAATTCAAGTATCAATGTGAGTGTAATAAATGCCACACCCATATTCATGTATAATTCAACAATATGTAAAGAGTCATGTTTAATATTAAGCTATCTATATATACCCTATTGTTCCCACTCACAGGCCCACTTTATTTCTTAGGGCATAGTTTCATAGATTAAATATATTGGAGGTTGCAGGGTCCCTGACAGGAGTTTGGATTTCTGATGCCCGTTTATCGTGGGTATAGTTCAGACGAAGCTTTAGAGTAGAACATATAACGAAGAGGAGGGAACACAAAACGAATCCAAGCTTAATTATTACTGTAGTAGGTCTGTAGAATTTCTAATCTCGAGACCTGCTTGCCCTGTCGAGAGAAGATACCTCTAAGGTCCTGGGGCTTGTATAACTGGTCATTGGCTGTTCTCATGAATACTGCAGCAGCTGTGGGGATGAGGAGGAGGAGGCTGCGGAACAGCTCTTCTGTAGGTGCCCGGGTCTAGCCAGAAGTAGAGCGGGCTCTTTGGCGAATACGCTTTCAACTCTCTTACGGAAGAGTCCAGCGCGAAGGTCAAACAAATCCTGCGCTTTATTAGGGCTTCAAAAAGGTTTGAGAATTAATGTAGAGGTGCGGTGTTACGCGGTGGCATCGCACCCATCGTGGTCTGAGTGAGTTGGTCTGTAGGTCGGCTGCCACAACAACCCAACCTAACCTGGTTATTACTGTCAGGCCCTGGGGCTCAATCTTGCTAAGTAGCAATTGGAAATGTAGCAGATCGCCAGGACACTCCGAACAGTTGAATTGTGGACAATCAGCTTGACGCAATAGGACTAAAGACGGTGGAGTAACTTGTCAGAGTAATCCTCGTATTGCCCAATGGCCTTGAACAGGCCTAGGTGAGTCTTGGAACATCCATTCAATCTACCTAGTCCTCGTATTGAGATCTCTCCAATCGAATATCTTTGAACATTGTCTGTAAGTATTCCCTTTTATATTGTCAGGATTTGACGTAATTTTCTCATAAATATGACAAACAGAAAATCGGATTTTGTTCCTCGTTTCATTTACACTGCTACGTCAAGAAGTGTTCTTGTGTTATTTCTCAATGTGAACATTTGCCCAAATTCAACTGAATTGGCGTCTGAAGTGCATCTCCCCCCTTGAGAAACTGTGTCAATATCAAATGAATTAAATGTAATGTTCAAAATGCACCGCAGACGCGATATGAGTGAACGACAGCGAAATATATCGCAAGTACACAGCTCAAGTAGTGCACAGCGTGCCTTTGGCAACCAGCGAGCGTAGGAACGATCCAATGAACAGATGCACTTTTGCAATTCCGATGATATCGAAAAGAAAATAAATATGAAAACAACAACAAAAAACAGAGATATTGCGCGGGTGTTACTGCGGCGGCAACCAAAGAGACCTCCTTTGTAAAACAAGAGTTGCCAATACGCGGGGTACTTGAGACAACTCAATCAGTAATGAACAATTAATGGATTTCGATTACAAAATCGCGATAAAATTGCTGTGCAAAGAACGAGTAACGCGGTGGAAAACTGGATTTCTTGAAACACTGAAGCGCTGGCATAACACCGAGGGGAGAGGGGCGAAACTCCTGGTACAACTGTCATTAATTGTAGCAGTGTCGAAATCAAGCACAGAAGCAGTTCGTTTGGCCCGCTACTGGCGTTGCTTAACCCGCGAGTGACCAGCATGAAAAAATGTACTTCACTTGGTTGGGCGGCAAATGCAATACAAATAATAAAGATGAGTCTGATCTTGAATAGTTCTTTAAAGTTGAAAAGAAATAGTTATAAACTACTCCATAATTATGAGCCTAATTCTATTGAAGATACTAGCATCAAAAACAGAGTTCATCAGGTGCCAGGGCATAGTGGAGACGTGGGGAACGAAGAGGCAGATGAGGTCGCTAAAAAAGGCCCAACCAGTAGCTTTACTGGACCTGAACTATTCTGTGGTTTACCTTGGAGCTCCACAAAATTCGAGATTAACGAATGGCTAGGAAAAGAATCGCACTAATATTGGATGGAAACAAAAGATATTCGGGGGTTCCATGCCATTCCATTCTCTCAAGAGGACTACTGAGATACAGGGACTTTTGACTGGGCACTGCAGAGTATTATTATGTATAGGGGATTAAGCACCGCGACCTTTCGATCTATTGTGCCCCCGTCAGAGGTTCAAAGTACATCTTTGAGTCTTATCCTCTGGATAAACGTGATGGCAAGTTTTGGCTCCAGAGGTTTCACATCACTGGCAGAGCCCTGGAAAAATCCCAATATGCTAAGATGTCTCCTTTTCCTCCATACAGAATCTGCAGGAGCCTTCCGAGGTGACCCCCATTCTCACCATATGTGAGTTCAGTTTACAGTATCCTGTGAGTAGGCCTGTCATCATCCTAAGATTATTCTTAGAGAGATTGATGAGTGATTCGAATCTCTTTAGGTGGTATGACCCTAGCAGACTCTTTGATACCCTTAGGCCTGGTGTGTTAATCCAGTGTTTGTGCCTATGGTGTCCCTCTTCAATCCTAAGCTGGCTGAACAGCTTGCCCTTGCCCACAGCAGAGTAACGACATACCCATACAATATAAGGATCACCCAAAATGACCTCTCAACGAAGAAGAGCAAACACCTCTGCTTTGTCATTGTAATGGTCTCATGTGGACCCCGCTTCATTACTCAGGTAGCCATTTCCTAGAACCGGCAGATACTGAGAAGAAGTCTCCTAAAGAAATTTCTGAATTCGTAATGAATACTGGACTTAAGGAGTATTTGTAAATATAGAGTGTGTCACAATAGGTCTATTTGGAAGCATTGACTTGGTGACTAATTCCCGCTCTCATTACAATCTCTTAATGAGTAAATAACTTCTCGCAATCGCAGTTGGAGTAATCGTCCTTTAAATCACTGTAAGGAATTGTCATGAAAATTATTGAGGAAAGGAACTTCAAGTAATCCGAATCAAACTTAAAATACACTGAGGAATTATAACTTAAAGCACGTTGAGAGACTACCTTAAAGCACTTTGAGCGAATCAATAATAAAGTACCTGAGGAATCGATCCGAATCAAACTTAAAATACTCCGAGAAATTATACCTTAAAGCACTTTGAGAGACTACCTTAAAGCACTTTGAGAGACTACCTTAAAGCACTTTGAGAGACTACCTTAAAGCACTTTGAGAGGCTACGTTAAAGCACTCTGAGAAACTACCTTAAAGCACTTTGAGAGACTACCTTAAAGCACTCTGAGAGACTACCTTAAAGCACTTTGAGCGAATCAATAATAAAGTACCTGAGGAATCGATCCGAATCAAACTTAAAATACTCCGAGAAATTATACCTTAAAGCACTTTGAGAGAGTACCTTAAAGCACTTTGAGAGAGTACCTTAAAGCACTTTGAGAGACTACCTTAAAGCACTTTGAGAGATTACATCGCCATATCGGTACCAACAATATCTTCAAATACTCGTTATCTATTAACAAAGTTTGGAGATCTCCCCAAGTTATCAAATATAACCCAAATAGTTGAAACTGTCAAACTGTAGAAGTAACCCGACCATTCATAACAGGGTTAAAAAAGCAACTCCATATTTAATAGAGACACAAAAAATCATCATTCTCGCTAGGTACTACGAGCATTTTGCTATAATTTGAATAAGTTTGATTTAATTTTCATAAAAACTGCATTAATCACCTCAGATTTGTTTCGTTTACACATTTAGCAGTAAACTTTGAAGTACAATCTGTCAATTGTTTAATCAAAATGCAATTAAATCAATTTATGCACAACTGGAATCGTATCTCTCCAACCTTAGGCATTATTAGCCATAATTATAGCACCTCATGCTGCTGGCGACTACTACGACTCTCGCGGCCTTGTTGGCCTCTGCTACAATTCTTGCCACTAATCAAGTGTGAGGAGATTAGTGCAAGAAAAATGTGCAAGTGTTAATTTACTTACTCGTAAATTGCGATAAAAATGCAGTTTGTAATTGCAAATTGCTCGTGCCTCAAATCATGATTCACGGCACGGCCGGGGCTCAGTGTGAGGAGTTGAACAATAAAAATTCTTTATCTCAGTGCTGCAGTGATTCAAATGGCCGCATGCTTCGTGCATACTGAACCGAGCTGAGTCTCACTCCGACCGACTCGGGTTTCCGGTCTCGTTTAGCTCCATGGAAGCTTTATTGCAAATTTTATTTGGTAATTTATTGCCTTAGAACTCTGGCGCGAATATTTTTGCAAACCTATTTCGAGGTTTGTTTTTGCTTATCAGCCAAAGTGGTTTTTCGCCTTCTCCTGGGGAGCGGGGGTGTGCGTCTTGAAGAACAACATTAGATAAGATTAGCAATGTTTTGACGAGATATCAGGAATGACGCCGAAAAAACTGAATTGCTTGTTACGGGGAAAAGTGCGACAGACGAGAACAGAGGCGAGAATCGATCGTATTTCCAATGTACCCGTAAGAGGGCCTCTTACTGTCATGTGGAATGATTAAGTGGAAAGCTGGGGTTCGCGGAATGTTGTCTCCAACACTTCAGGTCTCGTTTGATTAATTTCAATGTATTTTCAACAATTTCCATGTACATGAGTCAAATAAATACCGGAAATGATTTCCGTAAAAGGGTGGCTGCATTCTCACGAAGAGTTTCAACGAGTGGTTTGGCCTCAATTGTGCTCATCAACTTCGAAAATGAACACACTTTGAGTGAGGCCCACGTAATCTGCTGAATCGTTGTAAGTGCTTAAAAATGTCCAATGCAAGTCGCAGAGACGAGTGTGGAAATAAGCAAAAATGCTCGAGAAAATGTTGGAAGACTTGTCGCGACCTTCAACGGCGGCGACTGATAAAGAGAAGAAAACAGTTATGAAGAATGATCATTTAAGTTAAGGAGAGATGACGTTGGCTCAGGATGTGGACATGGTTCAGGATGTGGACATGGTTCAGGATGCGGACATGGTTCAGGATGTGGACATGGTTCAGGATGTGGACATGGTTCAGGATGTGGACATGGTCCAGGATGTGGACATGGTTCAGGATGTGGACATGGTTCAGGATGTTTCACCACCTTAGGTGATGTTTTGGAGCATGCGGACATAGTTAGGAGTATCTTTAAAGATGCAACAGCAGAAATGGGTTGCTGAAAACGTACTCAGCCGAGCGAATTTAGAACCCCTCATTATTGAAACGTAACGCAACGAAGGACGCAAGGACGAACTTGGGCTCTGGCGTTTCACATAAAAACCAGCCACAAGCTTCGGAACAGAGGCGAAACAAAAACAAGCAATATTCTCGCGAAAATCAAAGTAGACTGTTCTCATGGGACAATTCTGATGATGTTCACTCAAAATTTATTCCACTGGACAAATACAAACACGGCATAGTCTCTCGAAAATCAATGCTCTCATCTACTATTCTGCTGATGTTTACTCAAAGTTTCTTCCAGTGAACAAAAAATATTATCTTTCTGTTCCGACAAAATTCAAAGAACACTTTTGAGGAACAGTTTCGGGATTCGGCACCACTATAATACGTTGTTCCGATAGACCAACCTTCTTTTGGGTCAACTAGCTAATTGGGCGGATATAACCTGGTACGACATTTTACTGTTTTCCAACTCAAATTATCATTTTAGGAACAACGTACTCAACGCATTGAAATAATTTTAAAAAAATTCCCACTGGGGATTGAAGAAAACACCGGAGAATCGCCTGTAAGAAGTGTTTATAAGATTCCTTGCTATCAGTCTAATGTCTGATTAAAATTTCGAGAGTTAAACCAGCAATTTGGGTCTCCAAACAATTCCAGTATTTATTTACCAACGTTTTCGGGCATGGTGGTATGAAGAAAAATATCTTCAGAAGTGCTTATGCGAAAACAAGATGAGTATATGTAGGTTACTCATTGAAAATATCTCACTTGTGGAAATGATAGTCATACTTCCAACACAGTATTCGTAAATCCTTTCTCTTTACTGGTAAAAGGAGAGGTTTATGCGTGCTTTATTCATAAAAGGGACCTGCTCTGTGGAAATTACAGTTACATTTCCAACGCAGTATTAGTAGATCCTTCTCTTAATCATTTAAGGGAGAGGTTCGTGTGTTCTTCCACCTCACTTTGTTAGAACCGAATTATGTTTTGCTGTTTAAGCACACAGAATCATGTCTTCAAAGTGAAACAAACGACCTTAGTTGAATGAACTAAATTAATTATAAACTATTAATTAGCACGATGACTATTTTTAAACTGTTTTTATTATTCCCAAAAAACTGGTTTTGATTCTCACCTAAATAATGTGGAATTATATATCATTCTGTGTGCCCAAGGGTGAGCCTGAGTCTTTCCACAACTAAGCTGGTTAATTTATTATGATCAAATTATAAGGAAGGTCGATCGTTTGTTCCACAATAGAATAAGACTTTCAGAACAATTATTCGTGAAAACAGAGACATTAATTTTGTCCCTCCATTTAAATAGGTTTAACTTATATTTTCAATTCTGGTACTTACGGTCGCAATACGCAAAAGATATCAAGTTTAGTTTTAAAATTCCATGAATGAAGAACACTGAAGAAACTTACCTAAAAAGAAGAGGAAAAGAGAATTAGTCATGAAACAAATATTAATAAAGTTACAGGAAAAAACTCGTAAGTAATTATAATTGAGGTAATTGAATTGCTCGTAAGCCCAGACAGTGAACATAAAAATAAACTTCATGGATTTATAGAACAACCTGACCTGGAAGTACTTACCAGGTAGAAAAGAACCTAGCTCAGGAAAACAAGGAAAAATAAATTAAAATTATTAAGAGCACAATTTTTAATGTTGTTGATTTTTCCAAAGCAATATAAAAATGCCTTGAGGCCTGAGTAATAAATTTGATTGAATAAAGTTGATGTTAAAATGAACAGCAACAACAGCAACAACAACAACAACAACAACAACAACAACAACAACAACAACAACAACATCATCATGTAGAACAGCACTACTGAAGTAGCTATGAATCTGTCAAGCAATTCATCAACTTTGCCCACAAAAGACAAACCAGTTTGCGGCGATTTATGTTGGCTCCAGGTCCAGAAGACATTATAAAGCAGACTAATTACACGCGATTATGCACATATATATTTGCATATATATCTACAGAGACAGCGCAACCGCATGGGCATGGGCATGGGCATGGGCATGGGCATGGGGCATGTACTCTTTCCTTCGTACCCACTGTTGCCCATTTGCATTTAAGTGGCGGTTGGGTTCCTAAATAGTCAGCAATTTGCATGCGAAGAAACTCAGTTTGCAGCATTGCGGCCCATAAAATTAGCATATAAACATCATCAGAGGCGTCAATGCGCTAATCAAACGCACAACAAGCGAACAAACACACAAAAGGTGAAAAAGTTAACGTCTCCGAGAGTGAAATCTGCCGCAGTTGGTCGGTGGAGTGCCGTTGCAGATCCCAGCCGTGCATTGACAACAACTCTGCCGCACTTTGAGTCATGCCCCAACACCACCACCACCACCACCACACACAAATGCGCCAAATTGCAGCAGAAATAATTGCAATTTGATCGGCAGCAAAACAAACAACAACGAAAATGCTACAAATACAACAACAATGGCAGCAGCTTTTGAAGCCGTTGAAGCTGTTGAAACATTCAAATGATTTCTCAAAGCACTCGGAGAGACAACAGAAGAAACAAGACTAAAACTCAAAAACCGCAAAATCGCAATTAAAAAATTCAAGTTACAAAGGCGTTAAGAAAGCCTTGAGCTGGAAAAACAATGCAAAATAAAACAAAATCTCGCCAATAATGTGGAGAACAAAAGTATAAAAAACACATTAAATATTAAATAATAATCATAATAAATAATAGAGAAGAAAAAGAAACTATGCCAGAATCAGTTCAAATACTAAGAATTGGTTGGGGTTCTTTGAGAAAGGCATGAGATATGTGGAATAAAGTTATGAGGAATGCAACAACTTCAATCAAGAAATAGTAAACAACAACAAAAATGTTAAACCATTCGTCCTATTCAGATATGGAATCATTGGTGAAGACTTCGAAATACATACTTAGCGATGAGGCTTGAGGGAATTTTAGTATACTCCGCCTTAACGTGACTATTCCCCGGGAACCTCACTCTCTGATTTGGATTGGGTGCAAAATAGCATTCCATTGGAGTATTTAGAGATATATTATAATCCTATTCAGATCCGAATGGAATATTCACTATAGCGGTGACATGATCAGAGTCCTCTTATGACAGTAAAGAATGCATTTGGAAGTGTTCAATAACGAAGGACTTGGAATAGATTTTTGTAGGGATAAATCTGGAGCAAAATGCAGTACTGCATCCTTCCGTTTGTTCCTTCTTTCATTCCTTTGCCCTACCCCATGTCTATGTAGGTAGGTAGCTAGGTAGGTAGCAGGAGGAATAACCGTCGGACAAGGGGAGGGGTTTGGTTCGTGCTAAAGTCCCACACTACGGCTTCGGCCATTGACTTTAGATGTTCCCCTTCCCAGAAAAAAAAAAAAGGTAGCTGGGTACATCGGTAGATAGGTAGGTAGGTAGCTGGGTACATCGGCAGATAGGTAGGTAGGTAGCTGGGTAGGTAGGTAGCTGGGTAGGTAGGTAGCTAGGGAAAGGCCTCTACTGTGAAACCCATTTTAAAACTTATTTTCTCTAGATACCCCAAGTAATGTTCGCTTTGCTGCAAAACAAAGCAAAGAAAGTTGTCATTTGCTGTACGACAATCTTCAAGACCTTGTTCATATTTCACACTTCGAATAGTTTCAAATTATTACACAATTTTTTAGCATGTTTAACGGACTCACAAATTG
The DNA here is from genome assembly GCA_920105625.2 of Clusia tigrina. Classification (NCBI taxonomy): domain Eukaryota; kingdom Metazoa; phylum Arthropoda; class Insecta; order Diptera; family Clusiidae; genus Clusia; species Clusia tigrina. Next base: position 188,850,285 of record OV050031.1, on the reverse strand, counting down.
CTCACAAACTACTTATAAATAAAAATTCAAATGCGAGAAGCTTAATAATACTTTCCATGAAGTCAATTTAATCAAAGTGTTTATTTTGCAACTCTTCATTTTGTGATGCGAATACAAGCGTGCAATTTCCTGTTTTGGAATGTAATCAAATTTTATTTGGATTCATTAATACCGCGAAATTCACAAATCTCAGCAAAACAAAAACAAATAAACAAGAAAAAATGAAAATGTACGCATTCACGGCTTCCAATGGAACGGGCCAAAGGAACGGAAATCGAAATATCTTTCAAAATAAGCAACATCAACAAAACTTCTCTGAACTCAACTTGCCAGCTGGGCGAAGACTGCGGGCGATCCGACTAAATTGCCACACATTCACACAAAATTATAAAAAGAAAATTAGCTTTCAACCCACGTAAAAAACTTCAACTCAAACTGCGGCTGCCTTCTTTTCTCTTTGCTTTTATTGTCATTGAAGTCTATAAAATCTATAAACAAAAAAACCACATAAGCAAAGAAACAAAATAAAACACAAAACAAACAAAATAAGAAAAATAAATAAAAATTGCAGTCACAGCATTTCAATTAAATGCACACGGAAAATCAAAAGAAAAATAAAAAGGTAACTGTTTATGGTAAAATGATATACAACAATAAGCAGAAAATAATTAAGGAAATAAAACAAATCAAAAGTAAGTGTGGAAAAAATTTAAAATAATAAATTTTAAAAATTATTGATAAATATAAAAATTAACAAAAACAAATACATATAGAATAATAATAAAAAAAATATATAAAAAATAAGAAAAGTATATAAAAATAATAAAAAATATAAAAAATAATAATAATAAATATAAAAAATAATAAATATAAAAAACAATAATAAAAAATATAAGAAAATAATAATAAAAAAAAATAATAATAAATATAAGAAAATAATAATAAAAAATAATAATAATAAATATAAGAAAATAATAATAAGAAATAAAAGAGAATAATAAAAATAAATATGGAAAATAATTCAAATATTTTCAAAAAATATAAGAAATGATTTTAATATAATTAATTTTAAAAATATAATAAAAATATAATTTTTTAAAAAACAATAAAATATAATTTAAAAAGATAATAAAAAAATTATTGAAAAATAAAAAAGTAATAATAAAATATAATATATAATAATTTAAAAAAATTTACAAAAATAAATAAAAATATTAAAAAATTATTAAAAACAAAAAAAAATTTTATAAAATATTAAAAAATTTTAAAAAACCCAAAAAAAATTTTAATAAATTATTAAAAATATATAAAAAAAAAGTTATTTTAATAAAGTATATAAAAATATTTAAAATCTATATATAAATAAAAAAAAATCTAGAATAGTAAAAAAATATATATATATAAAGTAATAAAAATATAAGCAATAAAAAATATAAAAAGTGATAGCAAAATATTAAAAATAATATAAACTAATAATAATAAGGAAAATATAAAAAATAAAAAAATATATATAAATATCATAAAAAACATATAAAAAATAATTTTTAAACATATACAAAAATATTTTTAAAAAATAATAAAAAGTAATAAAAAATATAAAAAATAATAAAATAATAAAAATATTCAAAAAATTTAAATATATATTTAAAAATAATAAAAAATAAGAAAAGTATATAAAAACAATAAACAATAATAAAAAATATATAAAAATACTAAAAGAAAAGAGACTAAAATAAAAAGTAATAAAAAATATAAAAAACCATAAAATATTAAAAATATGAAAAAAATCCAAATTTTAAAAATATATATATATAAAAAATAATAAAAAAAATTTTAAACTAATACAAAAAATTAGGAAATAATTTAAATATAATTTTAATAAAATTAATAAAAAAAAATCAATATGAAAAAATATTTAAAAAAATATAAAAAATATTCAAAATAATAATATAATTATAAAGAAATATCAAAAAAAATTAAAAATATTGAAAAAATAATAAAAATAATATTAAAAATATTTTAGAACTAAAGAAAAAAAACAATATAAAAACAACTTAAATATAATTTGAAAAAAATATATAAAAATAATAAAAATGTAATTAAAAACAAAATGGATACTTAAAATAAAACTACAACTTGCTCTGATGATATACATGCTAGGTTTCGAGTTGTCTAATCTTGGTATCCAATCCTGCCCTGAGTTATATTATTATTATTAAGAAGGCGGAGATCATGCACTCCGACCTTAGAAATCTATTGTGCCCCTTCGTGGATTCAGAGTATTTCTCTGAGTACAGTTTTCCTCCAGAAATCTTAGTATTAATTATATTTGGTTGAGTCAAATTTCTTCATCCCGTGTTAGATGATTACCCAAATGATTCTATCGTTTGTTGATTAGTGCTGGGCATGATCTCAGCACCTGTTGCGCGGTCTCATATTCTTCCTTGCAAACCTGGAGTAAACTCCATTAGAGTAAATTCCCAATCTCGTAATTCAGCCTACAGTGCGCTGTCAGAATTCTTGATTATTCTTATTTACTTCCATGCAATCTTTGAAACGTTTTCGGTTATAGGTACCTATAAGCGATGTTGATTGTGCTAACCCCGGTAAATTGTCCCAGAATATTCTTCTTTGTTTGTCTTCTACTTCCGGAATGAATGAGGAGTGTAAACTTGCCCTTTCCTAAACCACAAAATGTTTTCGTGCCTACAATGGTAGTAGAGGTTGATCCCTTCCTGTGTTCTACCCTAGCGCTTTCGGTTATCGTTTACCCGGCCTAAATGCAACTCCCACGGCGCCGATATGAACCTGGCTATGTTCCTGACACTTATGGATGATAATTCGATCTGACCATTAAGGAAGGGTGAGCCCAGTAATTTGCCTATTCTCGTAGCTAATGAGGGCCCAAACACATGAGATGAAGAGCAGAGTCTTCCTTTTCTTCAGAGCCGAAGCCGCTACATAAGTCGTTATATGGCAACTCTAGTCTTTCAGCATGTCTACTAATCAAGCAGTGTCCCGTGAGCACAGAGATTGTTGTAATGACGGAGTTTCTGCTGAGGTTGAGTAGCTGACCAGTTCCCTTGTCCATGATAGGCCATGGTGCCAACACCACAGGTGCGCCCCTCTACCCAGGATTGTTTTCTTTCATTGAGGCAGTGTTGTTTGATAGCCCATTTTGCATATGCTAAGGATGAAGAAGCGCGATATTTCACTAAGCAAAGTCCCCACTCTAGCCAATTCGTCGGCCTCGCAATTACCTATGGTATACCTATGTCCAAGGACCCAGTTATGGTGGACTTGTGAATTCCTCGCCACATTATTGACGGAAGAGCGGCAGTCAAGAATTAGCGTTGATATAGGGAACACACCAGCAAGAGCCTTGATTGCTGGCTCGATATCGGGAGTAAATGTGAATGCTCCTTCATCAATGCAATTAGCTAATACGCCTGTTATATAGCCACCACATCTGCCGGAAGGACTCTACAGTGGTCAGCGAGACGGAAAGATAATTTCAGTCCAAGTTTTCTAGACAGACAGCCGCAATCGACCGTGTTCTCTAGTTCGGAACCGTTCTTCCCCTCTGCTAGGTGGTAAACCCGTGGTTGAAATTGGTTGTAGGACAAGTATAGTCATAGGCAAGTATAGTCATAGTCGACGTCTGCTGGTGGAGACGCATCCTGAATGGGTATAGGTGCTAGCCTGATATAGGTCTGACCTGGTCCAGAACGAAATAGCACAGAGTGTGGCTGCTAATCAGCTGGCTTATTGTTTGACCAGAAGTGTGTGTGTAGTTGGCAGTCAGTTAAGGAATGCAACCACAGTTCTCGTGGAGATAGTGCAACAAATAGCTATCATTATGGCCTTCAATGCAATGAGCAATCCTCGAATGAAAAATATAAATTTCAAATCGTGCTTCCTGGGTGATGTGGTCCGATTGGAAGCTGCAATTAAGGGCTCCACAAGTGCGAAACACACTTCACAATTATTTGTTGGGTGTCCAAACTTTTCAAAAACGTTACAAGGAAGAAGACTCTTCTGAAAAACAACCGAACATTTTGTCCATGTGATTCATGCACTCAACAAGTGAAGATGAAAATCTCGCCAGGGCAATGCTACCTCATTGACACCCTGCGCAAACAGACACTGGAAACACCTCAATGCTACTTTTATTTAGTGCTGCTGTGGGGAACCGTTCATAATGGGAGCTGGAAACTTTTTGAGCCGCCGCTAATCAAAACATTGTCCACACGCAGGCAGCCACTCATCAAGTCGCCGAGCAATAACAACGAATAAAACTGTCGACAAGGTCATTATTGTTATGGAAGAGATTGAATTGAAATGAAACGTTCAAGCAGCGCCAGCAATTCAAGGTACAATGCCCCAAGTGCCAGTGGCAGGGGCAGCGGCGCAATTACAGTGGTCCGCAATAGTTGCGCGCTTACAAACCACACGCAAAACGTTTCATCGCACCGTGTCTGTTTGTTTGTTTGTTTGTTGTTGATCGAAAGCCGCAACTACTGCCCGTCCGCATGCTGCCCCCTTTTGTAACGAGGCGGCGGCTGCTGCGGCTGCGGTGGCTCTTCCCCAATAAACGAACGAACGCAAATTATAAAGAAATAAAATTTAAATTGAACAACGTGGATCCGCAGTGCCGCAGTGCGTACCCCGTGCGTTCATTGTGGCCACTCAATTTGCTGGCGCATTTTGTTGTGCGCACGTTTCCAGCTTTTAAATTATTTTTAAATTTTTATACTTATAAAGCGAGCATTGTGCGAACATTGAATTCAATCAATGCTGCACAAAAGGCGTTCCACATTCCAGCCCCGAACAGTTCCAACGGGAAGCCTGATGCCGACGAAAAGTGCGGGTTCCACTTAATCAGCGCCTTTGCACATTCATGTCGGCTCTTCCTCCCACTTGTCAATCAACGAAGTCGTCGGAGCTATTCTGTCTATTACTATGTGTGGGTGCAAGTCGAAAAATAAGTACTGGGCAATCAAGAAACTCATTGAATGGGGTCTCATAATCTTTGAAAGAGTCTCATCATCTTTGAAAGAGTCTCATCCTCTTTGAAAGAGGTCTGATGGTCTTTGAATAAGGTCTCATCACCTTCCAATGGGGTCTTATCGTTTTTCATTGAGGGCTGAGAATCTTTGGAAGAGGGCTCATCATTTTTCATTGAAAGAATCTGATAATCTTTCTATGAGATCTCATCATCTTTGAAAGAGGTCTCATCATCTTTGAAAGAGGTCTGATGGTCTTTGAATAAGGTCTCATCGTCTTCCAATGGGGTCTTATCGTTCTTCATTGAGGTCTGAGAATCTTTGAAAGAGGTCTCACCGTTTTTCATTGAAAGAATCTGCTAATCTTTCTATGAGATCTCATCATCTTTGAATGAGGTCTGATGGTCTTTGAATAAGGTCTCATCGTCTTTCAATGGGGTCTTATCGTTTTTCAATCGGGTCTTATCGTTTTTCATTGAGGTCTGAGAATCTTTGAAAGAGGTCTCCTCGTTTTTCATTGAAAGAATCTGATCATCTTTCTATGAGATCTCATCATCTTTGAAAGAGGTCTCATAATTTTTCAATGAGCTCTCATCATCGTTGAACGAGGGCTCATCGGTTTTTATGAAGGTCTCATCATCTTTGAAAGAGTCTCATCATCTTTGAAAGAGTCTCATCATCTTTGAAAGAGGTCTGATGGTCTTTGAATAAGGTCTCATCACCTTCCAATGGGGTCTTATCGTTTTTCATTGAGGTCTGAGAATCTTTGGAAGAGGTCTCATCATTTTTAATTTAAAGAATCTGATAATCTTTCTATGAGATCTCATCATCTTTGAAAGAGTCTCATCATCTTTGAAAGAGTCTCATCATCTTTGAAAGAGTCTCATCATCTTTGAAAGAGGTCTAGTGGTCTTTGAATAAGGTCTCATCATCTTTGAAAGAGTCGCATTATCTTTGAAAGAGTCTCATCATCTTTGAAAGAGGTCTGATGGTCTTTGAATAAGGTCTCATCGCCTTCCAATGGGGTCTTATCATTCTTCATTGAAGTCTGAGAATCTTTGAAAGAGGTCTCACCGTTTTTCATTGAAAGAATCTGATAATCTTTCTATGAGATCTCATCATCTTTGAAAGAGTCTCATCATCTTTGAAAGAGGTCTGATGGTCTTTGAATAAGGTCTCATCGTCTTTCAATGGGGACTTATCGCCTTCCAATGGGGTCTTATCGTTTTTCATTGAGATCTCATCATCTTTGAAAGAGGTCTCACCGTTTTTCATTGAAAGAATCTGATAATCTTTCTATGAGATCTCATCATCTTTGAAAGAGGTCTCACCGTTTTTCATTGAAAGAATCTGATAATCTTTCTATGAGATCTCATCATCTTTGAAAGAGGTCTCATAATTTTTCAATGAGCTCTCTTCATCATTGAATGAGGGAACATCGGTTTTCATTCTTTGAAAGGGAACGCATAATCTTTGAAAGAGGCCTCATTGTTTTTCTGAGAGGTCTCATAATCTTTCTCATCGTCTTTCAATGAGGTCTCGTCGTTTTTATGGAGGTCTCATCGTCTTTTAATGTGGACTCTAATCTTCGAATTATGTCCCATCTTCTTTCAATGAGTCTCATCATCTTCGAATTAGGTCTCATCATCTTTGATAGAGTCCCCATAATCTTTGAATGAGGTTTCATCGTTCTTGAATGAGGGAAGGAATATCTGTCACTGGAGAGGAATATGGGAATCCCCTAACTTTGTAGATCATCTTCAATTGTGGAAACGTGATTCAAGATCCATGATTCTAATTCAATGAATTTATCCACTAAAGTACTCGGGTTTTACTTCAGTCGTCCCAAGTACATGAGGTGACTTTGCCTCTTAGAAAAATAAGTATTTGAGTTATATCAATAGTTGAGATGGTGAGCGTATCATGACTTTGCCTCTGACAAAAATAAGTATTTGAGTTATATCAATAGTTGAGATGGTGAGCTTATCATGAAGAACTGCATTTCATTGCCTTTCCGGGCAACTATTTGAAGTGGCTCATTGTACCATTTCCTCTCCCAGGGAACCTTTCCTCATCCCCAGGGTTTTAAAACAGAATTGGGCTCAGTTTGCAACCGCAGAGCTTTGATAAAAACATACAGAAATCTAAATTTTAGTATTGTTTAATGGTTTCTTCATTTTTAATGGCTTCTAATTCAGTTCTCACTGTGAGACCACGGCTCTGCAGGCAGTCGAAATTAAGAGGCGGCTGTAATTTGCCCTCCTGGCGTTCCCTGCCAAGCATCTGTGTGTATTGGAGTTACAAGCGCAGACAGGTAGGCAAAATACCCACGGTTCCACACCTCAGCACCATGGCCCATGCAATTGAATTGAATTTATGATCAGGCAGACGCATTCCACTCTAGCGAAATGTGTGAAGAAGCAACTAAAACAGCAGCAAAACTAAATCCACAAATAAAATTAACTTTTTTCTCCTTTTCACTCACAAAACGGAAATACTCAACAACTGCGAATTTGCATTAAGAACATATTTGTAGATATAACCACAACAACAACAACAACAACAACAACAGCCAGACTAAAAAAGCGGAAAAACAAATCAACTCGATTCCCCGTATATGAATTATTCACATACGCGTCGCATACAAAGCTGGCAGACGAACGGCGAAGAAACAATGAAGCACGGCAAACACTCATCGCAGGTTGCGTTGGAAATGTAAATTATTAATTTATAATAACACCAACAACAACAGCATTAACAACAACATCATCAGCAACAGGTCAAAAGATAACAACCAGCAACATGGCCAGCAAAAATTCCCACTGCAGGTTAATTCAAAAATTTCACTTCCTTCGCCAACTGCTGTTCCCTTCGTCAGACAAAGCAATCTCTGGAAGCGGGGGGTTTAGACTTAGGTTAGGGCAAACTGGCCATAATGGTTCATCAATGCATACACAATTCGTCACTGCCTTGGGCGCTATCAGAAAACGATTGGATCGCACATAAATCGAGCCAGTTAATTACCAAAGTGCCTCAGTTAAAACAAGTAGCTGGAAGGCGCCTCGGAACACAGACACCCCGCCCAATGCCAGGAGGTGACAGCGAGCGGGGTTAACCGTGTCAGTCGTATGAGTACTGGAATTACTGCATTTAACTTCCGTTCTCTGAATCCGGTTGCTTGCGGAGCGGTGTTTGTTTTGCTGCACTGTAATTGATGGGAGCTCATTTGTCCAATTTATGTCAAGACAGAGCAGGTTCATCGCATTTTCAAGAATTTAATTGCCAGAGCACTTTTAAAAGCCAATAATGTGAAGTAATTGTGTTTGGAGGGGAAAAATGCCGAGGCAGAGTCAGGCAGAGTGAGAGAGAAGCACAGAGAAAGACAGATCCCGATTAACAGATTTTGTCCAGGAAATTCTTCCCTTGATAAACAAGTTTAATTAATTAATTAATTAAGTGTAACTTTAACTCATTATCATGTGGTGTGAGTCAACATCACGTTGTCGTATGTACAGACCGACCTCCAGTGCATATTTAATGGGCCGCTATCATATTAACACGAACTTTGCGCAGAAGCGCCTAAAAAAGGAGAATTACAAAACAAGAAGCGACAAATTCGTTACGAAAATTAGTTTATAATTCGCGAACAGTTCGAATGACTGGATAGTGTCAGGTAACACAAACCCCTTTCATTATTTAGCTTAAATGCAAACGAATTTAATGTCAATTCATTTCAAAAACGGTTGAAAGGGTTCTTTTACGCAAACATTATTCTGTTTAGTTCTAAATCATTATTATCACTGCTGCTTTCAAGTCATAACTGAACTCTTCCTACAGTGATACTCACCTATAGAGAATGTTTTAGCACTTTATTTAAGTACATTTATAATTAACTACGTTTATAATTAAATACTTACTATAAAAAAGAAAGTACTAAGATTGACTCGTATATTATAGAAAAGAAAGAATCTTTGATGACTCTTCTGAGGAACAGAACGGTAATTGAACGAAAGAAAGAACTACAATAATGGCATATCTTATGTCATTGGCAGACATATGATAGTAAAGCGACGCATAACTTAAGCCTATATGAAAAAAAAAAAAATGGACTGCACACCTTCAAATGTGCATATTGTGGCTACAATGAGCCAACAGCCATCATTGGCCGAGGGGGCATCTGGTCCCATCGACAATGAAAGCATGGAGCACGACCTGTTGGGGGGGGCACCCGGTCCCTTAACCGACAGGCCGGAGGAGATGGACATCCCACTTAGCCAGGAATCGGCTGGGGTGTCTATCTCCTCGGAACAGGAGAGAAATCTTCTTGAACCTGCTCCAGAGAAGATTCCAAAACTTAGGGTGAAGCTGTCCGGAGCTGGACGTAAACGTTTTAAGGCTTTGCTTGCCAGGGGCATATCGCTGGAAACAGCTCGGTCCTTGGCGGCAAATCCAGCGAACGTGTCTGCGCGATGGACCCCTAAAAGATCCCGTTCAGATGGCTCCACGCCGACATCGAACTCCAGGCCGACAAAGCGGTTTGCACAAGAGGGCAACAAAAACATTGATAAAATGTCAATAGTGCCCCCAGCGGACCCGCCGGTGTGTGGTGAGATGAAGGAGGCGGAGACCTTACTTGGGGGCGAACCTGGTCCCAGTAAGAGGGTGGCGAGTGTCTCTGAAAGACATGGCGTGCAGGGCGCCTCCTTGGGGGTCCCCTGCTCAAAGCCTACTCTAGCGGAGACAGTCTGCTCCAAAAAGATAGGGGTTATACCTAGCAATTTCCCGGAGGGCATATGGTCCACTGAAGAAATTGGGAAGGTACAACGGTGCATTCTCGACAAGATGTTCGAGACTCGTGGGGGCCCAGTGAAGCCACACTTTGCAGGCTGTAGTTTCAAGCCTGGATGGTTGACGATCAACTGTCTGGACGACGAAACCGTAGCCTGGGCTGAAGAATGGATACCAGCCATGAAGCCATGGGAGGGGGCTGAGTTGAAGGTGGTGGACGAGGCAAAAGTGCCAAAGGCCAAGATCTTCGTTGGCTACTTTCCCGGCTCGGTATCTTGGCAAAATGACCGAATTCTGGGGCAAGTGGAGTCGCAGAATTCGGGCATTAGTGTCAGCGAGTGGCGGGTGCTCCATCGCCTACAAAAAGGTGACCAGGTCGAGCTGGCAATTGCTCTGGACCCCATCTCGTCTGAAAGGGTTGACACACTGGGTAACAAAGTCTACTATGGCTTTGGCAGTGCCCAGCTCCGACCTAGACTGAAGGGGAACAGGGCAAAATCTGCTGTTGGTGTTGAAGAGCAACCAACAACATCTGTTGCAGCGCGGGCAAAGCAGAGTAGCCAGAAGCCGAAAACGGGGCCCATTTTCACAAAGCCAGTACCGAGAGCGGAGAGAGGCAACACACGTGTCCAACGTCCAGGACCATCTGCTCTCTCTGGTAGGCTCAGGAAATGGGAGAGAAAAGACCCGGAGGCTGCGGAAACTTTGCGGAGCACAAAGGGTGGTAAGATCCGCAAGGATCGGTCTGGGAAATAATGTCCCAGGCCCCATCACGAACGCAAAACTCTTGGAAGCAGCTTCACTGTCTCCAAATAAATCTCCACAGGGCTATAGCAGCCTCTTACAGGCTCAGTGCCTTGGTGGAACACCAGAGTCTGGACTTTGTAGCCATTCAAGAACCATGGGCCACAAATGGGCGCATAAATGGTCTGCAGACAAAAACATGTAAGTTGATCTATGATAATAATGTTGACCGACCGAGGGCAGCGATCATGATCAACAAAAATATTAAATTCCTCCCAATTTCAGAGCTTCTACAACGCGATCTGGTGGCAGTACAGGCAGAAGTGCCTAGTGCCAAAGGGAGGAGAACGGTAGTCCTGGCCTCCATGTACTTACCTGGCGACACAGAGGACGCGGTATCGCGCGAGCTCCAGCAGCTTACGGAGTACTGTCGCACTCGCAGTCTACAGTGGGTGGTGTGCTGCGACGCAAACGCGCACCACACGGTATGGGGAAGCACGGACACGAACGGGCGAGGTGAGTCACTTCTTGATTTTATTACAACAAACAATCTGGTGGTGGTAAATAGGGGTGACGAGCCTACCTTTATGAATGCGATAAGGGGGGAGGTGTTAGATCTCGCCCTAACTAGCGCATTCATATCAAATAACATTTCTAATTGGAGGGTGCTTAATGAGGTCTCCTTGTCGGACCATAGGTACATTTGCTTTGATCTGGGGGGGGAGATTGGAGGCACCTTCGAAATGAGAAATGTTAGGAAGACCAACTGGTCGATATATAACTTTTACTTAGAGCAAAATATTGCGTGCCTTAGTGAAAAAATAAGTAACTCTCAGGAACTAGATCTTGAAGTTAACAAATTAAATAATATAATAATCGAGGCTTTTGAAAGTAGCTGCAATTTAGTTGTGAAGAAACGTTCTAGGAACGTACCCTGGTGGAGCGGGGAGCTAAATGTTTTGCGCAAAAAAGCCCGTCAACTCTTTAATAGGGCCAAGTCTAATGGTGACTGGGCATCTTATAGAAGTGCCTTAACGGCCTATAATAATGAGTTGAGAAGATCAAAGAGAGACTCATGGAAAAAGTACTGTGAGGAGATTGAAACCCTCCCAGCAGCTACCCGACTCCAGAAGTCACTCAATAAAGATCACTCAAACGGACTTTCTACACTCAAGAAGCCTGACGGAAATTTTACGGAGAGCCTGGAAGAGACGGGACAGCTTTTGTTGGACACTCACTTTCCAGGCTGTGCCACTAGCGGAGAGGATAGTGAAATCATCGAGAATACTCGTTTCTTGATGCCTACACGGAGGGAACTCTCACTGGCTCGCAGAATCTTCACCGTCAATAAAACCAAATGGGCTATCTCCACTTTTAGACCATTCAAATCGCCGGGTGTCGATAATATACAACCGTGCCTACTTCGGCAAGGTGTTGATGTATTAGCACCTGTGCTAACAAACATTTTCAGGATAAGCCTGGAGCTAGGCATAGTGCCTAAACCTTGGACGAAGGCTAGGGTGGCTTTCATACCGAAAGCAGGCAAAAAGGCGGACCACACGCCAAAAGCCTATCGGCCCATTAGCCTGACGTCATTCCTGCTAAAAGTTATGGAAAAAATTCTGGACCAATATATCAGGGAAACTTATCTTAAAGATTCTCCTCTTCATATTGAACAATACGCTTACCAATCAGGCAAATCGACTGAGACAGCCATACATAGCTTAACAAGCAAAATTGAAAAGGCGTTTGAGGGTAAAGAAATAGCTCTCTGTACATCGGTTGACATTACGGGGGCTTTTGACAATGCTACTTTCAGATCAATTGAGGAGGGGATGAACAGGAAAGGTATACAAAGACTGATCATAACATGGGTTCTCAATATGCTGAAAAACAGAACGACAATCTTTGAAACAGGGACAGCAAAGCAAATTGTCAGGTCAACCAAAGGATGTCCCCAGGGGGGCGTCCTATCGCCACTCCTATGGTTATTGGTTATCGACGAGCTCTTACAAACTCTCAATGACCTCGGATACGAAGTTCAGGGCTTTGCGGATGATTTGGTAATTATGGTCAGAGGCAAGTTTGACTCTACCATAACAGATCGCATGCAACTAGCTCTTGATATCACTCAAAACTGGTGTCAGGAGAAAGGACTATCGATAAATCCGAATAAAACAAACGTGGTACCCTTCACCAAAAGAAGGAAACTGAATCTGGGGACCTTAAGTTTAGGGACCACAAACTTAACAATGTCCAATGAAATGAAATATCTGGGAGTAATCCTGGACAAAACTCTAACTTGGAAAAACCACTTATCATACATAACTAGTAAAGCCTTAAGAGCAACCTATGCTTGCCAGAGGTTGTACGGTAAAACATGGGGACTACGGCCAAAAATGATGGCGTGGTCATATAAAACAATAATAGTACCAATGATTACTTATGCGTCGTTGGTATGGTGGCCAAAAGTCAACCAAACAGGAGCTCAGAGGACTCTTAACAAGATTCACCGTATAGCCTGTTTGAGTGTGACGGGAGCAATGAGAACGTGCCCCACACTAGCTTTGGGAGTGATCACTGGACTGACTCCTCTACACCTTGTAGTTAAAAGGATGGCGGCCAGCGCGGCCCTAAGGCTACCTAATCTAGCCCATCTTAAAGAAGGCAACCTTTCGGGGCACGCAAAGATTCTGGACACTGTCTGGAATTCTCCGTGCCTCATGGTCTTCGACAAAATGGACAGAAAATTAGACTTCTCAAAGCAATTCAAAGTGGTCATCAGTGACCGTTCAGCTTGGAGAAACAAGGAAATAACAATAAAACAGGACTCTCAGTTGTGGTATACAGATGGGTCCAAAATGGAAGATGGCAGTGCAGGAGCTGGAATTGTAGGGCCAAATTTCCAAAAAGCAATTGCAATGGGAAAAACAGCTTCCATTTTTCAGGCGGAGGTCCACGCTTTAGAGTTATGTGCTAGAGAATGTCTACGCAGGGGTACACGCAACACCAAAATATGCATACTCTCAGATAGCCAGGCAGCTCTAAAATCACTAATAAACTTCTCATTCCAATCAAAGCTGGTCTGGGAATGCTGTAAACTTCTCAATACCCTAGCAGCGAGAAACTCTGTTACGCTAATGTGGGTACCGGGACACGAGGGACATGAGGGCAACGAAATGGCAGATTCTTTAGCAAAAAAGGGTGCAGACACTGCCTTTATAGGCCCAGAACCCTTCTGTGGGGTAAACAGTAGCTTCACAAATAACTTGTTGTGCGAACAGGAAAAACGAAGTCTGCTAAACTACTGGAGAGCCCAAAAAGGCATGCGGCAGTCGAGACTACTCATTGATCCTGAACACATAAGGGTAGATGCTTCTTTAAACCTCAGCAGAAATGACATCAAACTATACACTGAACTTTTAACAGGACACTGTAAACTAAATTACCACCTGAAGAAAATAGGCGTGGTAGAAGACGATTCTTGTCGACTCTGTCAAGAAAAGCAGGAAACGGCAGAACACATTCTATGCACTTGCCCAGCGGTGGCAAGACGCAGACATAAGTACCTAGGCAGTGGGTTCATATCTCCAAATCACCTAGTTAAAATTAAGCCCACAGCAGTTACGAGATTTATAAACAGTCTAGGACTGTTTTAGTTGGGTACGAGGCTGCACAATAGATCTTTTAGGTCGCGGTGTTCTTTTAGCCTGTCAATAATAATAATAAAGCGACGCATATCGAATGTTATAGACTAAGTTCTTGTGTCTTTCTACCTTAAAAGCAGTCCCCCTTAAATTCGAAAAGGGTTCCACACATCAAAGCTTCTTCCAGTCTATTTTAAAGAATATCCCCCTTAATTTCGAGTAGGGTTCCACACATCAAAGCTTCTTCCTGTCTATCTTAAACAATATCCTCCTGTATAGGGTTCCACACATCAAAGCTTCTTCCTGTCTATCTTAAAGACTAGCCCCCTTAATTTGGAATAGGGTTCCACAGATCAAAGCTTCTTCCTGTCTATCGTAAAGACTATTCCCCTTAATTTCGAATAGGGTTCCACACAGCAAAGCTTCTTCCTGTCTATCTTAAAGAATATCCTCCTTTAATTTCTAATAGGATTCCACACATCAAAGCTTCTTCCTGTCTATCTTAAAAACTATCCCCCTTAATTTGGAATAGGGTTCCACAGAACAAAGCGTCTTCCTGTCTATCGTAAAGACTATTCCCCTTAATTTCGAATAGGGTTCCACACAGCAAAGCTTCTTCCTGTCTATCTTAAAGAATATCCTCCTTTAATTTCTAATAGGATTCCACACATCAAAGCTTCTTCCTGTCTATCTTAAAAACTATCCCCCTTAATTTGGAATAGGGTTCCACAGATCAAAGCGTCTTCCTGTCTATCGTAAAGACTATTCCCCTTAATTTCGAATAGGGTTCCACACAGCAAAGCTTCTTCCTGTCTATCTTAAAGAATATCCTCCTTTAATTTCTAATAGGATTCCACACATCAAAGCTTCTTCCTGTCTATCTTAAAGACTATCCCCCTTAATTTCTAATAGGGTTCCGTTCCACACATCAAAGATTGTGCCATTTAGATAGGTTCAAGCAACACTTCAGGATTTTTATGGGCATTATTTGGTAAGGGTGGTAATATCTTCAAACTGATCATTAGAACACGCATTAGAACGAGGATATAAGTAGTTGAAGTCTAACAAAAGCCACCAAATAACAATGAACAACTGATGACGATGGAAACATTATAAGCTGACCTCATTGCCTGGCTCGAAAAATATCCCCGGCAATTTCAGATCTGTACCCATAATCTCTGAAGCGAAGAACTAAAATGGGTTCCGCCCTCAGCTCAGTTTTATTATTTTAGCGACTTAATCAAGCATCGCACGATTTCAGTTTCGAGCACTTTTTTCTTCATTTGAATGCGTATTCAGCATTTGCTCAAAGAGACAACCACGAAATTTCACTTTTATCGCTCTGCTAGAAACGGGTTTCTTACGAAATGTTTGCCAAATTTTAAAGTGGCACCAGCGATGATTGGCAAAATCGCCCGTCCAAGTGGCACTTAAATTGAACGCACGCATATCAGCGCCAAGAAGTGAAGTAATCATGAATTATGGGAAAGCTACCGGCGGCAACTGCGTAAGTGGAGGAATTGTGAAGAAGAGGTAAACAAACTTCGTGGGTGCGGAACCGGCCGCTGTGCACACTGGGCAAGAATGAGAAAATGGGTTAGCTGCGAAGAGGGAAAAACCACTTAGAGAAGTGTGCAGAACAAATCAATTTAAATAGACAAGAAAATTATGGTACAGACTAACGACGATGGACCTACACAGTGGACTCTATTACAATTCCCCACAGCAAAAAGGTTCACGAGACGCGACATGATTTGCAGCACGCGTGATTTTCGATTTCATTCGGGCAAGTTGACAGAAATGAACGGAATGGCAGTAAACTGAGAAGTTGTCCATATTTCATATCAAACCTCTGCAAAAAACAAAAATATGGCAATGAAGTTGTTCACGCCAATTTCAATTTATGACAACATGCTATAAATTTTAAAAGAATATGAGAGATAAGAAAAAGAAACTGAAGTTTGGACAACGCACTAAAATGAAACAGAAAGTGACTTGGGAGTAGAACGAACTGACAATAAAAAAGAACTAAAAAAAAAAAAAATTAACTCCACACCTACTAAACTTGGGGCTAACAAGGTTTTAACAGCACGTGGGCTCAATGCGTTAAACAGTGGAGGCGGAGGCAGGCACTTAACAGCCACAAAAATCTGTCTATAGAATAATTTGCAGCCAGTTGGCAACTTCAGACATGAGGAAAAATGAGGCGGTCACTAATTGCCAATATTTTAAATTAACCAAAAGAAGTAACAGCAGAGAGAGAAGGTCTACCAAAAATATTAATAATAATAAAAAAATAAAAAAAATATATATATAATTAATAATAATAAAAAATATTAATTTTTTAAAGAAAAACTTAGAATATTAAAAATTAGAAAATTCCAAAAAATTTGGAAAATAATTTTGTGGTTATGGTAAAAATAAATAAAATGTGTAGAAATAAAATACAAAAAAATAAATAAATAAAAAAATTTATAGAAGAAAAAAAATTTTGTTTTAAATGTAATAAAAATTAATTTATAATTAAAAATTATCTAAACTAATTTAAAATATATCAAAATCTTTATTAAAAAAATTCCAAAAATATTCTTAAAATTTAATTTATATTTCAAAATTAAATTTAAAAAATTGGTTTTATTTTGTCATAAACATTTTTCTATCAAATATAAGAAAATAATTTATATATATATATATAAATGTAATAAAAAATTTTGTAAAATTTGTAAAAAATATAAATGAAAGAATTTATTTTATGAAAAAAAACATAGTTTTTAAAAATTTAATAATAAAATGATAACAATAAATTATAATAAAATATAATAAAAATAAATAATAATAATAAATAATAATAAAAATAAATAATAATACAAATAAATAAAAATAAATAATAATAAAAATAAATAATAATACAAATAAATAATAATAAAAATAAATAAAAATAAATAATAATATGTACAAATAAATAATAATAAAATAATAAATAATAAAACGATAATTAAAAAAAAAATTATGTTATAAATGTATATGAAGGAAATTCAAATTTAAAACTGTGCCATGGAAAACATAGTAAATGCTCTATTTCCTATACATGCCTTAAGAGAAGAATCGGATGTACTGGTCAAGGAAGTCCCACCTCCTTTCACGGAAGACGAACTTAAAGCAGCCGCCATAACGCTACAGAGAAACAAAGCACCGGGTATCGACGGTATTCCAGCAGAGGTCATAAAAATAGTGTCAAATGGCCATGCCCAAGTACTTCTCGATATGTCCAATGTCTGACTGACAGAAGGAATATTCCCAGACGTATGGGATTAGTGCGATTAGAGCGATTAGTGCTCATCAGTAAGGGAAAAGGAAGCTCCGAATCGCCGTCAGCATATCGACCACTGTGTATGTTAGACACCGCGGCAAACGACTTCTCAAACCCCGAATAGCAGCAGCCATTGAAAACGCCGGGGGATTATCCACTCGACAACTAAAGGAGCAAAAGTGACAACGGGCTTTTGTGAACATTTAAAAGGTGCACTACAGAAGTCAGCAGTTGTGACTGATCTTAAGCCAAGAGCCACTATAGAGATACGAGATCTCGATCTGCTCGCCACAAAGGAAGAAGTACACCAAGCCGTAAAGGAGTCATTTCCCGAAAATGTGAGAACTGCTTCCTATGAGGATATGGTAACAACTATAGCAGCACCAAATAGTCGAGAGCAGGTGCGAGCCTATGTAACGATGTCATCGGAGCTCGCCAATATACTGCTGAAGAAAGATCGCATCAGGATCGGATGGGTTAACTGCAGATTAAGGCCAGGGCATAACACAAAACGGTGTTTCCGGTGCTTTGCTCCTGGTCATTTAACATGGCAGGGCAAAGGACCTGACAGGAAAGGTCAAGGCTTGTGCATACGAAGTGGCGAAACGGGGCACAAATTAAAAAAGTGCAGTAACACCCCAAAGTGCTGCCTCTGCGTTAATGCTCAATGCAGTCCGGTAGACCATATCGCGAGCTCAAGTAGATGCGCGCTGAGCAAAAAAATTGACATCTAAATGAAAGTGCTGCAAGGAAACATGCACAGAAGCAGAGTGGCTGACGCATTACTGGGCCAAATTAGTATAGAGCAGAAAGCAAACATTGTAGTAATCAGTGAGCAATATAGGGAAAAAGTAAGCGGAACATGGCTTGCAGATACGAGCGGAACGGCGGCCCATATGGTTACCTGTAGGCAGCAATTTTAGCATAACCGGAGATGGAAAAGGCGATGGTTTCGTTTGGGCCCATGATCGATACTTTACTTTGATAAGCTGCTACTAGACTCCAAGTGACTGCGCAGAAGTGGAGGAGCACTCATCATCGCTGGCGATTTTAACTCCAAAGCAGTCGAATGGGGAATGCAAACAACCAATTCAAAGGGCCGGCGGGTACTGGACATGGTCGCGAGACTGGGAATGGTCATCGTAAACACAGGGACCACTGCCACATTTAAAAGACCAGGATGCGTGGGTAAAATTCCAGATATTGCACTAGCTTCTGAAAGCATTGCTCACAGAGTAAGTACATGGAAAGTCTAGAAGACTATAATGGAAGCGATCACCAATACATTACGTTTTCCATTAAAAAAGTGCCAAGCAACCATGACCATGACAACATAAGTGGACGCGGAACTCGCAAGTGGAATGTATCAAAGTTAAATCAGGAAGTGCTACTTGCTGAGCTGGAGGCAAACATTCCATTAGACAGCCACGCCAGCGATGCTAATAGCAAGGTGAAGCAGACCATGCAGTGTATAGAGAGAGCCTGTACCAAAGCGATGCCGAAAATAAGACCAAACAAACACAAGAAGGCCGTTTACAGGTGGACAGAGGAAATAGCTCAACTCAGACGGGTCTGTCTGCGGTGTAGAAGAAAATATACTAGGGCCAGGCGTGTTGGATCCGCGATTGCCGAAAGAGAAGATCTCGAAGCTGCTAGGAAAACCCTCAAAACTGATATTCGCACCAGCAAGGAGAAGAAATGGGAGGAGCTCCGAAACGACATAAACAACAACCCATGGGGACTGGAATATAAAGTCTGAAAAAGCTTGGAGCAATAGCATCGGTACCCCAACTAGAAGACCATGCTATGGAAAATATAGTAAACGCTCTATTTCCTATACATGCCTTAAGAGAAGAATCGGATGTACTGGTCAGTCTCACCTCCTTTCACGGAAGATGAACTTAAAGCAGCCGCCATAACCCTACAGAAGAAACAAAGCACCGGGTATCAACGGTATTCCAGCAGAAGTCATAAAAATAGTGTCAAATGGCCATGCCCAAGTACTCCTCGATATGTACAATGCCTGCCTGACAGAAGGAATATTCCCAGACGTATGGGATTAGTGCGATTAGAGCGATTAGTGCTCATCAGTAAGGGAAAAGGAAGCTCCGAATCGCCGTCAGCATATCGACCACTGTGGATGCTAGACACCGCGGGCAAACTTTTAGAGCGACTACTCAAACCCCGAATAGCAGGAACCATCGAAAACGCTCCTCCCGACAACACGGTTTTAGACCAGGAAAGTCCACAATTGGCGCCGTAGAAGACGTCATAGAAAGTGTGCTAGCGGCACTGCAAGGAAATCACTACTCCAGGCGAATAGTACTCCTTGTTACATTAGACGTCAGAAACGCTTTCAACAGCGCTAGGTGGGTGGATATGATCGAGGCACTTGAAAATCGTTTTCAGATACCAGCTTATATGAAGAAGATAATCCGGAGCTACCTTAAAGATAGAATGTTGATATACGAGACCAACAATGGCACCCGAAGCAAAACCATCACGTCAGGGGCAGCGCAAGGGTCCATCCTCGGACCGGACCTTTGGAATATAAGCTACGGCGGCATTTTGCGCATAGATGACATTCATCTAGTCGGATACGCAGATGACATTGCGGCTGTCATCACCGCACGCGACTCGGCAGACGCCCACAGAAAGCTGAACCAGGTCATGATCAGAACCCAGAGGTGGCTCGATTCACACGGTTTGAAGTTGGTCATGGAAAAGACGGAACTGCTATTCCTCACGAGAAAGCACACTCCAATAGAAATTGCCTTGAGAGTTTGCTCCGAGACCATCAGGACACAAAAGGTGATAAAGTACCTGGGAATTCAGCTTGACTCCAGGCTCACCTACTGGGCGCAAATGCAAAATGCGGCGACGAAGGCAGCACGGGTAACGGCTTCTCTCAGCAGACTAATGGCAAACATCGGAGGGCCGACATCCATCAAAAGGAAGCTTCTGATGATGACAACGCACTCCATTCTGCTGTATGGTAGAGAATTGTGGGCTGACAAGCTAAAGGTGGACGCCCGAAGAAAAGTTTTATCCTCCGTGCAACGAACCGCAGCTCTGCGAGTAGCTTCAGCGTACCGTACTGTATCGGAGCCGGCAATTCTGGTAATTAGCTGCTTAATCCCTATCGATCTCTTGGCCCTCAAACGCAAGCACCTGAGATGGGTAAAAATTCCACAGTAACCGCGCAAGAGATAAAACAGCAAACCGTGCACCATTAGCAAGAACGATGGGCCGCCGACAGTCGCAGAAGATGGACAGCGAGACTCATCCTCGACATAACGAGCTGGATAGGAGGAACAGCCGGAACCGTCAATTTCTACCTCACGCAGTTACTGTCTGGCCACGGATACTTCTGCAAGAATCTACACCGAATGAGAAAAATCGAAGAGCCTGAGTTGCATATACGGCGATAGCAATGTGGATGATGCAGAGCACACCTTTTTCAAATGCACGAGGTGGGAAACACAGCGCACCACGCTTGAAATGGAAATCGGGGAAACCTTAGCCACCGAGAACATTGTGGAGGTTATGCTAAGCAGCAAAGAAAACTGAGACCACGTAGATAAATATGTGGGAAATGTGCTCGGGCGGAAAAAGTGGCACCTGGACGCAGGAATAATGTTCAGAGTTGAATAGGAACGGAGTGAGAATCTCCACCTTGAAGGATAAATATGTGGAAAATGTGCTCCGGCGGAAAAAGCGGGACCTGGACGCAGGAATAATGTTGAGAGTCCAATAGGGACAAAGTGAGAATCTCCACCTTGAAGGAAGTATAAAAAGGGTTCCAGGGTGGGGAGATGTTCTCAGCGAGGGAGGGGGATGTGTTAGTGGGTGCAATTCTCACATACCAAATCTGTGACGACAGTTTTGATGATGCGGCAGGCATTTTTACCCTCTCTACCCGAAATTTTTTTTAATTTAATAAAAATATTAATTAATAATAATTAATTATTAATGATAATTAACAATTAATAATTCAATTTAATTAAATTCAATTTATAATTTAAAAATTTATAATTTATAAAATTATAATTTATAAAATTATAATTTATAAAATTATAATTTATAATTTATAAAATTATAATTTATAAAATTATCATTTATAAAATTATAATTTATAAAATTATAATTTATAATTTATAAAATTATAATTTAATTTATAAAATTATAATTTATAAAACTATAATTTATAAAATTATAATTTATAAATTTATAATTTACAAATTTAAAAACTGTTTTTTAGAAAAAAAAAATTTATAAAAAAAAACAAGAGAAAAACGAAATAAAATCAGAAATGTGGTTTCTATTTGACAGACAGTTCCAGTTCTAATAAATAATGAGTGGAAGAAAAGCTTGCAAGGCGCTGCGGCCCGTGCGCATGCGCGCTAACTAGGTCTAAAAAAGTCAAGAACAAGCAACTTAACGAGTTGCAACGGACGCCTACGATGATTTTAATTAGTACACCTATAGTTGTGGTGTTTTGTGTCGTATTGCTGTTGGTGTTGTTGTTGTTGTTGTTGTACAACTACAACAAAATATGTGTGTATTATTAATTCACTTAATGGAAGTGAGCAAAAAAATCATTTGTTAGAAAATGTTTTTGCATTGACCTTACGAATGTTTATGGTAAGCATGCATATAAATAAAACATACAATTAGTGTTAAATTAAAGAAAAAAATTAACAAAAAACATAAATAAATAAAGAGAGAAAAAGCTGAAAAGCAATGCAAAGGTCAATGGATAATTACACGGCACCACCGCAGCACAGCGACCGTGGCAATTACCGCTGGAATTATTGCAACAAAAATAACAATTATCAAATTGACACAGTTCTGCCAGCCACTCTGTCTGTCTGTCTGTCTGTCTGTCTGTCTGTCTGTCTGTCTGTCTGTCTGTCTGTCCGGTTCGCCTGTCTGTCTGCCGCCCATACACACAAAGTGGGCTGCGGTGGCTGCAACCACAGCCGCAGCATTAATCATAAATGCTGCATGAATTTTCCTTCTCAATTTTAGCCGTGCTCGCATTTATGCAAAAGATGTCATGTCAGAGCGTTTTGCACTTTTACTTTCCGCATGCAGTGTTGCCGTTGTTGTTGTTGCTGCTGGTGTTGTTGTTGACACTGTTCCTGTGTGTGCTGCCACCATTAAAAGTGAAATTATGCCTGCGCGCAAGCGTAAAATTGTGTCACCGTTTATTTGCCTGTTGACGGTTGTTGCGGTCGTGTCACACTTTAGCCAAAATATCTCTTTAACTCTTCAACTTCCACCAATTTCCTTCCCATTATTTTTATTTAATCTTTCACATACACCTCGCACAAGTTGACATTGCTCAGGGCCGCTTTGGCAAACATGGTGGGTTAAGGGCGCAGTTAATTTGCAGGGTCCGTAAAATAAAAACAACTTAGGGGTCTCATATATTTCGAGTCTCCATGGCCTTGGTAAGGTGTTTAATTTTTATCACGTGTTCCAAGAGATCATCCAGTAACCAGAGTAGTAACTGTGAGTAAGAAAGGCCGTGGTCTGACTGTCCTAGGATACTGCTTCAAAATCGGTGCGAAGCGACGAATTAATGGACTGATTATATGAAATAATGAGGAATTCATGTATTCCCGAGACAATCCAAAGCACTCGACAATTCATATATAGGAGCAACATTCATAAGATCGTATTCACTTTATGAGGTAGAAAAAGATGCTTCCGTGAAGAATTCTAAAGAACTTGTGAGGAGCAGGGCACCAGGGAAACTTTGGATCATCTACAATGCCTATGCCACGTAATATCCAAAACGCACCTAACAATTCTGGGAGCCCCTTGGTTTGAAGGAGTAGAAGAGGACGCAGAATTAGGGACAGTTTCGCTCTTAAGATTTGCTAAGATCGTCTCTCTGTTCAGCGATATAAACTACAGCTCTTAAACGGATATCCACCTGGCTGACCGCTATGGACCTTGCAGGTCTATGTGTCGCCTTCATGGCTAGCCAGTTTAACCTAACCTAACCTAACATAACCTATTCATAAATTCATACAACATTCATGTATTCATATCCTCAAATCTATTCGAATTGATGGACTGTACGAACAAGAAACAAAGTGAAACTTGGGGTAAAGATACCTCAAGGAAACTATGACGATTCTTCTGACCGAACGAAACAATTGTTCCAGTCATTATTAAATCGGGTGAGATCAACACGAAACTAATTTGATATAGTATCCTCGAGAACCGACTTCTTCGTTCGCAAACTGGATTTTGCGAATCGGAAAGATTAGATTCGAGAAGAGCGGGATCTAGTCCCCTAGTCACTGCGGCCTCAAATGGGCCTATTATTACACACTCAATAAGTTACAAATCCTGTGAGAGTCTACTATTCAAAAGAATTCAAAGATCTTCTTGGAAGATTTGTAGTTTGATATATACGGAAAGAAACACTTCTAGTTGTAGACCTGTCAGGATATGAATGCTGCTGACCCTATATATAGACTGTTCCGCAGGTTTTCTCGGTTAAAAATACCATTACGTATTGATAACAATTGCTGAAGAACGATCATGAGTCGATCAATCGTCACACCAAAACGGATATATACTTGTATATAATTCATCTACCTAAAGTAGCTATTTGTTAAAATCCCCTATTAGGGTGACTCTATGGGGTGTAAATGGGGACTAAAGACTCTATTAGAGCGTAAAAAAGAGATCGAAAGTTAGCTGCAGTAAATTGTGTCCTTGTCTCTCAATCGAGGAGAGCTTTTATTGTGGTGACGAGGTCGATGAGGGGCTATGAGTACTTTAATGTTGACAAGATAGGAAACGGAGTTACTATAGCAGCGATTGGAAGCACTTCCAAAGTCATCTGGAAGCTGTAAAGTTTTTATGGACGCGAGGAAGAAAAAGCAGATTCCAATACGGAATATTTAAATAGGCTCTTTTTAATTGACGTGAATTTTCAGAGGCTAGCTTGGATGAGTCTAGGAAAGTGTTACACAAAGAAGGATAGTATTATACAAAGAAGGATAGTATTGTACAAAGAAGGATAGTATTATACAAAGAAGGATAGTACTATACAAAGAAGGATTGTATTATACAAATAAGGATAGTATTATACAAAGAAGGATAGTACTCTACAAAGAAGGAATCATTACCCTATTACCCAAAAGGGACATGAGAGACTTATTTGGACTCCTGAAAACAGAAATTAAATCACACTGTCAGTCGTAAGAAAACTCTTCCCATCACTAACGGTAGCAGCGCCCTCTGTCGCCATGTTCTGTTAATGTCCAGTAGAAAAAGAAACAACGTAAATTACCACGAACAACGCATTTTGAGTGTTCAAAAACACGGAACAAACATATTTGCAGTAACTTTGAATGAGCCCGGTTCTTGAGCTGGCGCCTTAATATGAATCCGGCACTGGTAACACTACTTACTGCATAAGCATGTCATGTCTTCTGCTACTGCCGTGCTGGTGCGTGTAAACAGTGCCATAAAGTGCGGATTTAAATGTTATTGCAGCCCCGTAATGCGGTGGGTTTCACTTTTTTAGTACGTAATTAGTGTTCATTTGCTAAGAAACTGAAAAGGAGGAGTTCCGAGTTGAGGTTGGAGTCTGTGTGTTCTGCAGAAAGTGTTCCACTTTTGATTTGCGTACATGAGTTGAATGAGTTGCGGGTCACTTATTTTTGTGGCTGTGGTTGGGGACAATTTTTAAGTGGTAGTTTTGATTGTTTCAGTGGGTAGAAATTTTGGAAATTTTACTTTGTATTTAAGGCAAAAACTCTCACTTCTGTTTACGGGTACAACAACAATAACTTCGGATTCCATGAAGGCAAGATGAACATTGGTGATTAGAATTAATCAAGATCACACATATATTCATATATTTCCTCACGCTCTCCAGTTGAATGAGCCAACTGACTAATCAAGTGCCTTTCATGGGGAAGTCGTTGCTATCAGACCACCTTTAATTCTATTAATCTAAAGTGTCCAGAAGCATCTGCCTAATAGTAATCATATATCTTGAAATGCAGGACTCAATCAATGTTACTGACTGATCAGGTCAATGCTATCATCCATCACTCTAAGATATCTTTCCTGCCTCAAAAGATACCTTAACCTGCCTGCTCTATATTTACCATGATGTGAAACTGTTTTAAAATCATCATCTTCCTCACTGCAGAAAGAACCGTCCCCTCTTTCTTCATCTCAGTTTTCCAAGTCGACTGAAGCGAGGGTAAATCTTACGAGCCCAAATCAATTCGCTGGGCACGTTTCTCTTCAGCTCTTTGGAGTTTGAGTCATTCGTTCGGTTCTCAATGCACGCGCCGCCAGCGCATAAAAAGCAACTGTCAGCTGTCAAATTTGAAAAGCGTTTGTGAGATACTGGCGCGCATATTAATGACAGATATGCAAAACTGATTTAACAGTTCCATTAAAAATGTAAGAAAGAGATCCATAAACATATCAAAATAGCGCAAACGTCGATAAAGACGTTAACACTCGTAAGAAAACAAGCAAAGTTGGGCATTTTTATCGTGGCTCCATCAATACGCGCGGATTGGACGAACGGGTTTCCGTCCAGCCTCTTCGGCCTAAATGCCAAGCGATACAGTTCACACTCCATGATCGCTTTTTGACCCTGAACATTTTAAAAACACAACTCAACTGGGTGTGCGTAGATGAAATTACAATCTTGTCGTCCAATGAAAAGAGAATGTGTTCAGAAAACCAAAATTTGAATTGCTTAAATTTATTTTGTTAAATATTATTATGTCAATAAGGGCGAAGTGAATCTCTCCACCTTAAAGGAAGTGGCAAAAGGGTTCCTGAATGGAGAGATACTTTCAATGCGATGTGGGCAAAAGGGTTCCTGAATGGAGAGATACTTTCAATGCGATGTGGGCAAAAGGGTTCCAGAATGGAGAGATACTTTCAATGGGATATGGGGAAAAGGGTTCCTGAATGGAGAGATATGGGCAAAAGGGTTCCTGAATGGTGGATACTTTCAATGGGATATGGGTATATGGGCATATTGGATGAATGGAACATCTTGGTGAATGCAATTCCTACATTCCAAAGCTCTGGCGACACTTTTGATCATGCTACAGGCATTTCCCCTTCTCTTAATTATTGTAGTTTGTTTATTTTATATTATATATTATTATTTTATATTATTATCACTATTTTATATTATTACTATTTTATATTATTACTATTTTATATTATTATGTGGATTCAATATTCGTCATGAGAGAAGTCGTTTAGAGACAGTAGTTTAGAGAGCGGTGGTCTGATACAGTACATGGACAGACTTTGCCGAATGAATTCACCTGCAGTTAGAGTAGTTGCCTGGGTGGACAAAAGCAATAACTGAAGGCTCGGGTTCGATTCCTGAGTAGTTTCGTAGTTAGTGTGCTTTTTCTTTCTAAGATATAATATCTACTGGACAAAAAAAATTGCTTTTCATTGCAATATCTATGATGAGAACAGTGGCGTGTCCGACATAGATAACAGGATCTGCCAAACCAACCACATTGCACCTACAGTGTGCACTTGTCATGAAATTCGAATACTGATGTTATTTTCATGTTATATTTTATATTATTTTTATTATTTTTTTATATTATTTTCTTATATTACTTTTTTATATAATTTGATTTTTTTATATTATCTTTTATATTATTTTTTATATTATTTTGTGTATGTTATTTTATATTATTTTGTGTATATAATTTTTTATATTGTTTTTTTCGACTATTTTTAAATTTTTTTATATTATTTTTTATACTTTTTCATATTTTCTTCTTTTTTTATATATATATATATTTTTTTTTATATTATTTTATATTATTTTATATTATTTTATATTATTTTGTGTATGTTATTTTATATTATTTTGTGTATATTATTTTTTATATTGTTTCCTTCGACTATTTTTAAATTTTTTATATTATTTTTTTTATTATTTTTTTTATTATTTTTTTATATTATATTTTTATTATTCTTTTATATTATTTTAATTATTTTTTATATTATTTTCTTATATTATATTTTTATATTATTTTTTTATATTATTTTTTATATTATTTTTTATTATTTTGTGTATATTATTTTTAATATTGTTTTTTACGACTATTTTTAAATTTTTTTATATTATATTTTTTATTATTTTTTCTTTTATATTTTTTCTATTATTTTTTCTATTATATTTCTTCTATTATATTTCTTCTATTATATTTTTTATTATATTTTTTATTATATTTTTTATTATATTTTTTATTTATTTTTCTATTATATTTTTTATTATATTTTATACTATTTTTATTATAAATATTATTTTATATTATCTTGTTTAACTCTTTTATTGTATTTAAGCACAACAGAAAAATATCGACGGTTAGAATAAATTTGTTTAAAAAATGTTTTTTTTTAATCTTTGACCTTCGAGTAGTCAAAAATCCAAATATTTTTTGTACTTTTTTATTTGATTTTTGTTTATTTTTTATTTTTTATAAATTTATATTTTTTTATTTTATTTATTTTTTTTATTTGATTTTTTAATTATTTTTTGTTATTCTTGTTATTATTGCTTTATTTATGTTTATTTTTTTTCTTTTCATTGCTTTATTTATGTTTATTTTTTTTCTTTTCATTGCTTTATTTATGTTTATTTTTTTTCTTTTCATTGCTTTATTCTCGTTTATTTATTTATTTTTTGTTATTATTGCTTTCTTTCCTTTTTTATTTTTATTTTTTCCATTTGTTCGTTTGTTTGTTTTATATTTTTTAATTATTATTAATTTTTTTATTTTTTTTTTTATTTTTTTTTTATTTTATAATTTATTTTTACTGACTTACTCTCACATCATTTATTTTGTTTGTTATTTTTGGTAATTTTTCTTTATTTATTTTTAGTTTTTTAAACTGTTTTTGTTATTTTTTTAAATATATTTAAAATGTTTCTTTATTTATTTAATTTTTTTATAATTTTTTTAAATTTTTATATTTTCTTTATATTTTTATATTTTTTTATTATTTTATATTTTTTTTATATATATATTTATATATTTATATATTATTATAATATAATTTTTTTAATAATTTTTTATTTTAAATTATTTAATAATCCCTTTTCTATTATTTTATATTTTTTTTATTTATTACATTATAATTTTTTTAATAATTTTATTTTTTAAATTATTTAATAATTTTATTTATTTTTTATTATTTAATAATCCTTTTTTATTATTTTATTTATTTTATGAATTCTAATTGTTCTGTTTAATTCAATATTATTATTAATTTATTTACTAAATCTTCTTTTTTGTTTTATTAATTCTTTAAAATAATTTTCTATAATTTTGGCTTAATTGTTTTTCTCCTTATAAATTTATAAGTTATTTCATTGATATTTTTTGTTTTATATATTTAATTTCTTTATTTATTTATATGTTTAAATTAATTTGTGGTGTTTTATATTCAATAACAATCATTTTCGCACTGTACTTTTGCTTTGAAGGACCCTGTATTTTTATAATTATTACTACGTTACTGCCTTCACATTTAATTAGTTTGAATAAAAGATTGATTGAATTTATGCGAATAGGGTTTCTTTTGTCATCTGATATTATATAGATATAGTTTTATACTCTGTTTTGTAATCCGATTTATTTATTGCTTCCAAAGGGTTCGTAAAGGCCACGCCCTTCCACTAACTTAATGGTTATTTTTATGACCGGTGCCAAGTTATGTACAAATAAGAATGCTCCTTTTTATTAATAGCAATCAAGTTGGAAGATATTGTTCCGATATGAGTGACATGATATGCTTAAAGATGGGAGAATGGAATATTCGGTAAATACAAAATACTCGTATTCATATAGGATACATCAAGATAATGGTTAAAATATGAATTAGACATCGAGCAATCATCCAGAACTTTTCTATTTCAAATTCAATATTAGAGACAAGAGAAATTGGGTAAGATACGAGGAGCACAGAGATGATTTATGTCAATATGCTCGTAAATCTAATTCTAGTTATTCTGTCAACTTAATTACGCAAAATTAAAAATATTTCAGTCTGCATTAGGAATATGATTCATGGGGAAATATGTATTTCTATTTATAAAGGGACTGACTAATGAATTATTCATAT
The DNA here is from genome assembly GCA_920105625.2 of Clusia tigrina. Classification (NCBI taxonomy): domain Eukaryota; kingdom Metazoa; phylum Arthropoda; class Insecta; order Diptera; family Clusiidae; genus Clusia; species Clusia tigrina. Next base: position 188,820,625 of record OV050031.1, on the reverse strand, counting down.
TATTGTACAAATTGGAAGTACTACAAAAAAAGGAGGAAGTAGGTCATGGGGTGTTACTTTTCCACCATTCCAGTGAGGAACTAATCTACAATAGAGCTGAACAATTTTCCCCCTGAAGAATCCCCAAGTTCTCAAAGCGGCATGGCCCACAAAATCCAGAACTGATCATTATTGCTCATATCTCCTTCTTGCCCTATTACCACAGACATCGAACCTACCACATAAACACGAACCCCTTGTAATGAATCTAAACGAATTAGAAGAAAGAGTTCTCATACACACTCCACCCCACCACCCCACCACACTTCCTCTCTCCCATTCCTACTGACTTTTTCGGGCTTGCGTTAAAAATGAAAGTCGCTGCGTAGCAATTTATTATTGCCCACATTTGGCGGACCCATAAAAATTTAATTTTGTTTATGAATATTGCAGGAATTTCCAATTGCAGCATCTGCCGGTGCGGCTGGTGTGGCCGGCCAGCAATGATTTATAGCAGTACAACTGTAGAAAGATTAGCCAGACAGGCACACATACACACACGCACATGCACGGGAAAAGCATTTAAAAATGAATGCGTTTAATGGGCAAATTGCGCGAGAGGCGCAGCTAATAATGAACGCGATTATGATGTAACACTGGCGGCAATTGCAGCTGTGACTCCGCAAAGCGGGCAGCATAATTTTCCTAGGGAATGTATTTAATAATGAATTAGCCAGGCGCGTAAAGGAGCGTTTTAAAAGCGTTTATGAATCGAGTCAGCTATAAATTTAGCGGCCAACAAAAGCGCGTAATAATGATTGACGATAATTTTTTGCGCAACGTTTCGTATTTGTTTAAGGTACTCCCCTCCACTACACTCCATGCGGCTGCGCTCGCTAGAGCAGGTGGAACAAAGAGGCAGAAATAAACAAATGATTTAATGTATTGTTTAGTAGAGAAAAAACCGGTTTAGTTATAATAACAAAATCACGTTTTGACCACTGCAACGCTTATTATGAGAAATTAGTGGCACTTCAGTGAGGAAGCAAAGTCAAATTGATTTCATTTTTCACACAAAGTCGTTCACTTTGAAACAAGCTGCGAGTAGAATTCAGCGTAGTTGAGTGTTTTATTTATTTAATTTCTTAATTTTCAAGATTTTTGTTCATTCGCGACATTTTCATGTCACTTTTTAGTTTAAACCAAATTTTTTTTTTTGTTTCAATTTGCTTTTTTTTACTTTATTATTGACTATTTGCAAATTAATATTTTATCGCCGTTTTTTACAAATTTTTATTTCCCATTTTTTCTGTATTACTATTAATGTCTCATTATTATTTTTTAAAAATTTTATTTCATGATTCTTTTTCATTTAATTTATTCTTTTTTCCTTATTTTTTTCAAAAACTTTTTTTATTTATATTTAAAAAAAAAAATTTTTTTTATTATTGTCATTTTTTGTATAATTTTTTTTAATATATTTTTTTATCTATTTTATTTTTTATTATTTTTTTTATTATATCTATTTTATTTTTTTTATTATATCTATTTTATTTTTTTTACTATATCTTTTTTATTTTTTATTATTTTTTTTATTATATCTATTTTATTTTTTTACTATATCTTTTTTATTTTTTTATTATATCTATTTTATTTTTTTTTATTATATTTATTTTATTTTTTTATTATATCTATTTTATTTTTTATTATTTTTTATTATATCTATTTTATTTTTTTTTATTATATTTATTTTATTTTTTTATTATATCTATTTTATTTTTTTTACTATATCTATTTTTTTTTATTATTTTTTTATTATTTTTTTATTATATCTATTTTATTTCTTTTAATTATATTTATTTTATTTCTTTATTGTATGTATTTTATTTTTTATTATTTTTTTTATTATATTTATTTTATTTTTTTTATTATATCTATTTTATTTTTTATTGTATCAATTTAATTTTTTGTTATTTTTTTTATGTTATCTATTGTATTTTTTATTATTTTTTTTTTATATGTGTTTATTTTTTATTATATCTATTTATTTTTTATTATAATTATTTGTATTATTTTTTTTAATGTTTTTTATTATTTTTTATATATATATTTTTTTATTATTTTATATTATATCTATTTTATTTTTTATTTATTTTATAATTTTTAATATTATTTTTTATTTTTTTATTATTTATTTTATAATTTTTAATATTATTTTTTTATTGTTAATTTGTAATTTTCTTATAATTTTAAAACAAATTTTTATAATTTTTAATTATTTTTAATTTATTTTTAGTTTATTTTTCTACTATTTTTTTTATCATATCGATAATAAAAAATGTTCTTTATAATTTATTTTCATTATTTTTTTCATTAAATTTTTTAATTAATTTTTTTCATTTTTTTTTTAAATCTTATTTATTTTATTTTAGTATTTTTAGTTTGTTTCATAATTTTTATTTAATTTTATTATTTTTATTCAATTTTATTATTTTTTTTATTTTTTATATTGTTTTCTATTTGTTTTCATTATTTAATTATTATTAATTTCTTTTATATTTTCTTTATTGTTTTTAATTGGTTTTTTAAGCTGCTTTTTTAATTTTTATTTTAATTATGTATTATAATTTTTGCTTTTTTATATGTTTTTATTATTTATTATTGATTTTTATATTACAACGGTTACACTTACTAATTTTATACTTAAAAAATGTTTTCTAATTTGTTTAAATTTTTAATCTTCAATGTATTTATTTCATAATTTTTTTATTTATTAATTTTTAATTTAATCATTCGATCTTTATGTTTTTTTTTTAGATTGTTTTTCAATTTGTATCTCACTATTAATCGTTTGTTTTTGTTTTCTAAGCATTTCGATGAATAGAAAAACAATCGTATTTTTATGTAAAGAAACTTCTAAGAAGAATAAAACACTAAACAAATAAAGTGTTAACAACCTTCTTTGAACTTAAAAACAAAAAAACTTGTTGCCATATAAAAAATAATTGAGAATAATAGAAATAATAATCCCATAATATATAAAACGGATCCAGAAAGACGGAAGGAATCATTCTACAAACTAAATAAAAATATTTACTTACATATTCTCAAGTATTCTGAATACAAAACTGTGAAATCAAGCTGAATAGTTGGTGGTTTATACATTAAAAGGACCTGCTCCGTGGAAATTATAGTTACATTTCCAACGCAGTATTAGTAGATCCTTCTCTTAATCATTTAAGGGAGAGGTTCGTGTGTTCTTCCACCTCACTTTGCTAGAATCGAATTATGTTTTGCTGTTTAAGCACACAGAATCATGTCTTCAAAGTGAAACAAACGACCTTAGTTGAATGAACTAAATTAATTACAAACTATTAATTAGCACGATGACTATTTTTAAACTGTTTTTATTATTCCCAAAAAAACTGGTTTTGATTCTCACCCAAATAATGTGGAATTATATATCATTCTGTGTGCCCAAGGGTGAGCCTGAGTCTTTCCACAACTAAGCTGGTTAATTTATTATGATCAAATTATAAGGAAGGTCGATCGTTTGTCCCACAATAGAATAAGACTTTCAGAACAATTATTCGTGAAAACAGAGACATTAATTTTGTCCCTCCATTTAAATAGGTTTAACTTATATTTTCAATTCTGGTACTTACGGTCGCAATACGCAAGAGATATCAAGTTTAGTTTTAAAATTCCATTAATGAAGAACACTGAAGAAACTTACCTAAAAAGAAGAGGAAAAGAGAATTAGTCATGAAACAAAAATTAATAAAGTTACAAGAAAAAACTCGTAAGTAATTATAATTGAGGTAATTGAATTGCTCGTAAGCCCAGACAGTGAACATAAAAATAAACTTCATGGATTTATAGAACAACCTGACCTGGAAGTGCTTAGTTGCCAGGTAAAAAAGAACCTTCTTCAGACAACATGAAAAAAAATTAAATTAATTCAAATTATTATCAGCAGATTTACTGATGTGAGGCATTTGAGAGAGGAGATTCAGAGTTCAAAGTACAAATTGGTGGATGTTCATTCAACATATCGGAGTTCAAAGTGGCGATTGGTGGTTGTATAATTCATTCAACATATCAGAGTTCAGAGTGGTTGTAGTCATTCATCATATCGGACACTGTCTATATCATTTGCTTATAGTTATTGCTTCCCAATCAAGCCCGATTATACCAATCTTCAAAACTAATCCTTATCCCCAAGTTACGGATCTAATTTGCTGACATCCCTTACCAACATTATTCTATGGACTAGAGACTCTTCACTTTGGAGACCAGCTGCGAATATTGGTACAGCCTGTTGAAAAGTTTGCGTGTCCCCACCATAAATTTTCAAGGTTCGAAGAGACAATATCGGCACAACAGTAAAAGTCATACTCTTCTAGTCCATCTACCTTACCATATCTCTCTTCGAAAGACTTTAGTCCATCTATCATATCTCTCTTCGGAAGACTTCCATGGTAGCACGATTGTAAGATAAGCGACTGGAGTTTTCATTGACGTCGGCCATCGAAGGGGGTTTATTTTGAAGACGGCACAATAAAATTGGACGATTATAGAAATATACTCCAATTTTTTAAATGGAATATGTGATGGTTTCCTAATTTTGACGAGCTTATGAACGGTTCCAACAACATTCAGGAACATCGCAGACGAAAGGAGTCTCATAACTACTCCTACCATTCCTCTGTAGACCCCCTCACTCCATCGTGAGTCCAACCACTGCGCTTAAAGATTTACAATGTTGCGTCGCAACACCGATTGATGGCCATTCACAATGTATTGCAGCTGTTTACCACTTTCCACTTTCCCAATTATTGTGAATTAGCCGTTGTAAATATTTATTGAACCCACTTCATTTCAGAGAGACTTCGACTTCTTCCAGCCATGAGCCAATTTCGAAGGATACCACCGCCGTCGCGGTCGTCGTCGTCGTCGTCCATAAAAAAGTGCAATGACACTAGCAAATTGCATGCGGTTGTTGCTACGCATAAAACAGAGATCGCAGGCCATTAAATTATGCACCACTCCGTAAATATTTAGACACTTGCCTCACAATTTTATTTATTTAACAAAAACAAAGCCAGCAAAGCGGGAGAACACGAGCATCAAATTTAGCACGCAACAAGTTTGTGTGCGCAGATGAAATTCCGGCAAATTCGAAAGAAAAAACGGAAAATATTTCAACTTCTCTTGTAAAAAATAAACAAGGAAAAATTAAACGATATGAAATGAAGTGGTCAATGACACGGTGACGAATTTAGAAAAAAAACATACGTACACACACACGCAAGTACGCATATATGCGAGTTTGTGTGTATGCGTGTGTGTGTGTGTGTTGGACTGAGAATTTTCATTAATGAGTATAATTAAATTTAAAACGAATCATCAACATGCTCGGTTATAAATTGGCACCAGCAAAAGGCAAGGTTGGAGATTAGCAACTGAAACTAAACTGGGAGATTGGTGAGACGAGCATGTGCCGAAGAACTGGTGCTACCACTGCCCTAGCAGCCTGCCCGTTAACCGTGTTGAAATTAGTGGTGACGTTGTACAAAACTATCAGGTCACTCACACTACTCTAATGTTAAACCGAGCCGTGATTATAAACTGAAGTTAATTATTATACGAGCTTAGTGGACAAGCAGTCTGGGTCGCCAGAACGGAAGCAGTTGAAGAGATAGAGTATCAAGCAGTATAGTGTCTCCTAATAATCAGAGACAATACATGTGATCGGTAGCAGGACAGTTCAAGGAATTTAAATGCAAATATAATTGGAATGGAGCTGACTTTAGTAAGAACAATGGTACGAGTGTAAAAGGTCTCTCATCATACGTGATTTCATCTATCAGTATGCCAAAGTGTATCTAAGAAATCTTCAATAGAGATGGTTTCTCCTAAGGAATATTGGAACCTCAATCAGTAGTCAGTAGTGTCGGTGTTGGAATATCCCTCAGTAGTCAGTAGTGTCAGTGTTGGAACATCCCTCAGTAGTCAATAGTGTCAGTGTTGGAATATCCCTCAGTAGTCAGTAGTGTCAGTGTTAGAACCTCAATCAGTAGTCAGTAGTGTCAGAGTTGGAACCTCAATCAGTAGTCAGTAGTGTCAGTGTTGGAGTATCCCTCAGAAGTCAGTAGTGTCAGTGTTGGAACCTCAATCAGTAGTCAGTAGTGGCAGTGTTGGACTATCCCTCAGTAGTCAGTGGTGTCAGTACATTTAAGAGCAACGATAGGTGTGTTGGTAGGTGCTCGTATATTGCCGGGACGAAATTGATGTCTACATTCTGGAACCTACAATCAATTAAGCTCTGCAAAAACCATATTCTGAAGTTTGGCCGTAATTGTTCCAGGAAATATTAAAACCTCCACCTTTAGGCATACAGTTTACATTCCCTCAGTACTTAACATTATTATATATTTATGTGTTTTGGAAGAAATTAATCCAATGATATTGCATCTACTATTAACGATGATTTCAGAAAAACTTCCATTACATAAATTTGAACAAACAGTTCTTGAAGCTCTCCAGATATTGACATTTTTTACCTTAACCACAAAAATATGTAAACTTAACAAATCTCATCGATCCTAAACTCTTCAGAAACTCAGCTAATTAGTGTCTTTATTAAGCTGAAAATATCATAAAGAAACGAAGCTGTTCCTAAGTGACTATTTATGGGATTCCAAAATATATTCATGGTCCTTACTTGTTCAAGCTTCTAAAATTCTTCTCCTGAATCGCCGAAACAGAATCGAAAATAGCCAAAAGTTTCCAGAAGTATGAGAAGTTATTTAATTTTCTAGGTTTTCATCCTATAATATGGATTAATACTGCCATGATTTCGATCATCAAATATGTCACGAACAGTACACATATCACAGAAACCTTTCCGGCCGAAAAACTAGCATTAATAATTGGGCACCTATCCCTATAATGGATCCTCCCTATGGTGTCCAAACAATTCTAATAACTCCTATGATTAGGACTTGTTGATACCAGTATGAATTGAAAGTTGCTTCCACTTCAAACTGAAGGAATATTTGCTCAGATTAGAATATGATTACAACAAGAATGTAAAACGTCCTATCAGAGAATGTTTTCTCGGATTGGAATATCTTTTCAATAAATTTGATAAACGGATATTGCCTTCTTGGAATTAAACACTGAGGGAATGTTTCCTCGGCTTAGAATGCGATTGAAATGTGAATGTGATTCATATTCTTCCCTGAATACCATTTGGAACGTTGATTAATTCATTATACTCGCATTTAAGTCTCTCCTTGAATCACGCACCTCCCACATCGGCACAAAAGCCCAAGCACACACGTGACTGTCCGCTTTTACTTGGATTACTGTCCATCATTTCCAATTGAGTTAACTTCATATTTAGTCAAATCGGTCATATACTAGTAGGAAAGTTCTCAAACTGATCTTTAGACTTAACTCTGTGTCTGTAGCAGGGAACTCTTCGGTTCCAATGACTGACATTAAATCCGTTACGCCTGTCAAATTGGACCGGGCACTGACTTACAACGAGCAGATGAATCAACGTTTCTGAACAAATTAGCATTTCTCCACAAAAACAATGGAGGAGGAGGTTACGAGGCTTGTCTTCTGTCCAAGAAGAGCTCGAGAAGATGATTAGCAAAACACAAAAACAATGCAAAACAAGAGGCAAGGTCGTTTACTCTTTATGCGAGCCGACGATGCCGTTGCGGAATAAAGAGCAAAAACTTCCACGACAACAAAAATGGCAAAAGAACGTTAAAGAAATGCGAATGATTTGTAGCGAAGAGGAAGCAGAATAACGCAATTCCGATGCAAAAACGTTACAGCCCGTGGGGTTCTGCCAAGAGTCACGCGCAGAACCACACAATTTGTATTCAGAGGCGGCGCGTTTTGATACAACTCGAAACGGTTCATAAAACAGGCAATAAAATTGTGTGTTTAACATAAAATTATGAGACAACTGGAGGAGAGTTTGCGCAAGTCAATGACAAAGTTGCGAGATGTCAGGAATTTTGCGAAAACGGGAGCATTATTTTCATTTGAATGTTAATTAATGTTCAGAAAATAATTGAGGAGCGGGTCATTTAACCTTCTGGAACCTCAAGGCACATAACCACGATCACATCAGATGGCGACGATCGAGATGAGTGCTGTGCATGTCTGGCTCCATTGTGAAATTGTAAACTGAGCCGAGTCTCGGGTAAACTCTGTCTGCCTTTTAGTTTTGTAGAAGATACTAAAACCCCACAACAGCTCAGTTCAGTTCATTTCAGCTCGGCAGAAGAGTCGCAGTGGCCCACGCTGGTGGGCAGTGGACCTTGAACGCCGAACAGCCGAACAGAATCGGTTGCAAAAGCTGCATAAGCTGAGCTGAGGCGGGTGAGTGTGGATTCACTTGCCCCTTGAGTCTGGCCTGGTAGCTGTGGCGGCTGAGGCTCCTTGGCCTTCGAGTAGGTTGGAAGCAAGCAACGCGCCAACTGAGTCAAATGAGTCAAGTGAGGCGGCGGCGGCAGCCAGCCAAGTGAAGTATAAAGTGACTCATTAAATGTGTGGTCGCGTAATTATGTCTTTTTGCTTTCTTTGATTGCCTCAAGTCGGAAGCAGAATTACACCACGCCGCTGGCTGGACGGCCGGCCGGGCAGTGATACACGCTCTGGGGTTCAATGAACGCCGCCATTAATGACTGGTCAATTTATTTGATACAGTTATGAAATAACACAACGACCGCCCCACAGAGAGACCAAGCACGGAATTACTTTCATGCTTCTGGGTAAATTACAAACTGAGTGTGCCACAAACCAGCAGCATGCCTTTGAAAAGCAAAATTGACTGCCAAATTAGATGAGTAAATTGGGCTTTCAGTTTGACACAAATTTGTAGATTAAAATGGAATGAGGCTGTTACGAATTTGAAACGGTTTAATGATTTAATGAGTCAGAAGTGCGCCAAATAATTTGGCATACTTTGAAATTACACCCTAATGATGACTGTGATTGTTTGACTAAAAGAAAGTTTGCTAGAAAAGTGTTCTATGAGTGCATTTATCCCTTAAAGCACACCAGTTACACTGCTTTCAATAAAAATGGAAAACGATGTCGACTGCTTTATTTCTGTTCCACCGGCAACTGTGCGATGGTTCCCAAACGCTGAGAGTAGTATCAGTATTTCCACGAAATGATCTTTTCGTTATTCATAACTAAACATGAATAAATATTAAAATGTTATTAAATTGTGATAAAATCAACTAGCAATAAATGACATGATGAATGAACGAGCAGTCATTAGTGAGAAATTAAACAAGTGATAAATAACATAATGTGTCATTGGTGATAAATCAATAGTGATATGTCATCAGTGATAAGTGCTCAGTGATAACTCATTAGTCATTAGGGATACATTTGTAAAATCATTGGTGATAAATCAAGAATGATCAGTCATTCGTAACAAATCATTAGAGATACTACATTTGTAAAGTCATTCGAATAAATCATTAGTGATAAGTCATCATAGCTTGCATATATTTTCTAATCAGATTTTTGTTTGCATCATTCATTAGTGTTCAGTAATCAGTGATAAGTCATTAGACAAAAGTCATTAGAGAAAAGTCATCAATCGATAGGTCATTAGTGATAACGCGATAGTGATGTCTGTCATTGGTGAAAAGTCATCAATGGTTACGTCATCAATGATAACGCGTTAGTGATAAGTCATCAGTGACAACTCTTTGGTAATAAGTGATAAGTCATCAGTGATAACTCTTTGGTAATAAGTGATGTCATCAGTGATAACTCTTTGGTAATAAGTGATAAGTCATCAGTGATAACTATTTGGTAATAAGTGATAAGTCATCAGTGATAACTCTTTGGCAAAATTGATAAGTCATCAGTGATAACTCTTTGGTAATAAGTGATAACTCATCAATGATGTCATTAGTAATAAATCAATAGTGATCAGTCATAAGTGATAAATCAATAGTGGTCAGTCATCAGTTATATGTAAGTCATTAGAGATAACTCATTCGTAATTTCATTAGTATTAAGTCACCAGTAATAAGTCATCAGTAATATGTAACACATTAGTGAAGCATTTAGTTATACGTCATTCAGAATAAGTGATAAATGATTAGTGATCTGTCATCATTGATAAGACAATTGTGATAACTATGATAATAAATCATTAGTTATAATTCAGTAGAGATATCTCATTCGTAAGAACTCATTTGTGGTATCACTAATTCGTAATAAATCATTAATGATAACTCTAGTGATAAGTTATGAGTGATAAATTATGAGTGATATCTTATTAGTGATAAGTTATGAGTGATATCTTAATCGTATTAAGTTAATAGTGATAAATCAATAGTGATCTGTCATCATTAATAAGTCATTAGTGACAGCTCATTAATGATGTCATTAGTGATACCTTATTCGTAATGTAATCAGTGGGAACTTATTAGTGATAAATCATTAGAGATCAGTCTTCAGTTATACTTCAGTCAGTATTCATGATCACTGCTAAGTTATTAATAACAAATCAATAATAAAATATCACAAACAAGACATAAATAGTAACTCATAAACAACCAGGCATAAATACTGAACCATAAATGATAATATCTCTGTTGCAGTAATGAAGTTATATCTGGAATGACTTCGTAAGCAGCTGAAATAAATAAAAGGGAGATGCATCATGACGCATGCGTACCTTTAAGGCTTGGAAGTAGAAGCAATCGGAATGATATATCAATTAAACTCATTAATTTATTAAAATTTTATTAAACAATGGAGTAAATAATTGTTGTTAACTTTCTTTCAGTGAATTGTTGAGTAAAACTAAATTCCCAAAGAAGTGTTTTTCAGTTAATTGACACAATCCAGTCATCGCATTATTAACTTATTTTCGTAACGATTTGTTGTACCATGCTACCAGGTGGAGTAATGTATACAAAACCGGTTTGGAGGCGTTCTCACTTAATTGTTTGAATAATTCTTTCGTTTGCTTTTGTGAATTAAAATAATGTCAACGTAAATGCGATTTCTAATCAGATTTAAGTTGGCATTAAAGGAGATTATACCACATTCCTTGAAGTCTGACAGGCATGAAGGTTGGTCAGTCTCATCATCCGTAGTGTAAAGATCTTGGCCAACCAATGCAGTGTGATTTCTCTATTCAAAGACGTTGTTTTGTCAGAAAGGTGACTCGAGTATGTGTGGCAATAACAATAGTTGATCCTATCGCTCTGTGGTGGACCTCACCCATGAATCAACATAATTCAAATCACACTTTAAAATATGAAAACAGAATTACAACTCTACCATAGTAATAACACCAATCTGAATATTATGAACATCTAAAGCGAAGTTATCTCTAAAATTCAAGGGTGAAATCAACGACCTTGGCCAACAACATACGAGCAACAGGCCTACATTATTTATGGCAGTGCGCGAAATATTAAAAACACATTTGTCAAGCGGTGAGAGCGCGGCCTTTTGTCCAACTATATGAGGCTTATTATATAAGCGAGATTCGTTAATGAATCATAAAGCATAAAACAAACCAAAAAAATCTTCAAATTGTGTGCCAAATCACGCGAATTTGCGCACCCCCGCAAAAACATAAAAAATTGCAAACTAAAAACCACAATTCAATAAGATTTTGGACTACAGTGGCGAGAAAAAGAATTGCAAAAAGCACACAAAAAAATCAAAGCAAAAATCAAATAAAGTGACGGACACAACGGCAGCTAATAAAGCCGCTCAAGAGATCAACCGCCACCTACGCACGCACGTTCAGCACCAGAACAGGGCAGCGCAGCGCACATCTTGAAGCACTGCGGCAGCACTGGGGCCATATTTGCAATCGGGCGGAGCTGCCGGGTTCGGTTCTTAATTGGTTTTCTTCAACGAGAATCTTTCAGTTACTCTGAACTGAACTCGACACTTTTGCTTTTGATTTTGTTTTTGTTTTTGTTTTTGTTTTTGTTTTTGTTTTATTCGCAACGGAACACAATGGCAAAAATGAATGCGGCTAAAACGGCTTAAATGGCAGTTTAAGTAGACGAGAATTGTAACCGGTCCGGGCTTAAGATGCCAGAGCTCTAGGCCAGTGCCGGTGTCGGTGTCGGTGCCAGCCAACCTCGTGCACAGAGCGCACCTTCTGCGCCCGCTCAGCTCGATGGTAATTACAATTGGATTTTACATTTGCAAAAGCAGCAGAAGTGCAAAAAACGCTGAAAGAAAGAAAATAAGTAGCAGCGGAAAAAAGCTGCCTTAAGACTTTCCGTCTGCACGCCGTAAAAGGCAACTTGCTAATTTGTTTAAACAAAGTGGTACGGCCTGGCCTGGCGTGGAATGGCGGGCACTACTTAAGCCGATTTGCGGCATAAACAGATTTCAAGTTGTCCGCCCGGTGCGGCTTGTGGTGGCCACTTCAAGAGGACAATACCAGCAGCCCGGGCGTGTGTGCGTGTGCGAGTGCGAGTGAGTACATCACTGAAGTGGTCTGTTAACGTGATTCTTTGCTTGTAGAACCCGTACGTGATGTCAACGGTTATTTGGAGATATTCGAAGATAGACATAAATGCAGACAGCATGTGCCTTGAAACTGAGCAAGCGGCGGCGGTGGGGATGGTGCGGAAGACCCAAACGTGAGAGTGTGCTAATTGACTTTTAGAACAGTTGTCATTCGTATGCGAATGTGTCTCTGTGTGAGTGAGTGTCCGGATTACTTTGTGCGGTACTTTTGAATCACACGCTAGTTTAATGAAGTGAATAAATATCCTTTGACAAAATCGACACAATTTAATATAATTGTAATTATCCCTTATACAGTCTTCTTTATATGTATAATAATAGGATGGAGGCTGGTAGAGAATGGTAATGGTCTTTGGTGTCGGTATGCTCTTCAAAAGAGAAGATGTAATATGCGAGGACACTGTTTCCAGGGTATTAAGACACAGGTCACAATGTTGTATGCAATTTAAGGGTAATACAGATGCTGGTGCAGTTTATGGAGCGACGTGTTAAAATCAAGTTGCCATCGATCACTATCGATCCGTGTTAACACCCATATTTGTCTCTCGATACCCGATTGCTGCTGGTATCGATACTTTATGATCCCTATCGAGTCAACCCTACTTATGTGCATGAGCCCCGTGAACAATATTTTTTATTATTAATATTTTTATTGTTTTTCAGCGAGGTAAACAAACTTTGAGGAGGTGCTCACTTGGCCAACTGCACAAGCACATCTGCTCCAACCAGCATTCAGATTTAGTTTTATTTATTTATAAATCCGAGAAATATGGTGCCAAGTTTTGTTGTTATTGGCGCACGAGCAAATTATATTTAAATACAATTAAAAAACAAAACAAAACACGCCCATGACATTATTAGAGCGGAGTTTGTGGGAGCAACTGAAGTTCATGGGAAGAGGCACTCAAACTAAGTGAGATGAAATTGCACTTATTTATTAGATTCGAAAATATAGCCAAGAATTCCAATTAGCAGCAGAAGTGCGCATGATTCACGACCACAGCTCGGATTACAGTTAACCCGGGCCGCCGCAAGCAACAGGGAAGAGCTTTCTAAACTGGCGAATGCAAATGAATGCTAATTACGCACGTTTATGGAGAGGTCATAAAAGCAGGTTTGAGCGCTACACACAGAAAGCGACCGAGCGAGTCGGGCGGAGTGGAGTGGAGTAGAATAAAGTGCTGTAGTGCAGAGCAGAGCAGAGCGGCTTGGAGTGGAGCGGAGCGGGGCCAAAGGCACAAAAACGGTCAAAATAAAGCACACAAAGTAAACAAACCCAAACGACGCTTGGCGGAGTTGCCTGATGGGAGCCGAGAGTTCAGCCAACAAGCTCACAAATTTGTCCAAGTGCTTTGGTTGTATGGCGAGTGTGTTTATGTATTCACGTATGTGCGTGTGTGTGTGTGTGTGTGTTTGTCTAAATGCAGATGGCGCTTAATTTAAATAACGATTAATTCAAAGCAGTCTGATGTACGCGCTCTGCGCTCTTGTTCACTAACTGCTCACTAAGCTTGTTTGGCCAAATATGGCCAAGTTAATCAAAAGGCCGCAGCAAAGCAACAACCCAGCACACAAACAACAACCGACTACAAATACAACTCCAACAAAGCACGCGTCTACAAGTATAATTTGTGTTTCTAGACAAGAATAAAGATTATGTCAGCGCGTCAGCTGTTATGGAGAAGCGGCGCGGGGCTGCTACTCTAACTGTCTTGGGTCTTCTCAAAAAAGCAACAACAAAAGAGTCTTCGCATATAAATTCTTCACTCTATAGTTTTTGGACTGAGTGACAAAATATCGGAGAAGATAAATGAACGGACGGACGGACGGACACATGGACAGCCAACATATTTGGAGAAGCCAACATTGTAAAAGCGGCTTAAGCGGATTTGGCAGTAATGTTGACAGCAATCCGGCGCGCCCGCCAATTCGCCACTAATTAATTTAAATGCAAATTGCAAAGCAAACAACGACGAAACTATCAGCAACTCATCACAACATTGCCCCGATTTAATTCGATTAAGTCATTAGGAGCGCAGAAGCAACGGTTGCACAATATAAATATATTGCAAGGAGAATGTTAGAAAGGGAGAGGGGAGGAAGGAGTGAGAGAACAATGAGAAAGAGAGAGTGCGCATGAGATAGATAGGGAGATGATATTGCATTATAATATTGTTATTGTAGACATAAGTCAAAAGTGGGAAAATTCCCAGCTGTGAGTGAGAACATTCCCACCTGTGCAGGACCATTTTATCTGAGCGACGATACTAAATGTAATTACTGATTTTCAGAAGTTAAGATACCAAAAGTAATTACTGGTTTTCAATAGTTAAGATACTAAAAGTAATTACTGGTTTTCAGCAGTTAAGATACTAAAAGTAATTACTGGTTTTCAGAAGTTAAGATACCAAAAGTAATTTTTGGTTTTCAGCAGTTAAGATACTAAATGTAATTACTGGTTTTCAGCAGTTAAGATACCAAAAGTAATTACTGGTTTTCAGCAGTTAAGATACCAAAAGTAATTACTGGTTTTCAGCAGTTAAGATACTAAATGTAATTACTGATTTTCAGCACTTAAGATCCTAAATGTAATTACAGGTTTTCAGCAGTTAAGATACCAAAAGTAATTACTGGTTTTCAGAAGTTAAGATACCAAAAGTAATTACTGGTTTTCAGAAGTTAAGATACCAAAAGTAATTATTGGTTTTCAGCACTTAAGATACCAAAAGTAGTTACTGGTTTTCAGCAGTTAGGATACCAAAAGTAATTATTGGTTTTCAGCAGTTAAGATACTAAAAGTAATTTTTGGTTTTCAGCAGTTGAGATACTAAAAGTAATTACTGGATTCAGCAGTTAATTACTGAGGAATTCATTCACTGAATTTCACAAAGCGAATTACTTAATTTCAGACATTTAATAAATACATCAAAATATTTGATTATAAATTGACAAATTAAATAGAAAATTTTTATTTACTAAAATGAGCAATTCAATTACTTATTTTTTAATTAATTAATTATTTGAGAATTGAAAATTCAAAATTTTAGATCTCAAATATAAGATTTTTATTTACTAAATATCAGCAATTCAATTACTAAATTTCCGGTAATTACTTAATTTCAGACATTTAATTAATATATGAAAATAGCTGAAGCAGCTTTTAAATTGCAAAAAAAAAAAAATGTTATTTACTGAATATCAAAAATTTAATTACTAATTTCACAAAGATAATTACTTAGATTAAAATATTTAATTAAAATACTTGAGAACAAATTAAAATTTTTGATATTTAATTTAAAAAAATTGTATTTACAGAATATTCGATTGCTTAAATGAAGCAATTGAATTACTAAAATTCAAAAAGCGAATTACTGAAATTCATACACTTAATTAATACTTTTACTTAATTAATGATTTTGAGAATGAAATTGCCAAATCCTTGAGAATAAATTGCAAAACTTGAACAATTAAGTTCCTGGACTTGAGATCCTGAATATTAGCAATTAAGTACTTAATTTCATATATTTAAGTAATAGTTCTTAAAAATATTATTACTAGATTTCGGATTTAAGTACTAAATTTCAAATTTAATTAAAAAATTCAGATTTAATTACTAAATTTCAGATATAATTACCAAATTTAACAAACTGAAGAGTTAATTTTGGAAACAAATGAATTTTTAATCCATTTCAGATAAAAATTACTGAATTTTAATAATTACTGAATTTTAATAATTACTGAATTTTAATAATGAATAAAAAAATTACAGTAATTGAATTACTTTATTTAAACGATAGAAATACTTAATTTCAATATTTTATCTACTAAATTTAAGGTATTAAATAGCCTAATTTTGATTAAGCGAATATCCACAATTCAATTATTTTAGAAAAGGGTTCTGTGATGGCATGTTTAATTTATCATGTCCTTTGAATGTTTCTTCTCTCAAGATTGAGTAAAAATTACCAGAGGAACATCAATGATCTTAGTCTTAAAACTTACTGATTTTCAGCAATTATGTCAACTACTTTTAATCAGTACTGGACTTCCGATATTTGATTTATGTATAGAGCAGAATTTGTGGGAGAATGTGAGTAGCAGTAAAACTGATTCTGGCAGGGATTTTTTAGTCTCTACGAGTATTTAGTCTCAAAGAGAAAAGAATTAATACCTCCATGAGAAAATAATTTAGTCTGTATGAGAGATGAATTTAGTCTCTATGAGACAAGAATTGGGAAGAACCACGTAATACGAAAATAATGACAAAAAAAATATGTTTGATGGCTGTCCCGGGATAAAAATTCTAAGTCTCCAGCTGTCGTTCATCTTTTGCCTAAGGTCTTGTATAGTGTTCGCCTCCATTTCTACCCATAAATTACAGAAACCAAAATTTTGTGTATTTCCCATAATTCAATACCACTGAAGACTCGCATTCAATGCCACTGTAGACTCGGAGCGGTAAAATTAATCTCCGGATTTTCCAAACGTGCGTGATTCTGCTACGCAACAAACCCGGAAAGACTCCAAAGAAGTGCGTGAAGTAATTGAAAACAAACTTTGATAGCCATGAGCACTCAAATCCAGACATGGCTGCGAAGAAGGTTGTTAAAATGAGAGGTACGCTACCCAAAAACACAATCGAAAAGCCAGTGAAATGGCTTTCCAATAACGGAACTACCATCGATTAATATATGAGCTAGAATAAATGACTAAAAATTATGGATACAAGTCATTTTTTAAGAGTAGGAGTCTGATCACAGAATGAAGGAGATGTTAAGGAATATTAAATCAATGCTAACTGTAAGGAATATCCTTCAGAAATTAGAGTACAACAGCAACAGGAAAGAAGAAGGAATAATAACCATGCTTATAGTTAGTATTGATCTCTGTATTTCAATAGGATTCCTATAATTAACGAATATATGAATTAGTGTGATGTTCAGGTCCTTTGACCACCATTTCAATTCAACACGGATAGAAACGAAAATCTTTGGTAGTTTAGTTCAAAGGTTATGTTTACGGATCCCCAAAATTGTTTAACTTTCTCCAAAGAACTGTTTTACCCGCTAAAGTAGGGTGGTTTCCTTAACGATCCATGAAAATACCATAGTCTTGGAATAGTTTTGTACTAATGAGGGATAATTTTCGAACAGTTTTTCTCATCTCTCCTTCGATGTGAACCAATTTCGCACCTATGAGAATTTTCTCATCATTATTGTATTATGCAGGAAGGAGGACAAGTCCTCCTCCTATGATATAAAAATGTGCACACTTACGTATACTCACACGTCGTGGGCTCCAAAATGCCTTCGGAGTTTTTATAGTAACTGAGCTGGTGATGGGGGCGATCATTGTTGTTCGCATCGGCGACGGCAGCTGACGAGGCCGGTATGTGGACCTTGGTCGGATGCGAACATTTTGGAGCCCACGAAGCGACGGCCAAGTAGATATCGGTCTGCGGCGGAGGTTCCGGCGAGGTATGCGTGTAGTAACCATCTTCGCCGTCATCGTCCAATATGGCAGATGAGTTGAGCGTGGATATTCTCCTGCTATCTCCAGTGGATGTTGTGGTCGAGCCGCAACTGGTGTAGAGATAATCGTTCATTGAATGCGAGATTTTCGATTTCGTTGTACGAGTGTAGTGCCGCTGCTGCTGCTGCTGCTGCTGCTGATGCTGCTGCTGCTGCTGCTGCTGAGCTGAACTGGTGGCAGCATAGGCATTGGTATTTAGACTAGCTTCGTTTGTGAATTTCGATGAAGATGAAAGTGGATGGGCGGTTGTGGCGGCGCCGATCCACGTTGTTGGCACAATAGTCGTTGTGGTGGATGAAGAAGAATTGCCGCTGTAATGCGTCGTGGTGGTAGTTGTTGTCGCTGCTGTTGAGGCACCATATTCGTGCCTCTGCATTACTTTCGAGAAATCCACGTAAAGTGGTTCGTCATTCGATGGTTTGCGTTGGAATTCATCATCATCATCATCATCATCCACACCATCGACGGCAATACCGTGATCGGCATGGCCACCATGCCGATCGCCATTATCGAAATCGCGACTGCGCGGCGTGATGGGCGCTCCCACCGAACTGTAGAAACTGTAGCTGCTCGAGGAGGACTGGGAATAGGAACGATAACGACGATAGAACTCGTCCTCGAAGGGCAATCCCTGCGGGAACTTGGTGGAGAACGTTTTCTTCGTCTTTGGTGAGCTGTGCGAGCCGCTGGAGCCAGTCGAGTTGTTGCTGTCCGTGCTGCCGTTTTTGGTGGCGCCCACTGCAACGCTGCGATTGCCACTGGGAGGCAGATAGTTCTGACGTCGCTGCAGAGTGGGCGTCACCTTGCCGCACGACACGTTGTACGAGTTAATGGCGCCCGCCACGAAGCGGCGATTGTTGAGATTCGGTGAAGCCGAAACGGAGGACAGCTTCTGGTCCTCCTTATATTTCTTCTTGATAGCTCCTTTAGGAGTGCCCGGTATGGGTGGCGCTGGAGCCGGATAATTCTTTAGCGAACGCAAGCTGCTGCGATTGTGGCACCCCGCCGGTGTGGCGGCAACGGGGTGTGGCACATTCTCCTTGGACACTTTGGTGACTGTGGTGTAGGCTCGCTTCTGGGAGCCGGCGGCGCCGTTCAGGCGCGCACTGTTGTAGTACGAGGTGCCGCCGTACTTGGGCTGAATGGACTCGTGCGAGTCGCCGCTGCTGCTGACCGCTGGCGACTTGTTGGCCGCTGCGGCGGCGGACACTTTCTGGCGGAAACTCAGGTTGGCATTGTGGAAACGCTCGAAATTGGAGCCGCCGCCGCCGTTGACGCCGTTCCTCGCTGGCGGTGTGGGAGCTTGATTGCGGGTGCGCAAATACTGTCTGTTGGCAGTGGGAGGTGTGGATGGCGGCGCGGGTGCTCTGGGCTTGGCCCGTGCGGCAGCACCGTTCGTGCAGGTGGACTCGATGCGTCGCACCAGTTTCGGCGTCAGTGGTTTCACGACAATGGTGGTATTCGTATTGCCGTTGGTGCCATTGCTGAGACGCTTGTCCGTCGCCATGTGGGGCGAGTTGCCGTTGCCGTTGTTGTTGTTGTTGTTGTGGGGATTTTGGTTGTGATGGTAGCGGACGCCGTAGAAGCTGCTGCGAAATGGTTGTTGCCTGCTGAAGTTGCTGCTGGCGATGCCGCTGGAGTTGGTGTGATTGCTGGCAGTGCCACTTTTGGCACAAAGGGAGTTCGATGATGATGATGTGGTTAAATAATTGTTGTTGTTAGTGTTGTTAGTGTTGTTAGTGGTGCTCGGTTTGCAGTTGCTGCTGTGGCTAGTGTTGCCGCTGCCGCTCTGCGGACTCAAATACGTGTTTGAGTTGTTGTTGTTGGTGGTGTTGGAGTTGGTGTTGGTAGTGCTGGTGTTGCTGCTACTGTTTTGACCCTGGTACACAGTACAGCTACCACGCGTCGCCCGGAAGGAGCTGTACGGTCTGGACGTGTACTGGTGTCCCACGGGCATTTTGCTTGATTTCCTTTTCAATCAATTTTAAACACTTTTTAAACAATTTTTGTTGTTGCCCTGGTTTTCTATCACAATCACGATTGCAATTTCCCGGTGTATATTAAAATTAGGCAGCACGCTTGCGGTTTACGAAGTATCACATTGATATAAAAACTTCTTTTAAATATAAATTCGTTATTTCTCTTTAAATTTAAGTGTAGATTTACGTTTAAAATTATGCTTGCATTAAATACTGAGACATGGAACAAATATCACAAATTTTCACTTGATTCTTCGACATTTCCTATTCAGAGGACGCCTCTCCTCATGCTATCTCTTTCTTTTGCAACTGAAATCGTTCTTCACTTGCAACAAATTGCTTCCTGTGAGTTTCCGCAGCAATTGCTTCGCTGTGTTGTTGATTTCCATTTGTTAATGCAATTTGATTGACTGCAACTTGCTTTCGAGTTAATTTTCACTTGGATTTTAACCGAAAATTGCCGATGCACAATTCTCGGGAAGCACAAAACTTTTGTTTATATTTATCACTCATTTATCATATCTAAATTCAGGCGGAGGAGAAGAATTCGTTGCTAGAATTTCAATGTTGTCTCAACAGTTCAACGGTTCCAACACAAAATGAACCCATGAAACTCGGAACGCAACCGCAGAGCCAATGTGTCTTGGGTAGGTGGGTGTGTCGAGCTCCTCCTTTAATTATCACATGTTTCCACACACTGTGGCGCTAACTACATTTGTCAGTCTTCACTTTGTCCGCAATTCATGCTCGGCAGCTGCGAGAAAAAGGTCGACTGGAAAACTAAAGCCCCTTAATCCCCTGCTGAAGGTGCGCTCGTAGCTTCACAGGCTTAATCCCCTCTTAACAGCAGTGACAATGCAAACAAATCGATACGAACAAAAAGTATGCAAAGTTTATAAAAAGTAAATTGATGACAATGCCTGCGGAATAACCCTGGACAGTTCCGATGAAACCAATTCAAGGTTCTCTACTGCGACATAAAAATAGGAAAATGTTCTACAAAATGTCTCGGGACTATGACAAAGTCAAATAAGTACAACAACAACAACAGCGAAAACAGTTATTTATATCGACGCAAAAGAACAATTCCACAAATGGGATGAAGAAAGACAACGATGTCATATAAGAAGAAAAGTATCCATGACAGAAGCCCCAAAACATAATGTGTGCAATGGAAGAAACTTGAAAGAGAAGAGTGAAAAAATGCTGAACACGAAATACAGAACATATTTTCAGCACCGAACATAATCAGAGCTATAGTGGAAAATAGTAGCACATTGGGGCTAAGGCCCTAGTGATGTATTTAAGGACAGACACATTAACTGGCCAACTAACTATAGCGAAAAACATCGAAAAACAACAATAAATAATAGATTGAGATCAGAAAGGCAAAACTCGCCGAAGATGGCACTTCTAGCAAGGATTAATTTTCGCAATAAAGAACTAAGATCCGATAAGATAAGAACAAAAAATCTAAGATAAGAACAAAAAATCTAAGTTAAGAACAAAAAATCTAAGATAAGAACAAAAAATCTAAGATAAGAACAAAAAATCTAAGATAAGAACAAAGAATCTGTGCTTTTACTACCCGAGGAACGCCTAGAAAATCAGGTGCAAATAACTGGAACACTATCGAAACCGTTCATGAAGATAAACGTTTGAAAGATATTGAAAGATGTCGGTCAGAACTATTTATGGGGATGCAAAAGATTTGGTCCACAGCTACACTGAAAAAATCACATTCGCGGGAAAATTTAAAGACTGAAGCGTAGGTTACATGAAGAGTTGAACAAATGCGCTTTTGGGGTCAGTCGAGACCTTAATTATGGAGACATTAATTATGATAGTCAAGAGTTATCGAACAAATTAATTTCTGCTTAACATCTCAAGGAAGGTATTACCCTAGCATTCTGAATCAAGCTGTCAACGAATTGTCATATCTGCAAAACTTAAATTCAATATTTGTATTTAAATGGCAGTTATGATCATTTGTTCTCTCACTATTCATGGCTAAATATGAATGAATGTTATGTTCATAATAAATGGCAGTTATGATCATTTGTTCTCTCACTATTCGTGCCTAAATATGAATGAATGTTATGTTCATTGGCTCTGGAGGAATTAAAGAATGCTCCGGTTATGGACATTCTCAAATTCATCCATAAAGCGGAAAAGATAATGAAAGAACAAGACTTTCAGCTACTTCCTTTCTCTAGAGAAGAAACATCTAGATAGAAAAGAACCTGATAAATTATTGTGACGATTTGACATCACCAAACGGACGAAATGCTATGGCATTACGGAAGAAACGCCGGTACTAAACCTATAGGGCATAGTAGATCGGACAATTGTGATCACATGGATCATAGATGACAAATGTAGTATGACACAAAAGATCTTTTCGGTCGCAGTGTCGACCATTGGGCAAACTACTAAAGCTAAATTATTATTATTATTATTATTATTAATGTTATGTTCATAATAAATGGCAGTTATGATCATTTATTCTCTCACTATTCATGGCTAAATATGAATGAATGTTATGTTCATAATACAAGAAGACAGCTAATGCAAGTCAATAATGACGTTTTCCGATTTTCTGGCAAACGGCTGTGATATCAGCTATCAATATTGATATCTCTTGCTAGAAAATGGCAGTGATAATATCTCTTTCTGCAGACGGGAGTGATAATATCAGCTATCAATCTTGACCTCTTTCTAGAAAATTCCAGTAATATGAGACTTCAATGTTGGTACCTCTTTCTGCAGACGGTAGTGATAATATCGGGTATCAATGCTGAATATCTTTCTAGAATATGGCAGTGATAATATCTCCTTCTACAGACGGTAGTGATAATATCGGGTATCAATGCTAAATATTTTTCTAGAATATGGCAGTGATAATATCAACTATCAATATTGATATCTCTTGCTAGAAAACATCACTGAGAATTTAATCCTTCAATGTGGGTACCTATTTCCATCATCATCATGAGTCAATAATGGGATGCAGTCTCTTCTTCATTAAGGGAGATAATTTCACAACGATTGAAAAAATCTGGAATGATCTCGAATTGGGATCACAGGTACAAAGTACGGTTCGGAGCGACGATTTAGTTCAGCAGAGATTTTCCTAGCATATTGACAAGTCTGCTTGGGGTACGAAAGTGAAATTGGTGGGGTAGTAAAAAATATATTGTCAATGAAATTGGTATCAATAAATTTGAAATTATTTGAACTGAACTATAAACTAGTTTCCTATATGAAGGAGGAATATGTTTTGAAGCACTCAGAGTAGAAGCGCAAGATTGACCATATCCATTGATCAGCCGAGTTAGCAAGAAACTTTTACAAGCGACCCTCATAATTTAACGCTGGAACTAACTGCTAATTACGTTTATAATTCACAAATGTATTGAATGTGATAATAAACATAATTATATTAAAAACTAAATGATTGAAACAACGATTGACGCCGCAAAAGGAATGAAAATGACTTTTGAACACTTGACCAGTGGCTCTACTCGGCGCCCCTCCGCCTCCCCGGCTCTCCTCTCCCAACCGCTCAAATGCGAATATGGCTCGTAAGAAGACTAAAAAAAGGCAAACAAAATATTGATGGAAATATTGAAACTATTTTGTGGTTTATGACTAACCAACAAAAGCAACCTTGACGTGGGGAAAAGCAACAACAATCAGTGTGGACGTAAAGCTCGTAAAAGAAGTGGAATTAAATGATTGTTTCGTCAAATGACCCAACAAAAATGAATGTACTGTACCCAGAGTAGGGCGTAATACGGGTACAAGAGAAGAAGATGAAACCGAACCCGTTTCAAAAGAGGTTAGAACGCTACTTTTGCCCAGCTAACTGCCAGATGAAAGACTAAGCCGAGATACGTATTCACTTGCCAGAGGAATGTGTGTTCATTTAGGTGAGCGGGAGGCAATAAACAATAATAATTTTAAACATAAAAAGGCATGACAAAAATGCGCTCATTTTAAACAATTGAAATTTTAAATTGAAAAATGCAAAAGCATGTGCAAATATGTGCGGATGTGCGGGGGGTAAGAGCAGCGCACCGAAAGCCTCCAAACGGCTCTTAATTGACAGTTTCAATGGTCTATCCTTGAAATGAAGCAGCAGTCGTCAAACAAACGCAGCAGCAGTGACGAGCGAGCGAGCGCAAATGGGGGTGTGAACAAATAAATTTCAAATTTCTCATTCGCAAATAATTAAATAATTAAAACATAAAATTGACTAATAACAGAGACAGCAGCAGTGCAGTCGCTTTTTGTAGAATTTATCTCCAAATTTATTTTTATGATCAAGATCAAAGCGGACGGACAGACACACAGACAGACAGACAGAGACACTGACAGCAAATGCAATTGCGGCCACATTCAAACACGTGTGCGGATAAAGCAGTTTAGTTGAAAATGGGAATGGGTTCTGTATGAAAATGCGAGCAGGACTTCTTAAACAAGAATTTGTCATGCTGAAACCATCTCCTCGTTTGCCGAAATCTTGGATGATTACTGGTCTCGCCCTACTCGAGAACTTCGAAGTCACTCTCCGATTTGAGAACCACTGGCTGAGAATTCAAAGGTATAAAAAGCAATCTTTGCCAGGTTAACTTGTGGGCACACACACACCTTAACTGGTCAAAATCAATAAATTGGGATTTGAAAGTTCGGCCTGCCACTCCCCTGAGCTATAAATTCGGAGAAAAAACTTTTATTAATTGCAAACAACAAAAAATTCAGGAAAAAATTGAAATAATAAATTGTGGAAATAATTTGAAAAGTTGCTGACAATTTGCACGGAGCAGCGCGGAGGCTGGAAAAATATACCTTAAGCCTGAAACTGAGCCTGAGCCTGAGCTACAAATCCGAAGGGGGGGAAAACGCATAAATATGCAAAGTTTGTAGGCATTTTTGTAATTAATTAAAAACTAGTTTATTGTTTATTGTATAATAACTGAGAGAGATAGAAAACTGTTAATAAATCGCAGATGAAAGCCAGCCGAGAGCTCCTCTTCTGATGGATGCGAGCGATGCCACTGAGCTTAACACTTTCATTTTTCATTTACTAATTTCCAATACTAATTAATGAGATACGGTTCTGTCCGTAGCAGAGCTTCAGAGCGGGGCCAAGAAAAGCAAAACGATCCAAAAGAGACAAGACAAGAAAAGTCGATCAAAACAAACAAGGAAAAATTTGTAGAAATAATCGCAGCTCAGCAGAGACATATAAATAAAATACGCACAAAGAAGGAATTGCGGACAAACCTCCTCCGATTGGAGCGATATTTTCAGAAAAGAAGCCATTGAATTACTTAATTTAAGTTTCTCAAATGATTGATTAAATCATTTAGCAGCAAAAACAATCAATTTCAGAAATTGTATTCAGGATTTCGAGGATTGAACAGATTATTTGGCATCAGCAACTGAATTGATAACTTTTTTCAGAAATGGAAGCAATGAGCTGGCCATATTTTCAAACAAATTAATTACTTGGGAAGAATTGATTACTTCTTTTCAGAAATGGAATCAAAATCTTTAGAAATAAATGAATGAATTGATTACTTCTTTTCAGAAATGGAATAGAACGCTGTAGAAACGAAGTTTCTATAATTAAAAGGAATTAATTACTGCGTAAGAATTTGTAGACTTAAGTTCTCTGCAAATCAGCAATTGAATTACTTGAATTCTTAAGTTAAACTGCAACATTTCAGCGATTGAACTTAATTTCAGCGATTGAACTTAATTGGCAGATGTCTGCAAATCAGCAATTGAATTACTGGAATTTTTAAGTTAAACTGCAACATTTCAGCGATTGAACTTAATTTCAGCGATTGAACTTAATTTGCAGATGTCTGCAAATCAGCAATTGAATTACTTGAATTCTTAAGTTAAACTGCAACATTTCAGCGATTGAACTTAATTTCAGTTTTAACATATCAACTAAATAATCAAATCTAGAAATTGAATTGCTGGCCTCTTTTTTTTCAGAAATGGAAACGAAAATTTCAGAAATTCAACCGTTTGTTTCAGAAACTGAATTATTACTTTTCAGCAAGCCAATTACTAAAATTCAGAAATAGACCTTCGAAGCATGCAAATTACTAAAATTCAGAAATAGATCTTCGAAGCAAGAAGTTGAACAGACAATATTTAATTTATTCCTATTATTTCTGTTCTTCAGGAATAGAAGTAATTAATTGAAGTAATTGATTTATAAAACAAATTTAGTGGCAGATTTTAAGCACTGGATTTAATTATTTACTTCTTTTTTTCATTTTTTTGAAAACTGTAAAATTTGTTTTTGGGTTTCTGAATATCAGCAATTGATTTACTCAAAAATTTAATCGATAGTTAAATTCCTGTATATCAATTATTGAAAATCAAAAATTAAGTAATTAATGCAAATTGTATGCAAAAATTAAGCTACTGAATTGAAAATATGGAACAACAGATTCCTAATTTCTTAATATCAGCAATTAGTCAAATGTTTTAATTAATTTTTTTTAGAAATTATATAAATAAATTCTTCAATTTATACAATTATTTGAAAAAAATGTAATTAACTAATTTGACCAACTAAATTAATTAGTTTAAAAACTTAATTAATTAATTTAGAAAATTTAGTGAATTAATTCCGGAAATTTTGTTAATTAATTCAAATAATTTAATTGCATAAACTTCATAGATTTAATTA
Source organism: Clusia tigrina (assembly GCA_920105625.2). Classification (NCBI taxonomy): domain Eukaryota; kingdom Metazoa; phylum Arthropoda; class Insecta; order Diptera; family Clusiidae; genus Clusia; species Clusia tigrina. The sequence continues at coordinate 188,793,853 of OV050031.1, read as the reverse complement.
CTGAATTTAACAAATTTGAACCTCGGATTTATAAGACTGAATTTGGATTTTCTGAATATGAGCAGTAATAGAAATCAAATAAAAACTGAGAATTAGTATAAGAAATTTCAAGAAAAGAATTACTTAGTTTCAGAAATGCAGTGAATGTTAAAGAAAATTCGCTTTATAAACCTCAAAGAAGGTCTGTTATAGGACGTATCCATAGTTTCACAGATTTCAATTCCCTCTGATTGATATGCAGTCAGTTGTGGAATAAAATGTGCGAATGGTACTGAAGATTTCAGTGTTGAAAACGCTTCTAATGATTCTCATAACTAAATTTCAGTAATCGAGTTTCTGCATTAGAGAAATTGAATTACTTAATCAGCCAACCACTTTCTGAATTACAGCAACTTAATAAGTTTCAGCAATTGAGTTCATAAATCAAACAATATTTAATTACAAAATCTCACTAATTGAGTTCCTAAATCAAACAATATTTAATTACTAAATCTCAGTAATTGAGTTCCTAAATCAAACAATATTTAATTACTAAATCTCAGTAATTGAGTAACTGCTTTTGAAACAAAATTGAATTACTAAATCTCAGTAAATGAGTAACTGCTTCGGAATTGCAGCACTGAATTAGGAAATTTAAGCCATCGACAGTCCCTTCTCTTGTAACCAACTTGAAATTAATCGCATTGATGAATCCCAAAAAAAAAAAAAAAAAAAACATTACTGGTTTTCAGCAATTCCTTTTTTATAAGTAAACGATCGGATCGGATGGGACAGCGTTGAACATTCAATTAAAAAGTAAAAGTGAGCCCACCAAACCAATTTCACACTAACTAAGCGCTTCTTCCTTGCGCCGAGAGCAAAAACAGGAAAACCCTGCAAATGGTAGTGGCAGACCACAAAACTCCACACCAAAGTTCATTGCTACCAAGCAACATCATCATCATCGTCGTCGTCGTCGTCGTCATCATAATAAACCAATTTCCTTGGCACTGTACGAGTATGAGTACTCGAAGCCACAAAGACTACTAGGAGCAGGCAGAGCCGGAGAAATCCTGTTTTGTAGTGCAGCAACGGAGGGAAACGGAGCAGAGAAAACCAGTGAATAGTCAGCCGGGCGCACAAGAGCGGTGAATGGAGGCAGAGCGTAGCAAAAAGTTCATTAGTCCTCATAAAAATATATATAAAAATAAAACTGAGCAGAAGAAACTAAATTATCGGTGTGCGTAGAGTGCAGTTTGAGATTACGCTCGAGCTGTGGTTAAAAGACGCACACTCGCCTGCGGTCCAGTTCAGTGCAAGTGGCAGGGGCGCAGCCGGCAAGGATGTGGCTGTTGGCTGTGGCTGTTGAAGTGCCTGAGCCAACGCACTTTTTAGGTAGGTTTTTGGTGTATTCAAGAGTTAGTCTCGAATAGTTCACAGTCAAAGCAATCTAAGGGCGTCTACATAGGAGCAGTGATTGATAAATAACTTTAATGAAGCATTACGACTAAGTTGGAAGGAAGCAGGGCTTAAAAAAGTACCTTCCTGACATGTTCTCCTTTGAGCAAGGCTGGAAATATTTATGTTAGAAGTAGTCAAGGAATCATCAAAGATATGAGGGTCAAAGTGTAGTACATTTATTCGTTAGACAAAGAACAAATGTTGACCATGTCAAAGAGGTCAATTTTTAAAATGTTAGTATCGATCCTTTCATAAGGAGTCGTATGAAATAAAAAGAAAGTTTGACCTGAGGGCACACAGCGTGAATGGGTGTCAAACGGTCCTAAAAAATACATAACTTAAGTTGACATTGAATACTTCGATTTGGGATTAAAGGGTTCGTTTGACATTAAAGGATTCGTTTTGAATGAGAAACATACTGTTGAACTGACAAGTTGAATGTTGCTATGGTGTGATGAAGGACTCCTCAAGCCAGATCTGACGACAATGTTCGTCCAAGCCAGATCTGACGACAATGTTCGTCCAAGCGTGTGTGTCAAAGAGGCTCCCATTGTATAAGAATAGCGCAGAGAGCAAAGAAAACTGCGAGTCTCGAATTGTTAGCCCAAAGTAAGTAATCGTTTGACATTAAAGGATTCGTTTTGAATGAGAAACAAACTGTTGAACTGACAATTTGAATGTTGCTATGGAGTGATGAAGGACTCATCAAGCCAGATCTGACGACAATGTTCGTCCAAGCGTGTGTGTCAAAGAGGCTCCCATTGTATAAGAATAGCGCAGAGAGCAAAGAAAACTGCGAGTCTCGAATTGTTAGCCCAAAGTAAGTAATCGTTTGACATTAAAGGATTCGTTTTGAATGAGAAACAAACTGTTGAACTGACAATTTGAATGTTGCTATGGAGTGATGAAGGACTCCTCAAGCCAGATCTGACGATAATGGTCGTCAAAGCGCGTGTGTCAAAGAGGCCCTCATTGTATAAGAATAGCGCAGAGAGCAAAGAAAACTACGAGTCTGCGATTAGCCCAAACTAAGTAATCTATATATCAGGCCTCCTGACGTTGTAAGAGAATACTTGGCTCACCATGACTGTGGGAAGTTATACAAAATGTTGTTTCCTCTTCAAAAACTTCCTTCTTAAACTATCTTCCTCAGCAATTTATTGAACAGTTCTTTACAAATTGAAATGCTTTGAAGGTTTGGCAAATATTTACTTTGGCATCTTCGAGGTCTGTTCGGCCGTTCTTGAACAAATTACCACAGCAAGCAATCAGGACAACTGTGTTGCAGGCAAGACAACCACCGGCAAACAGCAATGCCTGCCTGAGAGCTGCACTTGTATGCTGCTGGCAACTGTGCAAACAGCAACCAGCCACAACAATGGCAGTGCGTTAGGCTTGACTGCCTGCCGCATGAGGATGGCGCGTCCGTTGTCACATATTTTCGAGTTACGGCACCGCAGGCCGAGAGAGCACGTCGTGCAGCGCCGTACCAAGTCTGTTCTGAGCTCCGACCTGTTTTCAAACTGGAAGAACTTAAGTGGATGCACCACCAGCTGCATCAGCAGCAGCAGCAGCAGCAGCAAGGCAGTCGCAGTCAATGAAGCATTACAAAGTCTTGTCAGGTTAGTGCAGATCGTGGCTTTTTAGGTCAATGAGCACTTTTCCTACGTGTGTGCGCAGCGGTGGAGCCAGAAATTGAAAATCGTTCTGAATAAATTTTCTCATATCTGTAATGAAAAGTAGCACAACACACACACGCACACACACACACACACAGACTCACTTACACCACTGCATACAACGTAATGTAACGCGAGTACTCTCGAGTAAACAACGATTTTGCTTTCCTAGCGCTGCAATTAAGTGCGAGTGAAATAAATCCAGTTATAAATAATAATTTACTGGATCAATTGTTGAAATTTCTGGAATTTTGTCAAAGAGGAAGTCAGAACTTGAACTGTTTATTTGAGACCGGAAACTTATTTTCTTCAGTTTAATTGAAATTTAAGAAAGTAGTTAAATAAAGAAACTAAATAAAACGATTTCTTCCCTTGGAACTAAACAGAAACAACGACAGATGTGCAATGGCAGGATCATTCGGTTCTTTCTTGAACTAACATCAGGTGTCTGAGAACATGTTAACCTAGGAACCCGTTCATATTGTATGATGATCATCTACAGTGAAGTGCCCTTCTATTCACGTTCTTGTACGTTGGAATAGAAAACTTTGTGTATAAACATTTAAAGCTGGAAAGTATTCCGCAGGAATGTAAGGACTATCAAATATGTACACGTACGTTTCCTGCAGGTGGGGTTTTGTTTATTTTCCCTACTGTACTTACAAAGGGAACTCGTATTACAACTTCAATAAACTGTCGTTGCTGAACAAAGACACTAAGAATAGGAGAGGAGCACCCACAGGGAATTAACTGCATCCTGTTTGGAAGACTGCTATTAATAAAGAAGCATACACAATGTTTCAGAGGACGGAATATGGAGCCAACCATAAATTCTCGTACTCAGACTCATAGAAACTCTGCTGAGCAAAGCAGACAAAATTGCAGTGGGTTAAGTGATGGGAGTCGCCTCCGGATTTGTATTAGTGAAGTCCAGATTATAAAATAAAGGGTTCATCAGCTTCCCATCTGCGACTTTTTATCTGCTCTTTAATAAATACAATAAATAATAAACTTGGGAAAAAAACATCAGCGGAGAAGTTTGCAGGAAAGCAAACTAAAACCAAATCGAATCACAAAATCAACATAAGCCTCATAGGAAGGAGTCGCAATATTGAATTGTGCTAAGTGTATGAGGCAGGCACAAGCAACAATTCAATACGCTTGGTTTTAGATTGTATATCACTTTGGACTTAAGAGCCCAGTGAGAGTCTGAGAATCTAAAGTAAGAATGGGTCTTTATTAAAGACAGTTCATGTGAAGTTCTTATGTCAGAAACAGAGATTGAATGGGAGCGAGGATAAGGAAGTTCTTAGTTCATAAACAGAGATTGAATGGGAGCGAGGATAAGAACAGCTTCTGGTGGATCTTAAGAAACACCGTACAATGGAAACATGTCCACTTCTTCCCTCCAAATATATGGTGTGCTATTTTTAGTCAGTCACTCTTGAGATTCCACGTATTCTCCCAATATTTCTGAGTAACTCAACTTGAGCTTCTACGGATCCTCCCAACTGTTCTGAGTACGACAACGTAAGACTCCACGTACATGGACTAAACTCAATAATTTGGTGTATTAATTTTATAGTAAAACAAATGCATTACCCTCAGCCAAAGTTAGAATCAGTGGGAAGTTGAAACAGGGCAGAGTTCCTCGTGGTAGTACAGGCATAAGTCATGTCTCTATGGACAGCCACACTAACCAGCTTAAACTCGATAAGAAATGGAATTCCCCCGTCAAGCGTGATAACCTGATAAATGAACGCTGAAAACTAATTTATAAAAATAGAAAAGCTTCTGTTTACCAATATCAAAGTGGCACAATTATGCCAGCTTACCGAATAGTTTAGTGGCGGTGGAAATACTTTCATATCTACTAAACTAAGTATAAAGTCCATATTGATTAGGAGCAGTTTATACAAATATTGACTGAGGACTGAAACCGAAGACTAAAAACACTCTGAAACTCGAAACAATTGACGAAAGAAGTTGCAACTGGAAAAGTGATTAAAAGGTTTCTTCTTGGGGGGGATTCGATTAGAAATTCAAGAAATAAATTTATAGCTCTCCGAAGGAAAGAAAGTGGAAGAATTATTTCAAATAAAAATACATAAATAAAAACTGCATTCTACTCCGTGTTGGCAAAAGAGAAATTAGAACCTGACACCAAACCACACCGAATAAACACAAAATATTGATAAGCGATAAAGCGGCACATTTCCCCATAAAAATCTTATCTCGATGGCCGTGCGGCATAAATAACGAGTTCAAGTGGCATCTGCGGTATATGAGCCGGCAAAATTGGGGTAAATAGCCAAAAAAAAACCAGCGAAGATTGATTGTGTTGGACGCTTGGAACATGTTGAGACAGCGGCCAAAATTCGGGAACTATTTTCATTGAGCTGAACACAAAATCTATTCAACTGAACTTCAGAAGTTGGAATTTCAGTTCAATAACTTGTAAGCTGAACAACTGATTCGTGCGCACGCGTACACAAACCAGCATCACTGAATCAATCTTTTAGGGAACATTTGAAGACCACTTTTTCAGCAATTTTCAGCTTTGTAACTTGTAAACCCAACGAAAATATTCCGTTTCTTATTATACTATTTTATTACACTGTTAACTTGATTCTTTGATTGCTCTTGCAATCTCTTCAAAAATAGTGCACGCGCTGCATTTTCGCTACGCATTTATTATAAAAATGATTACAATATTTTTCAATAAATTTCTTCATTTGAACAATTTACACACAAACACACACGCGCTTTTTTCCGTTCGCTTGTTCTACAACAAAAACGCAAACACTTCTATTCGCTTTCAACTAATCGCATCGACTGAACGTTCAAATCGACACCTCGTTCCAAACAAGTGTCGGCGGCGGCGGCCAGAGTCGAGTCGAGTGAGCCAGAGTCGCACACACGCTCTCAACTCACACACGCACGCATACAGCAGAGCACAGCGTGCAGCGCAGCAGTATTCGTCAGTGACAGAGCTTCCAGTCGTCTCAGAAGAGAAGACCCGATTCAATTGTATAATAAATCAGCCAAGGAAAAGACGAAAAGGCGAATTCGTGGCGGGCAAAAGAAACTGAACTCAACTCAAACGAACGGGCGCAAATGCAATCTGAGTAAAACAACAAAAGCAAACCACATGTTGCAAATGCACATGCAGATGGCACTAAAACAAAAACAACAACAACAACAACGAGAATTGCAACTACAACAACAGCAACAACAACAGCGACGACGACGACTACAAGTGCAAATTGCTGCCAGCAGAAAACAGCTGAGTGAGTGCGAAGAGAGCTCAACTGAATTCGCCACTAACTGCGATCAGAGCTGGCAGTGCTGCCAGATCTGCGTTACTTGTATTTACGTTATGTAAAAGCTAAATTAATACTCCCGAGTGCCCATTTAGACTAATAAAGTGTGATCTCCAGAAAAAAACCATGCACGGCAGATTGGAAGCATATTTAGAAGAAATATAAATGCACAGCATTTTGAAGTTGAAAACATATTTAAAAGAAATATAAAGAGTATATACGAGTATATATACATTGGATAGTTCGGGGGTTTATCCGCTAAGTTAACAATGTTGAGCAGAGAAATTATTATGATAAAAGTTCAAAATGCTTGAGACATTCAACTCGGAAACAGTAAACATTATTCCAGTCAAAAGATCGATTAGCACGTCCATTTTTTGGCATTATAAGGAAACCGTGACTCAAATATCTAATGGCTCGTATGTAACTTTCTAGATATTTCGAACGTTACCACAAGCCTTCTTGGATCATATTTTTAAAAATGGAAAGTAATATTTGAAATGACCAAAATTCCCTGGGACTTGACACACCAATATTAATATCAATACGTCAATACAAATAATGATCTTCCAGCTGAGCTGACTCTGATTGTGACAGTGACGACGGATTACGTAGTTATACTACTTCAATTATGTCGCACCCATTAGTCAGCTTCGAGATGAATTGGTCATCGCTGATATACACCACGTGAGAACTCTTCGCAAGGGATATAAAAGCGATGACAAGATGGTTTGGAATAAGTCTTAAAATTGTTTTAAATACGTCTGGCGAAAAGAAGGCAGTATAGATCTGAATTACGTCTCATTATACAGCGTATCAGTGACTAACCAGATTATGTATTACGTTATTGAAATGCATTCAGATCTATAGTGAAAAATGTATACGACTTTTTATCAATTACAAATATTTTGTGATGGGTGAGGGTGAAATTACTCCAGAGTTTTTAGACAGAAAATGGCCGATTCAATGTAATTTGGGAGGGATCAGTTGGTCAATTTTTAATTTAATTTCTTAATTACGTTTCATTCAATTTTAATTTTATACAATTTTATTTAATATTGGCTTTTCTCTACGTAAATCGAGTCTTTTTTATTTTTGTTAGCTATTAATTTTTTTATTAATATTTTTTTTTTTTATTCACTTTTTTGTTAAATTTTTGCTAGTTATTTATTTGTTTTATCCTGTTTTTTCAAATTAATTTTTTTTTCATTTATTTAAAGTTTTTTTTTTAACCCTCCGACGGTTGAGTCATCCGTTGCCCTTATACGAAGTACAAGGTCCACAGGGACCTATTTCTATTTGTATGGAATTTTATATGGAAAATCATTTTTTTTACATTTTTTTTGTTTTGATTTATCCATTGTATCATTGTATCATCGCCCGATTTGTTGGCGTTGTAATCCAAAATAGCAAACGGCTTCTTCTTTTCAGATTGCATGTCCACACCGCAAGTATAATGTTGTGTCGACAACAAAATTGCCGCTTTGTTCTTCTTGGGCACATATGAACATAGTGCTATATCGCCTTCGTTGAAGAACAAACTATTGGTCGGATCGCTTTGAAATTTTTTGTAAACGATTCTAGATAAAATTTGCTTGGAATACATGTGGGGGTCGGGTATACTTCCCATGGACCATCAAGGAGTAATTTCCGTTTGAAAATGGACCTTCTCACCCGCCGGAGGGTTAATACATTTTTTGAATTTTTTTTATTTTTAATAAATTTTTTGAATTTTTGTATTTTTTAAGAAATTTTTTGATTTATTTTTTTTTACTTAATTTTTTGAAGTATTTTATTTTTTTTTACTTAATTTTTTGAAGTATTTTTTTTTTTAATATTTAATTCGTTCGTGCATATTTTTTATGTAATTTGTTTATATTTTATGATTTTTATTTAATGTTTTATTATATATTTTCTTTCTATCTACTAATTTTATTTGCTTTTTAATTATATATTTTATATTTAATTTTTATATTATAATATAATATTTTCTTAAATTTTTTTTATTTTTTTTCCTTTTTTGTATTATTTCTTCATTTTATGAATTTTTTAATTAAGTTTTTTCACGCTTGTTTTTTTCATTTTAATTTGTTAACTTTTTATTAATTTTTTATACTTTTTCTTTTAAATTCACATTTTATTTATTCTAATCACATTTTTTTTACTTGTTCATATTAATTTTTTTAATTTATTATTTTTATTTATTAATTTTTTTGTTTTTAACGTGTTATTCGTTTTATAATTTTTAAATAAATCATTTAAAAATAAATAACAATTTTTTTATTATAATTTTTTTCATTTTTGAATTATTTTTTATTATTCTATAATTAATTTTTATTATTTTGTTATTATTTTTTATTATTTTATTATTATCTTTTATTATTTTTTAATATTACATATTTTTTTTTATTTTTTTTCATTGCTTTTATTGTTTTTTTGTTATTGTTTTTATTATTTTTTAAATTTTTTATTTTTTTATCATTTTTTATTATTATTATTTTATTATTATTTTATTATTATCTTTTTATTATTTTTTTTTGTTATTTTTTTATTATTTTTTTATTATTTTTTTATTATTTTTTTATTATTATTTTTTATTATTATTTTTCTTTTTTCTGGCGGAAAATATTAAATAATGATAATGAAAATATTGTCATTACTTAAAACTATTTTGAGTTGAAAAAAATCATTTTAAATTGCTACAACAAATTCACTTCTTCCAGGTGGCTACCTGGCATGCACTCAGAGGAGAGAGCATGGAAGAACAACAACGCCAGTCGGAGAGCGCGAGATTAAAATCGTTTATATCTCTGGATGCGCACTCACGTTATTGTTAACTTTTTACTTTTGTTTTTGTTTTGGCTTTCTGCGTAAATTATTGAATGTTTAAAAACAAAACCAAAAACAACAGAACAACATCCACTGCGCACTCGGCTGAGGTGGCTCGCTCGCTTCGGCTTGGATTGCGCTCTCAGACATTTTGACCGATGGTGATCGTATGAATAATTCATATAAAAATATCACGGAAATTAATCACGCAGCCGAAGAAAACAGTGCGAGGGAGAGAGCAGCCGCGGTGCGAGCTAAAAATTGATCGTAATTGCGGCGAATTGGGGTCCGATGTATCTGCGGATAGAATGACTATTTATGTTGTATGGGGATAGTCTTTTCCTAGGATTTGTGTTTGTTTGGGTGTTAATTTCTTCTTTTGTGTAGCCAGGCGTGCATTTCAGCATAAACACAGATGGATATCGTAAATTGTGTGATTTGATATCGTAAGCAGGTGGCTTGGCTTGGCTTGGGTTGGCTTCAATAGCTGCGCGGATGTTTTTGAGGTGTCGCTTGAATTTGATGTCTCACGTTTTATGCATGTTTATGCAAGTGTTAAATTTAATTAGCTTGAATTTTAATTTAAAGGAAGAGTTTAATTAAAAATTGCTATTGCAATTTGAACACTTATGCGGCCATGAGTTTTTAATTGCCTTTTTTGTGTGAGAAAAGATGCGCGGAGATGGTAAAAAATTCAATATTTCACAACATCGGAAACCTAAAATATTTTTAAAATTAACTTTATTATTACATACATATATTTTGTTTTTACTAATTTTTTTTATATTTTTTTTCATTTTAAAAATTTTGTTTTTTTACTTACTAATTTATTTTTTAGTTGTTTATATATTTTTATCTTTTTCTTTATTTATTTATAATTTATTTATTATATATTTTTTACTTTATTTATTATTTAAATTATTTTTTCTTTTTTACTTGTTTTTTAATATATTTTCTTTTTGTTTTTGCTTTTTTGTGTTTGTATTTTATTTATATTATTTATAAATTTTTGTTTTTCTGTTTTTTTTATTTATTTTTTATTTCTTTAATTTTTATATTTTTTTGTTTTTTATTTATTTTTTTCGTTTTTACATATTTTATATTTTTTTGTTTATTATTTAATTATTATATATATATATATATATATATATATATATATATATATATTATTCCTATTAGTCCATTAATGAGCAAAGGGCTCATGATTTAATTATTTTTTATTATATTTTTATTATATATTTATTTTTTTTTTAATTATTATTTTTAATTTTTTATTGTTTTTTAATACTTTTTTTATTAATTTTTTTTATTATTTTTTAATTCTTTTTTTATTTATTTTTTTATTATTAATTTATTATTTATTTATTTTTAATTTTTTTTGTATTATTTATTATAATTTATTTATTATTTATTTATTATTTTTTATTACTTATTTATTATTATTTTTTTTTTATTATTTCTCATTATATTTTATTTATTTTTTAATTCTTTTGTATTATTAATTTATTATTTATTTATTTAAAAAATTCATTATTTATCATCATTTTCACCAATATTATATTATTTTCTTGCGATTCTTATTTTATCTGGCACGCATAATTTCGTCGCAGAGAATGGAATGCGAGCTGTTCACATGAGACTGGGAGGACGTGGACTATTTTTGGATGGCGTGCATTTAGAAACGCATCTGAACCTGGTTATTAATTAAGGCCAAAACACAATCAAATATTTTTGTCAATTATATTAAATACAATTTATTTTTTTGTGATAATTCGGAATTTCTGGCATCTTAAAATAAAGGTACAAATTTGAATGAAGCCTCATTCTACAAGTCAAGGATGTGTGATTTCGGGAACTGAAGCGGTGACTAGACAGAGGAGCTCACTCACATATAAAACGCTTGAACGGCGCTAAGAAATGTCGCACATCGCAAAGTGCTCCCAATTCACAGATGCAGTGCCTCGGAGCGATTTTGCACCTGCAAATGGAATAATCAAACATTTCACGCCTCGTTTGAGATGCTGCAGCACAGTGGCAGAGCAAATGGCGACGACATCGGCGGCTGGGGTGAAATTTAATAAATGTGTCAAGAACGCGAACAAAGTTTATGCGAAAAATGCCAACGAATTGTTTTTATTTTTATTTATTGATCTTTTTTATTTCTCTTTCGTTTCTTCGGATTTTGGTTTCAGATTTTAAATGCCTTCGCAATTTTATTCCATCGTTAATTGCTGAAACGAAGTGGGTCAAAAGCGCCGGACACAATGACCGCGCCTCGCTCCATTACGAAACGTTGCTGTAGCAACACCACGACTGGCACTGTGGGGGCCTAGGGGCACAAATGCCATTGAAATCTCATCTTTGGTGGAGTTGGGTGAGTCTCTTCGCATTTAATACTGGAATCCTCGTTAAGGATTGGAGACCTGAATCAGGTTTCAAATATACCATAAAGACATCTGCTACTCTAACACCAAAATGAGAAGGTACCAATGATGGTGATGAATCTTTCCCCTGCCCTTGCGGGAGGGTTGAAAAGAACTACGAATGCCCCAGTAGGAAAGTGTGTCTACAAAGTCGGACTTTAATTATGTTTCCCAAGACTGGCTTTATTTAAGAAATTGAAAGATCTCTTCAATATTCTCAGAAGATGTCAGGATGAACATAAAAATGTTCATAAACATAAAAATGTTCATGAACATAAAAATGTTTATAAACATAAACATGTTCACAAACATAAAAATGTTCATAAATATAAAAACGTTTATAAACATAAAAATATCCACAAACATAAAATTTTTTATAAACATACAAAATTTTATACACATAAAAATTTTTATAAACATAAAAATGTTCATAAACCTAAAATGCTCATAAAAATAAAATGCTAAAAAACCTAAAAATGTTTATTAACATAAAAATGTTTATTAACATAAAAATGCTCATTAACATAAAAATTTCCATAAGCATTTATCGATACTTTGCTAAAAAAAATATATTTATCAAGGCATGGTTTGAATAATGCTTCTTTCTAAATATTTTGCTCCTCGAGTCGAAGGCCTTGTTGTAAGTACTCATTCCCCCTAACCCCTTGCAGATATAATTAGTTAAGGTTCAAGGTATACAATAATAATAATATATTTATCAAAGGTGTGTTTAATATGAGAACATAGCAAAAATAGCATTCCAGTGTAACCCGCAAGGCAACAGAGGCCGAGGTCGTCCAAGGCAAGAATCCTAGCAGAAAACCAACATCGAGCACCATGGAACGAGATAAGAAGCATCGCTCGAGGAGGGATTGGAAGGAGTGTGTTAGCGTCGTATGCTCCAATAAAGAGCGACAAAAACTATACCTAAAATATAAATTTAACATTATTGCAATATAATTTGTATCAAGGAATAAATAAATAATTATAGAAATAATTAATAAATAAGAATAATTAAGAAAATTCTATTGAGAAAATATCGAGTGAAAAAATATCGACTTGTAAATTAACAATTTCGATAGAGCAAATAACGATTTCTATAGAGAATTATAGAGAAAATAATGATTTCCAAATGTATTTAGTTCTATATCTTTATTATTGTGGCGAATATATCGCGAAAAAACATCGACTTATAAAATAATGAATCCGAAAGAGAAAATATCGAAGTAGATCGAGAAAATATCGCAGTAGATCGAGAAAATAGCGAACTAGATAGACAAAATATCAACTCAGATAGTGGAAATATCGGATCAGATAGTGAAAATATCGACTCATATAGTGAAAATATCGACTCAGATAGTGAAAATATAGACTCAGATAGAGAAAATATCCATTTCCAAATACAAAGAATGAATTATAAATTAAATATCGAGTGCCATCTTGATAAAGTCGCTAATAACGCTTAGATAACTCTATGTCCATATTCATGTGGAGAATATATATCAAGTAGCATTACTATTTGAAAAGTGGAATTAAAAAGGGATTTCACCAGTGGATATGATACTCATACACCGAAAAAGAATATAGAGGGTTAGAGGTGGCGTCACTGATATGAGAAGAGATAGCACCGTTTGCCCCATACCGATTAGGGATAATAAATAAATAAAAACCGTCCGTAGATGAAATACGACTAACGTCCTTCGATATCGATGCAAAAGGCAACACATTTCTTTGAAGAAATACAATCATCCATATGGAAAATATCAATTACACATACATATCCATATAAAAATATCGATTTTCATATATAAAATATCCATTTTCATATATAAAATATCCATTTTCATATATAAAATATCCATTTTCATATATAAAATATCAATTACAATACCGAATACATCGATATCCATATAAAAATATCGATTTTCATATATAAAATATCCATTTTCATACATAAAATATCAATGACAATACCGAATATATCGATATCCATATAAAAATATCGATACCCATATAAAAATATCCATTTTCATATATAAAATATACATTTTCATATATAACATATCGATTTTCGTATATAAATATCGATATCCATATATAAAAATATCGATATCTACATAGAAAATATTAATTATAATACCAAAGACATCGAAATACATATAAAAAAATATCGATATCTATACACAAATATCGATTTTCATATATAAAAAATAGATTTTCATATATATCGCTTTTCATTTATAAAATATCAATTTACACTATAAAAGTATATTGGAATATTTTCGTGAACAAATTCAATATTTTCTTCAGATAAAATATAGATTTACTTGTAAAATATATCATCAGCATTCGATACGTTTCTTTTCATATAATATATAGATTTACTTAGAGCAAATATCATCAAACATATAAAAAAAACCAATATTTCCATAAAGATAGATATAATCTTATACATAAACTTTCAATTTCCACGATCTCATACATAAGCTATCGATTTCCACACTGCAAATGTCGGTTTCCTTCCTTATAGGAATTTCTGAATAAGTATTACAAATCGAATAGTTATGTCTCGTATTTTGTGTCCTTTCAAACTATTTTGCAAAAATAATAAATCAAATAGATGTTTATTTGTTCCTAGTGGGGCATTAATTTTCTTAGACAGTTTCAGTTGCACGCTTATCATCAGAATTGTCAACTTTTCCATTCAACTCTATCTCGCAATTCCCTACGAGTGCATTTGTTACACATTTTCTTGAATATATTTTTAATTATTTCTTATCAATAATATTGTTATGCTGCTAAATTCCACTGTTTATACTGCATGCAAATGTAGGCGAGAGATAGGGAGGCAGCGGCTACGGCCACATCCGAGCGAGACCCCAACCACGACCACGACGCCTCGCAGCACAATAAAAACGCAAATTAATAACTTGCTGCAATACTCGCAAATGGTGTTAATTTTATTTCTACCAATTTATGCAATGACGCAGAAGCAAAGCTCGCCACGTTAAGAGTGGAAATGTTAGAAGGACGTATGCGCGTCTGAACGAGGTGGTCAAGGAATTTGCAACATTTGTGCTCGAATATTATATATTTTATTTCGAGTATATTGCATATAAATGGGAGGCAAGTACCTTTGTTCGCAAGGTTTCATAGTTATAGTATTTCCCGGCACGTATAGAATTTTGCTACATTTTGAGGTGTTTTCATATAATAATAATAATGATGCCTTCGTTTTCACTTCCTCATTGTTTGTCAGAAATAACGGGAACCGAGGAAAATGCATCCTTTCTTTGAAACGATAACGAGTGGACCACAAGAAACGCGAAATCGTTATTAAATTCAACGAGTTGAGCCGCTGATTTGATTTCGCGATATGAAACAGTGATGCCAAGTTGGATTTTCAGACGGTTTGTGTACAGACTAAGAAATTTTATGCAAATTTTCGCCGAGGAGAATGGGGAATTCTGTTTGAAAAATTCCAACTAAAAAGCAAATATTGTACGAAAAGGAAATGCTTATCTTGCTTGAATTCCTTATGGTATCTTTGTGAGCTAGATGTGATAAAAGGCTATCTTAAGAATTAAGCTCGTAGAGTGAACTGAATCCTCTTTACAAAATATAATCGTAGTGCCTTATAACAAGACATTAGGTTATAAGTTGGGTCAGATTAACTGCGAGGTTAGGTTAAAAGTGGGGTTATGATAAAAATAAGGCCAAGTTAAAAGTGAAGCTATGTTAGAAGTAAGGCTATGTTAAATGTGGGTTATGTTAGAAGTGAGGCTATGTTAGAAATGAGGTTATTTTAAAAGTGAGATTATGTTAAAACTGACATGTTAAAAGTGGGGTTATGTTAAAAATGAGGCTATGTTAGAAGTGTGGCAATGTTAAAAATGATATTAAGTTAAAAGTGAGATTACGTTAAAAGAGATGGAAGGCTAAGAGTGAGGTTATGTTAAAAGTGAGGCTATTTTAGAAGTGTGGCTATGTTAAAAGTGAGATTATGTTAAAATCGACGATATATTAAAAGTGGGGTTATGTTAAAAGTGGGGCTATGTTAGAAGTGTGGCTATCTTAAAAGTGAAGCTATGTTAAAAGTGAGGTTCTGTTAAAAGCGAGGTTATGTTAAAAGGGATGGAAGGCTGAAAGTGAAGTCCTGTTAAAAGTTAGCTTGGGTTAAAAGAGATGGAAGGCTAAAAGTGAGATGATTTTAAAAGAAAGATTATGTCAAAAGAGTTTTGAGGCTAAAAGTGAGTTTAGCTTTAAAATGTGCCCTTAAGCAGAACAATTAAGCCCAAAAAGGTACGTTGTAGTGCAGCGGATGTCAATAAAGGCTTTCCAGTGAGAATCATCTGGAGCCTCGTCACAATTTTGCAAAGGAGGGGCCTTCTACAAATATATCATTGGATTATATTAGCTAAAGAGAAAAGTTTCTAGTCTGAAATGTTGTGCCATCAGTTCTACAACTTCATCAAACTTCTTACCCAAGCATGTTTTCTGGCTGTGAGGCAAGATCTAAACACATATCTTCTATAAAGATATGGGATTATCCCTTTCCTGTACGTTTTTATCCTTCATTATGATTGCTCCTACTCTCATAGCCTGAGGCATTTGTTCCCCCTTCTTCCTCTCTATAGTTGGGCTGCGAATCATCATACAATGTAACCGTAATACTCAACAATAAAGTATTTAACAAATTTCTAGAGCCTTAACTCCCATCACAGTGGGAGGTCGGTCCACACTCATTTAGCGTAAGAGGCCATCATCAAAAGCGCATAACATGCATTGTTAAAAGTCTCTCGTAATATATGAGTAGGTAAAAGGCATAAAATTGAAATTCGATTTGAGTTTCAGTTTGGAATCTGCGAACGCGGTGCAGGGCCTACGGCGGAGCTTAGCGCGTGTCTGCAATTTCACAACCCAAAAGCAACAACGAGATAAAAACAAAGCAACTGCATTAGGCCAGCAACTGACTAACCAACAGAGCTCCCCCACCACCACATCGTTTGCGGCCAGGCTGCAATATCATTAAACTGTAATTTTACCAGCCCATCATTTCCTCCACACGCTGCCAGTTGGCATAGCACGGACTATTGGCGTTGGCAGTGATTGGTAACAAGCGTCAACTACCAGCACCGTAATTGAACCATCACCTGCAGTCAGTCACGGATGTGGAACCTCACACCGCAAGGAGCGCGACGCAAACAGCCGGCCAAGTAAAAGTAATCAGCAACAATTTAACTGAATTATTGGCAAATAACTTGCATTAAAATTGCAATAAGTGTGGGCTTGGGTGCGAGTGCAATAATGGAAGGCTTGTGCAGGGGAAACACACAGAAAATTATCTAACTACAAAGAGAGCCTCTTTCCCGCAGTGGGCAGCGGCGGTGGGACCAACCTGCAGCCAGGCCAGCGACAAATACGGAAATCGCTCAAACGAAACATGAATGGGACCAACCAAAGAAAAATGTCCGCGTCTCAACTCTTGCCAATAATTTGAACGTAACTCCAAAAGTGGGCTTTCTCGGGGACCAACAAACAAAGCAATCTGAAGCAAAGCGAAGAAACAGAGCCCCGCGAATGGCAGACGAAGACGGGCACCAATGTTGCATTTTGTGTGTGGGCGGCGGCACAGCGTCTCGCCTTGTCTACGGTTCACATTCAAGGCACGAATTGCGGCCTGCTGGCCGGCTCACTGGCTGGCTGGGATGGATATGCACTCTTGGCGGTTCGATACCAATTTCACGTAGCCACTTGACCAACTTGGCTGCCTGCGCCACAAGGCAGCAACGCTACGCTCCTGCCCAGTGCGCCTTTTGTGCAATTCTCTTCATTTCCCCTTTACTTCGAGATAAAACTGTCGTAATATTCGCGATATAAAAGATGCCAGCAATAAATTTAATAATAAAAACTTTGAGCGATAAAAGTCATAATTTTTGGTGCGGCTCTGGTGGGTGCCGCCCACTTCTTCTGCCGCGTAGACAAAGTGCAACGTACGCAGCGTTTGATAAATTTTTGGGTTAACAAGGTAGCGACTAAACGCCCCCACTCCGCCACAAAACTGCAGTTAAGAAAAACTGCCTTCGAAAAATAGTAAATTAGATTAAAAAAAAACACTTTTCTATATTTCACATTCGCTTGCATATCAGTTTATCGTCTAAATAGCACGTTGCGCACACACACATACGACAAAGCAATATTCAGGCGACAGTGCAATAACAAAAGGGAGCCAGTATGTGAAAGGACATTATGGTAAAGTTATGTTCAATGTACTTACAACTGGGATTGAGGCAGGAATGGTGCCAAATATATTGAAAAATGCACTTACCTATAAAAAGAAACGAGAAAATCAGATATTATTATAAAATATTACAAAAGTAGGCAAATTAAACACAATTTATGTTAGAGTTTCAAAGAAGGAGGCCCTCTCGTACGTTGGTACAATGTAAAGGTATGCACGAATGGTATTGAAACACGTTTCAACACATTTCTCAACGTTCACTTACTTACACTGAAGTTGGATGGTGGCTTTTTTGGGGATAAAATAATAAATTAAATAAATACATATTATTATTTATTAACTTTATACACCATTTTTTTCTTTTTTTACTAATTTACAATATAAATTTTAAAAATATTCCCATAATTAGTTATAATGCCTCGTCTTCGATTGCTATGATTGAAATTCGTTTTCATTCCAATTCCAACAAATAAATAAATAACATTTTTGCATTCATATCCATCCAACATATGCATGCCGTAAACATGAAGGCAAGCATACAAACATTCGCACATGTAGTAAACACACACGCTCATATAGAACGCAAACAAGAGAATGTGTATCGACATATTTTGCCTTTGCTTGCCGAGCACACTTCGGGTTTTGGTCCAATAGGCAGCCACGGTTTTTTAACTCATTTCGCTGAGTGAAGAGAGCAATGTAACGTCTTATAGTATATTGTCTTTGCTTCAGTGCAACCGCTTCATCCAAAACGAAAGAATGAGAATGGAGAGGAACTTGAAAGAATGAGCATAGAAACAAATGAGTATCGAAACATACGAAACAAAAGTGCTTGTTAAAATGGGTAATATATCGGGTGCTGCAAGCATGCCTACGAAGTGATTAATCTCATTCTCCGTTTTGCGTGGCATCTAAGAAAAAATCCTCTCAGAAGCTGCACTACTTGCTGGGGTAGCAAGTATTTTGCAACTTATTTTGTAAAGAAAGGGAAATTCATTTCCACCATTCTAAAATATGAAAGTTTTCGAGCAGAACGACATTTGTATTTTCATACATATGCAATTCTTTATTTAATTTATCCTCTAAATTAAGAACTTCGGGTAGCTGCGCAAAATCGCCAAAAAGTTCTGCATAGCCTGCAGACAACGGGTTCTCTTGTTGGGACACATCATCCTGACAACTATACATAATACGCTTGCACTCGTCTTTTATCTCTTTCTTTTCGTCTTCATTGAAATGAATTAGTTTATTGGCAGGGGGGAAGAGAAAATAAGCAACTTTATGAACCATTTTTAAATTTTTTTTTATTTTTTTAATTTAATAAATTGTAAATTTATTACAAATTATCTTAATGCAGCTGTAGCATCTAAGGCCTTAAGCTAGTAGGTAACAATGTTATACAAATAAGTTGTTTGTGGTGTTATATGTCAAAGTATAGGTTTAATTTGCAAATAAAGTTTATGAAAAGTTTGATATTGGCTTGATTTATGTTTTGCAAAATTTCTTTGAGATTAGGGTTTCCCAATTCTTGGCGGATTTGACTGATTGCTTGACAGTTATAAAGAATGTGCGGAGTTGTGAGATAGTCCGAGTTGCAAAATGTACATGTAGGAAGACTGGTATTGTTGAAAAGATGTTGGTGTGTTAGCCGTGTGTGGCCACCAAGTCGGAATCTAGTATAAATGATGATGTGTCTTCTAGGGATGGTAGTTGGGAATCGGGGAATAATTTGGTTGGGGTTTATGGATTTGTAGGAATGTGCGTATTCAGTCCAGATATGTCTAATGGTCTGAATGTAGAGGTTATCCACAGCTTTTTCTTATGTCCATTGTATTGGTAGAGTTTGTTAACTTAAGAGGGGAAATTGTTGCTTCTTTTGCCGCGGAGTCAGCTAAAGTGTTGCTATGGATTCCAATATGGCTGGGTGTCCATACAAGTTTGATGTTCTTTTGGCTTGTAATAATTATGTCCCTGATGTGAGATATAGTGTCGTCATTGTTGTTGACGTTTTTTATTGCTAGCAGCGTTGAGGGAGAGTCTGTGCAAATTAAAGTTTTCATTTTGCTGGATTTGGCTATGAGACTTGCTTGAAATATTGCTTCGGCTTCGGCTGAGAAAACGGATGCATATGCTGGAAGTATAGACTTAATGATTATGTTTTTTTCGTCTACAACACTGAATCCAACGGCGTTTTCAGATTTCGATCCGTCAGTGAATAAAATGTTCCACTTTTGGTGTTGGTTGCGAATCGTTAAGAATTCTCTTGCGAATATATTGTGCGGCGTGTTTTCCTTATGGTATTTTGCTAGTTCAAGTATGATTGAATCTGTTTGAAGTGTCCACGGCGGCACTTTTAAGGTTGGTGTGGTCTTGGAATTAAGTTTAATATCCAATTGTTTGGCCATGGCAACTGCCCTTTGTATCGCTGATTTTTTACGGTTGCATTTTTTCCATTTAAGTAGGTTAGTTAGTGCTTTATTTAATATTGATCCTTTTGTGTTTGTAAGTTTGACGATCATACGTCCCGTAAGTTGTAGTTGTCTGTTTTGAAGAGTCGGCAGCCCGGTTTCTGTAAGCATGTTAGTTATCGGGGTTGTGCGGAAGGCTCCAAGTGCCAATCTGGCCGCGGTGTGGTATATTGATGACAGTTTGTTTACATTATTTTTTGATGTATTACTGTAAATTTGAAGCCCGTAATCTATTTTAGATAGGATTAGTTGATAACAATTGATTCTAAGTTAATATATAATTTTTCTTTAAAATGTTTAGTAACTAATGAGTCCCCAGAATCAGCAGAACATTTCTTTTTCAAGCGGAAAATATATATCAACACAAAATGCATAGTGGCATATTTTTGCCCCTCAAGCTTTTTAAATGTGCTCTCAAACGGTTCCAACAATTGAATGATAGCATTCATTTCCAGCAGATTAATACCATCCATTCTCTGCAATTGGTTTTATTCCTGCAAAATAGTAGTAAATCTAACCAATTTCTCTGTGCAGATATAAAAAAATAGTACTTGGTATTCCACCGTGTAGTGCAAAAACTTTTGAAGGTTGTGGTTGAATTAAAGCCAGAT
Source organism: Clusia tigrina (assembly GCA_920105625.2). Classification (NCBI taxonomy): domain Eukaryota; kingdom Metazoa; phylum Arthropoda; class Insecta; order Diptera; family Clusiidae; genus Clusia; species Clusia tigrina. The sequence goes on along the minus strand of OV050031.1, from coordinate 188,772,839 downwards.
ATTTTCAAATATTTCACTAATTTTGAGCACAAACGGCATACTTGCTCCACATCATTTACTTACTCCATAGACTCATGCAAAGCACTATTTCGTAAATGGTTAACGCAAAATATATGATTAGATGATCGAAAGGCTGCTACCATATTCGATCCTCTATCAGTAACAATAATGGCAGTTTTATTCAAATCGCAGCTGAACCGCCTTAAGAGCTCTTGGACTTTCTTACTTATATTATCATCTGGAAAAAAAATAATAAAACAGGAAAGTTTTATAGCTGAGCTGAAAACAAAGTAACAAATCGCTTCCCCTACTTGTGCACCTTTCTCCCTCCATAGATTTTAAACCTAAAAGTGTGCTGCCTTTGAAGGGGACAAGATAGTTGTTGATGAATAAATAAATACTTTTTGAAAATAACGGTTATTTTTTGATCAAACCTCGTATATATATATATATATATATATATATATATATATATATATATATATATATATATATATATATATATATATATATATATATATATATATATATATATATATATATATATATATATATATATATATATATATATATATATATATATATATATATATATATATATATATATATATATATATATATATATATATATATATATATATATATATATATATCCAAGGATGTGTGTGTGTACATTAGTAAATTCCTAAAAGTATGCATTTCTTTACTTGACAATTAAGTTTCAAATAAGTTTCATCATTATTTTATTATTGTTGATGAAGTTTTTCTTCATTAGTTTTCTATAAGAATAATTTTTAGAGTTCTAGAGTTATATAACAATAAAATTTAGTTAGTCTTTTTTTTATAAAGGAAAGGCTTTTGGTAGATCAGGAGGGTAAGTTGAAAAACGTTGAAGAAAGTGCTCGATAAACGCATGAGAAAGCACGCTTGAGAAATAAAGAGAGAGAGAGAGAGGGGGGCAGGGAATTTGTATAGGATAAGAGACTAAAGAGTATGTGAAGGTTTCATACAAAATTTTGTAAGAGACACTATGAAGGTTGTAGAAGAACTTTATAAAGACCACAAGTGGCTTTGAAGAGACTCTGAAAATGTCTATAAAAGGACCATTATAGGGTTTATTATACTATGTGTCGATTTTGTACGTACTTTCTAAAGGCTTCAAAAGAGCATGAAGACACCCTGTGAAGGTGTTGCGTTCAGTTTGATGAGACTGGTATATTCGTATACGAGAGTGCAAAATGTTCGCTGCCGGGCTGCATGAATAATATATGAAGACTTTAAGGAAGAACTTTATTAGGATGAAGCTTCCTAAGGTGTTTTTAAAGACCACAATTGGCTTGGAAAAGGCTCTCTGAAATCTTCAGAACCGGTTTTGAAGACCTCCACAATTGACTAAATACGGTTGGATAGGTAGCGCCGAAATTTGTATGGGGTAGGAATGTTTCTTATTTAGCTTTTAGCTGTTGAAACGCCTTTAACGTTTTTTCAGTGCAGCAACGTGCATTGAATGCAACTTGATTTGAGGGTTCGGGCCAGCACTTGCATTGTGAGGGTGGGGGTGGGTTTATGCGTGGAGGTGACTATCGCTGGCATGCTTCAGCTTTTGCGCATTATCACAGCACTGTTCTTTCATTTTCGTGCGCTTTGTTAGAGGAAACCGTGTATAGAAAGGTTTGCTTTTCAAAATTTTTTCTGCTTAATTAAGTTTAATTATTACAAGTTGTGGTACTGAGACAGGTAGTTTAAGTATCTGTTAAGTGTGTGTGTGAGTATCGCTTCGTTACTTAACGTTGCCCATTATAAGTTAAGTATAAGGATTAAAGAAGTTTCAGTGCCGCGTTGGACTGCGGCCCAGAGTCAGGAGTATTGTTCGCTGATTTGTATGTTTGGTTTGCTTGTGTTCATAGTACTTGGTCCAAATTGTACGCGTGATTTGTCGCTAACTTTAGGAGTTAAGGATACACTACTACAATAGTTACTTCATTCTTTGTTTGGTTTAGCTAAAGTGCTGCTTAATTATAGAATGGTTTTAATATCAATTTTAGTGTTTCGTTTTTGCTTTTTGTTGAACTTGATTGAGACTTTCTTCTTTTCTTTTTGCTTGTGAGTTTAGCTCACTTTCTTGTTAACATTTAATTTTAAAAGAGAGGAAGGTTTCTTGTAATTGACTTCAAAAATATGCCGCTGATACTCGAAATACTGACATCGAAAATAATCTTTGTTTACATGATTCGAATTCGAATCCTCTCCGTGATTACGTTTTCATTTCAATGTTTCTATTTTGTTTCGTTTTTAAATATAAGTTTAAATCGTTTTAATGGCGTTTCAAAGTTTAAATTCAAGCTTAAGTCTTTTGGTTGGAAGTAAATGAAAATAGTGTGGGAGAAGGGGTGGAAAACATAGGAGAATGCGGGGACATTCAGAGATGAAGTTAAGAATGCAGAAAACGAAAAGTCAACAAAACTATCCGAGCATTTCTTGTTTGGCGTTTTATACTGGCACTCTGATCCATGTTGTGTAATTCCATGTACGGATAGAGGGTTGCAGAAATGTATTTGTGTGAATTGTGGGCATGGCAAATTGGGACTATTAGGCACATTTCTAGACGCACGTGTTGGATTTTAGCTGGTGCTGGAATTATCTGTGGGAGCTTGTAGGCAACGCCAGCTTGGAGAGTCAGAGACAGACATACGAGGTATGATCAAAAAATAACCGTCATTTTCATCTTTTCGTGAGTTACGTATGTTCGATGTTCGCATTTTTTTTCTGTTATGTTGGTACACATGTCTGTTATATATGTTGGCAATACCAACCATTTTGGATTGTCAGTTTGTTTTTGACAGATAAAAAGGTTAGTCGTGTTTTGGTGTGCTCTTCGATTTTGTACTATTCGAAAAAATGGATCAAAGAAGCTGTATTCAGTTTTGCGTAAAAAATGACGCAAGGACATTTGAATTGTTCACGGTGGCCTTTGGCGAGTCTATTATGAGCAGAACACAAGCTCAATTGTGGTATAACCGGTTTAAGGAAGGCCGAGAAGATGTCAATGACGATGCTCGTCCTGGTCGCCCGAGCACGTCAACAACCGATGAAAACATTGACGCAGTGAAGAAAATGATTTTGGATAATCGTCGAATCACTATCAGAGAGGTTGCTGATGATGTTGGCATATCGTTCGGCTCATGCCAAGCAATTTTTACGGATGTTTTAGGCATGAAACGTGCGGCAGCGAAGATTGTTCCAAAATTGGTAAATTTTGAGCAAAAGCAACGTCGCATGGACATCGCTCAGGAGCTGTTTTTGGCCAAAAACAAAACCGTTATCATGCCTCAACCACCGTATTCACCGTAAATAAATACTTTATTTTTTGATCACACAATAACGGTTCTTTTTTGATCACACCTCGTATGTACGTGTAGAATATTAAATTATAAATATGTCATATTGGTTGCGTTCAAAACTTTCTTGACAAGGCCTGTTTTCTGGTTAGTTTATTTAGAAATATTCATAAAGACGCAAAAATGAACAGGTTAAAACAACATCAGGTTAAAACAACATCAGAACCATATCTAGTTAGTTAACTTATCTTGTTTAGTCGGCGGCTGTACAATTTTCAAGAACATTCAACAATTGCATTGCAAAATAAATATCATATTAAAAATAAAAACAAATAAAACACTACAAAAGCTTAAAACAATGTTTTCTTTGGCAAAATTAATAGTTCGCTCACTCTTTTTATTCTTCATGTCTTTTCGTTCATTCCTCATATGCTTATAATATAAACCTACGAGCATGTTCTCCGAACAAATAACTAAAAATTTCAACCAATACCAGCACAAAAATATGAAAAGTCTCTGTTGGTGCTGTCACTGTAGTGTGGTGCGTAACTCGAAATTTTTCTAAAGGTAGCCAGTCATATTCCATACAGTCAAACGTAATGTTGTCTTCCGTCAGCTACTCTATCTTAGTACTTTTGTCACTGCTGGTTTGCAGTGCTGTTTGCCAGGACAACGATTTTCTTGGTGTGTTGAGGGTCTACGAAAATAGATTCAAAATCTCCCTTCCAAATGTGAACTACAGTAAAGTTACAGTTTATTGGTCACTGAACAAGAAGAAGGAAAGATACTCGGAGCACTTTGTAAAGCAAAACGAAGATAAACTCTGGGTATGGATATATTGTTATGCACAATTGAAGCTCGACGATGTTTTGCTGACCGAGTTTGTATTGTACTCTGGTGAAGAAAAGAAATTCCAAAAGAAGATGTTTGTCGTTCGTCGAATTGAGAAAACTCGCGCAGAATTCTGTCCAGAATTCAATGCGGCTGAAAAGAGGTCGCACGATTCCTACGAAACGTTTTCTGACCAAATGGAAACCGAACTTCCAATTTAACCAAATCTTTTAGTATATTTAACTGTGTTTTGATGTGAATTTTTAATTGGGATTAAATAAAATAAAACAATATTGGCCTAATTAAAAGATTTCTAGTGTGCAATTATTTCAAAAGGTTTAGGCGCCTTAGGACTCTGCAGATGATGGAGTTCCAGTTCCTGACGTGATACGATCTCGTTTATATATCTATTAACAGAGAAGGATTCGGGACCCAGTTGATTTCGAGGAAATCTAATAGAGAATTGAATAAGTTATATAAAGTTAAGTAACACGTCACGACTCTGGTACATTATAAAATCCGCGGCAGTTGCTTTGTGTGAGTGTTTGAAAGGTCTGTTTAATTGGTATCGTGCTAAGCAGGCTACTCTGGCAGTCGTGGGGTCACTAGTTCCAGTTCCACCGAATTCACTGTGTCCAACATTTGTTCTATTTCCCTTGAACTTATTCACCTCCATTAGAATGGTTTCCAGCTTCTCCCACTGTGGGACACACTTGACCGATTCGATCGCGCCACAAGAATTTCAACAGCTGTGCACGGCCCTGAATGTCATTGAATTTCCCATTTAACATACCGAAAGAGGCAGTCGTGCTAGGATATGTTTACTTGCCTCTTTCCTACCCAGAAAAGTTACGATATCAGAGCTTTCCATAATGATGAACAGAGTAGAGTGAGAAATGTGCTCCGAATGACATAGTGGCGACGAACCTTTTTATGGGCGCGTGCCAGAAAATACAAATATTTCTAATCGCGTTCCTGGCGTGCCGGACAGTTTTTAATTAGGAAAATTTGATCAAAATACAGGTGTTTCAGAATTTTATTTAGACAATTTCAAAAGTTAATATACAAAAACTTTATACATAATCAGTTTACCTTGTAACTTCCTTCTGTGGATGTACACATAAATTTAAAATAACAAAAGTTACGAGCGCTACAAAAGACGTCAATGAAAAAGTTTTTAAAAACATGATCCATTCAGAGTCCATTAATTGGTTAAATTTTTCAATTAATTTCTCATTATTCAAAAAAAGTATAGTTTCATCGAAACAATCAACGAATCTTTGAAGAACTCTTCCACGACTTAACCATCGGACGTTGTTGTACATCAGTAAACCATCGTATACTGAATTCCTCAGTTAATAGTTGCGAAAAATTTCGGGCAGTTATAAAATTGACTAATTGTGTAACGAGGATCATAATATCGTCCAGTGACTTTAAACCGGCCTTTGCAGCCGAAGCCTGCTGATTTGTTATACAATGGAAACCACCCAGAATTGCATGTCCAACGAGCTAAGGAAATAAGCTCACAAACCATTTACCTCTCCAGTCATATTGCGAGCATCATCAGTCGTTACGGAAACAATTTTGGGAGGATCTTTTTTGTTTTTGACCAAGTGCATTTACAACTGCATTGTAAATATCTATTCCCTTTGTTGTTGTTGCTAATGATGCTAAACTGACCATTTCTCTTTGATATTATTTCCAACAGCAAAACGAATAAAAATTGCTAAACGCTGATCCAGTTATGTCAGTGTTCTCATTAAGACAGAGAGAAAGTAAACCAGAAGAATGTATGCCTATTTTTTGGTGGTGACTTCTATTTGTAGCCATTTCCAAGATTCTGTATTTCACAGTGTTTCTAGCCAAAGGCATATCTTTTATTCTTAGGATGTTTTTTTTTTTGTATTGTTTTCAAAATCTTCAAACAAAATTGGTGCACATTGTAAGCATGCTTCTTTCTTATATTCGCCGTCACTGAATTTGAACGACTATCCATAAATTTCAATAGAGATGTTGACCGAGTATTTCTAAGTTTAAATTCTCGCGCAATAAATTCTTTTTGTTCTTCTTTGCTTTTTTCCGAGAGCGATTTATGATTTGTTTCCAAATGCCGTTTTACTGACGACGTCCTGCACACTACTGTCCCGGAACATAAACACATACTGCTTTGCAGCCTTTGTTATGGCATGATTCATACTCAATGGTCCGCCAATTTTGAATTTGTCAGCTGCGTTTTTCTAATAAGTTTTGTCTCGAAACAATCTATCAATGTGCACACCCCCACTTAATATGTCGACCTCCTGGTCCTATTTTCATGGAGTTTTTAAAAATACTACAAGCTCTCCAGGCAGAACAAGTTTATTCAAAATTGAAGTAGCTGACTGGCCAAAATTCCAATTTAATATATCAAAACATCCTCTCTTTATTGCCACAAACCAACGACGTAAACCATAAAGCCGCCTTTTTTCAAAAATATATCAACGTTTGTGCAAATAATGCGTTTCCTCACTCCGAAAACCGTATCTATACTAAATCTGTTTACTGGTGGAACGATTCCCTAAACAAACTTAACAGAGATAAACAAAGTTTATGGATAATCCAAGGAAATAGTCCAAGCCAGAACAGTGTATTAAATTACAATCGCGCGAATGCCAAATTCAGAAAAGAAGCAAAAATAGCTAAAGGAGAATCCTTGGATAATCCCAGGAAATAATCCAAACCAGAACAATGTAATAAATGACAATCGCGCGAATGCCAAATTCAGAAAAGAAGCAAAAATAGCTAAAGGAGAATCCTTCATAAACTTCACTAAGGAAATTAACCCTAACACTACTAAAAGAGGATTATGGAAAAAAGTACACATTCTTCATGGGGGAAAGAGGCAACTAATCACATTAATGTAATTGAAACTCATCATGGAGACACAACTACCGATTCAAAAGCTCAAAAAGTTAATTTATTCGGAAAGGTTATGTCAACCAACTCAAAAAACTCGAACTTCTCTTCTGAATTTAACAATAAGAAACAATTATCTTTAGATCCCATAGCGACCACTCACAAAATTCGCACTAAAGCTTACAAATCGAAAATCCCATAACCCTTCTAGAGCTTGAATCCTGCCTTTCATCTTTCAAAGGCAACACTCCCGGAGTAGATAGACTCTCCTATACTATTTTCAAAAAAATTAACCACAGAAGCCAAAATCCTTCTATGTGGCCCTTACACCGAAATTTTCAATACGAGAAAAATCCCACAGAAATGGAAAGAACCCCTTGTTACTCCTGTACTAAACAAGCCAGAAAGCAGCATCGACGGTTAGCGCCCGATCTGTCTACTGGTATGTATTTCAAAGATACTTGAAAAAATTGTCTCCCGTAGATTAATGTGGGTAACCAATCTGCGATCAAGCCTGAAAGAGGAACTATTGACGCTTTGTTGGCAATTGACGAACAAGTTACTAATTGTATTTCTTCTCGAAATCACTTCTCTATTGTTTCTCTTGACATAAAAAAAGCCTACGACAGAATTGGAATTCACTCAATTATAGGCCAAATGATCTCATGGAAATTGAGATCTGAGATGATAAATTTTTCTTGAATAGAAAAATCCGTGTCAAAGTGAACAATACGATTTCTGACCAATGGTCCGTTGACAATGGGATTCCGCGGAAGCAGTTCTGTGCGCGTGCTAGATAGCAAGAAATAGAAAAAGAAGAACTCTAATTTGCCCAGATTCTATCTCCACTGTGCACCTTTCCCCCTCCATAGATTTTAAACCTAAAAGTTTGCTAATTAAACTGCCTTCCTTTACAGAATGCATCGTTAATGCTAGCATCAAGTTTTCCTCAAATAGTTGTCTGCCCAGAAGCCTGACGTAAGTGCAAATCCAATGCTTTTAACTAAATCTATATCAGATTTAGTTTTTTCAATATAAATGTCATATAAAAGATCTATAATTCGGGAAATAGTTGTATATTTTGAATATTTTGCTCGTATGGAAATCAAATGCTGTGCCAGCTTTCTTAACCCAGAATCTGCAACAACTTTCAACAGTCCATTCGGTAAAGAGTCGTACTCGTATTCCATTCCTTTTTGTAGTAGGGTCGACTTGCCAGTTTTGTGGGGTATTATTCTCTATATTGATTGCTAAAGTGTAGCATTTATGTTTCACTAAATGTGACGTGGATTTATCATTAGATTTATAAATGTTTAAGCACGTCCTTCACACTACTGCATTGGAAATCTCTTCTCCTTTTTCATTTTGAATTTCACCAAATATCTCCCACACTTTGCTTCTGCCCCTTTTGTTAATTATAGTGAATTCTTTACTTATAAGTTTAGCTTTGATTGTAGCATTATAAGAAATACTGCTTAAATCCGCATTTGTTGTTTCCGTGGCAAAGGACTATTTCGTTTTACATACACACATATTTTTAAATGAAAAAATAAAGTATTATTATTACAGTTAATTATTTAAAACAATTAACTTACATTATTGCAATCCATTTAATAGCACTATTTAACCAAAAAACTCTTTGACAAAACAAAACCTTCCGAAGCAATTAATACGAATACGAAAATGATAAGGATGTGTAAATTCTTACATTCAAAATAATTTTGAATAACTGTGTTAATAGTGGTTCCAAACTCACACAATTGCATTCCGTTTCAGAGAAACAAACATACATACATATTCGCAAATTTTCGCATTTCTATCCAAGTCTCAAGTTTGGAAAGAGCTACTTTGAATTTGCACGACAAAGAGAACTCTCACCAGATGCACACGCTAACGCGCAGAGCGCATAGAATGAGAACAGAATTATTCTATTCACTCTGTGAGTATACTCGTTATTTATTGTGTGTATGCGGATCTTTCCAAAATGAGTGAATGCTAAACACGAACAAATACAGCAGATACTTCCTATAAGAATAACAAAACAGAGAGAGTAAGTGCTTGATGGGTAGAATTGTTTCGAATAGCGGGTGCACTCAAGTAGGTGCACTAGTAACCGAAACATACGAAACCATTCGTGCAGACCTTTAGTACAATGGTACAAATACTTCAAAACAAACATAGCATACTTTTAGGCACACATGTTAAAATTTTGAATGAAACACACACGATGGCAAATTTATTCTCTCTCATAAACCATTAAGTTCTAAAAATATATAGAAGAGCCCCTTCACCGGATTTAAGTTATCTGTACCACTGTTGATACAATGAGGCCCTGTACTATACCCTCCAAAGACGGGCCGTAGATCTGTTGATGGCCTGAACAGCTTTTGCGGAACATGATCTGTGGGATAATGATTGTTAACGATGTTTGAATGAAGATGCCCATATTATAGCGACCTAGGGACAATCACAGAAATTGTATATTGGTACTCTCGGTATACTTCATACAAAAACAACAGTGGGTCTAATGGAACAGGTGGTATAGGAACCCATAATGTGAATATATGAAGACCCTAATCAATATGAATCTGAATATAAAGACTCTAATCAATATGAATATGAAGATAAAGATGTCTGAATTCTACATTAGAACGACCTAGGGATAATCATAAATATTGTGTGTGGTACTCCCGTTATCCTCCATACAAAAGAAAGAAAGGATCGAACAGAAAGAACGGATGCAACAGGTGGTAGTGGAACCCATAATGTGAATATATAAAGACCGTAATCAATATGAATCTGAAGATAAATACTCTAATCGATAAGAATGCACCGGGTTAAGTGATCGTGGCTAAGATATATGAACATTTGTTGGAGCTGTATAAGAGCAGGGGCAAATTCTTAGAATGATAACGTCCCGCCCAACATTCTAAGACCAATTTGAAAAAGGGCCCACCTTCGGAGTTTATAGTTAAAATAATAGCGGAAGTACGGCGGCATCACTGAGAGGTTGCCCTAATAAAGCAGCACTATTTCTTTCACTACCAACTTCAACTAGTTTGGAAAGAACATTCTACCAATATAAGAAACACTGTTAGGACATCGGGAGGGAGCATGCGCAAGCCTCTGATTGGAACTTGGAAATGTTCAATGAGTTTTAAGGTTTGATTTCCATGCGATGCTGTGGTACAATTGCAGACTGCATTTAGATCAATGATATGGGTGAAATCTGATATATCTAGATTACAGAGGAACTATGCCTGTTTGTTGCACTCGAGCCTATCCGACAGCTTCTGGCCCTTCTCCTGATTCTCCGCACTGGATGTCGTTGCTCAATAAGAGGTTCTAACGGTCATCTGGAGGGTAAACTATAATGGTTTGGTGCGTTTGCATATTGAAGACATTGATGGCAATGACATGGACACTGGTATCCTTTCTATATCATTGATTCAGTGCCAGCGTATGCAATAACAGAAAGGCGGTAAAATGCGTAAAAATTCCAGAGGTTCCAGAGCCACAGAGCCTTCCAAAGATCCATCCGTAGAGCCAACCGCAGGGCCATTCACAAAGCTATCCACAGAGCCATCCAAAAAGCCATCCACAGAGCCATCCACAGAGTCATCCACAGAGCCTTCCACAGAGCTATCCACAGAGCCATTCACAAAGCCATTCACAAAGACATCCACAGAACTCAGAGACCTATGTGAGAAAGTGAGATCTCCCGCTAAGTCGTATGCACTTAGTAGGAAGGATACCATCATTAAGAATACCATGTCCAGTATTCTGTGATCATATTCCGCGAGCATTCATCGTTCTCGGCTTAAATCTCATTTACCCCTGAGAATTTAAGACACATTACAAGCTTCTTCAAGATCATTATCAACAATAGAACTCAGAAGGGCATTGTTAAATAAAGTATAGAACAAAATTTTATTTAGAAGCAGAATCTTTTTCACCCAAAAACCACCTCCAAAAAACCAACCACCAACTAAACGGAATAATCTGGCACAGACCTACGTCACAAGTCGCGTACAGCACACGTCAATTAAGCACATCGAAGGTGGCCTAAAGGCAGACTGAGCCTTTAAGGATGATATTAATTACAATGAGAGCAAAAAAAAATAAAAAATACCCAAAAAATTCAGTTTCATTTTAATAAATCGAAAATTGTTGGAATGCCAAGCAGCATATTTGCAGAAATCCAAAAAAGAATAATTGTCATCATAAAGGAATTGTGTCATTGGCGGCAGCTGGCAATTAAAAGGAGACGGACTGCAGCAACAGTCATGAGAGCATGAATATGCATGAAATGTGGACCCGAAAAGGCTAAATTGAATTAACGTGGCATGCGGTTTTAATGTCGCAACATTGCCACAGAGCAACTGCGACTGGAATATTAAACAAAATGAAATCAAAATGAAAAGGAATATAAAAAGAAAACAGACACAAAGGTTCCTGTTTTGAAAGTTCACTTATAATAATCTCAGAGAGGAATTGAAACGTTCAAAATACCGAAGCCAGTGTAATAAAAATAATATTTAAAAAAACAACAGAAACTGAACTGGAATTAGAGGACATAAAACCAAGCGAAGAGTGCAACAAAATTGTTTGAAAGGTTCGCTATTTAAAGGAAAAGCTCGCTACTTAAAGGAAAAAGTTCGCTATTTAAAGGAAAAGGTTCGCTATTTAAAGAAGAAGGTTCCCAACTTCAACGAAAAGTTAGCTACTTTCAGGAAAATGTTCGCAACTTAAAGGAAAAGTTCGCTACTTAAAGGAAAAGGTTCGCAACTTAAAGGAAAAGTTCGCTACTTAAAGGAAAAGGTTCGAAACTTAAAAGAAAAGCTCGCTACTTAAAGGAAAAAGTTCGTTGCTGAAAGGAAAAGGTTCCCAACTTCAAGGAAAAGTTCGCTACTTTAAGGAAAATGTTCGCAACTTAAAGGAAAAGTTCGCTACTTAAAGAAGAAGGTTCTCTACTTAAACGAAAAGCTCACTACTTAAAGGAAATGGTTCTCTACTTAAAGAAAAAGTTCGCAACTTTAAGGAAAATGTTCGCAACTTAAAGGAAAAGTTCGCTACTTAAATAAGAAGGTTCTCTACTTAAACGAAAAGCTCGCTACTTAAAGGAAATAGTTCGCTACTTAAAGAAAAAGTTCGCTACTTAAAGAAGAAGGTTCCAAACTTAAAGGAAAAGTTCGCTACTTAAAGGAAAAAGTTTGCTACTTAAAGGAAAAGGTTCGCAACTTCAAGGAAAAGTTCGCTACTTAAAGAAGAAGGTTCGAAATTTAAAGGAAAAGTTCGCTACTTAAAGGAAAAGGTTGGCAACTTAAAGGAAAAGTTCGCTACTTAAAGGAAAAGGTTGGCAACTTAAAGGAAAAGTTCGCTACTTAAAGAAGAAGGTTCGAAACTTAAAGGAAAAGTTCGCTACTTAAAGGAAAAGGTTGGCAACTTAAAAAAAAAGTTCGCTACTTAAAGAAGAAAGTTCGCAACTTAAAGGAAAATTTCGCTACTTAAAGAAGAAGGTTCGAAACTTAAAGGAAAAGTTCGCTACTTAAAGGAAAATGTTCATTACTTAAAGGAAAAGTTCGCTACTTAAAGGAGAAGAACCTTCAGAGAGTGTCGGAGTCGCCCAGGAGCCGGTCACCAAATGAGGAGGCCATTCACGCTTCAGCCAAAGATAATCACGAGCAGTTCTCATGCAGCGCAGCACTGGTGGCCACGACGGCAGCTGCAGACGTCATTAATCAGCGTGCGCGCCACAATAGCTCCAACACAAATACGTGCTCATAATAAAGGAAACGTGCACACGCTCCGCATTTGAATTCGCAATTGTGGGGCGCTTTGAGAACCGAAAGGTGGGGTGGGGGCGGGGGCGGGCTTTTGTGTAGGCACTTATACATGAAATGCCAGATAATAATTTCAATCAGTGACTCTCTGTGATATTCTGGCATGTGAGCATATGGCAATCTGTGAGTGAGTGAAACCACTTGTCGACTATTTTTGTTACAGCAAATTAGGATGGCATTGTTGCAAATTAATGTGGCAAAGGGAAGAAAAAGAAATAATGAAATTATCACACCTCAAATATTAATAAAACTAAATAATAATACAAAATACCCTTTACCCTGCCATGCGAGTGCTAGTACATTAGTGACGACGTACATTTTATTCAGATATCATCATTAGCAGCATTATCTGGGGTCATTTGCGGTAAGGTACTCTGAGCTGATTATAAAGGACAGTAGCACAGTCGCTTTAAAAATGTCCTGGTGGTTGTCTAATGATAGGCAGGGGTCTCCAGCGGGGGTGGGCACAAGTCTTCATGGGAGCTTACACACAGAGCCAGGATAAGCGTTAGTCAGGATTGATGCTCAACTGAGCCTGTACCGCCAACTTAATGGTGACACAACATCGAACGTACTTGAAGTCCCGCCAAGGCTTTAACGGGACGGAGGCAGATACCGCAGTATCCCGAAAGCCATTTCCACCCGATAACACTCTGGTGTACTGAGGTAACAGAATACTGCAAAAGGCATACAGTTCATCGCTTTTCCTAGGGACATGGCATGTCAGCTGCCTTCTACTTACCATCTGTGAAAGGATGGGAAGTACTTTTTTAGAAGGTACCTCCTCGTCTTGTCAAAAGCCTGGCAACCTTTTCAGTCCCATTCTCCTCGCTTGTCGTTCTTGGTCGAGGACTGCTTATAGGTCATTCGCAGCTAGCCTACTCTGGTAGGTCGGTCACTGGTGATGAAGAAAAATGTCCCCAAGAGTGTTTAAACAGAATAGGTCTGAATATAAATTGATCGATGTTTGATTCTAGTTGAGCGTGTTTATTTTAAATATATTTAAATTTTCATTTCTTTCCCGGCAGAATTGCTCGCAGGCCTACAACGAAGAGGCAGGCCCCGACCTCACTTCAGATTGAATTATTTAAAAAAGAAACCGATGCTGAATGAAAATAAAGTGATTCGATGCTGGGAATCTTGTCGCTGATTGAAGTTAATTTAACTACTGCGAGTGACTAAAAACAAGTGACAAATGACAAGTAAACAAAAAGAAGAGACAAACGATAAAAACTTAATGAAAAAAAGAAAAAAAATTATAAGCAAACAAGAAAAATTAAACACAAATGGGAAAAACGTAAACAATTGCCATGAATACACTCGATTATAGGGGGAAAATTGAAAAATAATTGAAATTTCCACAACGAATTTTCCATTTCCATGACGCTGTGGCGGCAAAGTTTGAGTGGAAATCATAAATCATAAAAAAAGGTAAAGTCGGTCAGAGAAAAAATGGTCACAGGTCACAGTCAGCGCAGCGGCAATGACGGCAAACAAACTTCGCTACACTTTCTCGGCCGGCACTGGACGGAGACGGAGACGTGGAGCGCTGACACGCTAAGGCAAGCCCAGTCAGAGTGGCAGATCGCATGGACAACGCTTGATTAAACAACGCCACACCGCCAAGTACACAAATGCACCAATGCAGCACACACAGACGAGCACAGGAGCTGATCTCGGCGGTCTTACATACTCGTCTTTTGCGGTCACCACCACCAACTGCAATTGCTCAATTTATGACGGCAATAAAACGCTGCTTTTGAACTCAACTCCGGCGTGTTGAACTCTTTCTTTGGTTTCGTTTTTTCCTTCCTTCAGTTTTCTTTTGTAATTGAAAAATATTAACTCAAATATGACTGTGAAATTGGAAAAGAAGAAAAAGAAGAAGCCGCAACAATAACAACAACAACAGCTGCTAAATGAAGTTGCTCTGCAAATAAAAAGGGGGCTAACTCAAATGTTTACTTGCCGGCGGTGGGAAGGCGAACATTTTGGAGCATTACAAATTTCAGCAATATTTGCGCTTTTTATTTATGGCCCAGTTCAAGGCAGTCAAAATTCGTCGTCCTCGTTGGGTGGTTTCATACGACCAATCCGCAGTGACACGATAGCGGGCCCACTGCATATGTGGACTTCAGTTCAGAATCCACTCCAATTGAAATGAGAATCCCTCGCTCTGTCTTGGACTATTTCTTCCCCTTCTCCAAATCCCAGTTCCAGTTTGAGAGATGTATTGAGCTCATTACGTGGTTCCGATAGTATGAAAAAGCACAGCTAAGCAGTCCGCCTTTGAGTTGATAAAAGGTATATTTAGCAAATGTCTCTTAAAGGTTACTCAGTATCACCAACTTCCGATAGTCGGAATAGACTCAAACCCAGCTGACTGAGTAGATATTACTTTTTGAGTTGGCATATGCCATCATTGGACAACTGATTGGCATAAATTCAACGTGCTATGAGTCGATAGAAAAACCTGTTTCTATGATTTCGATGATATCAAGTAAGATCAACTCTTTCCCAAGGCGTAAAATCAACAAAGATTGCATGAGACCCAATGTAAATAAAGTACTCAGAGTGAAGAGAAACAAAGAACAGTCCATAAAGAAAACTCCAACCATCCACTTACGTTTGCGAGATATAACTTAGTTAAAGAAACTTCAGGGTCTTAAAGGCCTATATCTGCATATGTCAAGCCGAGACCTGTCAGAGTACTTTCTCGCTCACACTTCCAAGGTCTTCTCGTAGTTGTTGTCAAGTCCTTTTCATAGTTGATCTCAAGGCCTTGTCAGTTGTTCTCAAGGCATTCTCATAGGTGTTTCCAAGGCCTTTCATAGTTGTTCTCAAGGGCTTCTCAGTTGGTCTAAAGGCCTTCTCATAGTTGTTCCCAAAGCCTTCTCAGTTGTTCTCAAGACCTTCTCAGTTAGTCTAAAGGCCGTCTCATAGTTGTTCTCAAGAGCTTATAATAGTTTTTCTCAAGGCCTTCTCATAGTTGTTGTCAAGGCCTTTTCATAGTTGATCTCAAGGCCTTGTGAGTTGTTCTCAAGGCATTCTCATAGTTGTTTCCAAGGCCTTTCATAGTTCTTCTCAAGGGCTTCTAATAGTTGTTCCCAAAGCCTTCTCAGTTGTTCTCAAGACCTTCTCAGTTGGTCTAAAGGCCTTCTCAGTTGTTCTCAAGGCTTTCTAATAATTGTTCTCAAGGACTTCTCAGTTGTTCTCAAGGCTTTCTAATAATTGTTAGC